>JAOQGH010000001.1:84434747-84448189 GCA_025769975.1 Gallinago jamesoni
GCACAGATCCTTCCAAGCAGTAGCTATCCATCGGCATATGGTGAAAGAAGAGGCAAACTTTTACAGGCTGAGTAGAAGCCTCAGAACCATTTTTGGTATCTGTTCTGATACTGGTAGTGACCTTTAGCTCAACTAAATATATGTAACATATACTTTTTTTTTTCTCTCTCTCTGCAGATGGCTGAGGCCTCCACTGTTCGTTACAGGAATAAATGTACCCTGTCTTATCTGGATGGCATACCAGTGTGTCTGAAAGAAGAGTTCAAAGTGGTGAGTTTCTTTCTCTTGCTGTCAGTTTGTGCTGCGGGTGGTCAACCTGGTCAACTCACTGCGGCAAGGTTTTAAGGCCAACTCCTCAGCAGAAGCCTGAGAATATGTTTGTAATAAGGCAGTACGTGGGTTTGTAATGAGTAGGTTTAACAAGTTTTGCCAGGTGCAGACAGATCTTTCATAGAGCAGACATGTTCCATATCTTTTGTTGATCTCTTTAATCCATGGGGAGTGGGGCTGGGAAGCAGTGCCTCTTATGATGAAATGAGAATGGATAAAAGCATCTGTCACTCTGTGTTTTTCTCAGGCCCTGACAGCTCCACTGGCAAAGCATCCCCCTCTCCCTACCTTAAAGGACGTACTTGTCCTCAGAAATATGCAAGTTAATTTGAAAGTTCCCACTTGCAAGGAGTTTTGCCTGTGGCCTAACAACAGTTACCATTGAATACTCCCGGCAGTGCTATCGGGTTGTCCTAAGCTCTGCAGAGACCTACCTACAGGATGGGAGTCCTGTTTATGTACAAATTCTTCCACTAACTGCGTTGAAGTGGAGCACGTAGCATACCCTGAAAATGAGTCCATCTGGTATTTTGGCATCCATCTAATCTCAGTGCCTTGCTTCAAAGCACTGCAGATCTGAAATGCTGAACCTCTGTCTGTGGAAATATGGAAAATAGAGCTCTTCTGTTGTGTGGGCCCAAGGGGACTTTTCTCAAGCCTCTGGGCATAGAGATTGCATTACTGCAAGGAGGCAGAATGCATTTTTTGACTGTCTACATGTTTCTGCTCTTGTGTATCATGGTATTAAAAGGACTCCTCTTCATGGGAGAAGGACCAAATATTGCAGTTTTAGTGTCCCTCCTAACAGAAACCAGCACAGGACAATTTGAGGAAGTGCAGCGATGCTCCTAGCCCTTGCTTACCTCTGTGGGTTCCTAATGTCTCGGATCTCTTGAGCGGACATGCGCATGTGCTTGCTTACCTTGCCATTGTTTTAGGATGAATAATAAGGTGTCTTCTTGCCTGAGGTACCTTACCATCACCGAGTGGGAACAGTATATCTTGGGACAGAGCCCGAAACAGAAGATGCTACTGTGGCCAGGAAGCTGCGAGAGGCTGGGGCTATCATTATTGGGGTCTCAAACATGCACGAACTAGGGACTGGAACAACTGGATGCAACCCTAATAGGTAAAAGTCCCTTCCCCATTTCTTCCTCTGGATCTAGAAAGACCTAAAAGCCTGTCCAGAGCTGACAGGGAAAGGTACAAAAATAGGGCAATCATGTGAGAATCAAAGTGACATGTGCAGGGAGAACCCTAGGCTAATGAAAACCCAGCGTTGTAGATTAAAGAGTCAGAGTATCTGTGGAAGCCTGAAGATGCCTGAAACCAAAGGAAGGAAAGGATCCAAGTGGTGTCTGTTGAATAAGGAACTTGATTTGCCAGGCCTTACAGGCCTGGAGGTGTGAATGTTTACAGGATGAGTGGTAGACAAAAGTGGTGACAGAAAACAAATAGATAGTAATCTTATGCTCAGTCACAGTAATGGCTAAAGGCCCAGAACAGTGAGAAAAGGTACAGTCATCTCAGGAGGACATAGTGGTTTTATTTCCTAGCTAAAATAGCTTCACTGGAATTTGCTTTACTGTTGTGAATTCTCCAGCTCTAGCCAAGCTGAGAACTGCTATTCCAGAGCAGTGGTCCTCACAGCCTTGATAAGCCATGCTTCCTCCATGTGCAGCTGGATGGAACCGGGGCTCCCCCTCTCCGGAAGCAATGTGCCAGGGCCTTCCCTCACTGTGTGAGGTCTGCTGGATACCCAGTCATCTGGCAGGTCCCTTTGGTCTGGGGACTGTGGTCAGACTGGATGCTTTGGGAGCTGCTGCTCTGGGAAAAAGGGCAGAGCTGAGGATGCTGACTTGCTTGTCTGCAAGAATTGCTGGTTATCAACTGCTCCACCTCTTGGAATTGTGTAATACACCATGGCATCCAGTAATGGCACAGTGCTGTTGCAGGCAGAAGAGCTGGAGCAGCATTCTTTCTCTTGCTTTGAGCTTGTCTCTTTTGGATAAGTTGCTTGTTGCAATAATATTGGAATCTCAGACAGAAGTCTTTTTGGCATCTCATTTTCTAGGGACATAGCATTATCTGGGATGAAATGGTATCTCTTTACTAAGAGATTAAAATCCCTGAACTGTGTTTCTGGATCTTTTCCTGTCCTGTAACGCATGCTGTCCTTCCTGGGAAAAGATTCAACACTATTTGTCTGCCTCAGGTACCACAATATCCCAAGGAATCCCTACAAGCCTAACCACTACACAGGTGGGAGCTCCAGTGGGTCAGCAGCAGCTGTAGCAGCAGGTAGGTGGTCCTAAATGGAGTTCAGGGGTGGTGGGAGGAAGGTCCTGAGCCAAAGTACCTCAGGAATTTAGGTTTTATGAGTGGGTTTAGAAGCTGGAGGGAACTCCTAGCTGAACAGAGAGCTCTCTGTGCTGGCTCCACTACAGCTGCTGGTAGAATGGACAGGGCAACACAATGTCTCTCTGATCACAGGCCAACATGTGTGTGTGTTTTTATTTTTTGGGTTGGTTTTTTTTTGTAGGTCTCTGCCCAGTGGCTATTGGCACAGATGGAGGTGGCTCTGTGAGGATTCCTTCTTCATTCTGTGGTGTGGTCGGGCTGAAAGGTAGAGCCCTTTAATCACAAAGGGGGTGTGTGTCTTTTTTGGTGTATCAGAGAGAATGCCACAAACAAATAAGTCAGGCACAGTCCGTTAATTCCTGTCAAGTAAAACTTGACCAGAAAAACTCTGAGAATCATGTGGGCTGGACTGGCGTTCTCAGTGCTGGCTATTGAACAGATGTTCAAAAAAACCAAACCTACTTGAGTCAAATGCTAAACATAACATGCTTGCTGCTTTTCTTTCTGCCCCCTTGTCCCTCTTAATCTTCCTTCTCTGCTGGGAGGACTTCTCAATGTAGCTGGGTATCTGTAGTGAGCTAGTGAAGAGCGTCTTCACCCGCAATGGTTTGCCGTCCCTCCAGTTATATGGAGAGGCTGATGCTGCTCAGATTTGTACCTGGCAAGTTAAGCCTGGTAATAGGCTAATATGAAACCAGGATGTAGCCATTAACTCTTATCTCAGTGTTACAAGAAGTAGCAATGCAGTTTTTGCAGTAAGAATTAAGGTAATCAAGAAGAATGTGCAGAGGACATAAGACATGCACAGGACAGTGTCTACAGCATGGAAGGTAGCGAGGCAAGATTGTCACTTGGAAGAGATGTTGGCTTTTTGGAATGGTTAGTCATCCTGAAGGGTCTCAGCTGCTTCATCTCAGACCAGATACTTGGCCATTATTCTGTTTTCCCATCCTTCATGTGTGATCAACTTGCTTAATCTTGATTCATCTGAGGAAGATAATGATGACAATGACAAAAATGTAACTGGTCAGAAAAGCAATACAAGTACTTTACAAGCAATACAAGTAATTAGTGGTAGAACAAGAGGGAATGGCTTCAAGCTACAACAGGGTAGGTTTAAACTGAACATTAGGGAAGAGTTTTTCACAGAAAGAGGGGTCAGACACTGGAATAAGCTGCCCAGGGAGATGGTTGAGTCACCATTCTTGGATGTGTTTAAGAGTCGTTTAGATGTGGTGTCAGGGGATATGGTGTAGGGGAGAACTTTGTAGAATAGGGTAGATGGTTGGACCCAATGATCCCAAAGGTCTTTTCTATGATAGTCACAGAAGACTGGTGTTAGATGTGAAGTCTCACTGGTGAAGTGAGTGAGATCTCCTAGAGGGTAGTATCTCCTGTTGATAATCCCGCTCCTGGCTCTCCATCTTCCATGCCATTGATGCTGTTTCTGCCTGTTTAAATGCATGTATTTCAAAATGTCCCTGCACATATTTCTCCTCAACTAAATAATTTCTTAGGGGGGAAAACAGTTTCACTATTTGCTGAATGCATCTGTTTCACTGAGGAGACAGATCGTGGTCTGATTGTAGCAGAACAGGGTATTGAAAGATGAGTGACTGGGCTCTGAAATGGCAGACATAGAAGTGTCTGTTAGGGGTCTTATCTGGTGGGTGTGCCAGGGCCATCTAGGTCAGATCTTAAGTAGAAACTGCTGGTATTTAGCTAATTGCCAATTTGTCTGTCTTTAGGTACATTTGGGCGCATCAGTTCTTACGGCAGCTTGCCACTCTCCTACTCCACAGTCAGCGTAGGTAAGAGGACTGACTCATGTCTCCCTTTGGGGATCCTGCTGTGTGGTGTTCTCACAGGGGAGGCGGCCTATGCCCACAAAAGACCTTGGGAGGAAGGTACTATTTACCCCTTGACATGTTTTTACCACTGATCTCTCTTTCACAGGCCCTATCTGTACCTCGGTGGCGGATGCAGCCATTGTTTACAGTATCCTTGCTGAGCCAGATCCTCTCTATCCGTATGGTAGGTGAGCTCTCTCTCTCCCTGAGCCCAGCTGCTCTGCCTCCCTAGAGGCATCCTAGATAAAATGAGGAACTCTTGTTTGTTCCCTGCAGGACTAAAACAGCCCAAAGCAACCCTATCTGATATGTGTGCTCCTGACCTGAAAGGCTTAAAACTGGGAGTGGACTGGACATTTTTTAAGGTGCCTGTTCTCACTCTCTCTCTTTCTGCTGCTTTGCAAAATGAGATTTTGAAGGAATTCGGTGCATTCACTGGTCTCTTGCCTGTTATCATTAGAACTTCTCATATTTAGTCCTATAATTGGAAGAGAATATAGCCTGGGTGAAAACATTGACAGGGATAGATTTATTTTTTTTTTCCTAAGGCAGCCTTTTGAGTGAAAGTCTGTTGGAGGCAGGAGGAAAGGTAATGACTGTACCGTTGATGGCAGCGTGCTTCCTCATAGTGCTGTTTCTATTGGAAGCAATGCTTCTGAACTGGCTACAGAAGGCAATTGATTTAAAATCAAATGAGGAAAATTAGTGTATCCATTTGGTGACCGTGCTGTAGCTGCTGAGTGGTATTTCATCATTCCAATGTAGAAACTAGGCTTGCAAGCCAGTACTGCTTGGCAATTATAATGCAGCCCCACAAATGTGGTCAGGATTTCTTCCTTGGAGGAAAACAAGGGCTCTTTCTGACTTTGCCCCAGTGCAGAGAAGGAATACCCTTTCCTCTGGAAAAAGACAACTGCCAGCTGTTTTCATGGAGCAGGTGGCCTAAGGCAGTCCTGGAGGGCTGTGTTTCACTGCTGTTAGGGACAGGAACAAGGAAAGCTCCGTAAGGACTGTCTTGGTGACAGTCTTGGTGAGTGTGTTCGTCAAGGAGAGGAGGGCAGCATCTAAAGTCTACTTACTTCTTTACTCTTTTTCTCTAGGCATGTGATGCTGAAGTCTTATCGATCTGTGAGAAAGGTAACAAGGAAAAGTCTGCAAGTCTCTTATTCTGTCTGATGTCATGGTATCACTTTGTGCTCCTCTTATGTATGCATTAAAAAGATCTTGCCTGAAGTCCTTGAAGGGCAGATGCTTAAAGAAGTCTGTCTGGACAAACAGCCGTAGCTTTGTGTTAGGGAAGCCCTCCTGACTGCTGAGGGTTAAAAAGCTCAGCAGTTGTAGGCTTGTCAGGTTACAATGGAAGAATGCAGTCTAGTGTGCTAAGCCTCTGTCTGTATAAAGACAGATCTGTGCTCAGTAATACTTAGTCTGCAAACTTCAATGGTAAAAGACTTCTAAGGGAGGGACTTGTTTCACAGTATAATATTCAGTAGGAAAAACAGGACTAAGTCTTTGTGATGTATCCAGTCCTCTGGTATTTCCATGAAGTCAGCCAAATGGTGCCCATAGGGTGGCTTTGTTAGATTTTACACTAAGCAAAATTGACCCTGCTGAGAAGTTGGGTGGTGGGGGAGAAAGACTCTACAGTGCCTGTTGGCCTCCTGTGCATTGGAGCTGAGATAGGCAAACAAAACCTGACTATTGTGAACTGTTTTTTCTCCTTATTTCCATAGACATGCTTCTACATGTGTAGAGTTTTCTTAGGAGAGATGCGCCATAAGCCAGTGAAATAGGCCAACTTGGGTATTTATGAAGAAGTTGCGGTCAAAGAACGAAGGAGATTCTTTTTAAACTGCAAAAGATTCACTTTTCCTGAAGTCTTCGTGTTCGGCCTTGCTAAAGTGCACCAGGATTTAGTGAACCTGTACTGTTGACCTGGTCTCTTCAGTATCCCCTGGGTTCCTCTACCATTAGGGTTCAGAAGAGGCTTTGAGTGGGAATCTCATGATACTAAATAATTATTTCATGCTGATAGAATACTGGTCATGTCAAGTGCTCTGGGAAGTATCGTCAGTCCACCTTTATTTTTTAGGTTAACTAGGGGGTTAGAGGGAGTACATGAACTTGCCTGAAATGTAGTGGGTAAGTTAGGAACCTGCCTGCAAGCTCCTACCCCTGCTCTGTTGGAATATTGAGGTCTCATTAGGCTGAAGGTTTTTACCTACAAGAAGCAGCCGCAGCAGTCTGCATGCCACATGATGCACTGAAGATACTTGCCTCATAATGGCCTGTGGGGTCTCTAACTTCTCAAGGGGGTGGGCATTTACAGCCCTTCTATGAAGTCTGAACTCAAGGATGCTGTCTGTGCTTTACCTGTTCTGTACTCAGCTGTGGAGCACCTGCGGAGTTTGGGAGCCAGCGTGGTTGAAGTGTCTCTGCCAGAGATGGAGGAAGTGCGAGTAGCACATGTAATCTGCATTCTCAGCGAGATGAGGGACTTTCTGCAACCTGACTTCAATAAACATTTCCACGAAATGGTAAGTAGTAGCAGCTTGAATCAGTGGCAGTAGCTGCCCTGGCTGATACAGAAGAAATGTCAAAGTCAGTGAGAAACCTGAGGCTTTCCTGCATTTTCTGTGATAAGCCACCTGTTAGATGACTACTAGTACAGGAGAGCAGACCTGGAAGAGAACTCCTGGGCTGTCACTTTCAATTTCTTGCAAGCAGAGCCATGATTGATGTTTTCTCTTTCAGAATTTGGACACTCGAGCTAATCTGGCCTTGGCTTCCCAGTTCACAGCTCTGGATTATATTACGGTAAGGAACATACTGTAGTGAAGACACCTAGTGAAATTCTATAGGTGGGGTACAGGGTTCTGGCCTCAAGTTGCGCCAGGGGAAGTTCAGACTGGATATTAGGAAAAATTTTTATTAAGAATTGGAATGGGCTTAAGCATTGGGTTATTAAGCATTGGAATGGGCTGTCCAGGGAAGTGGTTGAGGCACCATCCCCAGAGGTATTTAAAAGACGGGTTGACATAGTGCTTAGAGACATGGTTTAGTGATGTTTTTTTATCAGGTTTAGGTTGGTGGTTAGATTAGATGATCTTAAAGGTCCCTTCCAACCTAGCCAATTCTATGATTCTCGTAACTGCCCCATACACATGGAAGAATCTGATTCAGCTCTACTGGGCTCTTCTGTGAAAGCCTGCTGAATGGTGGGGCATAGCAGAGGACATGCCACATGAATTGGTGTCCTGCATGTTGATTCCAAACTGCAGGAGACGTCTTCTTTTGCAAAGGCATAGGCTCTAATGGGCAGAGTCTGTCATCCATCAAACATGAGCCTCATAAACCAAGAGGGCCCGGTCAGACAGTAGTCTCTCTGCTTGCAGGCAAATCGACAGAGAACTCGGAGCATGAGATTTTTGCAAGAGATCTTCAGCACAGTGAACTGTATCCTTACACCAGGTACTGGCAGCTTTGGCCAAAGAGCTGGTCCCCCAACAGCTGTGTGGTGCATTTTAAGAACAGTTACTCCATTAACTTTCCCTCCCCAGTTTTAAGAGCAAAGAGTCTTTTACGTAAAGACTTCACTGTTGCCTCAAGCCTTTAGAAGATAATGCAGCGTGGTTAGAAAGACGACTGTATTTCTAGATTTGCTGTGTATTTATAGACTTACTGCCTATATCCATGGTGGTGAGAAACTCCTTCTTGGTACTTGAAACAGGAGCTGCAGAGCCAGCACATTTACACAGGAGGGATGTATGTCTACTTCTGTATGCAAATGTTCTTACTCAAAATAGAAACTAATTGCTTAATTTATGCATATCAGTGACTTAATTGTGTTCCAGGGGTGTGAGTTTGCATCACGAATGTATATCAAACGTGGCTTTAATGAATCGAGCTGTTCCTTCCCACTGCCTGACTCCTCCTTTGCTCTTTAAACACTGGATCAGGTTGCCTAGAGAGCTGTGGAATCTCCATGCCTGGGGATGTGCAAAAGCCATTCAGACGTGGCTCTGGGCAACCTGCTTTCGCTGACCATCCTTGAGACAGAAGGGTAGACAAGCTGACCTCCTGAGGTCCCTTTCAATCTCAATCATTCTGTGATTCCTCCACAGGTGTTGCTTGCACTGCCCCAAGAATCTATGAATCTGACCTCTTGACTGGGAGCAGCGATTCCTCCTTCACAGTCCAGTCCATGAGGTAAGAAGAGTAAGATTAGCTGCATGAACTGAAATTGCCTGATGCAGGAGAGATGGATCCTAGCTACGTCTCCCCCCAGAAAGACAGACAGCTTTGCGGCTGTCCCAAAGTAGGGATGCTGATGTAAGCTTTTCCCCCAGATTCATGCAACTTGGTAACTTCACTGGGATTCCAGGCCTTGTGGTCCCCATTGGATATTCTACTGCTGGGCTTCCTGTCAGCTTCCAGGTGAGCGCTGTTTTTTGTGTGAATGCTGGCCTTGTCCTCAGGTTCCTGGTTCCTACTGTTCCACACAGCATACTTGAAGAGCTGGCAGGTAATAGATGTAATGAAGTTTTAACTTGTGGGTAAAGAGACTTGCCTCAGAGTAACTCACTCCTGAATGGCAGAGGGACTCTTCAGGTATCTGAGGGGTAGATTTCTCTGTCTACTTGCACCAGTATCCACTATTTCATCACTACTCTTTCCTCCTTTTCCCTTACTTCTCAGTTTAAGTCCTTCCTTGCTTTTCTCCCTCTTGAAAAGGGTCTCATGAAAATGAGAGGTCTGTATTTTGTAATTACAAGTCTCACAGCTGCCTGTATCCCAAATGCAGTGATGCCATACGTACTGGGGTTAAAGGGAAAAGCACGTGTAGTTTTAGTGCCATTGGGGGAAAAAAAATTAGTTACATTTTGTATGGCTTTCAAGAGCATCTGTATGTGATGGTGCTACTTTTTTTCCCCCCTCCTTCTTTCTCTTTCTCATCTTTTCCCAGGTCATGGCAAAATGGTGGGATGAAGCTGTTCTTTTGAGGATTGGCCTGAAGCTAGAACAGTTTCGTTACCAGACCAAAAAGCCATCCATTTATTATGACATACTTGCATGACGGAGTGATCAAGACAGGGAATAAGTCTTTTTTTTTTTTTTGTCCCTAGTCTGACTTGACCAAGTATTAGAGTGGACTTGTTTTCAACGTTCATCTGAATGAGGCTTAGCAGCAGGCCCATTTGAGGAATGGAGAGGAACACTGATGCTGAGCAGGCATCATTTCTGCTCCCTGCTTGTTATTGGATGGTCTGGTTTATACTGGGGAGACCAACTGTGCTAGCTAGTTCCTCCCTGTGTTTTTGTAACAGGAGAAGCTGCAACTATCTTCTGCAACTTCTTTCCATGTAGGGGTCCTTGTGTAAAGATGGAAGATGGTTTCATCCACAGGACTGCATGCAGTAGTTCATACTACTGTGCACGGAAAGGTGCAATCCCCAGACCTTAAACCTTCTCACAGAATTCCTCCTGCTCCAGGATATAACAAAGGTACCATTTTGAGGGGAAGAGGCAGCTTCCCTTCAGAAATAATGCCTAGTTCCCTTGGAATGAGGAGGATCTTAACACACCTGCAGTTAGGTAGTGTGTGTTGTGCCCCCTTAGTCCCTTTGAGCAAAACAGAAAGCCTATAGCTACGGGAGCGTCACTGTGCTTCTGTTCCTTATGCTGTGAACAGTGTAAGGTCACTCTTAACTGTGGCACAAAGTATGGGTGTGTTGACTGCCTTCAGCCTTACATGCAAGGGGAGGAAAAAGCAGAGCATGAGCCCTCAGCGACTCCTCTGTGACCCAAAGCCCTGGGCCAGGCTTTCCGTGGCACATCGCTATTTCCCAAGCTACACCTTGGAGAAATTATTTTTCTCCCAGTGGTTGCTTGAGCATAAGCCTACTATCATTTAGGTGTCCAAATGGAACAAATGACTTGGTAATGCTTACGGAGCCAGCTGTTACAGCTGTTACAAACAGGTGACATGGACATGACACTACTGAGCTACTGCAAGAATTGAAGCCAGGCGCAAGAAAGGCGACGCGCAAAGCCATGTGCAGCAAGGAGCCTGATAAGAAGCCAACCCCCCTCCTTATCCCAAACATACTCCCTGAGGTAATCAAGGTAGAATTATAGCATGGTTTAAAGATGAGGCTATATTACATAAAACATGATATGGCTGTGAGCCACAGTACTGTGTTTAATTGGAAGGCCCCAGACTGTAAACTCCCAATTACTCGAGTCCTGCCAGCAGCACTAGGGCCACATGAAAGATAAGAAAAGGCCTACAAGTAACCAAAGCTAAGCATCTGTGCTTGTTTTGGAGTATCTTGGTGTTAATGCTCAGAAGCATCTCCTGTTGCCTACCTCATCAGGTATCTTGGGCTTGTGATCAGACTGCTGGGGCAGCTGTCCTACAGTCAGGAACAGAGAAGATCACCATATTCTTATTAAACGTGGAAGGAAAGAAGGAACAGAAAGTAGTTGCAGTTTCTCCCAAACTCAGTACAGTTTGGTTCTTTTTTTCCCATATCTATCCAGTCTTTAAACAGAGCTAGCACTTTACTAATGGCTAAAGTTAAGTCAGATGGCATCTGGATGGAAGAACATTGCATTGCCCTCTCCTCCTTAATTACCTGATTTAAAGCATCAACTACCATCAGCTGTCACCAGCATTCACAGTTAAATTAATTATATGGCTGATACTGTCTTCAGTACCTCCAGGTGATAATGCCACAACAATATTTTCACTAGATTCTAGTATAGTTCAGCTTTATGAAGAACCATTTAAAAGTAAAGTATTTCTTCTATTATTAATGATAAGTTATTAAACATACCTTAGGGTGAAATACTACTGAAATGCATTGTAGAGCGATAAGGAAGTTGATGAATGTTTGACAAGAATAAATTTCTGTCAGGAATGTTACTACTTGAAGGAAATGGCTGAATATTGCCTAATTTAGTGATATTAGATTAGAGATGAATGTTTAAAATACTGTTTATTTCAAATCCCTTCCTAAATTATACACTACCCTAAAATGATTATTTCAATATTCATTTCATTCTCAGGGCAAAGCGAGGGAGCTCAACTTACTAGGAGAGAAGAGAAAAGATAAAGAGTGTGTTGGTTGTTTTAAAAATAATACTTGCATCCTGCTAACAGTGGGAAGAAGAAAGAACTGGGAGTTTTTACTGACAGCGGCTGTGTTTCTGCACACTGCTTCCTCCTTTTCCCTAAACTGGTATCACCTCAGCGCACATTTCCATTGCAAGACTTCCCTGGTACTGAGGTTACCAATATAAACTTTACTCATACTGGTGAAAAGCCCCTTGTGTTTCCTTTCTTCCTCTGGCTGTTAGCATATCCGAGTTCTACAGCAGACCAGTTCCTAACTAACAGCAGCTCTATCCCCAGAGTATGGGCAATAGCAAGGCAGTTGTGTGAGCAAAGCAGACACAGTGACCACACACACAATCCTGTTGCTTCACATAGATATATGTATGGGTATAGATATACGGTATATACACACTGATTTTTTTTTTATATATATATAAAATAACACCTTGTTTATAAAGCGACATTTAATTGCCACTGGTTCCCTTCCCGCCCCACAAAAACAATAGTATACAAAATATAAAATATTTTAAATATTTATAAACGCCGCAAGAAAAAAATAGAACTGTACGAAAATATTTTTTTTTCTGAGGTTCCCTCCGTGGGAAGGGAAAGAGAAGGGGTACACGTTTGGCCGGCCTAGTGTGCCTTCAGTCCATAGTTGTTAAGTGGGTAGGAATATGCCCTGCCTAATACTATCCGGTCCCGAAGGAGCTTAAATAAGACATAATAGTTGCAGAAAAGAATCAGGGCCATGGAGAGGGTATGGTTCCACTTCTCTGAGCGCAGCAGTGAGTAGAGCTGGTAGCAGACCACACTGCCTTCGATGAGAATCAGCAGGTTGAGCAGCCGTAACGGACGGTGAAAAAGGAACTGCAGGGAAACAGTTAAAAAGGACAGATTTCTATAATCAGTTGGAGTGTTAGAGTAGGGAGGGGTACGTGCATAATGCTGATGGGTACCACTGAGCTAACGATCCCTCTGCTGGGCAGAAGAAGTGGTTGTTGTACTCCAGCCACCGCTAGCTGCTACTTGGGGAAATCAGCACAAAAACCGAAGCATGTGAAACTGTTGTTTTACTTGAGCAGGGGAGGACAGGTGAAATAACTTATTTCCCTGGAAGATGTTAACTAGAACCCTCTCAAGCACATGGCACCGCCTGATGGGAGGGCTGTGTCACCATTGTGAGAAAGCACTCATAAGGCAGCTGTGAGTTCCATCTTGCCCAGGCAGCACTGCAGGACTGCAAGGGGAGAGCCCCCCTGCTGAGAACAGGTATTTTGCTTGGCAGCAAACAGGCTGGCCCAGGTCTGAGCCTCTCCCTCCTCCCACCACCATAACATGTCAAGAAAGAAAAGAGATACTTGCATAAAAGCGGGCGTGGGACACATCTGAAGGCACTGCTACGTTGTAAGGCCCAACTGCTTTATACAGGCATCGGCTACGTCTCACCAGAACTCCTTGTGGCCATATTGTGTTCTCTGACCAGCTGCGGAGAAAGAATGCCAGAGCGTTACAGATGTGCTCCCAACTCCCTGAACGTGGGTTCACAGGAATGGACTGCACCTTGAAAAACACCAAAGCCTCTACCACAAGGACATGTCCTAGCTCCCGCTAGAAGAGCACAGAGAGGTTGGATTGATGGGCTGAGACCAAGCGGTCCTGCACCTGGGTCACAACAACCGCAGGCAGCGCTACAGGCCTGGAGAAGAGTGGCTGGAGAGCTGCCTGGCAGAAAAGGACCTGGGGGTGTTGGTTGACTGTCGGCTGAACATGAGCCAGCA
>JAOQGH010000001.1:84448289-84468661 GCA_025769975.1 Gallinago jamesoni
AGTTTTGGGCCCCCTACCACAAGAAAGACATTGAGGTGCTGGAGCAGGTCCAGAGAAGGGCAACAAAGCTGGTGAGGTGTCTGGAGAAGAAGTCTTAGGAGGAGAGGCTGAGGGAGCTGGGGTTGTTCAGCCTGGGGAAGAGGAGGCTGAGAGGAGACCTTATCACTCTCTACAACTACCTGAAAGGAGGGTGTAGGTCTCTTCTCCCAAGTTACAGGCAATAGGACAAGAGGAAATGGCTTCAAGCTGTACCAGGGCTGGATATTAGGAAAAATTTTTACACTGAAAGGGTTATCAAGCATTGGAATGGGCTGCCCAGGAAAGCGGTTGAGGCACCATCCCTGGAGATAGTCAAAAAGTTGACATGGTGCTCAGGAATATGGTTCAGTGTTGTGTGGGGTTTGGGGGGTTTTGTTTGTTTGGTTGGGGTTTTTTTTTTGTCAGAGTTAGGTGGATGGTTGGACTAGATAATCTTAAAGGTCCCTTCCAACCAAGGCGATTCTGAGATCACAAGCCCACCAGATGGACTCTGACCGAGGAATGTGAACAGATGGCTCCCGGTGCAAGAATTTAGTCCCCTGCAACAGAGTGGCCACCCCCTGCCCCTGCCCAATCCAGTGGCTGAGAAGATCTCAGCATTTGTTTCTGGGAGGGAAGCAGGAGTGACCGCAGCTCTCTCGAGCAGATGTTTCTATTTCTAGGGAACAGAAAGACCAGCGAAGTTGCACCTGTGACCCCTGGCACTATGGTGAATGGAGAAGCTTCCCCAGTAAATAAGTATTGCCGATACTTGCTTATCTACTAGAATGTCTTCTCAGCCCCTTGCTGGGCATGCCAACCCCTCCTCTTCCCCACACTCACATATGCTGTGGAGCATTGCTGTAGGAACCATGTTCTAGTTTCTGCCACTTGCCGAGGTGGGCAGCTGATCTGTGGAGCAGGTCACAGTACTTGGGAGGCAGCAGTTGTGTGGTAAGCATGACAAAGGCATTGATCCACACCATGATGAGATGCTCGCAGGACCAGCGCATGTCGTAGTACTGGGTGCTCTGCAAAGAGACCAGACAAGAATTTGTCACCGCTGTCAAAGCGGAGCAGGCGATGACAAGGGACATACTGCATGTGCATCCAGCAGACCCACACCACACATCACAGGCATGCGCTTTGGGACCAGTGATTTCAGAGGGTTACAGCTTAGGAAACACTCAAAGTTCCCTTCTCCTTGACCTGAAGGAGAAAGGGTAGGGGGATGACGCTGCAGCTGGTGCATCTCCTCCTCTAGCAGCAGATAACAAGGGGGTTTGCTTGCCACAGAAATACCCCAGGAGCACCAATTGCACCAAGACTGCTACATGAATTGTGAAGTCCTTCCCATTTCACTACACCTAACTTGAATGAGCTCCAGTTGAAAAAAAGACAAAGTAAAAAAAATATACGGCCCCCACATTGACAAGAGATTCTTGGATTTAGCTTGCCAAGCACCCTAGTTGGCTTTGTTTTCCAACAGGCTGAACATCAAAGCCTCTGATCTAAGCATTCGAAAGCCAGGACATAGGATCTGAGACAGGTAACAACAGGTTCCCTTTTCTAGGAAGAACACAGCTATCCATCTGCCTAGGACAGAGGGTGGGAGAAGGGGAGTTAGTAAGTGGGGTGATGGGACTAGAGGTGCATCACATTTATGGCAATACCTATCCACCAACCAGGAGCAGTACTAGTGCACTCCGGATGCAGCCATGCTCCGCTATCCGGGCTGCCAAAGGGGAGACAGAGAAAAGGGGAATTAACCAGGAATCCGGCCTGGCAGCAATTCACGCAACATTCAGAAGGAGACAGCGGGCAGGGGTACGGAGAGAGAGCCAGACAAAAGCTACCTTCACAAAACATAGTGGCAGGAATGCCACATAGTAGGCACTGAAGAGAGAGTTGAAGAGAACTTCCTTGATCCTGCGGTTGAAATCTGCTTTTAGGCACTCCACCTCATTGCGGATGAGATCTGGGGAGAGGGGGCAGCTGTGGGTGGGGATAGACGTAGGATTATTGAACTGTTCTCTCAGGGATTCCCACAGAAGCGAGAGGAAATCTTTGGGTTTGACCAGGCTGCTGACAGCTGAAGACCCATCATCCACCATCTGGTCCTGTACCAAGTAACCACAGTCTGCAGGAAGGGGCTGTGCTCTGCTGTCCTGGTGGAAGCAGCACAGAGGAACATAAACACCAAATCTGCAGGGAAAGAAAGAAAGAAAAAAAAAGGCTGAAATGGTGGCTGTTTCAACATGAAGCAGGGGGTACCTGAATGGGTGTTGGCACTAATGCATGGGACACCACATAGGAACCCTCACTCCAGAAGGTATTGGACAACTCTTCTTCCCCATAAAAGGCTAGAGGGCTGCAGCTTCAGCAACTGTGCAGAGAAGCTTCTTTAAATCCCATTTGTGGAACCAATGATCCCAATGGCTGAGTCTTCAATTGCAGTAAAGCCCCCTCACGCAAACAGCATACTGAGGCAATTCGCATCATCAGCCCAGCACCACCTCTTCACATCATCCCTCAGCCCTTCCTTCTTCCCCTTCAATCACAAAATGAAGAGACAAATTACAGCCAACAGCTCCACTTCCCATGGTGGCTCATGCCACCCCCGAGTGGCTATGGTCTCCCCCACCCTGAAGGTACAAGATGGTGTCACTCACGGGTAGCCCAGGAAGAGAAGGTTGAGAACAGAATGGCTGCGGAAGAGGTTGACCAAAGTCCAGCAGAGCACCCATCCACAGAGAGTGAGCAGCACCAGGCGCACCATGTAGTGAATCACTGATGTTGCACCCACCTGAGAGGCCTGCAAACAGAGGGGAAACACTCAACAAACCTGTTATACCAGTGCTAGAATAGGAGCACAGTGGGTGCCCCTGGAAGAGGAGCAGGGAGAGGGGTGTCTGGAGGCACTGCAAGAAGGATGGTTACCCTCTTCGTCCCAGAAGTAGGAGACTGACTCTCTCTTACAAAAATTGTATTCATGTTTGGTAGAACCCAAAAGATTCAAATAAATACAAGTTGTAGGGCATGACTAAAACAGGGCCCTAAAAAAAAATAATTCAGAGCTGCAAAGTATAAAATATATTTGCTCAAGTCACTTATTGCTCTGATGATAGTCCAGGATAACCTGAAACACATTTCCTCTTGCTCTTCTCTTTAGAATGATCAGGTCTCAGCATTACTTTTCCTAAAGAACTGGAATATCACAGTTCTCAGCTGAGGGAAGAGAAGATGGTGCACCATGGCAAAATGAAAACTAGGTTTCCACTAGGTTTCCATTTCTACTGGTTGTACAGGCTGCAGTCTAGTGAGGAGGCACCACCTTCAAAACGAGCAAAAAAGTTTGCTCCAGTTGCTAAAGGGGAGAAGGCAAATTGAAACATGAAAAGATTCTTAGGGATTAGAACCAATAGATGGGATGCACAAGAACCTGCATGGAAGGTTTCAATGCAGAAATTTCAGTCTATGGAAGGTTTTACGGAGGATGGGAACATATATGTATATGGCAGGAATCAGAGATGGAAAGAGAACTTTTGAGATCCCATCTTTTCCATCCACCTATTCAACAGGACATAAGTGTGGGTTTTTTTATCAATTTATTTCTTTTTAAACTTACTGCTTAGTTGCTTGGTCTGGAGTTGTATTAACAGTTTCAGTGGACTGAACTTGCATTTTCCTCAAACTGACCGTTCTCAAACATGCATGTGTCCTGGTTCTGCTCTCACAAACACAGAGAGGGTCTCAAAATCTGAGGTGACACAACCAGAGCCCTCAGAGTTACTGAGTAACCAGGACCCAGAAAAGCAGTTCTGCCAGCTATTCCTATTCTGTTTAAAGTTACTCAGACATCCTCCTCCTGACCTTTCCCCTCTAATCTCCTGTTCATTCTTCCAGTCTTGGCTAACCTCACTATTCACCTTTCCACTTCCAATTCTCTTGGCCACTTCACTGGCACGAGATAGTGAGGTACAGTCTTGCACCTGCAGGGATAAAGAAGCAAGTGGGACCATTTAATCTCCCTATAGCTGCAGAGGCAACAGAGCTACCCAGTGCTGCAGGGACAATGAAGGGGCTGAAGGAGACAAGCTCCAAGGCAGACAGGCATCCCCGAAAATCTTAGTCTTCACACCCAGGACTGTTTTGGGGGAAGAAACCTTCCAACTCATAGAAGTTTCTCAGGCCATGGATGTTCACGCTCTGCAATCAGAACCACAGACAGGAGAGGGAACAGTGGGAATGTTACCTCAGAGATGAGGGCCCACACCAGCCTCCGCGCCAGCATCACTGTGATGAATGCCGCCAGGTGGTAGTCAATGAGGTGAAAATTCTGAAGGAGGAAAGAAAAAATGTCTTCACCAGGGGAAGGGACTCTGAAACCACCAAGCCGGGGCGGGACTCAAAAGCTGCTTGCTGAGAGCACATTAGGACCTCCTGTAAGCATTCCCCAAATCTCTCTATTAAGGATGAGAGAAAGGGGATAAACATCAGTAACCCAGGAATGTCTCTAGAAGCAAGATCTTCCCCACATGAAGGTTCCTTCCTGTGGAGAGATTTCCACTGAAAACAAAACAAACCCACCCTTCAGGCAGGTATTTTGGGGGTTAAAGGGACATCTAGGACCAGGATCCTACCTACTATGGAGAACAAGTTATAAGTTCTCCCAGGGAAAAGCCACTGAGAAACCAGGGCAAGGGCAGCCAAAATGGAGTACAGGATGAGCGCACCAGCTCACTTTGGCTCTTGGTCTCAGAAATGGCCTCTAGTGATCAGTGCTCCCTAATAATCAAGCTGATCTGAGAAATGTCATCTTCATGGGTCACAGATCTGAATTAGGAGTTCAATGTTGGCTTTGGCTGCATCAAATTAGATACAGCTCTTGGACCACTCACAAATTTTCAGTGAAGCCACCATACATGTTCTGGCCAGAACAGTTAGCAGACTCTGAATACTGCTGTTTGGGACTTCAAAGACATTTCAGATAAAAAAAAAAAAACACTTGACTTATGATGGGAATAAACCATTAAATCCTTTCGGATTGGGCCCAAGCAGAATGGCTTTTTCTTCAAAGCAAGCTGTCTCCAGCATTGCATGGCTGGACTTGAAGCGAGTAGCTGGGTAAGTGGTACACCAGCACCACCTGTCGGTACAGTTAACTAAGGAACCACCTCACGCTTCCAAGCGGCAAGGACACACTATAAACCAAAGGACAGCTTCAGCAGCTAGCTTCACACAGATGAGGTTTGCTGACTCAGGTACAGGTCACTGCTAGGTTGTCCAGCTGATTGGGCCAGGAAGAAGACCTAAAACCGAGGAGATTGGAAGGTTTACATACACTGAGGATCTGACCCCCTCTCCAAATTCTCTGCTGCTGACCTGCTGTGAGATCCTAGTGAGAACTTGCATCTCTCAGGCTCTGTTGTTTCACCTGGGAAGGAACACAGTGGATAGAGCAAGCTCCTGAGTCCCAGCTCTCTTTCAAACCCCAAGGGCTAGCTAGACCATACAAGTAACTGCAAGAAATTTTGACTGAAGGAGTCCTGCTAACACCTCTTTCTCACCTTCCATGTATTTTCTCCCCTGAAAAATGGGGGATGACATGGCCCTGACTGATGAGGGTGCATGTGAATTCCTCTTCACCCCTCTAATGTCAAATGCTTGGTGATTCCTGGACTGAAGAAGCATGAAAAGAAGCTGTGTAATGAAAAAGGTCAAGTGATAGCATTTGCTGGGGAACTTACCAGTGAGGTGCAGGAAGCAGGATGATTGTATGGGTACCACCAGACAGTCTTGTAGATGTTGATGTACTGAATGAAGAGGGCTACCAGCAGGTAGATGAAGAACAGGAATTCAAAGAGAAGACTCCCATCCAATGGCAGTTCAGGGATCCGGCAGTGACGTACAGGCTCTGGAGTAATCAGCGCTGTGATTGGAGGCGCAGAGAGGCTGATGGCGCTACCATTCCTGAAGCAGACATGTATCGCTCACTTGGTAAACATTCTACATCATCTTTACCATGTTCCAGTACAGGGAGTGCTTGGGATTGTGAATTTGGGACTGGGAATTGCTAGAGGAGAGATGGCAGAAGTCTTGCATTCATATTTTTGGTGCAAGACTGGCAGTGAGCTTCATCTTCTTAGTTTGGACAAAACCCTTTATCCAGCTTTTTCTCTAGACAACAGATTCTTCTGCCAGAGCTGCTGTGCCATGCCCAGCAGTATTTCAGTAAACTTGTAGATGGAGGAAGAGAGGTACAGAGCGAGGAAGCAACTCCAAGCAAAAAATCATTGAGGACTCTGTGCCAGAGTGCTTAATGTTGGCTCCTTCCACCCATCACTAGGACACTACAGTAGCACCCACCCTCCTTCTCCAGTATTGCAAAGTGCCCATCATCATTCTGTGCACAGTTTCCCTCTTGAAAGTAGAGATAACTAAAAAATGAAATTGAGGAGTTCGGCCACTTCCTAGAGGCTGACCTCTCAACTATTCTCACACTTCCCTCTTTTCTAGCCTTCAGAGGAGCCTAGGACAACTAAAAGCTCTGGCAGACTAAACTGATGGAGGAAGTTCAGACATAAACTATGCTGTGTCTGACTGAAATCAGGATAAGTGATGCTCCCCTCGAACCCTAGGGCACTGACTTCACCATCTCACTCGTTCCTCTGTCGCAGCCAGAGAAGTCTTTAAAGGATAAAGCTAAATAAATGGTTTGGATCTCTCTACTCGGCAAGGATGAACGTATACCAAGTAGATCAGGGCCTCAACATGCAGCAAGTAGTTTGTCTAGTCTGGTAACTTCAGTGTGGAAGGAGGTAAGCCTTTGTGCCAAACATGGAGATCTAAATGTCATTGCGTGTTCCTTTTTTCAGCACCCAACTTCCCCAGAAAATGGAGATGAGATTTGCCAGCTATGAGAACAAGTTTCATATGCAGCCAGCAGGGCTAAAACAGACTATAGGCATCCTCCTGCCCTGCCTTTCTGTCACGTAGGAGGGGGACTCACAGCTGAGCTCTGAGACGTCACACTAACCCACTGTGGTATGGCAGGCAAGAGAGCAAGAGCGACAAGGACTCATAATCTGCTAGAACTTGCTGCTCTGGGTTCTGCTGCAAGGAAAGACAAACTCAACACTGTGTGATTTTCACCCCTGGCTATTGTGACCACAGTGAATGGCGAGAGGTGGCAGAAACCACTTCCACAACCCTCCCCACTGGTTTTAATGCCTGAAGTCAAGAGAGGGGCTGCAGAGGGAAGCACGTGCCACAGCAGAGCTGAGAAGAGAAGCTGGAAGAGATCTGTCATGCAGGGCATGTTCCCCTCTTGGACGAGCCATCTCCTAATGGCACAGCAGAGGGCTCGAGGTTCCCATCTCCCAGTTCCTTGCTTTAACCACAAAGCCACACTCCAGCACAGAGTTGAGAGTGGATCAAGGCTCCTAGCTTTTAGCACTATCCTAGCCACAGGTGTCTCAACAACCCTACCTTTTTTCCTCACCTGTTTCTCAAACCGGTACCGTTTCCGCAGCTCCCACCAACCAGCGTCTGGAGAGAAGGCAAAGCTGAACGGCTTAGCTGCTGCCGGCTGGGTCCCCTCCTTCCACCGGGCATGACCAGGAACCAATCCACTTCCAGTGCCTCCGGTAGGCTGTGGCCTGCGACCCACACAATGATCCCAAAGCCTTCCCAGGTCTGCAAAGGAGGCAGAAAACATCACTTTAGCTGCAAATGGCTGGTCACCTAGTTCCCACCCCAGCCGAGTGAGTTCACGCAAAAGGAAGCCACTCTCATACATGCAGAGCCTTCTGGAGACACCCATCGCCACCTTAAAACACTGTGCCATTTCAACAGCACCAGATCAGCCTCTGCTTGCATACACAGAACGGATACCACTGACACTATGTCTTTAAAAAGCAGCTGCTTAAATTAGCCATCAGTGACTTCAAGTACTTCCTGTTGGCTGGAAAGAGCCACCAAGCATCTCCAGCACTGGAGACCACACCACCGCGTGCCTTGTCTCAAAAGCCTGGGAAGAGCCCTCTCCTCGTTCTGGTGCAAGGAGCTTCACAGGTCTTTTTAACCACCCAATACATCATTTGATAGGGTCTGATGCTGGACATCCTCTGCCAGAGCTCAGAGCAGACAGCCTTAATTGGTCTCTGTGAATTGGTCTCTAATTGCATGATTCAGCTCCCCTCTGTGCTAAGAAAGCCTGACTGACAGGATGGTAGGACATCTATTTTAAAGTGTTTCTAGCTAACAGAGTAGTGCAGCAAAACATATATATATGTGTGTGTGTCTTTCAAATGCATGGCTAGGCAATTATATATCCCAAATTTGAAAAAAAAATGTATAAGTAAGCCTGGAAATATTTATTTATTTTTATTTCACTGGTCTTCCACATGACACTGCAAGGATTTTGGCAGTCAAGTAAGCTTCTGGTGTCTAGCAGACATTAGAGTGATGTGCTCAACTTGACTGCAAATCTGGAAGTGCATGTGTTGTCCAGAATCAAAACGCTGTAAGGGAGCATCTCACTACAAGGACGCAGATTTGCATGTCTGGAGACTAATTGTCTACCCATTTGATAAAATGTCATAGCCAGAACCAACCAAGGGTCCAAAAATGCACTCCCACCTTCTGGGAAACTCTGGATCTAGCTTTGAAATTTACAGATGGAACCTATTGTCTATTTATAATTTAGCTATGACCTCCTTTAAAGTCCTGAGAAATCACAGCTGGCAGAAATGCCAGTAAGTTTGCTCAATGAGTCACACCACCGTCACCATGAACACAGCGTGCAGGATAACTACTCTAAAAAAACTCCCTCAAAGAATCAGCATTTGTATTAAAATTTCCCAAGCTTCATCTCCACCCCAATAACCAATTCTCAAAATTCCAACAAAAATCAGATACGATGTTGCAAAAGACATGAAGGTCACTTCCGAAAATAAAAAACAAAAGTAAACCAAAAAAAGAGTTGTGAAATTGCATGAAGAGAGAGCAAACATTGGACAATTTGGGTTTGGAGGAAAATAATCTTTTTTGGAATTGGCAGACTTCAAAACTCTCATTATAATTCCAATGACAACACAACAGAGAATTGAAGCCTTCCTTACCTTTCTAGTCAGGACTCCAAAGGTTCCAGAGAGTCTACTCTAGGATGTTCTAGAGTTTTATTTGGGAATATTTGTATTTCAGGAACTAAATATAAAGAGAAGAAAATTCTCCTACGTGCAGAAGATGAGCAGGGACAGCAACAGACAATGCAGAATTCACTTAGGGCATCCAGACACTTTACATAAGCAGTTAACGTGAAGAGAAAAAATGAAAGAAAAAAAAAAAAGGAGCAATTTTGAAAGCCATTTTAAAAACAAATTAAATTATTACAGGACTGTGAAAGCTAAAACAATTGGTCCGATTCCACATACAGGTTATTTATAACAGATGCAATACGTCGGTGGTCTAATTAGTGATAGTAACAGTGGAAGGTACTTTATGCCACATTCAGTAATTCATGTAAATAATTTAACAGCTCTCATTAGTATTATCCCATTAGTATGCCCCACATGCTGGCCAATATAGATGCTTGGATACTAAGTAATCGCATTTCCACCCTCCGGTTTCGCAAACCAGTAAAATGCAGGTTTCTACCCAGTAAAAAAAGAATGCCTATGGAAAGGAGCCGTCCTTAATATCAGCGCACCATATTTTAAATGCACTTGAGTAAGCCCTTTCACAGTGATCCTTGAACATACAGACTGCACAGTTTCTCAAGCCGAGCTTTAAATAACTTTACTTCATTGGAGTCTGATCAAATTAGGTAGGTGCCTGTTGGAGGAAAATCTCCCTAATAACAACTCCTTTTTTGTTTGCTTTTGTTTTGTTAAACTAGCCACACGAAACCGAAGCTCCTCAGATAAAGTTAAACAACACAGTGAGCTTACAGATCAGTCTGACTCTTAAGTCTGCTTTTTTTGGCCTTGAACCAGTCATCGGCTCTCCTTTTTGAGGAAAGAGACGTTGGGAAAAGCCTTTTTATAGTTTTCAATTAATAAACAAAGGCATGATTCTACTGTGAAAAATATGCTAGCAAGAATAAAAAAAAAGCGCCCATGACCCTTTACTCCAACAGATAAGATTCCTGTGTGCATCCAAGTCGTATTAAGTATTAATAAAAGAGCCTGCAGAGCAAGCTGGGTGTCTACTAGGCTCCCTTCTCTGTTTGCAGTGTCCCCACCCCATCAGTGATCTTACTTTATATAGTCTCAGGCACAAAAATTCAGTAATGAAAGACAAAAGACTCTTTAGTCCATTAATGGGATTCCACATTGTTCTTCCCACTTCACCTACAATTTCCCTCAAAAATAAGTCACGTACTTGTAGTCCCTTCATCCTCAACATCCCCAGAAGAGAAACTGCCTCTCTCAGGCAGATGTGGGCATCAAAAAACCACAAAAGAAAGATCTGGGGACCAGCTACAGAACAGCGTCCAGTGGTCCTCTTCGCACACAGGGAAGGATATGGTTAGGGACAGTTCTTGGGTCCTAGAGAAGGACCACACTCTTCAGGACAGAGACAAAACCTTCAGCTGCAACATGATTATAAGAAGATCCAGGAACATAAAGCATCAGACACTGATCTCCAATTCATGCTTTCAGGACTACAGAAAGCACTTGGGCACTTCGTTTCTCTGCAGCAACACCCCTACTCCCCACCAGCTCCCCAGCTCTCCTGATGAGGCAGGACCAAGGCAGGCAAGAACCACAGCTGTGAGCAAGGCTCTCCTGACAAAGAGCCAGGCAGATCAACTATCCAACTATCCACCAGTTCAGAGGTGAGGCAGCACGCAGCCTTGTCCTGCTCCCCAGGGACCATTGCTCAGAATCATGTTCCTGCATCAGCAGCTGCCCAAACAGCACTTACTGAGAGGCAAATCAGGAGAGAGTTGGTGACTCATCAGAATGAGAAATCTGCCTGGTTCCCCATCTCTTTGCTGGAAACACTACAATGCTCAGCCAGTATTTTGATGGCGTTAACGTTTTTTAATTGGAGAAAACTCCAAGCCTCCAATCCTCAGGGGAAGCTCGCTGCACCCAGGCATGAGAACTCTCAGAGCCTGGAAAACATTCAAGAGGCTCTCCTTGGCTCCACAAGTCCTACAACAAGATACTCTCAAGAGCAGAAAGGGAAATGCGGTCATCCTCACTCGCAGCAACGTGGCCCGAGAAGACCACAGGTCCCTCCTTGCAACTCTCCATCTTGATCAAAGCAGCTTTCCTCCTGCCGAGTAAGCACATGATGTCTTGGGGTGAAGCAACATGTTGCCTCTGTGGCCGTTTAGTGAGGGTGGTGTGCCTGCCCCTCCTCAGCAACAGAGGAGGCTTTCCATTCGGGGGTGCCTATGCTTTATGGGCATGGAAACACACGGAGCACTGACATGAAGTTCGGGGGAACTACCAGTGCTGACAAAACACCATGGACATTTCCAGCCCCTCCTAAACCACATCTACCGTCAAGCGTGGAGCAAAAGGATAAAGGAACTGGAAACCGCGCAGGGGAAGTACAGGCCAAGGAGTGTGGAAGCGGTAGTGCCACAGCAAGCAGCACCACCCGTCTCCATCACCCACTCCTGCACCCCCATATCTAACAATTCCTTCCCCTGTCGTCAGGAGCACTGGCTTCTATGAGCTTCTAGGAGCACTTCCTCAAAAAGCAATATATATCCTTCAACTGGACGGTCTGGATAAGCTCCAGGGCACAAGCTCCCAGACCACAATGGCCAAGGAGCATTTAAGACCCAGACAGTTCACCCTGGCCCGAGTGAAAGGCTCCCACCCCAGGGCTGCCACTGTGCATACAGCTTCACTCTACAGGTGACAACAACTGACTGAGTCCCAGACAGTGGCTTATTTATAAAACCATATTTGCAAGGCTGCAAAAAACAGTTACTAGCTCCCGGTGAAACCATTTCTGGAAGGATGGGAGGAATAAAACAGTGTAGGATTCTCCAGCTTTTGGGATTAAATATATACCCTAACGGTCGTGACTTTCAGCTGGCAGACAAATAGCTCTTTCTCCTCTTCCTCTCTCCCTTCCCCATCATTCTCCAAAATTGAAACCAGCAATGTAAAAAGGTCTCTTGGTTACTAATGTCCTCACTTCAAGTTGCTGTACGTGGTCAGCCTACTCTCAAACTTGCATCTGTCCAGCAATCCTAATGTCCTTGCAAATTATCAGTGAATTCACCTTATAGTCAAGTTTTCTTTTGAACTACTGCAAGTCATAGAATCACAGAAAGGTTTGGGCTGGAAGGGACCTTAAAGACCATCTAGTTCCCCCGCCCACCCACCCTGGGCAGGGACACGTCCCACCAGAGCAGGTCACTAAAAGCCCCATCCAGCCTGGCCTTGAACACTTCCAGGGATGGGGCATCCACAGCTTCCCTGGGCAACCTGTTCCAGTGCTTCACCACCCTCACAGTAAAGACCTTCTTCCTAACATCTAATCTAGATCTCCCCTCTTTCAGTTTAAAACCCGTTATTACCCCTCTTTCTATCACTACACTCCCTAATAAAGGGTCCCTTCTCCACCTTTTCAACAGGCCCCTTTTAGCATGAGCCATTTGCTTGCTTATTTAAATAAAAACACTTTGACAGATGGAAAAACTGAGACACAAAGCTGGTACATGATTTACCCAACACAATGACCAAAATAAATAAATAAATAAGAAAATTGAGAAGAGAGCCTAGGAAGAGCTATGGCTGCACCCATGCCTCAAGTCACAGGACCACCTTGTCAGCCCTCTCCCATCTGCCCCAACAAAAGCCGAGAAGCTGCAGAACTTCTGTGGAAGCCCTAAATTCATTTGGGAATAAAAAAAAAAAAAAAAAAATAAAAAAAAGCAGCATTTGGTTGTTGCAAGGGTGGAAACAGCCATCAGTTTATCAGATGGAAAGCTAAATATTTGGCTTGCGCAGAGCTCCCCCAGCGCTAAGTCAACACAACCTTTCAACTCGGGCACACACCCACCACCTGGCCCACAGCTCGGCCCCGGGCTGGGAGGCAAAACCGGTTAGGGGGGAGGTCTCCCAAGTCAGCACATTTTCCAAGTCCTCACGCTATACAGAGCGACAGATTGAGACTCAAGCGAAGGGGAGAGATAGAACTCCCCACACCCCGAAAGCGCAGCCCGGGGTCCAGCAAAAAGGACCAGAGCTGTGCGGTGAATCACCACCCCCAGGTGATGCACCAGCAAGACTGATTTTTTTTTTGTTTTGTCTAGTGGCTAAGAACCGAGAACATTCTCTGTAATAACAAAACCAACCCAGCAACACCGAGCCAGGGTAGAGTGCTTTTCTGATGCAGCACAACCCTGGCTGAAGCAGCTCCATCTATCAGTCTACTACATGGAATCACAGAATTGTCAGAGTTGGAAGGGACCTCTAGAGATCATCTAGTCCAACTCCCCTGCTAAAGCAGGATTGCCCACAGCACATCTCTCAGGATTGCATCCAGGTGGGTCTTGAAAATCTCCAGAGACCTCCCTGGGCAGCCTGTTCCAGGGCTCTGTCACCCTCAACATAAAGAAGTTTTTCCTCATATTTGAGTGGAACTTCCCATGTTCCACCTTGAGCCCTCATCCTATCTCTGGAAACCACTGAAAAGAGTCTGGCTCCAACATCCTTCAACCCATCCCTTAGATACTTATAAGCATTAATAAGGTCTCCCCTCATCCTTCTATTCTCCAAGCTAAACAGCCCCTTCTCAGGTTAGGACATAAATTTAAGTTCTTCATACTTTAGACTAAGCAAATTAACCAAGAGATTAAAAAAGCAATTTTTAAAACCGGAAAGGGATTTCCAACCCAAACCCTGCACA
Source organism: Gallinago jamesoni (assembly GCA_025769975.1). NCBI lineage: Eukaryota > Metazoa > Chordata > Aves > Charadriiformes > Scolopacidae > Gallinago > Gallinago jamesoni. The sequence continues at coordinate 84,462,195 of JAOQGH010000001.1, forward strand.
ATCCTTAAAAATCCCCTCAAAGACCTTACTTTAGGAGGTGCGAGGAAGAGATTCCCAGAGGTATGCATGTGATGAGGTCCTCTTCAGAATACAGATGAGTTCAAGTCTTTGTGAATTGGAGGAAAGAAGACACACACACATTAAGCGCTCTTAATGAACCCCTGGCGAGTACAAGAACAAAGCCGCGATTCCTGGAGTAATAAAATAATACCTCATAACCATATAATCACCTTGTGCAGCTAACTGCTGCAGGAGGTCAAAGCAAACAGCTTAGTAAAGCTTTAATGAATGACTGTAACAATTTTATGAATGAAGACATGTGAAATTTTGTTCCAAAAAAAGTGCAAAAAAAATAACAAAACAACCCCAGAAATCCATAACACAAGATCCTCAGGGCTCAGCAGCTACAAGTGGCTGATAAGGGCTCCTCACCAAGACAACAGCATCTATGGCACAGTTAGCAAGGCATTAACATTTGCTTTGGCTTCTTCTGATGCAAAGAGCAACACTCACAGCCAATTCTAGATCTGAGAAGCAAAGAAAGCATTGGCTTGTCCTGGTGAGAGAACAAGACAGAATTGCAAAGTTGAGCTTTTCCAGCAGCAGAGGGAAACATGGGCCTGAGCAGTAGGGTCTATTTTGGTCCTACAGCTCCCATGTTTCTCAGTCGTCTGGGGAGAGGGACAGATGGGAAGTCCATCCTCATCCAGAACGAAAGGCTCAAACTAATGAGACGGCGGGCATTACCGAGCTGGATGCATGGTTCTCAGAGACAACCGCCTCTGTTTCAGCTTCAGATCTGAGTTTCAGCTTCAGATCTCAAACAGGATTTGATTATGGAACAACACAAAAAGGTTTAAGCTCCAACCCCACATGCCTGTTCCTGATAGAAACAAAAGTTCAGTTTAGAAGGGGGCACTGGTTGGGAAGCAATGCTAAATTACAAGGACAATGTATTAGCAGACTCAACATGGGCAAAGCTATTAAAGCTGGCCATTAATACAATTTATCAACACACACACTCCTAAGTACATCTTGCACCAAAGCTCTTCAGTAAACACTGTGCACAGGCACAGCACTGCGAAAACACTGCCACTGACCGCCCTCCATTACACCATGCGACATACAGCGACTGGGAAAGGAGGGGAATTTTGGCTATGGCCACTGAGATTTTCTTTTCCAACTTATCAGGGCAAATGCACGGCAAAACAGATTACTACTGAGAGGGGGGAAAAGAGGAGAGGAAAAAAAAAAAAAAGAAAAATAGAAGATGCTCTTGCCTTAAAAGCCCATCTTACAATTTGCAGCCAAGCAAGCCACCAACACATGCGTTCTCCTCCCAACCCTGAACACACGGTCTAATGGCCCAAGTACAGGATCACAAGCCAGAACTCTTTCGCTTTTTAATCTCCTCTCTTCAACTGACTTCCAGGGAAGTTATTTTACTGCTTTAGACCTCAATTTCCTTATCCCAAGGAAGATAAACTGTTCCGCAAGTACTTCTTCTCCCAAGGGCCTCTGTGCATAGTAGTGAATATTTTTTTACAGTATTATTTTAGTGCTTTAGACAAGCTTTTTTTAAAAACAAACAGAGGCAGCTTTCCTGCTGTTTTTGCTCCTCTGCCAATCCCTATGTTTAATTTAAGGGAGATCAGCCATGATGACAAATCGTAGGGAGTCACTAGGATTTTTCTATTTTGTCCTCACATAGCTAAAAATAAGGCAGGCATCTGCCATCTGTAGCAATGAGTTTGAAGGCATGGAGTAGAACACAAGGAAGAAACACTTCCTCGAGCCTTATTCCAAGCCATTGCACTGGGATTGATATCAGAAAGTTATCAGTGTGACAATGATTTATGTATCCCTGACACTGCACAAAAGCAAAATTATTGCAGGGAATTCTAAATAAATTAATTCTAAATAAATAAATTAACTTGCATAAATCACAAGTTTGCATTAAAATATAAGACATATATGAGAATACAACAAGTCCCCTCTACTTGCCTCTTAAATAACAGATACAGGTAACATACAAGTTCCCTGCAAAATGGTTAGGGTCATTAATTAAATTTCTATTACTCTGCTAGGCACCACTCAGACCTTCATGCAACCATTTACAGAGCAACTAATCTATCAGATCAGGGAAAATGCAATAGGATACACTAATCCCTGGTGTAATTAATTATACCAAGCCTAATTTAGCTCTCTGAATCTGCATATATGCTCCCTTCTAGGTATTTTTGGGACACAGATGCCTAACGACAAGTCTGCTTTAAACCAACCATTTCAAGCCCACTGGCATAGGTGGATGCCACTGTACCACTTTAGCATGGCTGTTCTGACTGGCTTGCATAATGCTCATTTCCCACCAGAAGTCTTGTTTTCCGATTGCAACACGTTCAGCCCAAAAAGTCAAAAAAAAAAAAAAAAAAAAGAAAAGAAAAGGTTGGAAATGACTCTCCAACGACTACACCCCATGAAGAATGGCAGGAAATCTTTCAGGCGCGTTTGTGATCGCTCATGAGCGATTTGCCCAAGTCACACAGCTACTGGAGATTTACCTCTGCTTTGAAAAATCCACCTGCGGAGAGCTGTGCCGCTTACCTAATTGCGGTTGGGCTAGAATTAAACGGACTAGAAGTTTCCAGCAGTACAAGAGACCCGCTGTGTTTAGGTGCAGAAAGAGGAGGAGAGCACTAATTTCATGGCACTGCCCGTTAGCATGAGAGGCCAAACTCTGCAGCCAGAGAGCAGATTAAGGAGGTGGCAGGGGGAAGGGATCACCGAAAGAAGATGAAGGTCGACTGTCGTAATTTCGTGTCTCCCTTACGGTTTCTTGGGCATAAGCTTGCACTGCAGTACTGTCATCAAACTGTATCGGTTCTGCAATCGAATGGTGGGGCAAGGAGAACAAAAATTGGGCCTCAAAAGGGCAAATACGTACAACAGAGTATCATGCTGTACAATTAAGTATGACAGATCAAATATTTAAGTAGATTCTGCAAGTCAAATCCAGCCCTCATCTGTATTTCTCAGTCCATACACACGGCAGGATATAAAATTTCATAATGGGCAAACAAAAGAATGGTCGGAAATCGGTAATATTTTTAAGACCAAAAGTTCTAATAGTAAAGAAATTCAGCCAAATCTGTTTTCCACCAGTGCTAAAAAGCACTCATCTTTCTGTATTGACAAAATATCTCTTCTGTAAACCCAGAGCATGAATCCAGCCCCTCCAACTCAAGAGTTTCACATCCATAAACTAAAAATTGAACCACATGCTTGCAACTACCCAAAGAAAACTCATGCCAGGATTCCAGAGGCACTCAGGAAAGCACCGAGGCTGAGGAGTAGGACAGTCTCTGAATCAGTATGATCTTGTTGCATCATATCCATCTTTAAGAGCTATAACTCTACAGAGTCGTACCGAGTGGCCCAACTGGCTTCTGAACTGAACACTCATGGAAATTGGAAGCCACCTTAAACATTTTTAGCATATATACTCTTGCTGTATTCTCAAACATCCAGATTTGATATCTGTAGAAATAAAAAAAGAGTTAGTCTTACGATATCCAGACTTAAGTTGCCCAAGTCAATTTGCTATACAGATGCTTTCAGAGAAAGATCGGCATTCAGAGCTGCTCAATTCCAAAAACAGCAGAAAGGTGTGGGGTTTTCCCCCGAAAATACTATGTACATAATTCAATCCTCTCTCTAAAATGTTAGACCAAAAAAGTATATCCAAAGAAGTGATTAGGCCTGTCTGCTTTTGACTAATAGATAACAGTCTAAATATATTGGTGATGTTACATCAGCACAAATATTGCTAATATAGGCAGGTACTAAGATGAGAATAGCTTTATTTCCTTAGCTACCGCAGGATGCCATTAGTGTCTCTGTAAAAAGAGTAATTAAACAAGGTGCTCACCAATGCAAGAAGTTTTTAAAAGAATTTACCACCTTACAAGGAGAAGAGAAACATACTCTGCAGAAGTAGGAAGCAAAACATATAACCCCATTTTACAGTCAGAAAGACTGTGAAAAATAAAAGTAAAGTAAAAAATAAAATAGGAGGCCTGCCTTTTCTAAATTAGCAATAATTTTTGAATGCTCAGGTTGAGGCAATATAGATAGCTCTATCATCAGGAGTGTGGATACCCAAAGCTTCTGAAAAATTTGGTCTCAAATGCCTGCAAGTCACTAGGTCTGCAAAGAGACCGCCAGAAAGAGCTGTACAGGAGGCACACAGACCTTGGTGGTCCTGAGGTTAGGATCACACATCACATTGGACATGGTTAACTGGGAAAGCTCCTCAGTCCTTCCCAACAAACCACACCTGGAGCACTCCCGCCCTACCCACTGCTTTGCACTGCAAAACCCCAGCCAAAGATGCTCAAGAACAGAAGCAAGGAGCAGCTGCTCCTATACCTGAAGAACTTCAGCTGCTCCTACACCTGAAGAACTTTACCCGCTCCTTTTTGTCCCTTATCAGGCTGGAAGTTTCAGCACAACTCCCAGAGAGGTCAATGTTGCCTGGCTCCAGCAGGCCCAGGTCTTACTGGCAGAGCATCATCCGATCACGATACCATGCGCATGGCTGGTGGAACTGGCACTGCAGAGGGACTGGAAGGAGAAATGAGCACCAGAAACAAAGCCACTCCAGCACCAGGAGTGCCAGGAGGTGAGCAAAGGAGCAGATTGGAAGCTAAAGGCCTGCTTTAAAGGTCCTGCTCTGCTCTTGACATCCTGGAGCTGAGCCATTCCAGTCCCATCCCCATCCTACCATACCTGTCTCCCGTAAAATTCCCTCTGATCCCCACAAGTTAACAGACCTGGGGAGGGATGCCCCGTCTCCAAAAACTTTACGACTCACCACTTTGGAATACAGACGTTTCGTTCCTTTACTTGCAGCAGTAATAGATGCCAGTGATAGGAGGGGCCCGTTATTCACGACGAAAAAGTGTGCACGGGAGCAGTCGTGCGCCGCCAACAAAGCTGCCTCTGTTTCAGCTACGCGTTCGTGTGTTCGAATGATGCTGGAAGGGTGAAGGAGCCACCTCATCTCACAAGGAAAACCATCGGCCTAACTGCTACGCTGCACAAGGGAGGATGACCGACACGTTGTCTCCTTAGCGGTACAAAAGAGACCAGCCGTAGGGATGTGCACCCACATCCATCCTGGGAACGGTACCTTCTGGTGGGTTAGGTTTGCCTAGACGTACAGAGCGTTGCCTTGGCTCTCCATCTTCCACAGGACAGTGTGCCCTCTCCTACCTCCTTTGTAGCACTGTTTACCTTCTAAAAGCCCAAAGCAAACCTCCCGGGGCCATCCCAAGACCAACCTACTCGCCTTTAACCATCCACCCTCCTGCCGCGGGAGCAGCGACCTGCCCGCACCTCCTCCTTCCACCCAGACCCCTCGGGAAACATCTAACACGAGAAGCCCAGCACCAGGTGCCATAACTTACCAGCAGGACGGGACAAGGCCAGCAGAACCTCCCCACCACACACAGGCACACGCACAGACACCCACCAAGTTTCAGGGGCCGGCGGGCGGCGGCCCCGCACACACCGGGCAGCCCGCATGGGGCTCGGCCGCCCGGCCCCGCACCACAGTGGGCAGGGTCCCACCCGGACCGGCCTTTCCCGGAGCGGAGCTGCCCCTCGGGAACGGCGGGGCCGGTACTCACACATCCAAAGGCGGTCGGCGGCGCGGCTCGGACATCAGCCGGCAGCGGGGTCCCTTTCCGACGGCAGCGGCCCGGCGGCCAGCCCCGACCCCCGGCAACCTCCCGGCGGGGGACGAGGCTGCAACGGCGGCGGGTGCCCCGCGGAGCTCCCCTCCTCCCGCCGTGCAGACGCACCTCGCCGCTGCCCCGCAGCGGGGTAGAAGCAGGAGCAGGGGCGGGCGGCCGCCCTGCGGGGAAGGGAAAGGCAGGGAAGAGGCGGGCAGACCCGGAGCCGGCGCGGCCCTGCACACCACCGGCTGCCCGCGCCGCCGCCGCAGCTGCCCGGGAGACGTGGCAGTGAGGGCTGATGCTCTCATCACAGGGCGACAGGCGGCGGCGGCAGCAGCAGCCACCGCGGCGGCCGCCGGGCCACGGCCGGCCCAGGGAGGGCAGGGCGCCGCCGGGGGCGGGGCGGCGGCTCCGCGCCGCCATCTTGGTGGCGGCAAGAAGTAGCGCCGTGAGGTGAGGCCGGGGGTGGCCTCTCTGCCGCCCACGACTTGTCCTTTTTTTTTTTTTTTTTTTTTTCTGCTTTTTGTTCAAGGGTAGCCCTAAGAAGGACACTTCAGAGAAGATGCTCCCTTTTTTTTGTCTTAAAACCGGAAGAAGGTAGATTACGATTAGGTATCTGGAAGAAATTTCTCACTCTGAGGGTGGTGAGGCGCTGGAACAGGTTGCCCAGGGAAGCTGTGGATGCCCCATCCCTGGAGGTGTTCAAGGCCAGGCTGGATGGGGCTTTGA
>JAOQGH010000001.1:84470926-84500388 GCA_025769975.1 Gallinago jamesoni
TTTGTTTGTTTGTTTTTGTGTGGGTTTTTTTTGTTGTTTGTTGGTTTTGTGGTTTGTTTTTGTTTTGTTGTTGTGTTTTTTGTTTTTTTTTTAATGTGGTTGGACTTGATGATCTCAAAGGTCCCTTCCAGCCACTAAGATTCTGTGATTCTGTGATTCTGTGATTCTGTGATTCTGTGAAGTACAGAGGCCCATGTTCAAAAAGCACCTTCCTCTGATCAAATATGGATTTGATAAAACACTCACACTGAGACGCTGTGCCACCGCTTTCCCCGCTTCCCAGTACACCAGCAAACACTAATGGTGTAAAACTTCTTACCCTCTCAGCCAGCAGCATACTTTGTTTTGCTTATCTTTACCTCTGTTTTCTTCTAACTCTCATTTCCTTTCTGGTGTTTCAGGTTAACGCCCTTTTAATCTGCTTCTCACTTCTGCCATGCTTTGCATCGGTTTTCCACTGTCCCTTAGAAGACCTAAACCCTCTTTCCTCATCACTCGCTCTCCCTCCTGTTTCAAATCCCTTTCTGGTCTTACTGATCTAACTCCTTCCTTTTTTCATTTTATCATACTTTCCTCTATCCTTTTATTGCAGGGCTATCACCCCAAAATCTGTGGGACGTGAATGAGTGTCACCCTGAACAGTACTGTAAATTTACCCTGGGATACAGCTGTTACTTAACTGAGTCTAAGCCTTCCTTCCACAAAGCAAAGACACAGCACCCGTCTTGTGTACAGGCACCCAGATGAGGTTGGGTACCACTAACAGCGTAGCTGTAGTGACATGAAATTCAGCATGAACCAATTGCTTGAACCTCCACCAGTGGCTGGGGTGACTTTTGAAGTCCACTCTAAACTCCTTGCTACCGACACCACACTGTTATTGGAACCCAGTCCACGTTAAACTGAGCTCTGCTTTGCCGACTTGCACAATTGCACCGTTATCACTGCCCGGGCGTATTTACATGGAAGTTACTTGGTGCTGCACAACGTTCACTTAGTGTGTGCTGAGGTTGGGGTCCAAGGTTGAAACTCGGGTATAGCTGAATAAGACACAGCCTCTTTCCTCATTGCCTCTTTCTTGGCAGGAAAAAAGTTGTCTGTTTATCACCTTAACGTATTAACGTTACTCAACGTGCCATATACTGTGTGTCCTTCTCCAAACTGGAGATGTAGCAATCCACTGAAATACCTATTATTAAATATACAGGTAATTATTGCATGACAGTATTTCCACAGCTTTGATCTTTTTCAAAGATTTCAAAAATATCATTTTACACTTTGAAAACCTGAGTCACTGCGACATTTGGGGAAAAAAAAAAAAAGAGGTATCAGGAGCACAGAACTCTGGATTTAACTATCTTAACACACTTAGAGCAAATGCTAGTAGTGTCATGGGGATCGTGTGTCGTTGCTGTCTAAATGCTCAAGGTAGAAATTCCTCTTGTGCCCGCACGAACAAAAGTTGGACTTTGTTTGCAAACCACTCCCTGTGGAGTCAAATCTCCCTCCCAAAGTTTCCCCTGTATCACATCTGCATGCAAAAGAGGGTCACTGCTGTTGTTCACCTCTTGAGGCCACATTGCACCAGGCAAACAGCTTTCACCCAAAACACTCATCAGGTAAAAGGCCTGTGTTTAAACTGTGAGATTGAAGAACAGAGACAAAAAGAAAGGTGGGTTTCACAGTTGCTGCAGGGAAGCATGTCCAATGTGGACTTTGTATGTACGTCCAAGAAAATGATGCTTCCATACATCTTCTACAGGTTGTGTTATGGAACGATTTTACTTCAGATCACTGATGTCTATGTGAATAGGAAACTAACCTGCAGGGCTTGAAAATCTACTCCTGCTCAGCAAATGGCAACACTACCAGAAACAGACCCAAATGACCCATGTTCTGATTCTGTTTGCTCAGAAACTCTGATATTTCTATGACTCTGTATTGAGATAAATTACACCCAGGAGGATTGCTTCATTGGTAATGTTTTAGTAGCACTAAGAAGCTGCTGGTAGGACTTGATTTCTGAGGGAAACCCATTTATGCTGTGCTAAGGAAATGGAGGAGGTATCGGGTTTTTCTGTCTGATATCATTGCCTCTTCCCAGACAGGAAAAAAACTGTCCATTCATCCGCTCAACATAAGAATGTTACTCAACAACTGTGTGTCCTTCTCCAAACTGTAGAGATGTAGCAATCCACTGAAACACCTATTATAAGTTTACAGAGAACTATTTATTGGATGGCATTATTTTCACAACTATTGACCTTTGGTTTTCTTCAAAGATTTCAAAAAAATAATTTTATAATTTGAAAACCTTACATCACTGGCACATTTGGGAAAAAAACCAGCTTGTACTACGTTCATCTGTGGCCCAATGATGCATGGCTGATATTCTGGGTAGCTTAAGTTCAGTTCTTATCATATTCTACAAGTGAGACTGAAATCAACAGCTGAAGATCTCACCTTGAACAACCTGAATTTCTGATGCAGGGAAAATGTAAGGGTTTTGCTTAATAAAAGATTAAACATAGATCACTGAAGAAGACCCTGGACTCAGGACCTCTCTCAATACAGACTGTTCCAATGAGATCCATGAGAGGGTTTTATTTTTTGGAACAATCAGAACATTTAGTCCAGAGGAAAGAAACCTGATTAAAGAAAGTCCTACAAATGTTAAATTTGCCAGATAAAACACTTGTGGAGGAAAACACGCAGAGGGACTTTTATAGAAGTGTAGCCTTAGAAGTGTTTGTATCAGTTTAACACAGTGTTCCATGGGGAAACCCATAAACCAAATTGCTGCTCTTTGTTTCTCACATTCCCCAGGATGCCTTTATGGCAATAGCCCAAGTTTCCCACACATCCTTTATACTCCTGTAACATACAGTATCCCTCCAACTCCGCACACCACCTGAAGATCCTCTGCTTATCCCGATTCGCTTCTAGCATCTTCACACAGACCTTTGGCCACCTCTTCCTGTCCCTTCTTTGTCCTGCGAGACCACAGCCGTAAGAGCTTCACATCTCACCGTTCGGCTACCTCTCTGGTAGGGTGAGTGAGAAGGTGATCTGCTGTGTGCATTGGGACTCGAGACACACGCTGATTAAATCTGCGGTATGCGTGTGGACTGACAAGCCGGATAATGCCAATACACTCTCGGCGGCGTCAAACAGTGACTAGATGCTCTCTGTCACTCTCTCAGCAGAGCATCACGTGTGTCGATAGCTCTGATTCTCACGGCACTAACAGAAACTTACTATCTTTGAGACAGATCCACTTTGGCAGATTCAATTACAATCAGCAAGTAGCATCTGGATTTGACAATTACATAACGTTACAAAACCCAAGCAAACCTATGAATAGGTGTGACCGATACCATTAGAAAAAGGGTCACATACAGTTTTTAGTGGGCAACTACTAGCATCTTTTAATTATGGATTATCAACGTCCTTCACTATTTACAAATGGCAGGAATGGACTATCCTCCATTCTCCCTCAGGCGCAATTTCAGACAATTTCAGTGGAGGTTACTTTTTTCTTGCAAAAACATTTGCAACATTTTGCTTGATTTAATTTTATACACTTTCAAACAAAAGTTTTCTCCTCTCTGGTTCTTTTAACACAAGTAATTTCTCACCACAAAAGAAGGTGAATTTTGCCTTTTTCTTGAAGGGCTTTTTTAGTGCTTGACAGCAGATTCCTCCTGGGTGCAACTTTACATGGTCTGAATATTCCAGCTCCTGATGAGCACGTATGCAGGTTTACCATAGGGCCAAGTGGACTCAGCAGAGAAGCTCCCTACTGCTCCCCTTTTGCATTTCTTGTCATTGTCAGTGAAATGGCATTGATATTTTGACCAAATAATTGAAAATAATTGTTCCTTTTTTTTCTTTTTTGTGGGTAGCGGCAGTTACACTGGAAAGTTTTGCATGGAGAAACAACAGATGTTACATTATAACGATGTGAACTTGAAGTTAATCCAAACGGTGATGTAATTTTTTCCTGCAGGCAAAACCACCTTTGATTTTAAAGGCTTTTAAAAAACATTAGGAAAACTTACTAATAACAGATAAACACTTTCAGCCACCTGCGTGTGGGCATGCACACTTGAAGGGGTTTTGTTTGTCACTGTCAGGGTGTGACACAAAAAATCCCCTTTTGCGATTCGGTTTAAGATTAAGGGGGTCGCCTTTCTCTTTCTTGAACCATTAGGCTTTGGAAGCAGACGTCTTAAGTTCTGCTGAGAACCCAAAACCACCTGCCAAGCCCCACCTGATTTCACTCTAAACGAGTGCTGGAGACGACATATTTTGAGAGGAAGCGAAACTCTCAAACTCCGGCACGTACTGCCATGCCCGTGCCTGTGCCTGTGCCCCTCAAAACGCCCCCGCACCCCCTCCCTACCCGCGAACGGCAGGACCCGGCGGAGCTCACACCCCCGCCCTTCCCGAGCCGCCAGCACCATCTGACGGGCCCTGATAAAGTTCCACCTCCTGAGTTTGCTCTGAAAACCCAAAGCAAACAAACCGATAAGGCCCGCACGGCCCGCTATTCCCTACCCCGCCGAGGGGCTGCCGCGGCGGGGCCGGATAACGGCCTCCACGGCGGGGTCGCTCTGTCCCTCCGGGCGGGGGGTGTGGGGTGTGCGGGGAGGCCTCTGTGGTGGGAGGCGGCCGCTCTATCTAACCCCGCACTCAATGGTTGGCGGCCGGGGGCCGATGGTGGTGCCTGCGGGGAGGAAAGAAGGGAAGGAAAGGAGAGGGAGGAAGGGATCCCCGCCGCCCTCACGCCCCGGCCCCGGCCCCGGCCCCGGCCCCGGCCCCGGCCCCGGCCCCGGCCCCGGCCCCGGCCCCGGCCCCGGCGCCCTCTCCTCCCTCACGCCCCTCGCGGCGGGCGACCGCGTCCTCCGGCCGCCGTTGGGCGCGCACGCCCCGCCCCCGGCACGCGGCGCTGGGCGGTGAGGGGGCGGTAAGGGAGGGCGCCTGCGCGCGGAGGTAGCGGTTGGCGGGGGAGCGGGTCTGTCGGCTGTTCGTCAGTCCGTCCATCTTCTGTGGCTCCGGGGTGGGAGAGGCGTCTGGCCCCTGGGCGCCCTCAGGTGCGGGCCTCGTAGGTGGGAGTTTGGGGTCAACGGCGGGGGAGCGCGGGGGGTGGAGGGCGGAGGTCGGGGTCGGCCCGCCGGCCGGCAGCGGGAGTTGGGAGTACGGAAGGGAGCGTTGGGTCTGGGTTAGATTGTGGAGGGAGGGGTAACAAAGGTGGGAATGAGCGGTGGGGGTAAATTAGGTTTAATTCCTGGTCGGTGTTCCAGTTTTAAAACCTCCGCGAGAGAGGGGAGGGCTGAGGTTTGCCTCTTAATTGAGCCTCGTACTCGGAGCCTCTGGTAGGTGGAGGAAAGTTTGGCTCGCCTTCTGCTTCTGGGCAGTCCCCTGGGTGGGCTGGGAGTCCCTCTGCGCTGCATCCCTCTCGAACATCAAAGGCAGGGCTCGGGGATGTGGTCTCGCCAGCACGGGTGCTGGTACGGGTTTCATGGTAGTGCGGGGTTACGGGCGTAACTGGGAACGGTTAGGCGTCTTAACAGTACGTACCGGGTGGAAGTACTTACTGTATCGGGTCAGGAGGGTGGATGTAGTGTGCTGGTGTTTTTGTTTTAATTAAAGCTTTTGGATGTTTTTGTGGTAAAGTAAATTTAGTACTTGGTGGCGTTTCGCTCATGGAGAAACTGGAGCGCCGGCACATGGTGTTGCTCACTAAAATTTTCGCAGCGATAAGACCTAAACTTCTTCACTTATTCCTCTAGATATTATTTTGGAGGAGCTGGAACATAAGAGGGCTTGAGAGGAGACTTGCACAGGTTCAGGAGAGCCCCCATTTGATGAAAACATTTGGCCCTTAGTCTTCAGTCCTGTAGTTGACTTTGAAACTCCTGCAGCTGATTTTATTCTTCAGTGAGACAGGGAGGGGAAACGCCTGCACAGAAATTAGAAGTTAGACGAGTTAGAAAGGAACTGCCTTCCCCTAACATGCTTCTGAGTTCAGTGTCATCCCCCTCAATCTTCTGTCTTGTTCCTGGAAAGACCTGGAGCCCTGCTGCTGCTTGGGTGAGGGGGGTTGTAGAGGGACAGGAGTTCTTTAACTCTGAGGAATAGGAGAGGAGGAGTCCACATCACATCTTACTACTAGTTATCTAGACTTCCCAGCAAGATCCAGTGAGATGGGGAAAAGAGTTTAGTAACAGAGCGGGAGGAAGAGTGATGCACTATCTCCCACTGCCTGAAATTTTACTGAGCTGCTTGTCCAAAAGGTTTGGGCAGTATACTTTTAGAATTATTTCCACAAGCATATGATTAAAATTGCTTGTTGCTACGTTGAACTAGAAATGTTGGAACAATTTTGGATTCTGTCAAACGCCGTTCTAGGCCATAATGCTTCCAAAGGATGTGTTAGAGCTCCTAAATTGCATGTTTGAAGCTTTTCTCCTGCATTAAAAAATGTTTGCATTTTGGTTGAAAATCTACATAGGTCTAAATTGCGTTCTAATGTGGAAAAGGTCCTGTATATTTAATAGCCTAACAAAATCATGCCACCTACACAGTTTTTTGATAGCTCTCTTTGCAGTAGGCACTGACAATTTGTAATCCTTACTAAGATAAGACTGCAAAAATAATAAAGAAGTAAAATCTGTTCATGCTTAAGGAAGCTTCAACTGGAATGTCCTCGGTGTGGTTCTCATGCTGAAGTACTTCCATAAGAAGCAAATAATGGGATTCTGTTACTAGTTATGCATCCATAACTCATGCACAATTTTGCATTTTTTTACAACTTTGTTCATAGGTACTTGTAAACTGAAAAGTATAAATATGTAGTATTTATGAAATTATGAATATGTAGTAGCCACATGTCTACACTTCTTACTTCAAGTTCTGTCCTGTATTGCTTTAGCTATCTGTGTTTGACACTTCGGTTTAAAAAATGCATTGTGAAGTACTTAAAGCTGAAATAAGAATGTGCATGGTTTTAATGTATGTGTTTTTCTCAGGTGTTATTTTTTGTGCAGGAGAGAGGCAAGTGAGGAATTTGACCAGAAATGTGTTGAGTGGTTGTTTTGAGTTTTTTGAGGTTTGTTTTTCTTTTGGAAAGCAGCAAGGTCTCTGACATCTGGCATCCATACTGACTGATGCCACTCCAGCCATGCAGCGGCTGCCAGAAAAAGATAGGCTACTGCTGAGTGGAATCATGACCTTAGCTTTCCATTATACATGAGATTCCTGTGTTTACAGAAATCTGTTTCACCATGTGCTTTTTCAGGATATTCCACTGACCTTGGGGGGAAGGTGTTTTTAAACTGTGCTGTGTTTTTTTAAAAAGATATTTCCCTGGTAAGCAGTTAGGTAGTTACAAGGTGTGCCAGTACTGTCTGCTGTATGCCTGACTCCATCTTTTTGGCTGCACTCAGTCTGACAGTGCTGCGTCTTTCACAGTGAAGTCAGTGGCTCAGCTGTAGTTGTGTAACAAGAGAGGCCATTCATAAGTGTGTTCCTTGGCCCGGAGACATTAGATTGCATTTCCTAGCGTAAAATCAGAGGTTGTTGCATCCTAGGAAAGAAGTAAGAAGTAGTAAAGTAGGCATGAGCTTTTCCTTTGGTAAACTCAGAAATCTTAATGTGATGTTTTAGCGCTGAGTAATTGCCAAGAATTAGGCCTCTGTTTTATAAGTGAAATGTGACTATATGAAAAAATGTCCACTGCTTGCTCACCAGATTGTCTGGAAATGTTAGAAGTAACTGTATATCTGCTATCTAATGTTTGATATAGATGTGAAGCACTGGAACAAGAGTAATGCTAAAGCCAAGGTGTGCTGAACATAGCCAGTTCTAGCCAGCTCCAAAATGGACCCACTGCTGGCCAAGGCTGAGCCCACCAGCCAGGCTGGTGTTGCCTTGGGGAAAGTGTATTTAAAAAAGGGCAAAATGCTGTGCAGTAGCTGTGAGAGGAGTGAAGAGATAGAGGGGAGGAAAAAAAAATCACACAAAAAAGGTGAAAAACAGCTCTGTGAACACCAAGATCAGGGAAGGAGGGGACGAGGCTCTTCTGGTGTGGAGCAGATATCCACATGCAGCTGGTGGAGGACCCCATGCTGCAGCCTGTGGAGAGCCTGTGCTGGAGCAGACTCCTGGTAGGGACTGCAGCCTGTGGAGAGGAGCCCACACAGGACCAGATTTTCTGGCAGGAGCTGTGGCACATGGAAGGGACCCATGCTGGAGCAGTTTGTGAAGGACTGTACCCCGTGGGAAGGACCCACACCGAAGTAGGTGAAAACTGTGAGGAGGAAGGAGTGACAGAGAGGAGCTGTTACGGACTGATCCCCATTCCCAATCCCCCTTCCCTGTTGTGGGGTAGGGAGTAGAGGAGGTGGGAATGAAGGAGTGAAGTTGTGCCTGGGAAGAAGGGAGTGGAGGGAATGTGTTGTAGTTTTTTGTCTCTCGCCATCCTACTTTATTTTTAAATGGCAATAAATTAATTTTCCTCAAGTTGAGCCTGTCTGCCTGTAATGGTAATTGAGAAGTGATCTCCCTGTCTTTTTTTTTCTACCCCTGAGCTTTATCATCTTACTGTCTCCCCCTGTCCCGTTGGGGAGGAGAGAAGTAAGAGTGTGGCTGGGTGGGTGTCTTGGCAGCCAGAAAATCAGTGACATGCATTCAAAAGACAATGGACTTCATGCATACCAGTGCTCAGGGATGGCTTCTTTTGTCCAGTGCATTCCCTGTGGAGCAAGTTGTTCAACTCTTTGATCATAGAATGGTTTGGGTTGGAAGGGACCTTAAAGATCATCTAATTCCAACCCCCCTGGCCATAGGCAGGGACACCTCCCACTAGACCAGGTTGCTCAAAGCCCCATCCAGCCTGGTTTTGGGCAAAGACATCATAAACCAAAGCAGGTTGGAACAGAGGAATAGCACTTCTTGTTTGGGGTAAAGTTTGGTGGAAGAACAATTGTGTCTTTGATAGGGATAGGTGAGATACTGGGATGCTCCTATTTTCTTCTCTGTCTTGCATGTCAGAATTAAAGATGTATGGAGAGTCTTCTTTCAGTGCTTTTCTGCTATGATGTTCCTTCTGTATGAAATGGATTTATTCTATTTGTCCACTAAGCCTTTCCTCATCCACATCTATTGCAATCACTTCTTCCGTGACACCCCCCCGCACAGTAAGTTATGTAAGGGAAGTATCTAGGTTATTTCCTGGTGTCTTACGTATTCTTTATCTTTTTTATTTTGTAATTCAGGGAGTTGGAGCTGCCAATGCTTTTGTTCTTTTACATTTTAATATCAAGTGGTTATCAAGTAATAAATAGCAAGAAAAGTGTGTGGGGCTAGGACATCTGTTTGTATTCTCCACACAACTGGAATGTTTTAGCTGGTAGAGGCTGTTATTCTAATCAGGCCCCACAAATGCACCCTGGTCTGTTTCTTTTTAACTCACACATTTCCTCTTTAAAATTATCTGGTTCGAGGCAGTTTGTAGAATGTCACGAGTTATCACCTGGAAATGTATATTATCATCCTCCTAAAATATCAGTTCCTATGCAATTGAAAGCTGAGCAACTGTATTTCTGCTGATAGTCGTACCTTCTGATGTTCTTCTGTGGGAAGGGTAGACAGAGGATGACAGAAGGTTGCAGGAATACTACTTGCCCCTGATCCAGCTAACCTCATGTTGGCATGAGAGACAGTGCCAATGCACAGAGAGTGGAGTTTGTAAGAGGGGAGGGGAAAATGAGACAGTCACAGTCGAGATCCAGGCTGGTCTAAATTGATGTGGCTGACCAGTTGAAACATGCACTAGTCTTAAAGGGTTTTTTTTCACACTACTAAGTGTCTGAAACAAGGAAGTGTTTCCCTGAAACTCCTGGGCAGTCCTGATAATAAGATCTTTGTGGCATAGAGGAGGTTTACTGGGGAAACTTTGGAATGTACATATTGCACAAAGAGTTCAAACAGGTTTGAGTTACAAGAGATTAACACAATTCTAATGCAACTCTAGTGAAGGAAGTGTGTTTGTCAGCTGAATATATAGGAGCGAGGGAGGAGGCTTAGGTAGGTTGGCAGCGAAGCTCTTCCTGGCAACTGTGTGCCAGACCAGAGCTCGGCCAGCATAGCTAATATCATGGTGCTGGTGGCCTGGGAGAGCCCCACATGGGCAAGATGGCAAAGAGACAGCAATCCTGCAGGTTCTGTGAGATTTGCGAGCAGAGTGTTATGGGGCAAAGTGGTGGAAAAAGCACCAGTGAGGGACAACCTTGTAATAATCAGTTACCTTATGTGAAAAGGCTGGTGAGTAAGCCAGGCTGGTTGAAACACCCTTATATACAGTCCGTGGTGGCAGTGTCATCTGTAGGTATGTCCAGGTGATAACGGAGAGGGGTGCAGTGGGAGCACTTGGACTTCTCCACAGGTATGGGCAAGAGGGTGGACAGCTTGATCTATGTAAGAAGAACAGCATCTCTAATGTTAAACATCTCCAAATGGAGCAGATACCAAAGAGGGTCTGATAGAAATTGTGGTTTGCTTTTAGGAGCAAAGGCTTTGTTTCTGATCAGATAGTTTGTTGTAGTAGTTATTTGTATGCAGTATTGTGTCTGGCACAGTGCTCTGTCAAGATATGACTGAGGTGCCCCTGTGCTGGTTGTGCTGTGCTAGGAGGAACGCACAGAGGCTGTCTGCCATCCCAGGCAGGGTGAGCCGAGGGAGGGGCATATGAGATGGCGCTCGGGAACCTCTTGGAGCTGGGGAAAAGCAGGATGTGTTGGCTCTTTTTTCAGTCATCATGCGAGTTTTGAGCTGACTCTTTCCTGCAGCATGTGAGAGGTAACAGAGGTCTCTTTATGGTGTGGGGTTTCCTGGATGAAAAGCGTCTGCTGCTTGCGTAGCTCTCTCCACGCTCCTTGGAGTGACTGCTCTACAGGAAGGAGGGATGTGGCAGCAGCAGTGAGTGGTTTAATGCACTTGCTTCATTTGCCTTGAAATCCTGAGAAGTAGTACGTGGGGTGGAAAGAGTGTTTGCTTGAGGATTTGGGGTTTTTTGTTGTTTTTTTTTTTAAGTAGTCCTTGACTTCACCATTTCTCAGTGCAGTTGGTGGGTTTTTTTAATAGGCAGAAGCAATCGGATTATAGAAGTGTTGTATAAAAGAGGTGTTAAAAACTATTAGCTTAATGCTCTACTAAAAAACTAATCTCCTGAAAAGGAAATGCCTTTGAAAGGAGCAGGTTTAGACTCTTGAGGACTTGAACTCCCTTGTATAGAAAAGCTGATGCTATAGAATGATCCTTCTACCTTGCCAATTGTAAAGAATTTAATTATTTCTTGTAGGGTGTAATGAAGAAGATTGCTATACTGCTTCATGATAGTTTCAGAGCTAACCTATAGCTGCTTTTGACTTTGGCCTAGATAAAATACTAAGTAATAGTATGCATAGTACAGAGCTGATAAATGCAGTTCCAAGGAGCTCTTCCGTGCTTCATTACCTGCTTGAACTTATGAGGGTTTTAAAAGTTGGATTGAAGTTAATCTTTTTTTTGCTGTTGAACCTGTTCTGCTGTCTGTGAATTTGTATGTGAGCTGGAGGAGGTTGCAGGGGCTTCTGGAAAATCACTCCATGATAGGAAACCTGTCCTTACTGGGCAGCGTGAAGCGGGTAGAATCAGAACGTTAGGTTGTGTAAATTAAAAATTAATTTTCCATGCATCAAATGAAAGTATCTTCCTGGAGCTGTTCTGCAGATGTTCCATACAGGGTGAATTATTTTAAATACAAACACAGGAAAAATAAAATTTAGGCACAAAGTATGTTCTTACTGATTACTTATCAAAAAAGTTACCTTTAACAGTATAAATAATCATGTGACTTTAGGCTTCAGCGTAATTATCATAATAGCAGTTTTTATATAAAAACGTATTGGAGAAAAGTAAGTTTGGAAAAGAATGATGTTTTTATCAACTCCAATTGCATATAAAATTTTGTTTATAAGATTACTTTCCTGCACTAATATCTAGATCAGGGCTGCAAGTAATCCATCTTCCTGTTGATAGCCTTTGTCTGCTTAGGCGTTTTGCCTCGATAAAGAAGAACCGCCTTTAGTCCAGAATTTCTGTGTATTTCTGAGCTTGGTAATGCTAGTGGCTTCAGCCAGGCTGCTGGTGAATGCCCACTGCATATGGGTAGATTGACCCTGCAGCCCTTGGATGGGGAACTAGCTTGCACCTGTAGTGTTCACTTGCTCTGTGCTTACACAGCCTGTTGGACTCCAATGCCAATGTACTTCTGTTGGGGAGAGCCCTGAATGAAAATGAATGGCTCTGATCTTTCTAGTTTGCTTAGGAAGAAGTCTTGTCCATGCTGGAACCTTGCTTACTATTTTGGCATGCCTGGATGGAGAGCAAGTTAGGGTTTTGTGTTCATGCCAACTGGCTCAAGGATCAGAATTGACGACCACCACCACCACCCCACCTCCCCCTGGTTTATGCAGTGAGTCATATAGCATTGCATTTCTGACCGGTTCCTACAGGTAGGCTATTCGGAACAGTGCTAGGAACCTTGGAGCAAGCAAGTAAGGTTTGGCATATGTTGCAAAAACTATAGCAGGCTACAGAACTTGAGTTGGCAGAGGAGCTGGGGAGCACAGGGACAGACACCAATACGGTAAGATGTTGAGGAATGCAGATCATGTGGCTTGCCTCGATATGATCCTGGATATATTTAGAAGTGTCTTTGTAATGTCTATCTAGATATGAATTTGTCTGGAGACCATTCTCATTTTTCATTGATTTTGGAATTCTGGCTGGTGTCATATTTGGATAACTATGTTTTTGGGTTTTTTTTGCATGGATTTTGAAATAGGTGTCACGGTGTTTTAAACATTGTGGCCTGAAGTGCTCTTGTAGTCAACTGTAACTATCTAAACTAGGTTTGGTTATGCTTCACTGAGAATTTATTTCACTTTATGTACATATAAAAGTTACCTTTGGGGAAGGTCACATCTAGGTAGACAGGTTTGACAGCTATGAGAAAAGCTTAGTTGCACCACAGGTGTTTTCCCACCCATATTTGAGGGATAGTCACCTTGACTTACAAAGTATAGAAGAAGGAAGAACCACATTTCCAGCATCTTGGGGATTATTGTTTATAGCAAGATTTGGTTAGCATTGAATTATTGTTTATACATGTTTTAATGTCTGTCTGGGTGGTCTTTTTTCACCCCTCACCAATGTATCAACCATGACTTAGGGATATCAAAGATGACAAGAAGAGTGTCTGTAAATATGTAGGTAACAAAAGGAAGATGAGGGCCATACCTGGAGTCCTATGTCCATTTCTGGTCTCCCTAGTACAAGAGAAGCATGGACATACTGCAGAGCTCAACAAAGGGCCATGAAGATGATGAAGGGACTGGACCATCTCTCCTATAAGGAAAGGCTACAAGAGCTGGGACTTTTCAGCCTGGAGAAGAGAAGGCTCGGGGAGGAACTTCCCAATGTGTATAAATACATGAAGGGCGAGCTCAAAGAGGATGGAGCCAGGTTCTTCTCAGTGGTGCTCAGTGATAGGGACAGAAGCAATAGGTATAACGGAAACACAGGAAGTTCCATCTGAACATAAGAAAACATCTATTTTATATGAAGATCTCTGAGCCCTGACACAGGTTGATCAGGAAGGCTGTGGAGTCTCCATCTTTGGAGATCTCTAGAACATGTCTGCCCATGGTCCTGGGTAACTGGCTCTAGGTGGCCCTGCTTGAGCCGGGGAGTTGGACCAGAAGACCTCTAGAGGTCCCTTTCGACTTCAACCATCTTGTTACTGTGATTTGTGTATCTTCAACCTGTACCTAATTGGTAAGAATTTTATTTTATATAATTGGAAGTTATGAAGTGCAAAGTATCTGCTCTGTTGTTTCATGTGAATGGCAGAATAACTGTTGGGCTTAATTAAGGTTTGAGTAGATTCTGCATGACTATTGTAGTTAGTATTTTATTAATGCTATTCCATTAATAATGATTTTATGGATGTGTTACAACTCTTGTTTTTATACCACTTCTCCAAGTGTGGCTTATAAACAGTAGGCCTTGAGGCCTTGGGCCTAACTTTTTTCTTTTATTTTTTTTCCCCATTTCTTTAACAAGGCCCAAACTCTGGTGGTCTTGACTCCTGGTTAGGTACCTTACTTAGCAACCCAAGTATTTTAAGCTTGCTGGTAAAAGATCACTTTTTCAAAGGAAGAATCCTTAGCATGAAATAGTAAAGCAGCATTCTCTAGAGGGGCAATGATCAAATTTTCCTTTAATTTCTCTGACAGGCAAGTTTTTCTTAAGGCTCTTGCTTGTTCTTTTATTTCTAGTTATTGTCCTTATAAGTTCTCCATCTTTGGAAGTCATAAAAGTGTCACTTCTTCACTGTATCTCTCAGTCACCTTCATTCATAAGGGTGCGGTTCTTTATTGTTTCTTAGTAGATTCAGACAATGTCTTTCCATGCACGTGCCATTCCTGTGTCTCAGGAGAAAAGAAAAATCTAATACCTTTTAACCTATGAAGTAAATAACATAAGGTAAATTGATGGGTAAGTTGATTTGTGTATGTTTTCCCATTTAAAATACCTGAAATACCTCCATGCTTTCCATGTTTTGAAATACATACTATATTCTCCATAGAAAACATCCAAATACCAAACATCAAGTTTATGAAACATTAATTATTCCCTTCTGCATGTGTATTGTGACTAATTGTTATGATCATACAAGCATATTTATGCTGCTCTGTTGAAGTGCTCGAGTGTATTTTAAACAAGAGAACATTCTGTTGTTGCCATAGAACTCAGTGAAGATATAGTGTTAGTTATGTGAAATAATGCACACTGACAGTAGTGTGACCTGAATATTTGTCAGAGTCAAGTGCTGTGAACTTCTAGTAACATCTGCTTATAAAGGAATCTCCTAAAGTTGACAAAGGAAATTGGTATGTGTGAGATTTCACCTAACTGAATAGGAGGGGAGGAGGGTAGAAATAAGGTTGGTGCAGTAAGTTCTGAGTTTATGTTCATAATTTAACATCCTTGTACCTTAGCAGTTTTACAGCTGAGTGCTCTTCAGGTTATTAACAACAAAATAAAAGGTTTTTCAGAAACCTGTTCTTCTGACTAATACTGTTGATTGCTTCCTGATATTTTGTTATGTCTTTTTCTATGGATAGTTCATTTTTAGTTTTATATTTTATTTATGGAAAAAAGAATTTCTTGGGGCAACAGCCTACTTGTACCAGTCTGTGCATCAGAGGTAAGCAACTGTTCTAACTTTTTAAGTGCAGTCTGCTTCTGATAATGTGGGAGACTATGAATTTAATAAATTGGTTTTTTGCAGAACACCTGTTGGTAGTCATTCTCTGCATGTTAATTTCAGTATCTTAACTTCAAGTCGTCCTTGTCACCCCAGGTTAGTCTGTGACGTACTTGGGTTGGGTGGTGGAGAAGGAACTTCTTCCTCTTGCACGTGTTTTGTGCAGGTTTATTGTGGGGAGAGGTTACCCTGCTTTGGGTGATTCACCTACTAAATCCTGGACAGTAACTGAGAGGTTATGAAGGGCAGCAGTTGAGATGATTGCATGGGAACTTGCACGTAGACAGTTACAGGCTAATATTACCCCTGGGGTCCACAGTGTTTATTGTTCTCAGATCAGTCATATAGCTTATCACTGATTTCCTGTATGCAACTATTGTGGAGTATAAACTGGCAGGGGGTGGTGGACATTTTCTCTTTTATTTGAATCCCTGTTGTTTCACTGATGATACACAGTGGGATAATAAGGTAAAGCATTTTGGACCATTATTTCCTTGGCTGTTGCAGTTGTGAGTTGGAGTCCTAAGCAGCTGAGCTGAAATTTGAACAAAACTGTGGTTCAGAATCACTTCTGTCATGCAAAAGTCTTCCCCTGGTATGACACCTTATGACAGCTAACTGGGAAGTAATGCTGGGCTGAAAGGCATGCACTGGTATTGCAGCTTGCAGTAGTAAAAACCAAATGTTATCCTGTTCACTGCTCAATTAATTGAGATAAAAATTGGAACTATTTAAATCAAAGTATGTCAGTGTAACATTTTTGCTGTCACGTTAGGGCACCGTGGTTGCTGATTTATATTATTATGGCACGTCCATCAGCAAGACTCAGCAAAATGTAAGAAGTAAAGTTCATTGCTGAAACAAAATATATTCATTGAAAATATCAGCATTTTTTTCTTCCATTCATGTCTTTTCCATTTAATTTCCTTCTACTTTTATTTTCCTGTTTAGTTGGGGTGATTTTCATCTACACCTGTTGCAGAGACTGAGTTGAGGCTTTGGAGACATGGGTTTAACTGGATTTTTAACTGGGTTTAATCCATTTTTCTGCTTGAGCCCACTTCAGACTTTTTTTTAAATTTTTCTTAACTATAAAACAATGCTTACTCTCACCTATTTTCCTGGGCAAACTGGAGTGTCCCATTTGCTGGAAAGTGAATCCCGCTGCCCTTTTTCTCTGTCTTTAATTGATAATTTCCTCTTCCCTCTTTTTCTGATGCTTTTTCACATCTTGGTCCCCTTGCCCCCATCAGCCTGCATTCCCAGGAGTAAGAATTCATTGAACAGCTCTGATAATATGGAAGGAGAAAAAGATTTCTAGTTTACTCTTCTGTGTTGGCTGTATAGGAGAGAGAAGTGATGGCAGTATGCTTTTACCACAGTATGTAAGTACGTACAGCAAGGAGGTGTATTGAGTGAATATGAAGGGTTTTGTAACTGAGGCTTGAGATTTGTTTGCATTTGCGTTAAAAATCTGTATATGTTTTGTTGAAAGCTGGATTCTGTTTTACTCTTCATAGCATTATAAAATGAAACCTGGTCCTAGTGGGTGGTGTCCCTACCCATGTCAGGGAGGCTTGGAACAAGATCATCGTTAAGATGCCTTCCAAACCATTGTATGATTCTATGAAATTACCTTCAGAAAACAAGTAGTTGAGCTTACTGTGTCTGTGATAGTGTGCTCTCAGCGTGTAGCTTAGATGTGATGATTATCTTGATATTTTTTTTTTTTTTAAAAGATGTATATAGCGGTCCAGAACTGTGTCGATTTTCTTATTTTGTAGTTCAGTTAGATGTTAGGTGTTGCTCTGTGGCTGGTGTTTTCCTTCCTGTTCTGACAGTAGAGCTAATGGGTATCAACAGAAGAAAAACTAGTTCTGTTCATTCTTGGGTTTCCTTTGAAGAGTAGTAGAGACCCATGCTGTCAATACCTTACAGGCTATTCTGATGATTTCCCATGTGGAAAATTAGGGGAAAGGATGTAAATGAGACCACTAAGCTAATTTTTTTGGTGTCTTTTAAAACAATGAGGCAGAGACCCAGGTGGTCTCCAGTGTAATTTACCTAAGATCAGAAAGAATTCATTGGAAAATGTGGTCTCAAGGGCTAGGAGACGAGGAGAGGGCTAAGAAGAACTTGGGCTTCCCGTCTTTGTTTTGGTGGTTCTGTCCTTGTGTACTTGAAGACCAGAGGGGAGGAAAAAAACCCCAGCAACCCCCCCCCCCCCAAAAACCTTTTGTTATTAGTATGACGGTATGGCTTTTTGGTTTTTTCCTTCTTGAGAACCTCTTCCTCTCCTTTTTATCCTTTTTTTTATTATTATTATTCCCTTCCTTTCCTTGTGAGTACTATTCTCTGGTGCAGTCCATTTTTTCTTTTTTTTTTTTTTTTTTTGCTCTTGTCTCTGCAGTTGAAGTAGATGAAGAGAACCTTCATCCTTCATTTGTAGTGCTAAGGTCACTGAAAACTCTTCTGTTGCTTCCTTAGAGCCGCTCTGTGTGGTGCATGTAGATGGAGAGAGCAGGTCAGGCACTCTGTGTAGCACCTGCCAAGGAGGGAGAGCAACTGGTCATTCCCAGTGAACCAAAACCCAAGAAGCTCAGGCAGTGTATCAAGTAGTTCATCTTGGTGGGCCTAGGTCTGGCTCCTA
This sequence comes from Gallinago jamesoni, assembly GCA_025769975.1. Lineage (NCBI taxonomy): Eukaryota > Metazoa > Chordata > Aves > Charadriiformes > Scolopacidae > Gallinago > Gallinago jamesoni. Next base: position 84,488,956 of record JAOQGH010000001.1, read on the forward strand.
CATACATCCCCATAAATTGGAAACTTTTCCAGAAGACAGCTGGGCTAGAGGGAACGTAGAGTTAGTGTATTCCTTCTGCCTGCGATATCTCTTTAGGACCTCATATTTTGAAAGCTGGCATAAAATAACTGTCCATGGTTTTGTATGTCTTCTCTTTGATCCAGCCTGTTTTGTGTCTACTGTCTTTAATCACTGCCTTTGCTTCAATTGGCCTTAGTCCTTGTTCTTCTCACAGGTGGCAGTTTTCTATATCAAAGCTCTCTTTTATTAAAATTTCATTCTTTCATTCTTTCTCTGCTATGAGATGATAATAACAGACAGAAGTATTAGCATGGTAACTTTATAGTATGATGGCAGTGAAAGGCTGTATGAAAATGAAGCTCTTGAAAGAGGGCGGGAAACAGAACAAAGGATTGGATCTTCACAAACCTAACACTGACAAACTGAACCTTTCCCTTGAAAAGGAGGAAGATTTGCCTCCTACAGTAGCATGTGAGAGGGGAACACTGGGCAAAGACCCACAAGGTGGTACTGGCAGGCAGCAGGATTGGAGGAATGATTTCTGATGCCTGTTAAGTATTGTGGGGCTCACACTGTGTTGTGCAGAGCAATATAGCTCTGCTGTCAATAATACTCTTTCAGAAGAAAGTGGTTTAATTCTGGAGAGATTCATGTGGTTTTTGTTTTGGTGAAGGCAGCTGACTTTAATCACAGCCAGCAGAATCCCTTGCCCTGCAGCTGTTGTTAATTTTGGTAGGAATAGAGCTAGTAAAGTCTCTGTATCGCCAGGCACTGTACACAGACATAGCGTGGCATAGTGGTTGCACTTTCTGATCTTTAAAAAAAAAACAAAAAACAAACCCATAAAACCAAACAACTGGGAGTGAAGAACAAAGCAGAAAAGTGATTTGCCTAAAGTCATGCAGCTGGTTTGTGGCTGAGCTAGGACCAAAGTTCAGTGTCTTAGTTTCTGACCAGTCGTCCATATTTGCTGTTTGTTTCTTGTTTTGTCATAAGTCTTTTTCATCAATTCTATGAAGTTACAGCAGTGGAGGGTCATAGAAACTAACTCTCTCCTTCCTTTTTTCTTTGTCCAGGTTAAGTCATATTTTCTGACTTTTGAAGAGCAAAACAGCACCATGGCTCCATGAATTGTGAAACTTCAGGCAGTGTGGCAGCCCTCCCTGCCTCCAACTTTCCCTCCATACTGTGACATTCTTCTCGGATTGGTTTCATCCCCGCTGGATGTGCAGTAGCCTGGCTTGGCATCAAGCTAGAGGAAGCTGTTTGCAGATCAGGGCGAGCCATGGCCTTGAACTTCTATGTTTTCCACCTCTTCTATAAGTTCAAAGTGTTGGTGCTTATCACTTTGTGTTCAATGGTGCTAGGGGCCACGTTCTGTTACTTCGTGGACTCCAGAGAGCAAATTTTTAAAGCTAAGAGCCTGGTAAAGGATTTCGGAAAGGTAATTAGCCTGCATAGCAGTCAAAAGGAAGAGAAGATTGAATCAATTGCAGAAGTTCCCATGGTGAAGTTTTTTCAGAGTCACTGCCCAATTCTGTCTCCGTACCTGCGTAAGTGGTGGTGTTTTCCTCTCCTTTCTAACAAGTTACATCTGCTTTGGTACTGCTAGCTTGGTTTTCTTCCTAGACACTTTTCTTGTGAAACATACAACGCAACTGGTTGCAGTAAGCACTTCCGAGCGAGGAAGCCACTCGTGGCACAGAGTGCCTGTGCACTGGGAGAGCAGTCCGTACGGTGCTGCACTTTGCATTTGTCCCTGAAACAGCTCTGGTAACACACCAGTGACTTGGCTATGGATGAACAGTCTTAGCACTCTGTTGAGACTTTGGTTTTCTCTTCCCTGGCCCCACAAAATGTGGTAGACTGTGAGGGGTGGGCAAGAGGTTGGGAGTGGACACAGTAAGGACAGCTGACCCCATCTGACCCAAGGGACATTCCATACCATATGACCATACCATTTATCATGCTCAACAATAAAAGCTCAGGGAAAGAAGGGTGGGTGTTCATGGTTACAGTGTTTGTCTTCCCAACAACTGCTATGTGTGCTGAGGCCCTGCTTCCCAGCACGTGGCTGGACATCTGCTTGCCAATGGGAAGTAATGAATGAATTTCTCTTTTTGCCTTGCTCACACACACAACTTTTGCTTTTTTTTTTGTTTAAATATCTTTATCTCAACCACTGCGCTTTTCACCCTTGCTCAGTTTTTTGCCTTTTCATTATTAGATGTACTTTTGTCTCTCTGTCTTTAGAATTGAAGGACTTCACAGCTGCATTGGGGTTAGCACAACTTACAGTGAAGGTTCAAATAAGTGCCTCTCTTGTTGATTTGGCCATTTTTATTAGTCTACTTTTTTTGTGTGTGTGTGTCTTGGTATTGCTAGCAGCACCAGGCTTTTGCTTTGCAGTACTATGTCGTTGTTGTCTTCCTCTTCTTTTTTGTGAACCTGACAAGTGATTCATTTGGGAAGCTTGGTTTTTTCCCTCTTGTAGGGAAAGAAGTCCAAAAAGCTGCTGTCTAGCTGCACACCCCCACCCCTGCTCCCGAGATGTATTTGCTTAAGTAAGCACACTGTGGATGTAGCCATCACAGTTGCCTATATTGTTCTCTTTCATGGGTGTGCCAAGTCTGAGTGTGGAGGGGCTCAGTACAAGAGAAGTGATGAAAATTTCATTTGGCTACAGAAAATCTTGGTACATTTTATCTTACAAATTTATAGTCTTAAGCCTGTGACGTTTTTGTTTGTGCTTTCATCTTGCATCCACAGTCCTATGTCTCTTTCTACTTCCTTCTGTTCTGCTTTGCCCTGGCAGCTGCTTCTGGCCAGCCCTTCTGCAGTAGGGTGGAATTTATCTTGATTTTTTTCTTTCAATATATTTTTTTATCATCACAACTCTATAGTTTAACCAACTAAATGCTCAATACCCTCTCTTTCCACTGCTTGCGTGATGCCCTTGTAGCTCTACTCTTCTCTTGAAAAGACAGGGAAATAAATTGGGGCTTGAACCTGGGTTTTTTATGCTGGTTACAGGGTGCCTCATTTGGTTGTGGCTAGCCGAGTCACCTGAAACATCTCAGGAAAGCTTTTTGTGCTTCTCCTACAGGAGGTGCCAGCAAACTTACTTTCAAAGCATCTCTCACACTAGAAGAAGTGCAAAAGGAGAACCCTCAGGTAGTCAAGGGCCGGTATCACCCTACAGAGTGCTCAGCATTGCAGCGTGTGGCCATCCTCATCCCGTACCGCAGTCGAGAGAAGCATCTGCTGTACCTCCTGGAGCACCTCCACCCCTTCCTACAGAGGCAGCAGCTGGACTATGGCATCTATGTTATTCACCAGGTGAGGCAACTGTGCAGAGATGTGTTTGGGAGGGATGACAACAGTGCTCAGCAGTCTGAGGAGAGGCACACTGCTGCCTCTGCTGTCTGTCTAACTTCAGTCCTCCAAGCCTGCTTCAAACACATCTACTTGTGAGATGCAAGGCTTCGTGCAGCCATTGCTACCAGCACTACAGGATCTCAGCTGCTGTTGGCAAAGCCAGGCAGTATTAACAAAGTGTCTTTAACTGGTGTCCATTTCTCCTTCCTATTTCTGAGTTAGCATTCAAAGTAAGCATCTTTGCCAATGCGACTCACTTCTTTTGCAGTATACACATACGTAACTAGGCTGACATGTTTTCTGTCTTTAAATTTGGAGTTGTTTGGATTGACAGCCTCAGCTTGTATCTAGCTCTCCTCTCCCATCTGCTTGCTGGCTGTCATGCTTAGTAAGCTGTGCGTATCATGTGGTTGTACTTACTTCTGCTCTCTCAAACTTAACATGCCAGCCACTGCTTGTAGGTGCTTTTCTTGCCCAGCGAGGGCTGTGGGAATAAGTAGTCATGGCAGAGCATTTGGTTCCTGAAAGGTTTTGTAAGCATACAAGACCTGTGCCACGTTGGCTTTCATGAAAGATTCTTACCTTCTGGCCACATGAGATAAAAGCACTATACATTCCTCTTTTGTAATATGGTCTTGATCTTCTGTTGTGTTTGCTTTCTTGTACTATCATTTATGTATGTGTTCTGCTTTGACTGTAAACAGCTTTTTCAGACAGCAAGACAAAACTCTTTTATGGCAAATCTATTTTCACTTCCCATTTGTGATGTCATTAGTTGTTTTAAGTATCTTTTGAGAAGTAGTTAAAAGCAGGATTTAACTATTAAAATACACAGTTTACTTTGGAGGAAGGTGAAGAAGTGGGCTTTAAAAATTTTTTTTCCCTTAGCCACTGAAGGGAATACTCCATCTTTTCTTTATGGGCTACTTGTAACATCTTGGAAAATCGTGTTTCTCTACACAAATGCGTGCAAAAACGTGAGTGCAGTGCTGAAAAACTGTCAGTCTGCAATTTACCCCTAGAGGGTGAATAATTATTTTCCTAATGTAAGTTTGTCATGCAGTCAGTGTTCTTCCATAGAAACAAAGGAGGACAATTCTCCGCTCAACAAAAGATGAGAGTAAGCTTTGCTATTTGCACAGCATCTGGTCTAACATTGAAAACTGCCCTGCCTGGAAAAGACTTTTTGGCCATCCTTGGGCTACCTTTGCACAGGAAGTGAGGCTGTGGTGCCTGACTACTGCCGCTGTGAATTAGGCTGGGTTTGGCGCACAATACAAGTTAAGTTCTCTCTACATTCTTTACCAGTCACCTGAATTGTTCTGTTCACTCAATAGCCTATGTTTTCATCATCAGGAGATTATCTGATGGATATTTTCATATACAGGACACTTAAAAAACCCCAACAAACAAAAAAAACAAAAAAGCCCAACCAGCCCCCCAAAAAACACTCAGAAAATTGTCATTGTAGATTTTTGGATACATTGTATCTTAATTTTTCTTGGAAAATTCATTCACTGACTGAAAATGGAAGCAATTAATTATCTTTCTCTTACTTTCACAGATCAGGCACTGGGCTGTATTTCCCTAACTGCAGGTGTGGAGCCTGCAGGTAGGGAATAAATCCCATAAATCTTTGTGGTGCAGGTGGCCATTGCCATTTCAACAAATTGCTGGTTCAGAGCAGAGTGTTACTTTTTAGAACAATAAAACACGCTTTGTATACAACTGGTTTTCCCTACAGGTAACCTTCTCTCAGGCTGGGGAGGCAAGCTTCTTTCTCATCCTCCATGGAGCCTCTTTCAGTCCAGGCAGCATCTAGCAAATGACCCCTTTCTCTTGAAAATTGCTTTTCTTATTCTTTCAAGTACATCAGGTTCCTAGCTCTGGAAAATGACTCTCCTGTTAGTTTCTGGGAGCACAGGGCTTGGCCCTTTGACTCCCAGGTGGAAACTTGAGGCAACTCACCACCTTGTCCTCAGGAGCAGAAAGCTATCTACAGGCTGGCAGCCCAGTTAAAAATAAATGGCAGGAAAAGCACACCTGTTGCTCCAGAGTGAAGGCTTACAAAACTGCCAGGTGTGGCTATATACATGTATACTTCAAAGGTGGAAAAAATTATATTTGTGAAAAGGCAAGATGCACTAACAGCAAAAGCAAACAAAGATTAGTAAAGGTCAAGCTCAGCTCTGTGCTACAGGGAATCCATTTCAGCATAATAATTAGGTTATAGATAGCAGTTAAAAATGGAGACATCTGCTTTTTATTTCCCACTTTGCCACCTACTGTGTTACCTAAGGTAATACAGTGAACTTTTTAAGTATTGCTGTCTTCTAAACTGACTGGACAAGCATAAATAATCTGTGGCAGGGCTCTGACATCTATAAACAAATTAGTAAGAGTAATTTTTTTTTGGGGTAGATTTTTTTTGTTGTTGTTGGTTTGGCTTGGGTTTTTTGCTTGTTTGTTTGTTTCTAAAACTTCCGTAAGCCTTACTGACACAGCTGAATGGAGGGCCGCTTCCTAAACTGTTTACTGATACCTCTTTTGCTATGTAGCCTGGTGGGCGTTCCAGGAGAGGAGCAGCAACAGCACTAAAATCACATCATGCAGTGTGTGTACTTGTGGTGCCCAGACAACTGTAGGCTCTCCTGGCCCTGGCTGTGTTTGTTCATGACAAGGAGAGAATGAAGAAACACTTTGCATCATTGGCTGCTCTGATGCTGTATCTAATGCTACGGGGTAGCTCCTTATGTAGTTACTGCTGTAAAGGCTGTGATGTGTGAATGTGGTTGTGCGATTAGAACAAATGCCCAAGAACAGTTCTGGTTCAAAAAAGTTTGACACCTCCTTCAGAAGCTTTTTTTCCGTTCTCTTCCGCAGGCTGGCACCACCAAATTTAATCGAGCTAAACTGCTGAATGTAGGATACATAGAGGCCCTAAAAGAAGCAAACTGGGACTGTTTTGTTTTCCATGATGTGGATCTGGTGCCAGAAAATGATTTCAACAGTTACATGTGTGATGGACAACCAAAGCACCTTGTAGTTGGCAGAAACAGTACTGGATACAGGTAGGAGACCAGGAATATGGAAAGAATACCAACTGGGAAGTACTCGTTACTGATAATGTTCCCCTTCTGGTGGAGCTGTACAGCAGATTTCTGGTGGTAACGCTCTGCCTCTCTGGAGTGCCTTCTGAGTGTACAGACATCTTTGAAGTCATCTGCATGGTCACCTGTACGAATGATGAGTGTCATCATTCTGACTTCTGGGGTGAGGAAAACGGTGTTTTGAGAGGAAAGCAATGTGACAGTGGTTGTGCAAAGACCTTTTGTCAAAGCTAGAAACACATTTGTAGTCACCTGGTCCTGTGATTTGACAGTGTGATCTTACTATTGTGCCAATAAAACTTCCCACTTAGCTTTTGCTGTTGAAGAGGTAACTCCTGATACTGAGAGCTCAAGTGTGAGAATTCACCAAGGGATAGGATTGCCCTTTAGTTATTTGGCTGTACAGCATCTAATACGGGATCGTTCTCACTTCTAAGTGGATCCCCTAAGTGATACTGTGATATAAATAGTCCAAAGTGAAAAGTCAGGTTCTGGCCACCTCAAAGAAAAAAGGCTCCTGAGCTCAGGATTTTAATGTGAATTTAATGGCTAAAGTGGTTTCATTGAATGTGGTTTCTTTAAAGAGTCACCTCTTATATTGTGTTACTCTAAATATTAATTAGAAGTGGGCTTTTCAGAAGCTGATTTCAGAGTACTTTGAAGTAAAGCTCTTCACTTCTGGGTTTCCTTTGTTAAATATATGAGAGAGAGGTGGGAAGTCCAAGTCCTTAAACAGAGTAATATTCACTTTTCCAGTTATTCAGTGAAAACAGGAAGAAGCACAAATGAACTAGGCTCGTGACAAGTTTTTGGAGCACTGCACGCTGGCGGCTACAGGTTGGTCGTGCACCAACGCAAGAGAAACACTGCTCTGGTTAATTGACAGCCAAGTAGAACGAAGTACAGATTAGGAAGTGGACAGTGAGAGGGACTGAAAACTGGTGGAACTGCTGGGCTCAAAGGGATTGTTGGAGCCAAGTCCCAAGCACCTCTGCTTGTCTGGCATGTAAAATGCCACAAGGGATACTGTCTAGCCCTGGCGGTTTGTACCTCTGTTTAGATTCACATACATCTAGAAATCAAAATGCAATCTGCAGCCGTGTGCACGTCGCCTCTGAAGTTGGCAGTGGCAGTGTAGTAGGGGCTGTGCTGTAATGTTTACCTTAATAGCCAAGAAAGAAGACAGTATCATAAAATGCAATTAGCAAAATGGTAGAAGATAATAAATAAGCATGGTATGTAAATAACTTTTTTAAAGTAGATGCAGTTTCCAGGACAGGAAGGTAGAAGTTAAAAATTAATCTCCTTCTGAGCTGAGCTCCATTACATTAGGTCACTAAGTAACTTGGAACTGGTTCTGCAATATCCCATAGCACGTGCTCCCTTGCTGTGATCTGATTTAATTTCAAGTTTTTCAGATTGAGCTCTAAGATAGTCGATGGCTGTCGTTATTGTGAAGCTTCCACTGTATTAGTGCATAGGTTTGTTCCTTTTCTAGTCATCAGAGTCCTTGAGGTGAAGTGCCTTTTTAGCTGGCAAGGGGAGTTCCGTTAAAGAAAGAGAAACTATTGAAGATGGTTACATTCTCTTAGTTCTGGCCTAAAGCAAATCACCATCTTTTGTGAAAAAAGAGAAGATGACCTACCTCATGGATTTGTGCACCCTTCACTCTGTGAAAGACAGGTCTAGATCCAGAGTTTCAGGGTGATTTTTTTCATTGTTGGTAGAACTTGACTTTTAATTCTTTGTTCTTGCTTCTTATATACTTCTAGGTTACGGTACAAAGGATATTTTGGAGGTGTAACCGCTCTAACAAGAGATCAGTTTTCCAAGGTGAATGGATTCTCTAACAGCTACTGGGGTTGGGGTGGAGAAGATGACGACCTCCGAATCAGGTAATAAAAAAATAAAAGACTAGAGAGAAATGGGCATGAGAAGGGGAGACACTGATTTAAAAAATAAATAAAAAATTAAAAAAATAGGTATGACTTCACACCTAGCCTCCAAAGGTGGAACACGGCTGGAGCAATCAATTCAAAACAGCATCGCAGTGGGGATGCGGAGTGTGAGAAGCCATTCTGTGAGTGGTTTCCTCTTTAAAAAGGTTAAGTGTGCCTGAGACCTCCTCCTCCTCCTGACAGCATTGTTGGTTGGGTTATGGGGTTTGTTGTGGAGTTTAGGGAATTTTTTTTGTTGTTGTTGTTTTGTTTTGTTTGGGTATTGTATTTGTATTCTTGCTGGGAAATTGTTTATAACCAAAATAGTGAGACTGCAGACTGGAGTACAATTTGCCAGAGAGACACAATTTTACTGAGTTCCAATGCTTTGCAAAAGTGGGGGAGTGTTTTGGTGGGACTGGGTTTTATGCATTCATTGACTACCATGATTTACTCAAAGCAGGGCTTAATTTTGTATGTGGGTGGTGGTAATGATAGTTAAGGTAGTGAATAACCTGAATTTTAGGAAGACTGCATGTGTATACATATGCCCTTTGCTCTTGTTAAAACTACTTTTTGTAGACATGCCTGTCAAAGTAGGAGAAACTTGTTTGAGAGGTTTAGTGGGACAAAGAAGTCAACAAAACTTCTATGTTGATCTTTTCCCTTTGCCTAGGAGGAAACCCAGTGTCCTGCATTCCTGTTAGTGAAAGAAAGAAAAAAACAAAAACAAACAAAAAACAACAACAACAAAAAAACCCCAAACAAAAACCAAAAACCCACCAATAAAAAACCCCACAACCCTGCAAGCTCTACCGGCAGAGCCTGCCAATTTATAACTTGGGTGCACTCTGTCATTCTTCAGTGTTTACCCTTTTCAATTGCTTAAATGTGCAAGCAAACATTTGGGGGACATAAAATTAATACCCCTGGTAATACTAAATAATTACACTAGGGAAATCAAGTGTGTTAAACCCAAGATCTTCCAAATGAGAGTTTTTCCCTCTGTCAGTTCAACAGATCAGTCAGCTGTATCTCAAGAAATCTAAAAGATATATTTGCGACATTGATTTCTGTCCCTTATTAATCACAACTTTCCCCCCCCCGCCCTTCTTTCCCCCTAGCTAGACACACTGACTTCTCTGTGACCTCTTGGGAGCTGGCTTTTCTAGTGGTAGGGGGATGGCTTGGTACCAGCTTACTGAGAAGTGTCACAGTTAATGAGTGAACATAGGTGACAGTAGTGTTCTTTCAAATGTTTTTGTGGGCAGCAGATCAGCAGGATTTGCTGAGGGTCTCCACAAGGTTTGCAAAGGGCTGGAATCAGAAGTGATGCTTGCTTGTGCGTGGCACCTTGTAACTTTGCAGCTGTTGTGGTCTTGGTGTGGAAACCAAATCATATGACCCAGAATGCACACCACAACTGGACTTGGCTCATGCCTTTCCTCTTGGGTAGAACTGGGATGGTTACAGAGTTTTCAGTGGATAGGTAATGGGAAGCTTGTCTTGGTGATAGTGTGAAGATCTTTGCAGCCTCCCTCTGTGGGGACAGCAGATGGCAGCATCCCCTTCAGTATCTTTAAGAACGCTGGGCTGGAATGCTCTAGGTCCTACTGTTTTGCATTGGGCTAAAAGTGATGTTCTCTTTTGAGCCCCTTCCCAAGATGTGCATCACAAAGAGATTCTCAGATCAATTTACTGCTACAGGCAGTCATTAGAAAGCTGTAGGGGCTCAGTTTCTTCAGTCCTTGGTTTCCTATTGCTCTTTCAGCTGCTGATGTGACTAGCAAAGACCTGGGCTATTCCTTAATTATGTTGTAATTAAGTTAACCCTTTCTGCTGACAAAGCAAAACTGTTGGACTCCACAGGTATGCTTAAGCCCTAAAGCTCCAACCCAGTGCCTGATGTCAGACACTTAAATCCATGCATGGGGCTCAGTGTTTCTGGTATTGTTCTCAGAAAGAAATTGTTCTTCATGTCAAAGAAAAAAATTTGCAGGTGCCAACTATTAGAAAATGAGCTTTATTTTTTTTAAAGTGGAGAGCTATGAGGTATAAGTGCTTTATTGCAGAGGTTGATGAACTTGTTGCAGAATGTGTGGAATCTTGCTGCAGCCCTCCTAGGTTTAATAGAGGGCAGTACAAATGAGAGCAGACAATGCTAATTTGAATGTACTCTGTTGTGTGATGTATGCTTAAAGCTCTACATCATCTCTACTGTAGTAACCCCCTGCTTCTATGCAAAAGAAAAAGGTGTCTGTCACCCTACTGGACCTGTTTTCCAGAAACACAACTCTGAGCCCCATTTCTCTAGAAAATGGGTTGTGGAAGAGATGAAGATAAGTTTCTTACAGTTCTCTGCGCTTGCTTCGATTGCAGCTTCAAGAGATGAAATCTCCAAATGTTGCATTTTTCCCCCAAGAGCTTGTTTATAAGTGACACCATGCTCATGGCACTATTGTTTCTTCCAGGGTTCAGATGCAGAAGATGAAAGTGGTGAGGCCATCTGCTGAGGTTGGCAGGTACACAATGATCTTCCACGAACGAGACCATGGTAATGAGGTGAATCAAGAGAGGTGAGTGGTGAACAGTGTTCCACCTTGTGTTGTGTTGGTATGTCGCTAGGAGCCGGGCGCCTGTGGGCCAAGTTCTCTGCTGTAGGCCAATGCGATAGGCATTCTGTGGTACCCAGACGCTACGGGAGACACTGCTGGTCACAGCTGGCAGCTGTTCTGTATGTCACATCTGCCTAGAATCAACTGGGTGATGTTCCTTTAAAAATTCCAAAGTTATAGTTATGTGGATACAATTTGAGCATTTGATTTCAAAGATTAAATGAAAGGAGAAGGACTATTTACAAGGAAGTGCAGCGACAGGACAAGGGGCAACAATTTTAAATTGGAAGAGGGAAGATTTAGATTAGATATTAGAAAGAAATTCTTTACAGTGAGGGTGGTGAGGCACTGGAACAGGTTGCCCAGGGAAGT
>JAOQGH010000001.1:84500488-84549627 GCA_025769975.1 Gallinago jamesoni
AAGGCCAGGCTGGATGGGGCTTTGAGCAACCTGCTCTGGTGGGAAGTGTCCCTGCCCATGGCAGGGGGGTTGGAACTAGATGGTCTTTAAGGTCCCTTCCAACCCAAATTGAGATTCCATGAGATTCCATTTTTCCCAATGTCTGATTGTCTATGCTGACAATCTATGTTTACTCTCCCATAGATACAGAATGGCTGCAGCTTCGCCTCTAAGTTTAGTAGCAATGGGAAAGAGCTCAAAACTCCTTTCCTGTGCACATCAATGAAGATTTTCTCTTCTTTGTCCTCAGGATGAAGCTTCTACGTCAGGTGTCTAAAACGTGGAAAACAGATGGGCTGAACTCTTGTTCATATAAACTGCTCTCAGTGGAACACAACCCTTTATACATCAACATCACAGTAGATTTCAGCATGCAGCCGAAGATCTCATAAGGGCGAGGGCCACACAGGTGATAGGAAACGGTACCAGATCATGTTCATGGTTGCTGTTGACAACTCCCAGCAATCTGCTCGAAAGAGTACTTCAGTAGCACAGAAGAAAATTTTTCTTCACAGCATCTAATTGATTGGCTGACAGTTTCCTTTTGGGAGGACTGGAGATAGGGACTGACCCAAGGGACAGGTCCTCGTGTTCTTCTATGCACTTTCTACTGGGACATTTGCAGAAGTGTCCTTGTTTGGGCTGGTCCATTGGAAAGACTTTAAGTCTCCTGAAAAAAGTTTTAATCTTGCAACTATTTCTAAACTTCTGATTTGTTGTAGGGGGGAGGCAGCCTAGCACTGCCAACACTACTATGACTTCAAAAGGAACAGGTCAGTCTTCTCTCATTAAAAGCACAAGAATTCTCCATCAGTTTGCCGAGAAAAGCTAACTTTTCCACCCTGAGGAAAAACTGCTTATGTATGAGGGAAGGGCAATAATGGTAAGAGGTGAGGAGATGTTAAAAATCTCTCAATAAATACACTCCATTGAATTCAAAAGGCTTCTCTTGTCCTTCATGAGCGCAGTTCACCCTGCTGTGGGACTTCTGAAGTGTCCTGGGGCAAAATGAAAGTCTCAGTTCTGCAGTATGCTGCAGGCATTGGGTGTTACTGTGGAGAGATATGGAAGGAAATGCAGTGGACAACTATGTCAGATGGAAAGAAATTGCCGTCCACAGTTTGTAATGCTTTTTGGCCACACTGTTAGAGTGCATATTTGTATACACACCCAGGCCATTACTATTTGTGACTCTCGTTTTAGAAGACTGGTGAAGGTCTGTGGGTAACAAACTGTTCCAGCGTGCTGCAGGATTTCTGCTAAAATCTTGATCAGAGCATTCTGCTTTCTGTACTGCATTGTACCTAACTCTCCTTACACCTCCTTGTTGGATATGCATCCTGTTTCAGGTAGATTTGAAGCCAGGTGCATTAGTGTATTAGTATATTGTTTTCTTTTAGGAAACAATATACTAAGAGTTACAAGACAAAATGCAATTTCCTGCTTACTATAATACTGAAAAATGGTTCTCTAGTTGGTTGACACGTTCCAACTGCAGAGAACACTGAAGCTTTAAATACATTTTCAGGAAGTAGTAGGACAGATGCAGCTTTTCAGTGAACAGGGAATTTTAGTATCTACAAATAAGAAGCAAAAATACCCTGTGTCATCCTTGCAAAATAATTGGATCTGGTACCTGTGCTACTCACTGACTTTATAGAGAAAGAAAGGGGAAGGTCTTAGGCAGATGGCATCAGTCTCACAGTCAGGTATGTACAAATACACTCCTGCCAGGGTCACAGCTCCACTGTTGACATACTTGACTTAGTTTTTCCTCCAGTATTTCCTTTCTCAGAAGTATTTTGTGTTAAAGACAGATCAACCTTGAAAGATAATTAATGTCTGAGCAACAGCTGAAATACTAGATTAATTTCCCTACACTGAGCAGGAGGTTAGACTAGGTGACAGATTCACATCCCATTCAGCCTGAATTACTTGTAGCTGCAATAAAAACATTCAAACACTAATGGATCAGGCTAGAACAAACAAGGACTTAAGCTCTCGTTTCAAGGCAACTTTATTGCGCTCATTGAATATTCTAAAAAAATCTTAACCCAAACACATAACTCCATTTTATTCAAAATTCACAAAAGATATTTACAGAACTGTGACTGGCTTCAACCCTTTATTAAAGTACAGCACTTCAGAGAGCTCATCTGACAGAATGGCTTTTATCCCAATTAACACTTAAGTACAAAGCAGGACAAACCTATCCAGCTATGGAACAAAAGTTCCAGAAAACTTGGGTCAGCTTACTGTCAAGGAGACCTTGATTCCCAAGGCCTGAGAGGTGGGTCTGGCTCTGGCACTGGTTTTACAGTGCTTTGACAGTCTTTTTAGTAAGCTGGAGCCTGTTTATTAGCTATCATACCCTCTTCCCAAAGCCTTTTCTTTGACATCTTATAGGAAGAAAAGTGAAATGCATGAAAGACAGAAGGGATTAGTCTCAGGTGGTGCAGACTCCACACCCACCAGGAGGTAGAGGCTGAGTGCCCATACGCATGCTGCCGTGCTGAGCCCGAACTCCGCTTTTGGTTTCATTCTCTCAAGAAAATGGGGGAACGTACCCAATGTCCACAGTGATGTTGGTATAAAGAGGATGCTTTGTCCTGGAAAGGAGCTTGAACTCTAATGAATTCATTCCATCATCCTTCCATGTTTTTCTGGTGTCATGTCGAGGAGCAGGCCTGAAGAAGAAAGAATACCTCCAGTTAGCTAGAAGCACAAAGGTGATGTTTGCAGCTGAAGCTGCAGAAGAAACAGACTTCCAGAGGGGGCTAACAGACAAGCCTCAAGAAAATTCTTTTCATATAATAAGGACTAGAGAGAGAGGGCATTTTATAAGACTAAATTACAGTACGTTCACCTCATTTATTCAAAACAAGGAGGATAATTCGGACGGAAATCTCATCAGACAGGGAGACCAGTGAGGTGAATCAGAGAATGAATCTGGTGGCCACTACAGTCTGCAAAGAACCAAGCAACTAGCAGCAGCTTTGAGAGACACAGAGTGCAACAGAGGCCAGCAGGAATGGTGTACATAGGCTGCTGCAGGGAGGTTTTAAGACAAGGTTGTTATGGAAACCTGAGTTTTGAGATGATAGAGGGAAGGCTGCACTGCTGGTATGAGAAGCCTCTACCACACTTGACCCAACACCCTCCTCCAGCCCTTTTATATAAATCTAGGTCTTTGCTAAGGTCCCTCTATCATAGCACCTTTCTCATGTCTTCAAACTAGAATGCTGCTTTCCACTATTTTAACGGCACAGTGTAAATCCACACAGACTGAAAAAGCAAGTTTTCATCACAGGGAAGTTGTTACAAAATGCCTCTTCAAACTGGTCTCCCTATTTAAAAGGGATGCACTATTTTTTAAAAGTTTAATTCCCTGAACGATTTTGATGTTGAAAGTCTGATACGTGTTGGCTCCCTCTCTAGCATGTGTCCTTAACAGTAAGAAAGAGAGTAGGAAACCAGGAGAAACCCTTCAAAGGCAGCAACAGGAGCAAAATGCTTCAGTTAAAACTGACTAGGAGCCTTCTTTAAATAGCCACATTAAAGCAGAAAAACAAGCAGTGGCATTAGGTGTACTTACTGCCTGTCCTGAGGAAGATGAGGGTAACAGTCAACCTGCCACAAGCCAAAAAGTAGCCTCCTAACAACCCCCCCCCCACAACAGTTACCTTCTCCAGGGCTCTTGTGTCTCTGTCTCTTCATTGTAGTTCATCACTTTGTAGCGTCCAAGATGAGGTGATGTCCGGACTATTTTCATTCCTGCTAACTGAATCCTTTAAAACAACAAACAAAATTTTTGCTTAGGCATAAAGAGGCCACTTTTAGAGTTAGTTATAGGGAAGTTCAAAGTCAGAGATATTTTCAGGTGTTAACACAAAGCAAAATGCAGAAGCTGAAGGAAGTGAGTTTAACATCACAGTGCCACATTAGCTTCTCTAGCAGGTTCTAACCAGGCTTGGGCTGGAAAAGCTCCCAGCTGCAGTGCACTTTGACAGGGTACAAAGGGGATTATAGCAAGCAGGGAATGAATAACAGCATAGAGAGCCTTCAGGAGCCTTTCCCATTAATCTGACAATTGAGCATTATTTTCACTTTCTTGTAAGAGCAGCACTTTCACTGTCTAGAGGTCCATCACCTAAATGTAAAAAAACCCTGACCCCCAAACTTTCAGTGTTGCAGTTTCTAAAGGAAGCCAGTCCTGAGTTTCAGATTCAGATTAAGCCTCTCTCTGTTTTTTGAGAAATGCCATTCATTCAGGCGGCCTGATAAGAGGACTGGCTTCACAGAAGATTAGTGATAAATACAAGCACCAGACAAACCATGTCAGCTGCTCAGCTGCAGGCCAGATAGATAAGAAAAAAAGCAAACCAAAGGCTCAGAATTCCAGAACAGAGCTCCTAGAAATCAGCATTTTGGGTGACTTTGAAGCAATGCATTGCTGATGACATCTAAGTTAGTCTACCAATAAAAAAAACCTCAAAAACTGTTAATAGAGCTAGCAAACCTCCATTATTACAACCTCCATTATTTTTGCGTTATCTTACACAAATAAAATTCCTGTGAATGTGAAAAAAAAATGTTAGCTCAATTGAGATTATCTAACTGGCATGTTTGAAACATCTGATTGCCTTCTGTTGAGAATTTGGTACAGCAGCAAGCTCCACTGAAGCTGGAATGATATAAAGGTGACAGAGGCTACAGAACTAAAAATATTTGTTAGTCTAGAGCCATCAAATGATTACAACACTTCATTGACAGTATGACATACTATTATTTCAGGCTGAGTTTTAGGTCTCTTGTTTTCCAAACATAAGCTTATTGCACATCCAATCAAAAAGAAAAGAAAAAGCAAGAACACTAAATTTGATTGGTTGTTATACTTTTTGCATTACAAGATTAAAATAAAACCATAATATGAAACAGTTCATACATCCATTTACTGTTAATAAGAACCCAACAGACTTCCCTGTAGTTGATAATGTTAACATAAAACCGGTTCCAATTAGAGTAGCATCTTCTAATAAAAGGTAGATCCTGGTGTTTGCTAGGACTAATATAAACTACTGCAGTCTGCCAACTCTAAGTAGCAGCCAGCATGTTTTTTTGCTAACTCTGCTCTAATAAGCAGTATCCCTTTACATGGGACTTTTTTCATTTTGATGTCTAATTTCAAATACTAATTAATTTTGTTACTAAACAGTTAAGACGACCTTAAACACCTCCTAAAATCCAAGTCCCAGTAGGTGCATCAGGTGGGCCATGGAGCCAGCTCATTCATAACTTCTGCAGGTTGAGATTTCAGTATGTGACTAAATCGTTAACAGGCACTGTCCACAGCCTCCATGTTCCTATAGGCCAGAGCATGGCTAGTCATTAGTATAAGTTTTCAGAGAAATAACACATGATTTACTTCTCTTTAAGAACGGGCTATTTTGGGATCTACATAACCTACTTAAGAGATTTCTGTAAGGAAGTGCACTCTTATGCATAACCGGCATGACTCTCCCACACTGGGACTGAAAACCACATTAGATGCTTAAGCTGTACTAAGAACAGCTGAATAGACCCAGCATTGTAGTGTTTGATTTAAAGATCTATTTTCCTGGCACTCCACTCCTTTAGTAAATGCAGGCTCTCTAAACAATCCTACACCCTTTCAGTTAGCTTTCCCTGAAAGGAAAAGGAAGAATTCTGTGTTAGAAAAATCTGACTTTCAATTCCCAGAAGAATACTGCTTTGTAAAATCTCCTACAGTCTCCTTGAACAGAACATTCCACCGAAACCGTGTAATAACTTGTCATGCTGTGCAAGACCAAAAAAAACTGCACAAGGCCTTGATTGTCAGTTTAGTTTTATAAACTCCCTATCAGCTTGCCTCAGTGCAGGATGATGAAGGTGCACAGTGCAACTACAAAGCTGAATAAAAATAAAAAAAAAAGAAGCTACAGCCATGTTTTTGTACTTGAAGAATTCGCATTAGGCAGAGTACCTGGAACTAAAGTCATTGTACTCACTTCTATAGAATGCTGCTGCCATGGCAACTAAAGTACAAGAAAAAACATCAGCTCTTGCTGTCACTGACTCACAGTAGTACAGAGCCTTCTCCATCACCCAGCACTGAAGACATAAGTCAGAATTCCTTGTGTACCTTAATTCCAAGTATTGGTGATTAGATAATACTCAGAGCAACCTAGATGCCAACATAACTGAGAATTAGTATCTTCTTGGTTTTCTTCTTTGTCAAGCTTGTGGATTCCTTCCTTCCCTTGGGGCAGGTCATGTCAATGGAGTCACTTGTCAAGTACTGCTGGTTATAACCCCTTGGACGCCCTCCAGAGCAACTGAAGGCACAAAGACGTAAAGTAACATTCTGCCCTCCAGAGAGAGTCTGAGGAAAGTTTTGTCCTCCCAGCACACAATGATTAGATTTATAGATGCTGAGCATTTTCTGACATCATTAACCATTTCCAGTGACAAGAGCATTTTGGATTATAACGATACTGCAAGCATGTTAAGGAACAAACATCTCAGTTTCTTTTGTAGGGTAATGCTACATGTTTCATTAGCCAGCCTGGTTCTATTTTAAGCTTGTCCTGTCCATTAGTACCTTGTAGCAATGTCATCATTTTCACCACCACTGCCCCAGTATGTATTTGGAAACCCATTCATCTTCATGTAATGTTCTGGAGTCAGAGCAGATACACCCCCAAAAAAGGACTTATATGGCAGACTAAAAGAGAAAAAAAAAAAAAGAAAGCATCAATATTGAAGGATAATGCCAGTCCTCCCCAAACTAACGTGATGCAAGTCACACATGTATTAATCACATACCTTACAGATACTGTCATGACAATGCCAAAACCCAAAATAGCAAAACCAGTATGATTCCTATTATGTTCCATTCCTCCTCTCCTCCCCCAGTAGACCAAAGTAAAGTTTTGAAATTCACATCTTGGGTTAGTTCAAAATACCTTCATTCTGTCCCACATCTTCTACATGATCCAGTAATTCCCACCCTATACTTTTATTCTGGAAGGAAAGGCACACAGAAACCTGCCAGCCATTTGCTAAGCTGAGCTAATCAGTGGAATAGGGAACCACTATTGAACAGTTCCAGCAGGCAAGGAACTGTTCAAGACTGCATGCTTGGGTCAAAAAAAACCCTTTTCTGGGGAAGTCGCTACCGCAACACTAATAAACAGAAAACATCTTAAAGGCTGTATCTTTCACTGTCCCCATTCATACTTTCTATGCAGAAAGTGAACCAATTAGGATACATACATCAAAGGCACTTACGTGTACTGAAACTTATCCATGGCACTAGCCATATGCTTGGGATAGTATTCATCGCAAACGTAGAGATTATAATCATTCTCAGGTACTAGGTCCACATCGTGCAGGAGAAGGCAGTCCCAGTCTTCATCCTTCAGGGCTTCCCGGACACCAACATTAAGCAGCTTTGCTCGGTTAAATGTGCCGTTCCCCACCTGGAAAAGAAAACCTACATTTCTTCATCAAAACAACAAAAAGGATAACTCAATTAAAATTTATATTACTAAAAAAAGCCTCATTCAATTGAATGACACTGGAATGAATCAATACTGGCTGCAAATTTCATGTCCCAGACCCTGAAAATTTCACTCATTCTCTTCACAATATTCTCAGCAACTGTAAGCTGTGTTCTGTCATGAGTATATACCATGGGCACCTGAAGAAAGCTGACTTTTTAAGAGACCAGTAAGTCAATCCTCAGGTGTACATCTGCACATCAACACTTTTGCCCTGACTACTGCTTATTAAAGCTTAGAAATGAGAAAATAAATCTTGGTCCAACAAAAAAGTTTCTTCTGCCTCTCAGTCAGAATCACATAATCACAGAATGATACGGAGTTGGAAGGGACCTCTGGAGATCATCTAGTCCAACCCCCCTCCCAAAGCAGGTCCACTTAGAGCAGGTTGCACAGGAACGTGTCCGGGCAGTTTTGAATGTCTTCAGAGACAGAGACTCCACCTCTCTGGGCAGCCTGTTCCAGTGCTCTGCCACCCTCAAAGTAAATGAGTTCCTCCTCATGTTTAGATGGAACTTCCTACGTTCAAGTTTTTGCCTGTTACCTCTTGTCCTGTCCCCGGGCACCACTGAAAAAAGACTGGCCCTATCTTCTTGACACCCACCGTTTAAGCATTTATAGGCAATGATTACATCCCCTCTCAGTTTTCTCAAAGTCTTCTCAAGTTCCTCAGCCTTTCCTCATAAGGGAGATGTTCTAGGCCCCTAATCATCTTTGTAGTCCTTTGCTGTACCCTCTCCAGCAGTTCCCTGTCTTTCTTGAACCAGGAGCCCAGAACGGGACACAGTACTCCAGATATGGCTTCACCAATGCAGAGTAGAAGAGCAGGATAACCTCCCTTGATGTGCCGGCCATACTCTTCTTGATGCACCCCAGGATGCCATTTGCCTTCTTGGCCACAAGGGTGCATTGCTGGCTCATGGTCATCCTGTTGTCCCCCAGGACTCCCAGGTTTGTGTTTTGTTTTTTTTTTTTCCACAGAGCTGCTCTCCAGTTTCAACTATCAGTTGAATTAGCCATCAGTTAATCAGAATCAACTATCAGTTTTAGTTAATGAACCCAAAACTTCCTCTCTCACCACTGACCTTTTGCAACACCTGATTTTTTGCAACTGACCAAGGTCAGTTACAAATGGCTGTTTGAATTGTGTAAGTTGCCCCACAGCAGGGTCAAGCCGGGTGTTTTTATTTGATACAGACTGAAAATATCCAATTGCACTTTAGCATTTAGTCTCAACAGTTTTGCTCAGCTACAGACAAACCATATTCTCGAACAGCTGAAAAGACAAGTTACCACTTGTAATACCACTTAATGACTACTTCATCCCCCTAGAATAATAATAATTAAAAAAAAAGCATAACAAATCAATAGTAGAATAATGATCTTGACAAGTGATATGACATTTCAACCATTAGCAGCCATGGACACGGGACAGTATATAACTGACCAGCTCTAAACCCATGCATAAAACGATACTTCCACATCAGAAGATTCACATTTCTTGTTCAGAACCTAACCCTTAACTGGGAAGTTCAGCTGCACCACCAGGCACATTCGGTTTAGATTTACCTGCTGAATCAAGTAGATACTGTAGCTGAGCTGCTGGCGTTGCAAGAAAGGATGAATATAGTAGAGAAGATGGTGAAGGTACTTCTCCTGGTTCCTGTATGCTACAAGGATGGCTGATTTGTAGCGGGCCAAGCAGTGAGGTGGCCTGTAGCGGCCACCAGCCTGAACAAAAGGATTTTTTTTGATGATCATTCTTTCACTAGGGAGCAACTCGAAAGTGATGGCTAACGGACCAACTGTAAGGAAAGACAAAAAAAAATAAAAAAGTAAATATATCAGTGATGTTTTTCAACATTTATTCAGGCTTATCAGATTAGGTACACGTTTGCTACTTGAGACACCAGCTCTACCACAGCACAGTTAACGCCATGCAGATGTGCTCACAATGACTTCTACCACTGCCTGCTGGTCATCTCCCCACCTACAGGAGCCAGGCTCAGCACCAGGCCAGCAGGTGACCTGCCGGAGGCATCCCGAGTCATGGCACAGCCAGCAAGTCTCACCAGGCTCCTGCACAGCTCACTTTTTCCTGGTATTGGCTCCCTCCTACTGCTTCTGTCTTGTGTTGCTTAGATGGGATCCTTGAATAAATGTATTCACTGTAAGAACAGCACTGAAAAATGAATCAAGATGATCAGAAATACCTGCTTCTGCTACCCATTTCTACCCAGATTCAAGGACAAAGATGTCCAAAAGGATATTCAGCAGGTTGGGGGAAAAACAGTTTAAAGCCTGAATAAAGACAAATGCTTTATGAATTGTTAGCTTTATCTTAAAAAAGTTTTTAATTCAATTTGATGTTACAATCACACGCCACAAGGGCAATATTTGCTATATTATTTAATTATATAGAGTGATAAGTAGGCAGTACTTCAAAATTTTGGGACAAGCAGATGACATTACTTAGAAGGAAGAAGAGAGATGCTACATTTTCAGTAACAGGCACAAGGTAGGAAAAGAAACTGCACGTGATAGTTCCTCTACTCAGCACTTCTATTTTAAATGCAAAACATACTGGATATAAATTACAGCTTTTACCTAAAAAAAATTTTGCATTTTAATCTGAATTCTTCCATTTTTCAGATGGAAAAAGCTTGTCAAGTAAGAAGAAAGAATCAATATTAAATGTCAATCACCATTTTGACACAAGCCTCGTATTGTAATAATACGAGCAAAACAAATTCTACAGTTATTTAAATGCCTGTCCTTCTGGGTAGTAAAAAAAGGTTCCAGAACTAGCAGAAGAGTCATATTTATACACAATTCAGTGTAACTCAGTGGTTTCCAACCACTGTCAATTTCTAAGAAAATAAAGCACACACACAGAACAAGATTAAAATCTATTACTTCAACAAACTAGGAAGAAACCTTCACTTAAATCACAATTAAAAAGTAACAATTTCAAATGACAGTTTGAAGTAGGACAAACAATTCTCTGCAGGCCGCTCTACCCAAAGACAAAATACTTTTTTGCAGCAGAAGCCTGTGAGGCAAGTTGTTAGGGTTTGGTTTTTATTTGTTGTTGGTTATGTTGGTGCTGGTTTGTTTGGGTTTTTTTGTTAAATAGTTTATAAATAACACCATCTTTTCCTTCCAAGCTCATAGTTAATCCTAAGGGTGTTCTGAAGCAAGTTTTCAGAATCTTTTAAAGTCAAACTCTCTTTTAAACCACTGAAGTAAATAATTCTCTCAAACGACTTCTGATAATGAAGCCTGAGAGAGAAAGAGCAAGTATTTAGGCCTGGTGTCTAGTACCTTTCATTTGAGCTGGGAAAGGTACAGGTTGTCTTGAATCTAAGTAAGTATTTAAGCAGGTGAGTCCAGAAGGTACTTCTTCCAGCCCATCCTACATTCAAGTCTCTGCTACAATTCTAACAGAAAACAACTGAGCTTGCGTTCACCCGCATCCTGTTTAATTGCAATAAAAGGAAGCAACATCCCTCTACTGGTTTGGGTTTTTGTTTGGGGGCATGCTTTTTTTTCCCTTTTTTTTTTTTTTTTAGCATTAACAAGGCTTAGGGACTAAATTTGGCATAAGATTCAAGCTCTTCACTCAGAACTGGGAAATATTTTGCTAGTATGTGGAAGTTGGTATACCTCACTTTTCTGAAATTCAACGAGCGTCTCCTTTTCCTCCTCAAGGAACACACATAATGGCATTTCCTGAAGGTTGGTCTGAACAGCCACTAATGCCATTCCTCATGCTGTCAAAAACGTCTAGCCACTGTGAGTCCCACTTCATGGGTTTGGTTTGTTGGGTTTTGTTTGTTTTTTGAAAGGAGAACTTGACTTTTGCTTATCAGCAAGATCGTGCATTAGCTGACTCTTAAGGACTCTTTCAGTCCTTCCCCAAGTATCTAAAATGCAGGGGGAGTTTGATTTTGGCTGCACTACCCTCAGTAGGAAACTGGAGCACATTGCCATACCTTCGTGCCTGAAACAGAAGAGCAGTTCCTCAGAGAATCACGCCTTAGGTCCATGAATCTAGGTCACATTCACTGTTAAGATTTTATTATGTTACTACCTACTTCTACACAGACAGTTTCCTCTTCTGCCTTAAAGACCATCACATTTCAATTCAACTTTATTTTGAACATGTGATTTATGCTGCTTTTTAGATCTAGGAACTCATTATCAGATCTTTAAACTAAAGCACCATTAACCATTGATTTGGTAACATCTGGAGCTTGCTAAATAAATGGATTTCAACTACAGATCATCGCTCCAAGGAAAATATAAAAAAGAGAATTAATGCCTTTTGTTCTCTCACAAAGGCAGGGGTTTGTTTCCGTTAATATAATCAGGGCTCTTTGTATTGCAGAATAAGATTCTGTAGCAATAATCCTTAAATTAAAAAAAAAAATCAAATCTAAATTTGAACATAAGGGTCTAAGTAAGAGAATGTGCAATAGTTTCACTCCTGTTGTCTCCTTCCATAACCAAGCATATGATTCATGGGTAATATCTGCATTTTTCAAGTTTTTCAAGACATCATGTTCTCCCAAGCCTGGCTCCATACCTCAATCTAGTATATGCAAAGGAAACACAGAAAAAAAGAAGTTAGTCCATGATTTATATTCCCAAAACCTCTGGCTGCCCTACACTCCTTGGCTACAAGCTAAATTCTGGCTCCCGGGTGTCCTTCCTGCCCAACTAAGAAAAGGCTAATGCACTATAATCCAATTAAATCCCAGATGTGAAGAGAGCAGTCACAGACTGAACCAAACAAAAATAAAACTGCTAAAGCACAGGCTTGGGAATGGACAAGAGAGCTATTTTAGACATGTTAGAAAACACAGGATCCCAATTCAGATAAGGAACAGAATCAACACCCTCAAGCATCCAAGAAATTTCTCCATAGCCTGGTTCCCAAGCTCTTTCTGTGCCTGTACCATCACACAGAGGGTGTTTAATTAATGTGAAACTATGATGTGTAGAGTTAAAACTCGCAGTTCCCTGTCTGTATTGCTAGCTGGTAACAGTGAGAGCATACTCCCTGCTTGCTTTACTTTCTATTTGACTATCGGGGGATCTATTGATTCTAACCAGATCTATCCCATCTCGAGAAAGAAACTATGAGACTTTCGAATTCCTTGCTGCACATTTAGAGTTAGCTCAACCAGAATAAGCAGCACTTAAACAAGCTAAACAAACAGGAACAATAGCATAGATTAATACCTCACTGAGAAAGTGCAGCACCACTCACTACATCCATAGAGTCATATTTGTATAATTCTATCACCATTTGAATGAAAGAAAGAAAAAAAAAAAGCAGACCAATAGCCTTAACTTAAGCACCAGTTTCTAATAGCAATAAACAAGGCTGCCTCAACTGCAGCTGAAAACAAATCTCAGCATTACCACCTTTTCACTTCTTTTTAAATCCAAGAAAATAAACTCTAGTAGGAGAGCATCCATTAGGAGATACAGCAGGAGCTACTCATTACCGTGACAGATGGTCACACTCATGAAAAGGTTATGACAGATGGGACTGAAAGGGAGTAACTACTACAAGAAAGAAAAAATTCTTCCATAGAACAAGTATATCTAAAATAGCAGTTACAGACAGAACTTTCAATTATTAAAGTCCTCAAGGGCCAAACCAACTCATTCAGCACATACCATGCATGAAACAAGGTACCTCTTAAAAAAAACCCAAACAAACTACAACCAAAACCTGAGTCTTCTAGCATCAAGCTTCTTCATGGGAAAAGGATGAGATGAACTGAAACAAACACCACTTCCTGCATGCAGTGTGAGAAAGTCAGATTTTGAATTTAAATGCCACTTACTGTTAAGTCTCTATAAGCACAACTCTAGCATAGAAACACTTTGTTTTTTCAAAAAAAAAAAAAAAGGAGGAAAGATGCAACTGGTTATTTGTATAGAAACTTCAACCTTTAAGGGAATTTGAATAATTTATTGACAATATTAATGAAATGAATATCTAGTATAACGCTTTTCAATTTGTCAGTCACAAAAGGCTCAATGGACACCACTAGGTGTTAAAAACGTAGCATTAGTCAGAAAATGCCTGTATCTTCCAAGGCAGAGATGTTTAGTAATTTTACTTTAATATGTACTCCACAGCCATGGAAGAACCAAGATGCTGTAGATTCACGAGATAGGAAAAAGACAGATGAGCTGCAAAGTCATCTTCCATTCAAACAGTTATTGAAATGATCTACTATAAGTAGAAGTGGAAAGAGTGCAGCACTTCATAAAAGCCCTGATCCAGAAGCCATTTAAGCCATTTGGCATCCTTCCAGTTACTTTAACACGCTTTGGAGTGGACACAGTGACTTGTTACCAGTTTGAACTGGAGACTGGAGTCCTCAAGAATTGATCTGAAATCCCATTTGATGGAGTTTATGAAATTAATATTAAAAGGCATCGTTCTTTCTCATATAAAACTTCTAAGAGAGATCAGTCCCACAAGAGAATATGGTAACAATCAATCAAGATATCATTTATAAATTATTTCTGCATCTGTTCACATGTACCTGCGACATACACAATAAAGGGCAAGTACCTTGCAGAGTAATGTGCATTTCAGGGGGGGAACACCCAGAAGAGGTGTTCTTGGGTTGTTTTTTTGTTTGGTTGGTTTTTTTTGTCCCAATCAACTTTACCATTTGTTTCCATCTATAACTAATATTCTGTTTTCACTTCAGCTTTCAAGTACCACATGCAGGCCAAGCCCTTCTGTTCTCAGCACTCTTGGGGATAAGCAGAAGAGATCTTAAAAAGATTTCACAGCTCTAAGAGCATTGATTACTTTAATGTAATTTGACTCTGCCTCCTCCATACACATCACCACTCTTGTTTATCTGATGGTCTGCAGCCAAGGTGCACAGAGCTGCACCTAGTTCAGTTTGGTTTTGGGTTTTTTTTGAGATCCAAGTTTACTTGTTTGACTTTTCAGGACAGCAGGTTCTTGTCAGTAGTGTATACAAGCAGGGTGCAGGCACATTTCTGCAGTGCTTTTTCAAATAAAACAATTAAGTTGGAAACACAGGTCAAAAGCACGCAGTTACCAAAACACAATCATTAGCATATTTTATACAGGACTGCCAAGAACAACAACAAAAAAAGTTTTACTAACTTGGTATTAACATCATGTGCCGTTTTCACTCTTGCTCCACCATCTCTATGTAGCCAAATCCTTAATATTGGAAGCTTTTAGATCAGAAAAATACTTTTCCTTGTATAACGGATACAAGTGAATTAAATGACACAAGAAAGTTTTTCCAGTTCAAGCACTACATCACTCTACCACTTTTAAAGGGGGAAAGTTTGAAAAATATACAACTTACATTTACAAAGCACTCAGCGTTGGCACGTACCACAGCAGTTATTTCAAACACTACCGGTTTGTACCTACCAAATATCGGTGACTGCACCGAGCAGTACGGCATCGCCTCTTCATTAGGAGCTGGGGTAAACAAGCTGAGGTTTGTATAGACATCATGAGTTTTTGAGTAATCCAGAACGAGACGCGAGTCCAAAAACTCACGAAACACGTTTGAAGGTCCACCTCGGTAGAGTATCAGGATAAGTATTGCTTGGAAGACAAACAGAAACAGCAGAAAACAAGGATTTTCGACACGAGAGAGGGACATAGCTTTTAGCCCATGCTCCGGAATCTGACGGGCGAGGAGTTTTAACCGCTTTCCAAGAGCTGCCGTGCCACCTTCAGGGCTACATCCCTGTGCAGTGAAGACCACCTTCTCCTCCACTCCCACCTCCTCCTCTTCCTCCTCTTCAAACTTTCTGAGGCGGCAGCCCGCTCTTCCAGCACGGCTTCGCCGGGACGCTTGAAGCCACGCACCGCCCCTTCCCGCTACCAGTCGGCCTGAAGGAGAGAAAAAACCGTTTCAAGCCCACCGAGGGCAGAAGAGCCAGAGGGTATGCAGCACCCCAGCCCGGCAGCCAACACCACGGGGCAAGGGGGGGGGAGGGCTGCCCTCACCCACCCTTACGCCGGCCCCCGCGGAGTAGGCTGCCTGAGGCGGAGGAAACGGCGAGGCCGGGCGACTCCCGGAGAGTACCGAGTGGCACACGGTCAGCGGGGCGGGTAGCAGCCTCCCACAGAAGCTCCCAACAGCCCGGCCTTCCCCAACTCCACCCCGGCCAGGCCGAGGAAGGGAGGGAAGGAGGGAGAAAGCGCCCTCACGGCGCGACCGTTACCGCCCAACCGCCACGCAACCTCCCCCCCCACCTTCTAGCGAGACTACAGCTCCCAGCATGCAAAGCGCGGCAGGACGGGGCTCGGCTGAGACGCGCCGCCGCGCGGCATGCTGGGAGACGTAGTCCCCGGGCTCCCTCAGAGGCCGGCTTTATGGCGGCCCTGCAGGCGGAGTGGGCTCCGAGTAACGATTCTGCGGGGAGAGGGGCAGGGGCGGGAGTAGCTGCTGTGCAGTACCGCGGCTCTGGCCTTCTGTCAGTCCACGACCGCTGTCCCGGCTCTGAGTTGGTTGTTCAGCACGGCAGAGAGAGGTAAACTATGCTCTGTCTATGCCTGAAGGGACCATGGCAGCCGGCCTCTGCGGTGAGGGACCCGCTTGCTCCTCATGGCCTCGCTGCCCGTAGAGATTTTGGCTCTTACACCCATCTTTTCTGATTTCTTAACGAGCTGGGGCTTACGAGATTAGTGCTGTCAGTCCGCCCGCCTGTCCTGGTAACCAGCTCTTAATTCTTGCCATTTTTTCACTTCAATTTGGTGAAGGAAAAGAAGTCTTACGGACGTTAAATTCCTAATGGGCTTCAGAGAAAAGTTGGCAGCTGGTTCTGTGCTGAAGAAAAGGACATTTGTGCCAGTGAGAGGGGGCAGGAGCCCTTAGTTCAGCCTTCCGTTGTGCTCCACGGGGCTGGGCTGTCCGCCGGCAACCCTGGCCCCAAACTGGGTGCAGTGTGGGCTGCTGTTTGCCCTCCATATGGGGTGGCATAGAGAAAAGTTGGGGTGAGGGAGGGGGAAGGTTTATATGGGGAGCTGAGAGTACTCTTGCTTCAGTGCTGGACACGTCTAGGGGACACATCTATAGGAAACTTGACCTCAGAACAACCCATTATTCGAGTGGATTGCTTAAGGCCTGGATGTAAATTGCCGTCATTTCACATTTACATTAATTGGTTTTAAAAATAATAATAATAAAAAAGATATTAAACATTTATTTAGCCTTGGCAAAGTCTTGCTCTACTGAAATCCACCTAGTGCTGGTGCTGCAAAGGTTGCACCACCGTGAGTCTCTACAGTGAAAGCCTCTTTACATTCTTCCTGTGCCGTTCCCTCCATGACCATAGCAAACCCACCCTGCTTGTCTTCCCCCCCATAAAACAAAGCAATTCTCACTGTTCTGCTGAAAGTCACGGCGAGTGCAATGCCATGGACAGGAAAGAACTAATCTCTGTCAACCATAGAACAGGGGAACCAAGGTTTTCTGGGGTTGCAGACAGCAATTGTTTTAGAGCCCGGTAAAAATGCTTTATGCTTTGCTTTGCTTGTCATCCTCCCTTGGGTCACAGGAGGAAATCATGATGTAGGAACAACTTCGGCAAGGTGGGTCTGCCTCTGTCTCTCTCAAAGGTGGGGAGAAGCTGGAACTGTCCTGTGCTAGCGACTCTGCTGACTTCCTCACAGTCAGGGCTTAGTTGTAAACAATCATTACCTTGTGTCTGTTCCTGGGCACAAGAGCAGGTCAGTTGGAAAGGCAACAGCCTACCCCAAGCTGTGTTTTCACCTCTGTGTATATATGCTCTCAAGACTGGAAAAGCAAACATACAACTAGGCAGATCTACTGTCTGTAGAGAAGCCAAATAGCATATATTTCTGAGCTGCAGCTCCAGGAAATTCTCCCTTGGGAGCCTTCGAAAACCAAATACTGTTCCTCTCCTTCCCCTTCAGCCATCATCCCTGGAACAAGTGGATCAGAAACCACCACAAGCCTTTTTCGTCACAAGAGAACAAGGAAGCATGGACTGGAGAGCAGAGTATGTATGAGAACTTCATGGTGCCAGTAGGTCTGAGCCTTTTCAAGGTCACAGTGTCCCTGTTTTAAACAGGGGTGGAAAGGTGGGGTGTGTTTTGAATTAAAAATGAATCAGATTGCTTTAATGCAAACAAAAATAATTTAACTGCCTCCACCGAAACGTGGAAGGGAGATGGTGGGCATTTTAGCATCTGTGCACAGATTTATTGAGGGCAGTGATGGAGGAAAACAATGCAAGACTGGATCTGTAAGAAGCAGGCACCAGGCTGTCTTCAGTCAAAGGTCTGCCTTCCTCATTTTCACACATCTGCCTGAGAAATTAAATTGAATGCATACAAAAAAAAAAAGAAAAAAGAAAAAGACAAACACCATCTTCAACAGAGCTTGAAATTAAGTTTGTGCGAGAGCCTCTAGATTGTCCCAGGGGAGGTGGGCTTCCCCTCCCTCCAAGTGTAATTTCACCTCCAGTCAGCCCTGAACGTGATGAGAGACTGAGAGAAGCACCATTTAATATGATTCATTCTTGCTTGCTCTTTCCCCTTCTCCTCCCCACCTTGTCTTCTGGGGCCGGCACCACATGCAGCAGAGCATCTGGGAAGCTCGGCCTTGAAAATGCAAGGAGGGGAGGAGCAATAACAGAGATAACAAGCAGGGGGCTCGGGCAACATCAGTCAATGTCTCTTACCCACTGCCCTCTCGATCCCCAGGGTTTCTGTCCAGGGGAAAGGAAGGTAGCATTAATCCTTGCATGGGCATTGTAGAGACTTTCATGTACCACAGACAAGAAGAGCTGCCCTTCTTTTTTTTGCGAGGTGCTGGTGTTTTCCAGGCTGGATGTCTCAGGTACCTTTGGCCACAGCAGTTCTTTCTTCAGTCTTTCACACGCTGTTTGGTTGCACATGGCACATTGCACTCTAACCAACACCTTTGTGAATGTGATTTTTTATTACACAACTATGTATTTGTCTTGTACTCTAGTACGCTAAATTTTTAATAGATCTTCCTCAGAAGAAGATCCTTACAAGTGCTTCCATATTTCTG
This sequence comes from Gallinago jamesoni, assembly GCA_025769975.1. Taxonomy (NCBI): domain Eukaryota; kingdom Metazoa; phylum Chordata; class Aves; order Charadriiformes; family Scolopacidae; genus Gallinago; species Gallinago jamesoni. The sequence goes on from JAOQGH010000001.1 coordinate 84,519,210, forward strand.
GGAGGAGGGTGCCTTGTTTTTAAAAGCCCCAAAGTTACATCTGGCTGAGGTGTTGTACCTTGTCCAAATGACAGAGTAAATCAGTGAAAGCACTAGAAACAGGACCTGGGTCTAAAAGCTTCTCCCAGGTTTGTGGATTAGCCAACAGTGGGATCCTGTCAAATATGCCCATCCATTCTCCTCCAGACTGATCCCACTGGACTGACATCTAATGCCTCAATGCATTTTTATGGATTTTATGCATTTTTTCCCAGTGGATTGTAGCTTACAGGGACCAGCAGAAGCAGGGACTGAAACAGCATGCAGTTGGTTAGGAAGACTAAGCCTTGTAATGTCTTGGTCTGTGCTTCCTTATCCTGTTGGTGCTGCTCCTGGGCAGCACCTTGCCCCAGGCGATGCAGTAGTGCTGTATTGCAGAGGGTCACAAACTACTGCCCTCACCTGCTTCCCATCGCTTCCTGACCTGAGCAACTGGCCCTCCTCCAGGAGGAAGGAAGGAAGGAGGTTTCATGGCCTCCAGGACCACTTGGGAGAGACTTTTCACTGGGCAGACAGGCAAAATGGATATATGACCTCAGATCAATTTTTTGCTGGGACCTGGTATGTGATGTTTACCCATATTCCTTCAGGAGATCCCTTGTGTCTTACCATACTTGTTTTGCTCTTCCCAGAGGGGAAGCCAATTTGCAGGAGGTGGCTGGCCCAACAGAGCTGGAGTGGATGCCATGCACCCTGCAGAAGGACCTCGTAACATCACCCAGCGAGCCTCCACAGAAATCGGGCAGCCTGCTCACTGCCAGTAGCAACCATGCAATGCAGCTTGCCATAGCACTCAGATAGTTTGGGGCACCTTTCCCTTCTCCCTTGTGAAGGAGAACTGACTTCCAGCTCTATGTTTTAACCACCACCCACTTCTGAGTTGTGGTCATTGCCCTTTAGAGAGCAATAATCTCAGGAGGGACTGTCACCACATCACCAACATGACAGCTTGCTGCCGGAGACATCATAAGAATATGGAGTTCAGGCTATATTCTCTTGTCTCTTTCTGCCTCTTTCCTTCATCTCCACGATGCAGACACCAGTCTCAGAGACCTGAAATGTTTTTGCTTGAATTTCTCTTGTGGCATTTAGGTCAGAAGACTGAAGGGAGTACCCTTGAAATGAAAACTTTCAATTACAGAGTCCGCTATGTTTTCCTGGAAAAGAAGTAAGCACTTATGCTGCGAGACAAGACAATGGTGCAATATTGTACTATTCACATAATATTTAATAACGCTCTAGTACCATTCAATATAAATAAATAACCATTAAAAATTACTTTCTGGACATTCTTTTTCCTTTGTCAATAGTATTTTCTGCAACATGAAATGTTAGTAATATTCATTGGTTGGTGAATTGGATGAATCTCAGAGAACATGAATATCAGATACTAATATGCTAGTAAAAACCAGGCGCTAGGATGCCTTCTCTAATTCTTTAAACACTTTGGGCTTGATCTGCAGCCTCCCTCCTTTTGCATGCACTGCGTTCACTTTCCCTGAAGCCTGTAACTGACCGCTGCTCCACTCCTGGGCTCTCCCACCCAGCTCTTCTAACAAACAGCCATCTTAACTTGTGGTGTCTGTTACTCACCTACCCCTAGCTGATACACCTTGGCCAGCAGAAGTCCTTGCTGTCCTTAGGCTGCTCTACAGGGAAAAGAGTGTGCTGAGCAGGTCCAAATGTCTGCTGGCCTGGAATATCAGCTGTGTACATCCATGCTGTCCATGCAAGGTCTTGGTCCTGCACAATTTAGTGAATGATTCTTGATTTCTGAATTCACAGAAACTCTCCTCTATAGGGCCAAGCTGGAGCAAGAATGGAGATGGAGCAGGCTGGTCAGGAGAGCAGGCTCTGACTGGCACCGAACTGACAGTGTAGCGCATATCACTGGAATCCAAATCCCAGTGGGAAAACTGGGAACAATAATTTTGCTTTCTTATAGGGATGCAGAGAGAGTAGCTCTCTAAAAACATGTGCGTGGGGTTATCCTTTGCAATGGTGATGGACCCTTGCTACAAACACCCATCTTCAGTGCCAAAACCCCGTGTAGGAGCTGTGTGAGATTAAAGGCCTGGGAATTAATCACCATATTCCCCTCCTGTTCATACGGGCAGAAACCCTGCCCATCTCAGAGGAGAAAATGGAGCATTGTAAATCAACTCCTTCATTCCCTCGCTCTTGCTTATTCATCAAAACCACAAAAAAGGGGACTTAATCTTGGTTTAATGCTGGGTGGAAGCATTGAACCCACCTGCTTAGTGGCAGGGATGGGTCAGCAAAGTCCGCTGGAGTGCAAGACTTGTTACCTCCTGCAGGGGACAGGACACAAAGCTCTGACAAATGGAGAATGAAAAGTATTTTGTAGACGCCGGGCTTCCTTCACGCTATTCAGAGCCAGTAAGCCAGAACCTTGCTCTGTAAGGACCTTTCTAGAGCCCAGAAAAGACACCATTTTCACAGCCCATTCAGTATTTCTGCATGCCGAGGTGGCTGGCAGGGTGGCCTTGGAGTGCTGGGTGTGTTCATCCAGAAAGATCCTGGCCTGAGCCTCACTAAATGTGGCGTCCATTTCTCAATTTGCTGCCTATTATTTGAATTCTTCCGCCTTCCTCTCTGATGGGAGGCATCATCTCACTCTCTTTGTCTCCTCCTGTACTTTAGCCCCCTCCCATCGCAGGATGAGCTGGGGGAACATGAGGGAACACGGACCGACTCCCTCTCTCAGATACTCTTTGAAGAGCCCCCTTCATGGAGGCTTCCTGAGATCCCATGGGGACTATCTGCTGAGTGAGGCACTCCTTTGCACGTGTTTTTACCTTGCTATGATTGCAAGGGAGCCAGGAACTTAGTGCCACCCACGTCTCTTGCATAAAGAAACTGCAATTCCCTTCGCTGAACTCCCCTCCTTGCTGTGTTTCTGATTACTTTGCCAGTTTAAGACACCATTGTAAAGAAACCCCAGGGAGCGCAGAACATACGACATTCAGCGGTGAATGCCAAGCTCTGCTGTTCTTCGGTGAGAGTCTAGGGCAAGGGGGGAAATATTCTTTCTTCGTGAACATGTCAGATTATCTAAGCTAAAAAACCAAAACTAAACAAGGAGTAGGCAGAGGAGAATTCTAGTATAAATAAATCAACAAATATGTAAGTCTCCTGCCAGCCCAGAATGTCTTGGGCGGGGATGATTCAATTTCTCATAACTTTTCCCCAGCTGTGACGTCCTCGATGTGTTTTGAATGCCGAAAGCCTTGTTTCTCATGGCCTGAGTGAAGACAGTTTTCAAGATGTGCTCAGAGGGGTTTCTGGGTCATTCAAGGAATCTTCCTGGAAAAGTGATGGTGACACCACTCCCCACGCACACACATGGTAGCAACACTTGTGCTTTTAATCCAGTGCATCCTTCCTTCAGTCCTCATTTGTCACCTCCTCCTTTGTGGGCTGCCTTCCACCTGGCTGTCTTCCTGTTTTATTGAGGGAAAGGGAAACCCTTCCACATGGCACTCCCTTCTCTCTCTCTTCACGGGGCCACACATGCTTTTCAAAGTTCAACTGGAAAACCTTGTCACATTTGCTATTTCAGTTTTCGTCTATGTGCTCAAGATACGTTTCCTGATGATGTCTCTCCACATTCATCTACATTCTCACAGGAGGCTGAGGGTTGATCTTCTCTGAGCACTTCTCACCCACCTCCACCCCAGAAAGGTGTCTTCCTCTCTGGAGGTCTAGGAAACAAGTCTGTGAACATGATTTGAGGCTACTGAAGTGCCTGGTGGTGCTGCAGCATGGGTCCAGGCTGGGAACAACGCTTTGAAGTTCACCCACCTTTGCCCCTGCTTTCTGGTCTCTGCAGCAAGACGTGGAGGCATGGCCTTTGAGGTACAGTACCCGCCAGGTCTCCCTGAGCAGGACAGGAACTTTATCCAGAGGGCTCTGGGCCTGGGGATCTGGGACAGCATCTCCCAAAACAACCGTAAGTGAAGGCAGTTCAAGTTCTCAGCCAAGGCGTAGGCACCGGATCCCATCTGAACTCCCAAACCCCAAATGAGGTGCTTCAGCACAGCTTCCTCCCCAACACTGAAGGCTGGTCCGTGTAGGTGCCTGAGTGCATCCTTCAGAGGGAGAGCCTCTCTCAGGCTAGCTTTGTTTTAAAGCTTTTTTGAGAGCATGCCAGCCTCAGCCCGACAGGTCTACGTTTGTGCTCTTTTGACAGCTCCTGTCCTTGAACCACTGCAGCTCACAGCTGCTGTACTGAAGCTCAGGTTCCACGATATGCCCGGAGAGACCTTCATAGGCACCCACACTCATCTGTATTTCAGCCTCTCCGCTGGCACACCTGAGAATGGAGATCTCATCTAATAAATCTCAACGGTTGGTTAAAACCACAGAGCCCACAGGGGAAGGGGAGCACTCCTCTCCCAGCTGGGAGCCAGTGCATCAAGTCAAAGGTGAAGGAGATGTAGGACAGCAGGATACCACACCAGCTCTGTCCCTGCTTTTCGGGCAGTGGTGGCGACGTCTGGGGGTGTTCATCATCCTCCAGCAGCAGGGCAGAGGGCTGGGCAGAACAGGCAGGGCGCGCAGCTGCTGTGGTTGCTGACGGGCTTTGGGAACAATCACTGCCCGCTGCCTCTGTCAAAACAAACACAAGATGAGGTAAGAAGGAGACAGAGGTGTTGATACCACATCCAGTACAACAGGAGACCCTTTTCCAACAAGGCTGTCCTCTGGTCCAGGTGGACACTAAGTAGGCATCAGCAACCAGGTTCCTCAACCACACTACGCACAGCTTCGGGCTAAGTGGGACTGAAGAGCTGCTTGTTCTATCTGTACTGCAGACTCTGACCTGGGATATTTTATTTACGAATTAGGAAAAGTTTTTGAAGGATTTTTTTTTCACCAGTACAATTGTTATTCTAACAATTTCTGGTTTGGTTTTTTTGTTTGTTTTTTTTTTTTTTTTTTTTAAGAAAGAGCAGGAGGATAAGATCTAAGGATTCCTGTTCAGTTTGTCTGGAAGCTCTGAAATGCAGGTGAACATGGTTCCAAATACCACAAGGCAGCAGAAGTCCTATGCTAACCTAAGCAAAGTCTTCTCTCAGATGCCTGTAAATAAATGTTAGCAATAAGAATAGGTAGTTTTCATAACACCAGTCTTGAGCAATAGTTTTCAGTGCTTTAAGGAAGAAAAATATGAATCACAGAATCACAGGGGTTGGAAGGGACCTTCAGAGATCATCTAGTTCATAAAGTGAAACTAATTTCCATCTCCTGCTCTCAGAAGCCAAAGCCTGTGTTTCAAGGCAGTTTCAGTATGACTAGGCAGGGGCATACGCTGCAGTAGCTTTTGGTTGCTCTGTGGCCCGTGTTACAATACAAACAATCCCAAGGATTTGCCCAAGGAACATTCCCCTTCCTACTCTGCATGTCCCCACAGTGTTTCTCAGAGACCAGGCTTACAGCTATTTTCCACAATACCTCTGCAGTGAAAGCCTTTATCCAGCTGAAGATGGACTCAGAGACCCCCTTTTTGACCCTCCTGCTCCCCCACTTTGCATGAAGAGTCCCTTCACGCTGTGTCTGTGGCAGTCCATCAAAGAGGCACGTGTGCCAAGCAACCATGCAAGTGGTCCAACTAGAGATCAACAGGGCACCAAATCCTGCACCAAGAAATGGCTGCATGGCTCACCTCTGCGGGTGTTGAAGGGGAAAGAGGCCTCTGGAAGGTCTGGGACTTGACTGGCTTGATATGATCCTCACTGACTAATTGCCAGGAGGGAAAGACAGAAATATTCTCCCTATTGTGTGTAAGAACAGAACATACTCAGGGGAGCAATTTTACCTTTTTTTTTCTTTTTTTTTTTTTTTCAGCACTGGCTTATCTAGATCATGTCTGACAAGGTTCTGAAGCTCAGCACCCTTGATAGTAAGAACCTCCAAAATGCCATAGCCATCAGCAGAGATCTCAATTTAAAACTTTAACAGGGGGAATCTAATGATTTTGCTTGACTGGCCAGTCAAGCAATTTACCTTGCAGGTGTCTCCTGGAGTGGATACCGCCTGCCTACTTGGCCTGTCAAAGCAGCTGCCCCACATGGCAAACAGTGGTCCAGATGGGATTGTGGTCAAATTTTCTGTTAATGCAAGTGGAAAGCTCCTTCAAAATCTACAGAGCTGGCCCAGTTGAGACTCTGGCTTGAAAGCACCCTGAAAGGATGACTCCAGATAAGGATGCAAGTGAATGGGTGGCAGTATCTTGATCTCTCAGACTGGTTGTGGCTTTCCTTTCTCACAACACAAGACCTACAGGGAGCTGTTCCCATCAGAGTCCATAGCAGTTGTGTGGTGTTTCTTATGGAGCGTGGCTGAGTGTTTGGCTAGAAAGAGAGGGTGAGGACAAAAGCACCTATACAGAAATAGCACATTCATGAAAACATCACATCCACACACTCTGAACCTGCAGTGGAGCAGTCCACCCCTCTTCTATCAAGTAGGCAAGGCAGGCCGAATCTGTTGAAGTTTTTATAAGCCTGCTCATCCTTTACAAAGTAAGTGGTAACTGCAGACCAGTTAGCTGTATTCTGAATCCTTATGAGCTGAGTTTGGGGAATGGTAGCTTTAGCCTACTGCAGACCCAGCATAGGTGGGGATGTAAAATGAGCTTGTTACTGCTAGTGGGTTTCACAGAAGCACAGGTTAAAAGAGGGGTTGCTGCCTAAGCATAGGTGTCTAGCATCATTTATGGGCTGCTAGGATATCTGAGGTTTTAATAAAAAGCTGGCAGGTATGATATAGAGTTTGTGCCCTACAGGAGGGCCAGGTAGGCTACCCCAGGGTCCCTATGGTGGCACCAGGTATCTGTGTTTAGGCAAGTGAATCCTATCCCTCCCATTTGCTGCTGGGTGTGCAGGCACTGGGATTGCCTTGCACTTTGTACAGCTGTCACTCAGAGATGGTGAGGTGATGCGCAAATGCAGGATGCAGCTACTAATAATGCACACAGCAGATCAGTGCAGAAGTTTAAATACTCATGACTGCCTGGATAAAAGCTGTCAGTTTTATTTCCACTGGTAGAGCTGAGCTGAGGTGTGTATCGTGGTCAGGACTGAAAGTAGCCCTGGAATATCTCCCAAAGCAGGAGTTAATCATTGAGCATCCTGTATACTGCCACAGATATGACTCATTCCAGAAAAAGCTGGCTACTCCCAAATTGGATACCTTTATTTTTTGGAGACTTTTGGGCTAGGAATCTGCCAAGGGCAGGCATTAGGATCACAGGGCACGGCAGCTAGCAGAGGAGGTCATAGCTCCTCTGAAGCCTGTTCTTCATCAATCTCTATTTTTAAGAACGCATCACTGATCTCTGATACATCCCTGCCCTTACCTGTGGTGATCACCGTAATCCCCCATCCTGCTGCTGAACCTGGCTCTGTGTACCACAAAGGCACTGCTAGTGTCTTCAATATTTCTCCTCAGCAGCAGATGTATTCCTAGCTCTGGTAATGTTGGTACCGAGCCTCTCGAACTCTGTGAGAGTTTGTGTAGGTTGCTCTTTGCTGGTTCCTGTTTTGAGGTCATCTAAGTGTCCCATCAGCCTTTTCCTGCTGTGCCCACACCACAGTTGTTTATGCAGGATAAAAGCTGAAGGTGGATGCACGAAGCACTTCAGAAGTGGCAGGGCTGCTGGGGAAGAGCTCATCTGCAGGAGTGTGATCTCTTTCCACACACTGCAGGACAACTCCTGCATTGAAGAGAATTTGGAGGCAGAAAATGAGGAGCAAGGAATTTGGCTTGTCATTATTACTGAGTAAAACCACTGGATTCTTCTGCCACTTTTCTCTCTGTCCCTTTGAGGGCAAAGCTTCCATGTGGACTGCGAGGAGGCTTGAATGAGTATGAAATGCAAGCTGTAAGTTGGTAAAGATGAGGATCTCTTGTGCAAAGGGTGGCATGGTAAGGGAGTTACTGAATCAATCATATATGCAGCCTTTGAGGAAATAATAGCATCAATAAGGAAACGGGTACAGATTATTTGCCTTGCCCAAAACAATAAAGACAAGGGTACTCACACCCTGGAGCTGGCTCTCTGCTTACACCTCTACTCTGGGGTCTGTAAATCCACGCTTGCCTTCGTTAACCAGAGTGGGCCTCTCAGTTCTTGTGTGCCAGACCAACACCTAGAGGGAATCACAAAGAGTTCAGGGGCTCTGGATGCCATGGAAACACCGAGAGCAGTGCATCCATCGGGTGGGATCCTCAGCAACACGGGGCTTGCAGCTGTTTGAAGCATGCGATTAAAAGGGGTTCAACCTGGGAGAGACTTCACAGGAGCATGAAACAGTGAGAAGGAGGAGGGATCATTATGGACCGAAACCCTGGACTGAACCCACTGCCAGTCCTCCTGGGTTTTGGAGAAGCAATCCGGGTGCAAGCTGTAGGGCTGAGGCTCTTTATTTACACAGTTAGAGTGCACAGCACTAACTGCTCCTCCGTGCTCTCTGAGCTTCCCACCTCTGAAGCGCTTGGCAGGCTCTGCCCATCTCTCCCAGCACCATTTGGCACTGAGGTGCACCAGTATAGAGCGGGCACAGTGGAAATGAAAGCAACATGGCAGGGAGGCTGCAAAAGCAGCCAGGATCCAGCAAGGAAAATGTATCTTCAGGATCTCTTGTCCTTACTCACCTTTGTGCAGTTGGCTGCTTTGGGCTCCAGCCCGTCCATAGTCACTAGATCCTTCAGCAGACTGGTTTCCTGGTAGCCTCCTTTAACTCCCTCCAGCTTGAAACTGGCCTGAGGCTTCTCCAAAATCAGCTTGATGCTGATAGCAAATCCAGCCATGTCAATAGCAAAGGGCCGGTTAGGGTCAAAGACGGTTTTCCAGCCCACCACCTTCCCTGCTGGGCTCACTTTTGGGGATTCATATCGCAGCCCCCCAACGAAAGCCACTGGCCAGACCGACACTCTCCTTGTGTAGCGCATCTGTGTGCCAGAAAGAAACATTTCTGTGAGAATTCAACCCCACGAGGTTTGTCCCAGCCCATTTAGTGTACCATCCTCTGCTTTCACTGCCACCTGTCCTCCCACGTTGTCTTCCCACACAATCACAGAGCTCTCAGTGGCACAAGCTCCCGTTCACCTGTGCTACTGCTTGAAGAGCTACAGCTTGCAGAGCCACGGGGCTGTTTGAGCATATTCTTCTCTGAACACCAAGCTCACTGCTTTTCACTGCCCACGTTCAGTTCCTCAGAAGAAGGAAAACCTTTGGTCTTCTGATCTCATCTGAACTTTTATCATTTCTTGTAAAATTTTATCCTTTTTGTAAATGCCCAACAACTTCTACCAGGCCTGTAGCTCCAACTTCACCCTCATGCAAGCAATCTCCCTCTCTGACTGATGCATCTTTGTCCTCATTTATTGCAAATTCCCCCCACCCTTGTTCTTCCATCCATGGCTACTGCCTAAAAGAGTGGGATTTTATTGAAATTGTCAGAAGGGACCTGGAAAGCAATAAGGAAGAATGAGCTTAACAGCAATTGAAAAAATTCTGAAAACTAGAAATGTGTTCTGATGCATAACTCTGTGTTTCAAGTGGTGCAGTACAGTTTGGCTTAAATTGGTGACAAGGGATTTTACTGAATAATCATTTTTTGAAAGTTTGCAATATAGACTTGGCATCTCACAAAAGCTAGGTTTCCAGCAGAAGTCTGGGCAAGCTTCTGTGATCCCAGGGGTACAGCCCTGTTGTGGTGGCTGGAACTCAGAGTACAGAAGGGCAGCCAAGGAGAAAAGGTGAACTAAAAATTCAGTCAACTTTTCCAACATCCCCTACCCATCACACCCCTACAACAGTGCAGATTCATGCTTTGCCAGAAGTTTGTCTCCAGTCCTTATTTAAATCGGTTCAGCTCTCCCTGATAAATTCCAGAGAATATATCCTCTGGTCCCTGGCAGAAGGGGCTCTAGCTTGTGCAACATCGTGTGAGTGGCTATCATCTGTGTTTGCAGCCTACCCCATGATAGACGTGCTCTTTGCTCTTTCAGCCCTTTAGAGCATGGCTACTGGGTTTGCATAACTATAGGTTTCCATCTGCCCCGTAGCCAGCTCCCACTGAGTGCAGGGCAGAGGAGGAAAGGCTCTAGGCAGCATGTCAGAACCCTTCTCTTCCAGATGGTGTTAAAATTCCACATAGTAGCCCTATCTTAGAGGTCTTTGCAAGAGCATCTAGCCTTAAGACACTTTGCAGTTGTATCCTGCTTTTCTGTCCCATGTAATTTTACTGCTCTTACCTCTTCAAAGAGCTCCAGGCTGTAGGTGTTATCATCATCGGCAAAATACACTACCCCTTCTGGTGGTGCTGTGTTGCTGAAGCTGTCCCTCAGCCAGTGCAGCCCCAGGTTCCTCTGTAGTGTCCCCCTTGGGGTGTGGGATGGGATCCAGGACAGCCCCAGCTTCAAACTCTTGGGTGTCTCCACATTGAGATGGGTGAAGTTGAGCCCTGCCTTCTCCAGCAGGTTGGATACCAGGTTGGTCCTCCTGGGCGAGTCCTCCACTACCACCCAGTGCAGGTTCTGTACGTGTAGGAAGGTGTTGGCCAGACGGGTCAGCTCAGCTTTTTGCACTGGCCGGGTATAGGTAGGGGTGATAACGAAGATGGTAGGCAGGGTGTCTGACCATGGGGGAGGCCTGGAGTACACATAATTCTGGATGACTTTAGGCGTTGCTCCTATGCTTTGCTGCTGCCGAATGCATGATGGGAGGCCTTCTTCTCTCAGTGCAGATGTACCATTGAGAAGAGCTTTAGAGGTCACGTTCTCATCTGTCTCTTCTGGGACAAAAGGAAGGAAAGAAGAAGAAGAGAAAAGATGTTACAGAACTAATCACTGCTGGGCCACCTCCTCCCCAGGGCATGGCTGGGGACACATCTGTCTGAAGTCAGTGCTCAGCACATCAGCATCCTCTCCCCAAAGCAAGCATAAGGTGCATGTTTAAAGTGCTCGTAAGAATAGTTTATGTGCCTGCTGCAGGCAAACCCTAAGGAGGGCTTCAGGCAAGTTCGTCTTTGTTTAACCCATCCCATGAGACAGCATCTCCTCCCAAGGGTTTGCACCAGCAATCATCACAACCACCAGCACATTGACAGCAGAACTCATGCACTTACTTCTCAGCAGGCTGAGGTAGCGGGTGGTTGGATACTGGTGCCACAAGGTTAGGAGAAGAGCCCATGGCAAGGCGATCAGGAGCGTGGTAAGAAGGTTACGTCTCCTCAGCATGCTGCAGAGAGCTTCCAATGCCCAGGCATCTCTCTACCTTTCAGAGTGGGGAAAAAAAAAAAGAGTAAGGTCTCTGAAATATCAGTCACCCCAAATGTTAGGACAGTAAGCCTAGAGGCCAAACTAGTGGGCTGAGTTTGGCTCGCTTGGAGGGAGGCATGATAAATGTTGGGCACCAAACCAGCATTTGTCTAAGTGTAAGTTTACAATGAGCCCCATTAACGTTGCAGGCCTGAGCCATTATCCAGTTGCCCTGGCCAATTCCTGTGCTATTGAATAGCAGCTTTTATCTATTTATGTTGCTATAAAGAACCTCCCGCTGCCCCATGATGAACCCACTGTCCTTGACTCGGGGTCATTCCCGTTGCTGATTCTGAAGCCAGAGAGAACTGTTACTTGCCCCCTCCCCGGGGCTGGTATTCATTCCTGAGCTTTGTGGTGACATTTTATATTTGCTTCTTTTGTAGATTTTTTAAAAACTGTGCAAGATTTTTGTTCATGCATGTGCAAGTGGTCAAAACAGAAAATGTAGGGAACCTCAAGATAGCCAGCACCTCTTTCATTCCTGCAGTTTTAATTCCATCCTCCTTATGCAGGTGCATTGAGGCAATCAATGATGCGTGCTATCACCTACTAAGTTTTCCACAAAATCCTTGCCTCAGTCATTCCATAGTGCTGGTAATACCTGCTGAAAATTTAATTATTCCACATCCCTTTCTACTCCTGGCTTGCAGTGTTTGGCCACTGCAGCATTTAGTTTAAATAACAGACTTTAGAAGACTTTAATTTCTTTCTTAGTATTTCTGTAATGTACATGATCATGACATCTGAGGAATTGCAACAGTTAACATTTGCTTTTGAAACTCCCTCTATAAGGTGAGAGGAACTAAAAGAAAATAAAGAGAAATAAAGAACAAAAGTATCAGGAATAATCATCAACAGGGGTGGCTTATTTACAGATGGTCCAAGCTACAGTAGTCCCGAGTTTGACTTTTCACAATTATTGAGCACCTTCAGTTCCCACTAGATAATATAATTCATAAGCAGTAAGTCTGGAAATCAGATCCCTGGCTTCTCAAGGTTGCCATGCTTTCAACAAAGTATCTAACATTAAGGATCGGTTTGGAAAATACAGACCGAAGTATTTGGACATCAATTGCAGACCACTTGTCCAGGGTGGTCTGCACATAACTCTGCCCTGTGTCGTGGTGTGATGAGATCCCATTTCTGACTCACCTGTTTGAAGGACCCTTAAGAACCTGTGCACAGTAACTCATATGAGCATGACACCCCAGAGATGACTTCTGAAAGTCCTACATCAGATGGGATTGTCTAGTGATTGTGCTGCCTTCTGTATGGCTTTGGCACACTGCTGGGAACATTTTCCTCCAAGCTTCTAGCTTCTGCTGTGGTCTCTCTCTTGGTACAAAACCTCTTGATACTGTTATTACACACCAGAAACCGAAGTAGTGATCCAGAAAGAGGGACCCACTTCTGCTGCTGCAGAACAGCAGCCCACGGAAACACTGAATGGTACAGAGAAATGTTTTCTTGTTACCATCTGAGGACTTTCTGCTCTCACTCCAAATAGGAAGGCTGATGTCCAATAGCTGGATTTTCTTCCCCTCTCCCTCCTGGTAACATCTGTAATCTGTTTCCTCTGGGATTACCCTTCTGATGCCAAATATTTCTCCTGGTGGACTTCCTCGCTACCACAGTGATGCCCACTAGGAGGCTAAAGGGAACATGAAACTTTTGTAAGCCTCCTGCAGAGAGATTTCTGTTGGGAAACTAGAGTCACATGCCCTGGGAACTGGAGAGCTGCTGAATGGCATGGCCCCACCAGGCCCTCTTGCTCTCCTAGGCTGAAGGCAATTTGAGGGAAGAGGGCGATGGCATCACCCTGACACTAATGACAGAAAGCAGGTTCAAACTGGTTGGCTTTAAATTCCTACACTGCCAGGGATCTCTTAGGTCTACTGAAGGCCATTTGTCTAAAAACAAGGTCTTCCAAAGGGAGATAGGCACATTGAGTGCAAAGGAAACTCCTTGTGCTGCATTTGGGCTCAGCAGCTCCTCTGCCCAAAGGGGAAGGACTGCCTTCTAAATTAATCTTTCTTGGGACCCGTCTTTAGTTTTACCCCTTTTTACCCTTTTTTACCCCATTTTACCTTGTTCTCCCGAGAAAACAAGGATTATGCGGTCGCAGGGCTCATCAGTGCCCTACTGCCAATAACTATCAAACCCATTTCAGCAAAATCTGACAGAAGACTAGTATGTCTCAGCAAGTCCTCTGGCAGGCAAGTAGATACTTACAAGCCCTATTAAGGAAATTGCTGCAACATGAGCTCATTCTGTGTTAGACACCAAAAGTACCGTGCTGGAGCGATCCCTCTAGGGAACTTATCTCCACTGCTCCCCAAACCAACCATTTGTGGTTACAATCTTTAATGCTTCTAGCCCCCTCACTCAGGGAACACCACAGTGCCCGTTTCTCTACTTTCAAGCAATGGGAAAATGGATCAAGAAGTGGGGCAAGGAACCTGTGTGGGCAGGGGCACGTGGGAGCCTTTCGCTGATGCCAGCAGGAGCCTTGTGCAGCAAACATGCTGGCTTTGCATAACTTCATTGCTTTCTGATGGCTGCGTCCAGGCCAGGTACAAGAATCTCCTTCAAGCTTTAGCGTGGAAAGTGTAGGTGTTTGGTAAGCCCCAGATGACAGAGCAGGATGGTGTTACCCACAGCAGGGGCCGCTTTCTCTCCAGGAAATCCTTTCCACACAGCAAAGCTTCCCATCACTTGGGGCCACAAGAACAGAAAAAGCCATCAAAAGAAATCCAAGGAGGGCTCTGCACTGCCTTGTAGCAGCAGCAGACACCTAGGTCCACCTGGGCCTGGGCTTGGGGTCATCACAGCTCCTTGCTTCCTCTAGTATGCTTGCAATTACAAATGTCCCTGCACTACAGCCAGGCAGCCAGTGGTTTTTTTGGTTTTTTTTCTCTTTTAATAAAAGCCCTTAATTATACAGGCACAGTCTCTATGCAGCGGGCCTGCCACTGCTGCAAACTCGGGTCGCTTCTGGAGGGAAGGAGAGGAGGAGGCGGTGGTGGCAGCTGTGTTACCAAGAGAGCACCGAGGAGAGTGGATCAGAGTCAGAAGAGCTTTAACGAATTCCTTTTCTAGTTCTTTCTCCTCCTCCTCCTCCTCACAGCCAGCCCTGATCATGCTTCCCAAGCACTGCAAACTAGTGGAGATGCTGCCTGTGTGTGCAACTCCCCTGGTGCTCCTTGCTTATTTATTTCTACATGCACCTTCTCTCTATTGCTTTTCCAAAGCATGTAATGCTGAAGAAGTTAAACCCCTGCATAAAGCACCAGGTCACTTGTGAACCTCACAGAGGCATCTGACTGTTACCCCATTCTCAGAAAATCTGCCTCGGAATACTTTATTTTCTCTTTAAAACCTTACCTTTTCTCCCCCACTGCTGCCCCTCTGCATCCATCATGCTTGTGCTCTTCTCTGTTCTTTTACATCTTTCACCTGCTTTTTCTTGTTCCTCAAGACTTCCTCTTCTCCCTGTTTTCAGGAGTTGAGGAATCCCCTGGCATACTAATAATTTTAGCATTCATCTTCTCTCCTTCCCCACACAAAGGACCTTTGAATATTCTTAATATCCACCCTGCATGGAATATTTCCCACAAAGGGGTCCATTAAAGCATCAGACCATCCTTTTGAAAATGCTGCATTAAAACCCAGTCACATGCCAATGCCTCTGGGTAGCTGCTGATGGCCCCAGTGGGGCTTATAGAGGTTTACTGCACATAGGTTTACCTACTTTTTATAATTAAAAAAAAAGTTCCCTAAGTGGTTCAGATTAATTGCAATCCTGGCTGGCAGGCTTTACTGTGTGTATTCTTGGCACAACCAGCTACCTTCCTTCTGCCTTTAAAACCATTCAGAGTAGACCCTATTAAATGAGATTCAAGATGAGAAGAAAATTTTGTGATCATCTAAACCCATCTCCAGCGACCATCCCGTAATTCCTGGGTTTAAGCTGTAGAGGGCAGGGACTGTCTCTTAATGTGATTGTACAGTCCTGCACTGATCCCATCAGGAGCCTTTGGATGCGACAGCAATACAAATATTATTGATTGTACTCTCTTGCTGGCTCTTCTCTTCCCTTGCTATTTCCCCTGTCCTGCCTATTCCCCTTTGTCTTCCCTTTTCTTTTTTTTTTTTTTCCTTAGTGTCTCCTGCAGTCCCTGTTTCTGTTACACACCCGTAACAACATTAGCTGGATCTTTGATGGATGCCTTCAATATGCTGCCTGTAGCCTTCTCGAGCTGTTTTCCAATTACACATCCCTCTTCTTAATTTCATCCATCAATCTTCTGTTCGCCATTAAAAAATAAACAAACACACACACGGAGGCCACAAAGCTGAGTATGATAGGGACAAAATGTTTCTCGTACTACTCTCACTTCACATTGCTTTGTCAGACTTCTCAATTCCTGGGACACAATGGCATCCCGTCTCCGTTTAAGCTCACGTGCTGCTGCAGAGAGCATTAATCTGAAAGGATTCAGGGGAAGAGAATGAGAGAAGCACATGGGGGGAAGAGCCCTGCCCCGGCTCAGATACCCCATACTGATGCTGAGGAGAAGCAAGAGGCTGAGGCTCGGAGCATCATGTGTGACTGATCCCTTCATCTGCTGTTGGCTAACTACCAACACAGGGACAATTTGCTACAAGCAGGGCAGCTCAGATGTTGGGAGAGGGATAAGGATTCCCAGGCTGGAGAACAACCCAGGCAGCCTCACTGCTCAGATACAACTTTAAGAGGTCCCATATGTGACTTTCTTCCTGAGTTGTGGAGCAGTTTGAAAGGATGGATTGGGTAAATGGTAGAAAAAGTTGAGAGGCCCAGGGGACTGGGTTTTATAGGGCTGACATGTGAATTCAGGTGCCTGCAATTTTCCTATAGCCCTGTTTAAAAGCTGCTCAATATACGTCCTCTTTGATAACTCAGAAAAATGGTCAGGATCACAGAGGCTTTGGTAGTTCTGTTGTGAGGTTTCATCTCTGCCCTCCACTCACCTGATTCAGCATGAGAGCCACACCTTTCAAAAAGTTTGCTCTTCAAAAAAGATGATTTTGCAGCCTCTGGTTCAGGGCAGCCAGACTGTCTGAGCCAGGTTCACAAGACCCTGAAAGTTGGACCAACCCCAGCCCCAGAACTGTATGTCTGTAGTCTGAGACACAGACTTTAAAGATCATTATCTTCCCAGAGGAACAAATTTCACAGTTCAAACCATCTCCTGGGAACATCCCGCCATCCACTCTAGAGGCTTTTCTAGGCAAGCACCCAAAGCAAACTAGTTTCAGCTAGTGGAGCCAAAAAGCTTCAAGAAACAGCCCCTAATCTTAGTTTGTACCCTGTTTGCAAGCCTACCGTTCTGTGTGGCTCCAGGAGGAGAGAGGCGTGGAGGGGGGAGGAGAGGGGGGCAGAACTGGAGCAGAGCTGCCAGCAGGTTCAGGTGGCTTTTAATTTCACGCACTGAAACTGTCAGGATGTTTTTTGGTTTGTTTTGCCTGCGTTTTGCTACCTCTCTCCATCAGCCCCTAGCCACCTTGAGGAAGTCCATGCAGATTTCATGAGTTCCCTAACTCCCGGTGTGGGAGATGTGATGCTGAAGGCAGAGCAGGGAGCTTTCAATTATTGATGAGAGCGACCTCTCTTTAAACAAGGAATGCATAATTCATGGCAGCGCCGGTATTTGTGGTGATCAGCAACGGCTCTGCCTCTGCTCTGCTGAAATCCTCAGGAAGCTGCTGTCCCCTCTCCCCACGTTCCCTTGGGCCCGTCAGAGCCTTCAGACGAAACTTCAATACTGTTCAAAACTGAGAGACACGCCAAGATGCTGCAGCGCTTCCCCCCACCAGGCAGTCTCCTGCCCGTTGGAGATGTGCACAGTGAGGTGGGAGGAGGGATCCAAGGAACCACAGAAGTGGGTGGAACGGGTTACTGCTCTGGGATAAGCAGGGGTAATTACTGTGAAAACACAGCCACAACAGGACATTGCTCAGCAGTGGAACTCCTCTGGAGGAATGTAGGAATGGCGCTGATGTAGCACAGAAAGGACAGGCTAGATCTAAAGGACAAGTGCCTGAGGGTTCACATCCAGCTGTATTCCTTGTGGGGGTGGGAAACAGAAGGGGAAAAAGGAGGTTTGTTTTTCTGCTCAATAAGCAGCAATTTCTCCCCTAAACTCTGCTGGAACTGGGTGTCTGAAAAGCAGAGGAGAAAAAAAAAGAAGGATGACTTTCCCCTAGGAAACTAAATGCTAATGATGGAACAGGGAAGGGGAAGGTTCTTTCCTAAACCCAGAAATGGGATCTTGACCTCCCAGTAGCACAGACAGTGCAGGCCACTGTAGTCCTGTCCAAAGGTGGAAGGGTGCTCTTCTGCTACGGAGTTTTAATTGTCCCACTGGCACAGCCTTGCGAATGGCTCTGGGCAAGCGACGCCTGCCGTCTGAATGAGACAGGTATCTCCCTACCGCCTGTGGGAGCACAGGGTGAGGCAAAATTAAGTAAGCCCCCTGGAGAGACAAACCCCAGAGAACTAAAATAATAAAACAATATGGGGAAGGACGGCCAGGTCCTTCCCCAGGGCAGGAAGAGTGGAATTACCAGCAGCTGTGGGGTTTCAAGGTTCGGCCCCATCTCTATGTTGCTGTTCGTTGCACGGGCTCCTGTGGACACAACTTCCCAGGGAAGTGAGTCACTCTCAGCGAAACAGCCGCCCTTCCCAAGCCCCCGCGCTTCTTCCTCAGATGTAAAGAAAGGCTTCATCCTCTCCCTGCCAGCTCCAATCCCTTTGCCATATGGGACTGCATTTACTTCAGCTCAGAAACCAGGCTTGTCCCTGGGGAACACGCCGTGCACCCCCCACACCCCTCCACCGCCCGCATGGACCCAAGTCAAGCATCTTCCTCCAGCCTTGGCATGGCACCTTTCCTGAGAGCATCCTTATCTCAGGTGTGTGGCTCGTGTCTGAGCAGCATGGAGTGGGGGGGGGGCAATGCTTTATACAGAGCTTTGTCCCCCAGTTAAAAAAAAAAATGCAAAAAAAAAAAACCCAACAGAAAACAAAAAAGAAACATTGACGAAGCTAATTAAATATGCTGGCTGGATCCCGCGGGAGCCAATACTTTTGAGACAGCGCATGGCTCAGCCTGCTACCCCCAGGTAGATCAAGGGTATCCAGGCACTATCTGGGCTATCAGCAGGAACAGAGATAACCCAGTTCGGATATAGACTAGACCTTGAACTTGGCTGCAAAGCCCAGCTATGCAGGAAGCCTTCCGGAGCCTGCAAAAGGAGGTCTAAACCAGGCTATTTTTAATCAGCCCAGACCCAAATGCCCTTCATGATCGACCCATGCGACCCGTCACCACCTTCCCGTCCCCCTGGGGTCTGGCGAGGGTGGGCTGTGACTCAGAGGGACACAGCCCTCCGCCCTGTCCCAGTTTCTCTGCATCTGCACTGCGGAGCCATAATCCAGGGGTGCCAGAAATACCCAGAGAAAGATTGGCAGCTCAAGCCCAAACAGAAGCAGGAGGTACCAGATGTCTCCTGAGAAAGCCAGCTCTCTCCTGAGAGACCTCTCTGCTTGGAATTCTCTCTTGAAAGGGAAGTCGGGGGCTTATTCAAACGTCGACTTCTCTCCCCTGCTGCTGAGCTCTGGCAGAACCGAGGTCCTTTTTAGGTGCTGATGACTATTACAGAATAATCATTCCAAACATATCAGCGTGAATCAGCCCAATATCTGCATTATCCAGAAAAAAAAAAAAAAAAAGCAGCTTTCTTTTTTTTCCAAGGAGGCAAAATAATTCTAAGGAAGTAAAAACAATACTGGATTGTTCCAAAGTATCTGTACATTTCATCCAGAGCTTTCCCTACTGAGTTAACAGCTGATGCCTGTTCAGCAGGAGCGGGAGCTGTCATTTTACAGGTTTCTTACAAAAGCAGAAAGGAAAAACCCATAGTATTTCCTTCCAGAACATTTTCAAAGATGGAGAGGAATTACTTTTTCAGAGAAAAAGGCATTAGGCATTATTTGATGGATAATTACATTTCACAGGTGCTTGTTTGGGAGGGGAAAAAAAATAAAAATCCCGTTGATCACAAGCTCCTTGTAATGATATGGGGCTTAAAGGCCAGTGCTGTTCCTCTGGTAGCAGCCAAGATGCAGAGATGGGCTTTGATCTCAGCTGTGTGTCAATATGACATCAAATGCAGACCTCCAGAGGAACATACTAGCACTAATGCACACTCTCGATTGATTTAGACAGCTTGTTTTCCTCCTACTTTCAAAGGCAATGTCGAAATGCTCTTCCCTGCTGGCCTTCCTGGTGACTCCTAGGCAGGGGAAAAGAGACAGAAGGAGAAGCTGCTTTCCTGAAATCACTCTGCAAACGAGTGGAACAGCAATTACGCCATTTAAACCACAGATGTAGCTAAAGATGTCTACTGTATTCCCCAAACCAAAATGGAAATACTGCCATTTCAATGGTTACACGTGTGTGCTGGCACCCTGAAGAACTGGAGTCCAGATCCCTTATTGCAGGGGAGCAGACTGTGGGCAGAGGATGTGTGTGGGGTATGGACAACGATGCCCTGGAGTTTGTATTTCGGAATGCTAGCTGAATTACACAATCGATAAAAGCATCATGCTAATTTGGGCAGAATGTTTTCGTGGGTGGCTGCCCCACAGGTTTACACAGAGTGGACACTGGTCAGCACTGAGGAGTTGCCACCACATCGTGAGAGTGAGAAAGAGAAGAAACACCCCTTTGGGCTCCTTGATGGACATTTTTGCTGTTGCAGCTCTCTCAGCTGTGTGAAACACGCTTT
The DNA here is from genome assembly GCA_025769975.1 of Gallinago jamesoni. Classification (NCBI taxonomy): domain Eukaryota; kingdom Metazoa; phylum Chordata; class Aves; order Charadriiformes; family Scolopacidae; genus Gallinago; species Gallinago jamesoni. The sequence continues at coordinate 84,539,439 of JAOQGH010000001.1, forward strand.
CTCCATAACTAGCTGAGATGGTCCAAAATGCTAATTTTGATTTCTTCCTCTGAATAAATCATCAGCACTCATTAGATTTGCCACTTGCTGTGCGGCATCCAAGTGTCATGCAGATACTTTTAAAAACAAACATAGAATGGAGAAATAAAGGGGCACCTAGAGACTTGTCTTTTGCAATAGATATACGTTATGGTCTGCTGCTTCATTTGTACCTTAAATGCCACAACTGATCTTAGAGCTTCAGCTTGCTTCAAAGAAACAACAGAATGAAAATTAGAGAGTCAGAAGGCTGCAGTGTTTATTCTCCTGCCTTCTGCAGGTGAAATGAAAAGGGAGAACGGGAGCAAAGGCAAGAAGGGGCAGGAAGGCAATGGCCAGCATCCTGATGAGTCTGCCCTGCTGTCCTTCCCTGTCCTAATAGGGAAGCTGTTGACTCTGGACCGCAAACGAGCCACATCCAAATTAGGTGCCAGGGCTTCTGAGATCGAGTGACCCATATGTGATTCTCACCTTCTAGGAATGCCAGGGGAGCAGTCAGCACAATAGTCGAAATATCTTACTTAGGCACTGGCAAAAGATAACCCTACATCAGGACAGAAAGAAGTTTTCCTTTGTAGAAAAAGCATGGATGCATTTGGACAAACTAATGGAGCTGAGGAGTAGCAAAAGCCAAATGCCCCTTTCTGACAACAATCCGTTCCTAGCAGAAAGAAAAGGTGTAGGTTTTGGTTTCTGTTTTTTCCAGGTCTTGCACTGTTAAAACAGAAGAGGTTTGTCTGTTGGGAAGGCAAGGAAGGCTGCAAGGGAACTGGGGGCAGAAGAGCTCACAGCACAAGGAAGAAACTCAGCTCTCTCTTTCTGAGAACATAGGGCTTGCTTGTCTGCAGATCCCTCTCTGCTGTGCTCCTTAATGGCAAATGGAAGTAACCTGAAAGTGGTCTTTGCACGTGGGGTCTAATAAACCTTCTCTTGGGAGGGAGGCCAGCCTATGCTGTATTATACTCGTGGACTTACCCATGAATTTGTGTGCTGCAGGCTGCTCCTGACCTGGACGCAATAAGGGGTTGATGCTACCCTCCAAGCTGGTACGTTGCCTGGTCTCTCCGTCCCTTGAGCTTGGAGTGTGATCTTTGCACAAATACCAGTAAGAAAATAGCGGGAGATGCCTCTCTCCAGCTCCTACCACACTCAGGGCTGCTGGGGAGTGCGCTGAGCTGCCAGTTGGCCTCGGGCAGGATAACTGAGGGACAGGTACATCTGGTTGGAAGGAGAGATGAACGAGGCTTTTTTTTTTTTGAATCCTTCTCTGCACTTTGAGAGCCCTTTGAGCTCACTTCAAAGGCAGATCAGGTTGGCCAGAAACAGACAAAGAGCAGTCTCATTGAAACAAGAAATGCGCCGCTGCTGTAAATGTTAGAGATGGATCTGAATCTCTCCTGATTCTGGGGGTGAATCTGGTTGCCCCCACGCGCTTCCTCCCCAGGCCCCTGTAAGCATGCACACACCTTGCCTCTCTGGCTGGTGCCTGGCATGATGGTCTTCCATCAACAGTTCTCTTGCAAGTATGCCCTCAGTGTGACAGGCACCTTGGTGTTTCTGAGCTACAGCAGGGTGAGGCCAAAAGCAGTATCTCTGGGAGGATGTTTGTGAAGGTCAACAAGCCAGGTGAGGCATTTCCAGCCTCCCATACGCACACGTGAATGTGCCTTACCAGCCCTACCGAAAAATACCCCTGAAGGGTCAGCAACAGTTCCTAGGCAGGGGAAACATCCCAAAACCTCTTGGGGAGGAAGAAGGAAGAAACTGGCTTCCTGGTTCTGCCACTGTAACTAATCTCTAAGCCATTTGTGTTTGCCCTGATGTCAGAGGGTGATGCCCAGATGGTCAGAGCCCATGTTAGGGTTTGGAAAGAAATATCTAGTATCAGATTTTATCTGTCTGGCAAGTGCGATGCAGAAGGGAGTATGTAAGAGCAGAAATGATGCCTAGTGACTATTGTGCACCAGTGTTTAACAGCTACAGGACTTGCTGGACTACAGACAAAACTTGCCGATGGCAGCTTATCTACAGCTGAATGGGAGTAGATGTTGACAGGAGAGCCACAGGGGTCCTCTGCAGCACCCCCAGAAGAGGCTATTAGGTGGGATGAAGCGTGCAGAGTTTGTCTAGCATGCTAATGATGTGACTGGGAGTGCAAGTAGGGAGACTGGTCATGATACATAAACAGTACCAGATTTGCTCTCAAGACGGTGACAAGAGAAGAAAGCACCATGCACGATGTGCTCTTGGAGGTGGCAGGACTAATTTTTAATCATTCTTTCCCAAAGAATCCTTTGGGGTAAACAATATTCACCTGCAAAAGTCTTCTTAGCATAGAGGTCACAGCATTATGGAATTGTCAGTCGGAAGGGACCTCTAGAGATCATCTAGTCCAATTCCCCTGCTAAAGCAGGATTGCCCAGAGCACATCACTCAGGACTGCATCCAGGTGGGTCTTGAAAATCTCCAGAGAAGGGGACTCCACGACCTCCCTGGGCAGCCTGTTCCAGGGCTCTGTCACCATAAAGAAGATTTTCCTCGTGTTTGAATGGAACTTCCTCTGTTCCAGCTTGTGTCCATTGCCCCTTGTCCTATCACTGGAAACCACTGAAAAGAGTCCAGCTCCATCATCCTTCAACCCACCCTTTAGATACTTGTAAACGTAGATAAGCTCCCCCCTCAGCCTTCTCTTCTCCAGGCTAAAGAGTCCCAGCCCTTTGAGCCTTTCCTCGTAAGGGAGGTGCTCCAATCCCTTAATCATCTTAGTTGCCCTACGTTGGATTCTCTCTCCAGTAGTTCCCTGTATCTCTTGAGCTGGGGAGCCCAGAACTGGACACAGTATTCCAGTTGTGGCCTCCCCAGTGCAGAGTAGAGAGGGAGAATGACCTCCCTCGACCTGCTGGCCACACTCTTCCCTATGCAGCCCAGGATTCCATTGGCCTCTTGGCCACAAGGGTACATTGCTAGCTCAGTGGTGATGATCAAAATGAAGTGCTTAGCAGTGTCCTGTGCCTTCGTTTGAGCTGCTGATGCATATCGAGTAATAAGAGATTTGTTGTGCTTTCCTCAATGCTCCAAGAGTCCTGTTCTAACACGGAAGTTAGAAACATTACTTCTGTTGTAGAGAAAGCACCTGTTATCATTTGATAACACGCTGCTGAGCGCTATAGGTTTGAGGAAAACAGGAAACAGCATGAGGGTTGCTAATCAGAATGGGAAACACACTGGGATTACTGGAGGAGCTATGGAGAAGGCTATGGGCTGCTACAGTGCAAAAGGAGCTGGTATCCCATGGTGGAGGGGAGAGGTGTGAATGAAGGCAGCGTAGGAAGCTGGATTGGAGAGGACACCTGATACATCTAATTATTGACAAAAGAGAGGCTGCACAGCGTTGATGGAAGTAGGATGAAGGAGGTGGTTCCAAGGGGAGAAAAACAAATGGGGTGGGGGAGAAATGCTGACCAGACTGAGATCTGCCACTTGATAGCACTTGCAAAACGCAAATAATTTCTCCTCTCTAAAAGGACACCTCTGCTAGCTGGAGACAGGAGTTAATGCCCCTACCTCCTTTCCTATTGCTCCATAGAGATGAGGAGCTGGCACACATCTGAGGGAGGAAAGAAACTTGCTGTGGACCTTGGAGCAGTAGGATTTTCCAGCTTGCCTCTGACAGCCCTGCCCAACCCTGAGATCCAGCTCAGCCAGGCTCCTGTTTGACTTCAGCAGATGCTGCCTGTGGGCTTTGTAGAGGTGCGCAGGGATAATCAGGATTTGGTTTCTGTTTGCTGGCTAATTTGAGTCCCTGCTGTGAGATTTGGATGTTTCTGAGGATTCTATATTAGCTTGAATGATTAAAAAATTATTTCAATGCTTAGTGAAGAAGATGCGTGATCTATCACTGAAGCCGCTTAGCAACAGGACTCATTAAGACACGTATTAGTACAGAAAGATACCCTTGCCCCAGCGTCCTCTTGGAATGGCTATCCACTCATCTAAACAAGATAAAAGGTCTTTGCTGGCCTCCTCCGAGGCCAGAGGATAAAGCACTCAACTGTGAAACAAGATTTCTTGGTTCTTTTTCTGGCTTTAACTACGCGTAAGTATGTGGATCCCGGCAAATCATTTCACCTGCTTCAGTGCCTCAGTTCCCCCACAGGTAAGATAAGCACAACAATGTATAAGCACTCTGGGGAAATGACTTTCAAGTGCCTAAGCTCATTAGAGAAAAAACAACCCTTGCGGTGAATAAAAAGTGTCTCAGCCCCTTGACAGTAGCTTACACTAACCACACGCTTTGCATTGCCCTCCTGAAGCCCAGCATACAGTTAGCTAATGATAGGTGAGAAAAAAGAAAAGATTTTCTCCTAGCCCCTTACCACTTGATGGTTGCCAAGTAGAGATGCTAAACACCTGTTATCTGGCTCAAAAAGAATTAATTTTAAGCAAAGCCTCGCAAAGTATTTCTGGTTTTCCTTCAAGGAGAAAGAGGGCCTGCCAGCTCTGGGGCAGGATCTAATTTCACTCACAGGAACACTGTGAAAGACCATGTCTGAGAGGAGAACTTGGTGCTTTTTTTATCCCCAGAGTCATTCATTGAAACACTCAGGCAGCCTCATCCTCCTTAAGGGGAGAAACTGAGGCAGGGAGGAAGCAGGTACAAAAGGAGACATTTTGGTCCATAGTATAAGAGCCAAGTCATTTCTGGCTGTTGGGCTTGCACAAGGGACATTGAGCTTCAGACCTGAATGCAGAGGCTTTGGGCATACCTTAGTGTGGGGTGGGGGTAAGGGAAGCACAGACAAAAGGAAGGTAAGGGAAGAAAAATGGGTGTAGGGAAGATATTATGGTGTGACTGCAACTGGTTCCTGAGGAAAGGAGAGGAAATAGCAAAACAGCTGAGGCTACTGGGGATGAGAAAGTGGGAGAAAGAAGAGGAGGAATGAAAAGAGAGGGAGCAGGAGACCTAGTAGGACAGCAAGCAGGAGTCACAGTCAAAGCATCTGAGCTCTCTCTGAAGAGATTGCCTATTTTGCTTCTGCCTTTTTTTTTTTGTGTGTGTGTGTGTGTGATCTTGCCTTAAAATTGCAGGAATGTGGCAGCACAGCACTGGCACTCTGATTTATTAATTCCATCCCGTCCCACCAGCCCATAAAACAAAAGCATCTGTGTTTGCTCAAAAGGAGCACATGAAGGGCCTCATTCACGTCAGAGGTGGAGAGGGAAGCTGGCAGATACAGGAAAGCCATTGGCGCCTCCTTCCTTTTCACCTTTGTGTGGATCTGGGCTGGGGGAAGGGCTATGGGAGGGAAGGATCCAGGGGATGGATGGGGTACCAGGAGGGAGATCACCCTGGCAGTCTGCACGGGAGAAAGTGGAAGGGAGGGAGGACCAAATGAACTCCAGCCTTTCTCTAGGCTGGACCACCTAGAGTAAGGAAGGCACCCCAAAACTGCAGAGAGGAGAAGATCCCTTGCTGCCACCCCGACTTGCCCGCCACTGACCTCTGAGGTGGGACTTTGTGCAGTTTTGCCCCGATGAGTGACAGTCCTGTTGCTGTGGTCACAGCCAGGGCTTTCAGAGAGCCCAGCGCGGTTGCCCGACCCTTAGCTATGGTCATAACCATACTAATAAATTAGATCTTCTGGTTGTAGGAGAAATATCCCCTTACGGCTGTTTTTTAGCATGCTTTCAGAACAAGGAAGGCTTAGGACGAGATGAATATTAACTATCTTACTTTAATGACTGGGGCACAAAGCGGGAGAGGAGCCAGCAACCTCTACTCCTGCCAGGTAAGGATCAACTCAGCTGTTTCTGGCAAGAGGTACCAGGAGATTTCTGTCAGACACAGAGGACCTTGGACCTTACTAAAACTGAATCTCTACCCCTGCCCTTAGCTACTGTGTCTTCAGGAGCCAGGCTGACCTGCAACATTGCACGGAGAGCATCGCCTCAGGGAAAGCTTGGTCTGCAAGCTACTGCTGCCCGCCTGGTCCGTGGCTTTTTCTCCAAGTTCTCCCACACAAGGACTCCCTAGGAGGAATCCTGCTTCGCTAGCAAAAGGCCGTTCCCATGTGCCCTGCACTCCCACACACAAACCCACTGTGAACTTACAGAACGAGACAACATTGCTGCTCTAAAATCTTTTATCCAGAGCCGAGATTGTCTGACTGCTAACCCTGTTCAGCTCCCAAGTAATCCCAGCACTTTGCTTGGCTGGAGGCTGACTGCACTGGGAATAAATGCCCTTGCTCTCATTGCCAAGGGGTAACATCTGAAGAATAGGACAATACCATTTCTTTTGTAATGCAGCATTATTCATAAACCAGCACCACAGAAAGTTGCCAAGACGCTGGGAATCTATGAAAATCAACAGCACAGGCAGGGGAAGCACCACTGGACCAGCTCGAATCTCATCAGAACTTAACCTGAACCCACTCCAGCTGATAAAAGCCAAACCTATGAGAGCTAAGTGTCAGCACACAGGCTGGAAAACACATATTTTGTGCTTCTGCGTGGAAATGAAAATATGCCCCAGTGATCTGCACTCGAGCACATCTGTCTCCTTTTGTCCTTTGTCTCTTACATTGATCAATGTTGTGGGTTTCAGAAGGTACAAGAAATCCTATGCTAGACAATTGTGAGAGATTGAAGCCTGAAGATTTAGATCTATTTCCAATGGACTGTCCTGTCCAGTGATGAATGATCTGCTATCCATCAAAATGTCTCCTTTTCCCCCCAAATCCTACCCTCAGCACTAGCAGCATCTTGTAGCAGTGAGTTCTGTATGTCACTATGCACAGCATGGGAAAATACTTACTTTTATCATCAAATTGCTACTTTCGCGTTTTCCTGAACGCAATCTCTACTAAGAAAAGCCACGCAGAGAGGCATTCATTCTCCCTGTTCCATGTTGCTGATAGCTTTGGTTTTCACCCCAATGTCCTTCCTCGTCTGTCTCCCTTAGCTAACTAGCCCCCCCCCTGTAATGAATCTTCCTATGTGCATCAAGCGTTTGTGGGATTACCCACCCAAAGCAGGGACAAACGGCAAGTGGAATCTAAAGGTCCCTGTGCCGAGGCTGCGGATCCCAGCTCTGTGTCACAGCCCTGGGAAGCTGCGTCTCCTGAGGAAACTTAGCTCGCATTTTATAAATCTGAGGAATTTGCCGTTTTTATCTCAGCGAGGGGGATCTCAGACAGCCCTCTGCACTGCGCGGCAGAGGAAGCCAACAAGGCAGTTGATTGAACACTTGGGAACGTTGGCAAAGTAGATAAATCCAAGCTCTTAAGGAAAGACCGTTGGGAGCACTAATGTCACATGAGAGTGAGCTAGAAGAGACTTCAAGCTCTTAATTATGAGCCTGCCCAGCTTAGAACAGCAGGAAAGGAGAAAGCACCAAGTTTTTAGAAGGGTGCTGGCCACAGGCTGGGGTGCAGTCTGGGGACATACCCCAACCTGGAGGGAATTGGTGGGCTCTGACCAGTGTCCCTTTGGAGCAGCAGGCTGTAGGCAGTCATGCCTGTGCCTGAAAGGAGGGTGACGGCAGCCACAGGTCTCATCCACGTGCTGTATTTATTAGTCTTTTATGGTACCGGTAGGTTCTAAATCATAGTCCTGTTAGGCTGAGCTGCTTCCCAGCAAGTGCTTCTCCGAGATGCTGGGGCCTCGTCTGAGAGACAGACGATCTGGGGCTGTCTCAGCTCTGACGCTATCAGCTGCAGTGTCTCCCTTGGAAAGTGGGGGTAGTCATCCTGACAAACAGCTCTGTATGTGGGCAGGGAGTGCTCTTAATCATGTATGTGGAGTACTTTGAGATCTCGGGTTGGGGAAGCGGCGTGGACGAGCGTAATGCTTATTATTAGAGAGAAAGGCCAGGAGCAAAAAGGGCAGAGCGATTCTAGACTTCTCAGGGGCCCTGCAGGTGTGTGGGAACCTGACTTCCAGTCTGGCTTATTACTAGCTTTTTAGGCTTCTTTTATTAGGAACAATTAAATAGAAGGAGGAAGGGGACAGATATCATCTTTCCTGTGTACATCCTGCAGAATAATTGCAGAGCTTTCCCAGAGCAATTTTGCATGCTCAGGAAAGGGCATCTTTGGAGCCTATCAAATATCTCATCCCTTGCAGGCATATATACGAAGGCTTCCAGCATACATCAGGAGGTCACCTTATTGCTCCCAAATATTGACCTGCTGGAATAGGAAGGACAACTGGGAGTACTGAAGAGGAGGAAGAAGAGGCCTTGGAAGAAGCTCCAGGAGGTGGATGGGTTGTGGGGTAGCTCCTCGTGACTGGGATGGGAACATTGCCTCCTGAGGCGTCGGTGGGAAGCCAGAGGTGACTGTGCCTGCAGCACCCGAGGGAGAGGAGCAGTGGGGGTTAGAGCTTTGAAGGCCCAGAGAAACAGGGGGTTGTGCAGTGCAGGTGATTACAGCGGTGAAGAGGGGAGGAAAGCCATCTGAGGGTACAGCTGGAGCAAATCCACGCCAGGCTCCTGCCAGCAAGCTGCCTGCTAGGTACGACTTTGCTCTCAGACACTAAGGACATCTCCTGGTCTGCTGCTGAAGCAGAGGGAAGTTCCCTGCCAGAAAGCACTTCTCCCGATGCTTCACAAGCAAGAAGAAAGGATGCTGGGCATACAAGAGACACAGCCTCGAGCTGTCCATTACCACCTCAGACACTCCACAGGGAAGATGCTATCAGAGGATGCTAATCACGAAGACATTCCCAAACCATGGAAATAATGTGAATTTAAGGGCTGCACGTTGTAGAAGTATACTCTCTCTTGCATACATTTAGCTGCTCTATAGCTCTGTACAGCTCCCTAGGCAACAGTCTTCCCAAGTGACACGGTAACAAAGCCCAAAGGTGCAGGAGCCTCGCCTATTAAAAATCCTTGCCACGGGAGAAAGTGTCCTCAGCCCAACTGCTTTGCTTTCCATCCCGTGGCTGCTAAGTGTCTTGCAAGACAGGATGAGGCCCTTCACTCTAAAGGTAGCTGCATCTCAGCTGTGCTCTGTGTCAGCCGGTTGAATTGCTTTGGGATTGCAAGGTTGCCTAAATGGTTTATCAATTATTGTAATCATTATTATTACTACTACACTGAAAACATCAAAGAAGCCAAGAGCTTTAATTTGATCTCATCCAATTCCCGAAATACACAATACTACACATTGACTGCTCAGCGCATCTACCTCCGTACATTAACTGCCCTGCGGAGCCTTAAGTCAGTGCAGACTCAAGTGCCCTGAAAGTGACACTGAAGTCACCCCTGGGAGGGCAGGAGGGGAGGAATCATAGCCACTGGCTCCTGGGCTCACACGGGGCCAGCAGAGCAAGTGCTCGGCCGCTGGCACTCAGGTACGCTGTGTCCCAGGCATGCCCAGTAACAGATAGCTTCCAGGGAATCACGGAGCAGGTACTGACAGAAAGCGATCCTGGCCCCTGCATCTGCTTCAAGACACAGAGAGAAGGGGATTGGCAGCACATGTGGCTGCAAACAAATGTGACGCAGGCTCTCACACACCACTCGGCCAGTGCCCGTCTCCTGCCCTGTAACCCTTTCTATTACCTGAGACTGATCCCCCCGTATTCTCCTACCAAGGCATCTCATTTTGGAGTAATGGTGGCCTCCCTTCTGTGAGGATCCCACCCTGCTGTCTCTGTGCGCCCGTCTCCCAACTCCCTATCAGGCCCCATTCCTAGCCCTGCCTGAGGCTGTTTGGTGGTGAAAGGATGCAAGGCATGAACCTCACCATCCATCCACTTTTCCCAGATGAGATTTGAGCCCAAGCAGGGGTGGGATGCCCAGGGTCGTGTGCGAAGCTGCTGTGCCCTGCTATACTCCCTGCACACGCGCTTTGCACAAGGAGGCCTCTTCTCAGTCCAGGAAAGGAGCTCAAAGCACCTGCAGAGGCTGCATGGTTGGTGCTCCCCTGCTCCTCGCTGAGCTGTGCGGGCTTCAAGTTGCTGGATGGGTATTTATTACTTGTCATTATTGCTCGGCTACGGTGATGCTTGGTGCTGCCCCGCTTTCTCCCAAGCGTGCACAGAAATTGCCCCTTGGTGAGTTTGCCTAAGGAGTCACTGAGGAACCAGCTGCTTCTCTGCGCATTTGCAGCACCTGAGGGGTCGTCCCGTGTCCTGGGGG
>JAOQGH010000001.1:84555730-84587837 GCA_025769975.1 Gallinago jamesoni
CCTCAGCCTCTCCTCATAGGACTTGTTCTCCAGACCCCTCACCAGCTTGGTGGCTCTCCTCTGGACACGCTCCAGCGACTCAATGTCCTTTCTGTAGTGAGGGGCCCAGAACTGAACACAGTACTCAAGTGAGGCCTCACCAGTGCCCAGTACAGAGTCATGATGACTTCCCTACTCCTGCTGGCCATGCTATTCCTGATACAGGCCAGGATGCTGTTGGCCTTCTTGGCCACCTGGGCACACTGCTGGCTGATGCTAAGCCGGCTGTCCAGCAATTGCCTTCCTCTGTGTACCTTTCACCCATGAGATGGGGTCTATCCCTGAAAGTCTAGAGAGGGCCTGAGTGACAGCTTTTTCCAGTTCCTACAGAACTAAATCGCTCCTGCCCACCAGCCAAAAGAGGGACAAAAGAGAAATCTCAAGCCTGGGTCTCACCCCCTCAGTGGGGAATATTGCCATGTGACGGGGGGAAAACAGGATGGGAACAGGGAGGTGAGAAGGTGCCTTGGATGGAGAGATTTAAAGAAACCCAATTCAGATTGAATTTTCCCTAGCCCCAGGAGTGGGTGAGAGATGTGAAGATATACAGCCATCACCTGAAGGTAGCCTGCCCTTCTGGTCTCCCTGAACTATTGAGTTGTTTGGGCAAGGGCTCCATATGCACCCAGGGGATGGCACTTCAGCATCTCACCCCTCAGGAAAAGTTTTGCAGAGGGAAAATATATATTTACCTTTTAATCAATTTATGAGCCATCCTTTAATGTTGAGCAGAGAGTTATACCCTGGTTTCTATAGGACGGCTTTAAAAAAAAAAAAGTCACTCTCTTAAAATGTCAGCTTTAAGAATAATTTCTTTTCCATTCTGTCAGTCTCATCTCTGTTAAACTCGATAAGGCTTTTCCATAAAGGTAACTGCTTTTATAAGAAACTGCTTCTTAAGTGAACTATCTGTTGAAAGCACCGGCCAAATTCTCCATGCCATTACATCAAATTGATGCAGGCATAGCTTTTGAAAGTGCTGTCGTATGGACCCCCATCTCGTTGAGGAGCTGCAGCCTCTTGACGTGCGCCGACCAGGGTAGATGTCTCTGCGCCGCCATTCCTAACAGCCAGTATTTATCTCGCGTCCAAAAGGATGCGCAGGGCCTTGCTTTCCACGATCGCTGTTTCGACAGCAACGTCAAGTCCTCCTTTTTCCCAAAGCAGATCGTGACACGTCCTTTGTCTGTTCCCTTTGGGAGGTGGAGGGAGGCTGGGGGTGGAGAACAGAGGGCAGTTGTCACCCAGCTCCTTGGCTATATGAGAAAGTGGCTTCTGTTTCCGAGCTTCTCTCTGCTCCACGTCTTTCATCGACATCGTATTAAACAAGACTTTCTTTTGTGCGAGGGGAATGAATGGTCCACGTAAGGGTCAAATAGCACTGCCTGCACAGGCTGGAACCTGCCTCACACAGTATGGGCTTGTCCTGGAGACACACAATCACTGTCAGTTGTATGTGCCCCCAAGGCTAGCTCCCCTCCTGGCACTGGACACATGGGGGCAGAGCCTATACATCCAGGCAAGGCAAGGAGGCTAATGCTAGCCCATTGTGGTCCTCTGCAACATCCAGTGCTGCATCTGTGCAGCATCTAGTGGCTGAGCAGGGCTTTTCTGCCCTTGGTCCTCCCCCTCACTGGGTTAGCGCTTGGATGTGAACCTGAGCGTGCCAGCAGTTTGGTGGAGTCGCAGCTGTAAAGTCCTGTAGGAAAGATCTGTGCTTAGAGGCCAGATCGGAAATTTCTCTTGATGTGGAGGTGTTCTGATCTGGGTAACAGCTGTAGTTGTGATTTTTGGTCTTCAAATGAGACGCAGACAGGAATCCTTATGGATTCTCTGAGTTGGACGCATGTATCCTCCAGCACAAGCGCACGAAGAGATCTCACAATTGCGACAGGAGCTTTTGATCACCCTTTGCTAGAACAGAATCTGCCTCCTGGCGTGGATTATGGACACACAGAAAGAGGCATGCTGATCTTTGCTGGTATGCACTTAGACTGTTTCATCCAGTCTTGTTGTGCTTATGGGTCCTTCTGACTATGGCATCTACTGACACCAGCCTTGCGAGGCTGGGTAGCTGATTCTGGGCAGAGCCTTCCCACATGGGAGGTCTGAGTCTGTTGATGAGAGAGCCAAATTTGTCAAAGCAGAGAAGTACATAGTGTGCAGTTTGCTTTGCAGTGTGGCTTCTCTAAGGCTGCACTCTCCCTTAGCATGAACAGCCTCCATCACTCTGATGTAGTCCTGCTTACGTTTCTGCTTGGAAGATAGCTTGGACATTACTCATTCAGTGCATTTAACATTCCTCACTTGCTCCCTGGAAATCTCCTGAGCACTGTTCAGGCCAAGGTGATTACAGCTGTGCTGAGAGCTGGATGCCAAGACATGCTGTTTCCATGTCAATCGTCAGCAAAGAAGTGTGTGCCCATGGGCAAAACCAGGGCTTGAACAGGACAATAGGCTGCAAATGTAAGGTTCTGTAGAAGTATTAAGGACTCTTGGTGATCACTATTGTGCTGCACTAGCAAATGGAAAGGCCACTGAACTGGGCTTTTTGTAAAGGCATCTCAACCTTTAAGCTGTCACTTTTGAGTACTTGTAATGTATGGCCAGCTAAGTAATCTTTGAAACTCTCTTTCCAGCCTGGAACAGAACATCACAAAGTCGTGCTGGGACAATGTGATGTGACAATGCCATAAGAGGGCTCAGAAAACCTTCAGATCCCTGGCCTATCCTCTGCATGGGTTATATTCACGCTGATGGGCTGCCTTTAAGAACAAGAGGCAGTCCCGCTCAACCTGAAACATGTGGAAATACTCTCTGTGCAAAGAAATGGAATGAGCTCATGAGCACCGATATGGAATTCCCTTCCTCTCCATCCTCCTCCATCTGTTGACCTCATCTCAGCGCTGAAGAGGCCACTCTGCGTGGGTGACTCAAACAGCAATTCAGACTTTGGGCTTGTTTGGCTCTCAGCACCTCGCCCACACAAATCCTGCCAATAGTCATTATTGTGATGCCTTCAGAGCTACTTCCAGTGAGAAATATTGGGGGAAAAATGATGGGTGGATGTAACGTAATGTGCTGACACCACTTGCACCTCATATCCCCTCCTTATTTCAGTCTTATCTGTGATGAAAGGCCTCCTTGTTATTTCTGCGCCTCCCATCTCAGAATCAGCCAAGAATCAGACCAGGGACATGAAATTAAGCGTGAATGTACAAAAGCTCCATGTATGTGTGCACACATGTGTGTCTGCACGTGGATGTGTGTGCTCACCAATACCGCATGCCACTGCTGCTCAACAAGTAAAGTTGACGTTAACTCCTCAAACAAGCCGTGATTCATCCATCACCTGTCTTTGCAGCTCTAATTTTGTCAGGCAGGACTAATCTTGTCAATAGGGCATCTATAAGCAATGTTGATCTACAGAGAGCTAAAACTCTCCGTGAGAAAAAGAGCACACATTTACTTTTGTATCCTTTAAGACTTGAATATACTCGGAAGTTGAGTCGTGTGGCAATAGAATATCAGTTATTGCTCTAACTATGTTATTTTAACTCCCTCATGTACATAATCTATTCTGGAATAAGAGTAATTACTCCAAAATAAGAGAATGCTTTTATTCTAGAACAGCATTTCCCTGAGGGTGAATTATACTGAGAGCAGAGAATGAACTAGTTTTTCCTGCATTACCAAACTTCAGGATGCAAAAACTGTTTTCTGCTCTGCACCAGAATGAAAATCAGATTCTTTTGAGATTTTTCAGAGAAAATAAATCAGAGAGGTCAGGAAGAGCTCCTTAGCAGTCTGCTGATCAGAGTGTCTGTTATGGGTGGAGGATCCACAATTTGAAGTCCTTTGGCTATCTGATTCATGGGCGGACATTTACCTGGAAACCCATTTTGGAGAGAAATGTCTTGAAAACACTTCACTGTAATAAGTGCGTGTTCTGACTCTTCTTGTCTCTCTTTTCCTTTCTTTCCTTTTTTTTTTTTTTTAAAAGTTGAAATGTGCTTGTCCTTGAGAAAAGTTTCATCTTTGATAAAATCAGTTGGTATTTTCCAGTGAAACACTGGTTTGTTAAAAAATTCACGGCCAGCCTTAGTAGTATTAACATAGATTTAATGGTATAATTATCTAACTATACTTATGCTGGTCAGTTCCCTGAGGTACCGAAGCTCTAAGCTCATTTGTGTGTGTGTGTGTGTGTGCGTGTGAGCTCAAATGATAATGCAAGTCAAGTAATCCTCTCCCCTGAATGTCAGCATCTCATCTTCTCCCTGAAACTACCGTTGCTAGCCGTGCTAATTAGCACCTGTGCCATCCTCCCCCTGGCCCTGCAGCCCCCTGCCCTGCCCCGGGCTCCCCACTGGTGTGAACATCTGGTGTAAGGTGGCATTCTCCTGAGGTTTCAGCAGCACCTTGCCTTTCCAATATGCAAAATCCCTTTCCTTTGCAGGGCCTTACCCCCCGTCCCCCTTTGCCCCCTCCCAGCTCTCCGTTAGCCGCATCGCTAGCACCCAGGATGGCTCTCGGGCTGGTGACCTTGAAGCAGCAAGCTCTGTTATCTCAGCACCAGCCCGCCAGCTTGCTGCTGCATCCTCCCCCTCCGCAGGCAGACCCTGAGCTTGTTGAAGCATCTGCTGCCCTCTCATTTGGAGTCTCTCAGTGAATGCTGCTGCCCTCAGCTAACTGTCAGTATTTATCATGACATCCCATTAGCACAATCCACGCTAATGACTGTGAAGGATGCATCCATTTCCATCTTCTAAAGGGCTTCCGCTGGCTGAAATCCAGCCGCAGGGCGAGGTTGGGGAGGGTAGCAGGGGGGACAAATCTTCGTGTTGACAGAGCAAAGCACACACATCATTACCAAGTGCTCCTCTCTCTCACGGCTCGGCAGCTGTGAGGGGCAAGCGAGGGGTTCCTCTGGTGGCAGCTCCGTGCTCAGTCAGAGCACCACGAGGTGTGAGCCGGCCAGGGGAGATGGGGGAATCACCTGCCTTTTGCCATCTGCATGGACAGGGTGGCTTTCCACCCGACCAGACTGCAATTACCTGAAGCTGCCACTTCTCTCTGAAGCAGGTGTTAAGAGTTAAATCTGCAGCCGCAGGCCCAGTGTGCAGAAGCCAGGAGGAAGGATGCAAAACGCTAAGTGGGCAGCCCCTTGGGAAGGGGGTGTATGTGGTGAGGAGAGGGAGCAGGTTTGGGGACCATGATGCAGCCTCTCCCTACTCTACACAGCACTCAGTCCACCCCCGAGATGCAGGTCCCTGCTTCTGGGGTCTACGTCTGTGTGGCCCCACTTTCACTTTCCTCCCCAAATGGCCCTCAGTAAGGAAGGATTCACTTTTCCCAGCCATCCAGCATGCTTTCCAACACCTTCTTAATCCAAGTTCTGTTTATATCCCTTTCATCTGACTGAATGGGACTTTACTGCCGGGGAACTGAGCAGCCTGACTAAGACTTGCCTGGAGAGAGGAAGTGGGTCCATGGGAAGTTCTTGTAGCTCCCACTGTGCTGTATTATTTTAGGCAGAGATAAGTCAGTTCTGTTACAATGAGACCAAAAAAATTAGGGTTTTGAGAAATCAGGCTTGTATTCTGAGCCACACCTTGATATCTTGCAGCAATCCCTGGTGGATGTTTTCGTTTAGGTGAAGGTAGAAGAGAATATAGCAGTGCAATCAAATGTGGTGGCACCGTTCCCTTCTTAGGACCTGACACCATTTTCTCCTTGCCCCTCACACCCTGGCTCCAGAAACTCCCACCCACTGCTGACACAGATCACCCTGTGTTTCCCAGCACAGAGGCTGCCATACAACTGAAACGAAGCAGAGAAAGCTTCCGTCTTTGCCCACAGGAAACTTTTCTATGACCCAGTGCAACTTTGGCCACACAACTTCCCTGACACCAAGATGGGAATATCCTCTTTTGCTCCTTCTTATGCCAGCTTGTCTCTCCGCCTCCGTAACAGTCTTGCCCTTTAGCTATTGATGAATAGCTGTGTTCCCTTTTGGTCATCTATTATCCCACAGATATAGATTTAACTTCTGTAATACTTGCTATAATTTGACCTTCTAGTCCTCTGACTGGTCTCATCATTTTTCTCTGATGTCCAGTTCCAGAAATTGCCAGAAGTGCTACAAGTAAACAGCTGATGTAAACTCTTGCCAGAGTTAGATTGTTCCTCATCTTTTTTAGGCGCCCAAAGCAACAAGGACCATTTTCACATTTTTAGATTAAAACCTTCTGTTTAGTTGGTGCTTCCTCTCCCTAGGATCTATGCTGTTACCAGAAAGATTTCACATATCTTCTATTTGCTGAGTATGTGCTAGCAATATTTTAGCCTTGACTTTTTAAAATGAATCCCATCTGGACATTTCTTGCTGAGGTTTCCAATCTCTCTCTCGCTCTGTTCCTCGTTTGCTTTGGTCTTCATTATTTCATCCCTAAGGATCCAAGAGATGGTTCTATACTCCTCCTTTGATGTCTATCCTTGTCTCCGCTTCCCGTATGCTCTCCCTTTGCATTTTAATTCATTGAGAAGTTCCTTGCTTATTCAAATGGGCCTTATGCTGAAATACCTAGTTTTTCTGCTCCATAAGATTGTTTGTTCCTAAGCTTTCAATAATTTTGCTTTAAGAATCAGTCAGCCCTCCTGGGTTTCTTATCTTAACCCCTCCTGGCAGCTTCTCAAGTGATTCTGCCTAGAAAGTCTCTAAAAAAAGGCAAAGTTTGCTCTGTGAAAATCCAGGGTATTAACTGCTGTTTACCTTCCTAGCCATCCTCTAGATATTAAACTCAATTATTGTATGGTTGCTGTGGTCCAAACTACTCTCTGTGGCCACATTCACCTCCCTTTTTCTCTTGTTTGTGAGCAGGAAGAAGAGCATTGCTTTGTCCTTGTAGCATTTTGAGTTTCCTAGAAAATTCCTGGGCTTCCGGTTGCCTGGATGGTTGATATCCTCTGTGAGGATCAGGGCCTGCAGTAAGGCTCCTGTTAGCTGTTTTCAGAAAGCCTCATTCATTTTTAGAAATCCTCCTGATCAGGTGGTTTGTGTTGGAACCCCAATACAATATCCCATGTTTCTTTCTCTCTTGACCTTGATTCAGAGACTATTTCATTGCAGTTCTGTGCAGTCAAGGAGCTCCTTTACATAGGAATGAACTCCCTATCCTCTTTTCCCTTGCCTGTCCTTCCTAAAGAATCAGTAACTCACCCATGACAATGTTGTGAGTAACATCCCACCACCTCTCTGTGATCCCACATGTTCCTTCCTTGCTCACTGCAGTCTAAAAGATGAAGAGGAAACTGGATGCAGGTTCACCCTCTTCCTTCATGTGACTTCCCTCTGGGCAAGAAACCTGTTGTGCTCTGTGTTGGTTCCTGGCTGTATTTCCTTACCTTGTGACCATCTGCACTGTGGCACACTGGTTCCTCCCCTGCTGCAGTCAGAAAAACTTTGTTGTCTGGTGTTATAGATCAGAAGTAAGTGTTTTCTGAGGCATGATGGTGAAAAAACAAACACAGAAACATGGATATCGAGATGTTGAGATTCAGCATAAGGATAAAAAGAATAAATGTGCCTTAGCAATAAAACATTTAATAGCTAAAACCTGATTTTCACTGCTACCCTGTAAGATGGGTTCTACACATTATATGCTGTGACAGGGTGGTCTTGCTAAAAGCAAAATGACGTGTGATGTGAGTGAGAGATTCATGGCACATTGGAGACTGTCTTGTCTTGCTTGTCTGGCTGAGCTTTGTGTGAAACTGATACACTCTGATTAGCTGTGATAATATGACCCGATGGCCAGAGGGAGCTCCATTATGCAGCACTAGAGCAGGAGCTCTGCAAGACTTGGTTAAACATTTCTGAGTAGGCGATTGATAGTAAAGGACTACTTACAGGCTTTCCTCCCCTGAGAAAAAACATTTGAATGTCTTTTGATTATCACTGGATGGACGAATTAGTAGAGAGGATGAATCAGGCCCTAAGAAACCACGTAAGGAGTTGAATGGAGCTCAGGTGATTTTTGTCCTACGTTTTGTTTGTCCAGTGGGAGGTTGCAGAGGATTCAGCAGGACCTTCTGTGAGAAACGCTCCTTATCCAATAACAACGGCTCAGGCAGTGATCCATACAAAGAACATTTTGTTTAAACATTCTTGCAAGAACGGGTGACCCAACAGGTAGGCACCCCTGGGGTCCCGTAGTGACTCCTTTTTATTCTCTGTTCTGGGCCAAAGTGTCCCTCCATGGTTTCCCTGTTGGTTGCGTGCTCCAAAGTTCACAGCGTATCCGAGGCGCCTAAAACTACTTCCATTTGTCCCACCTCTGTTTATTTCTCTCTGTCGCCCCACCTACACCTCTTTCGTCACTTATTTAGTTCTTCCCTTTTTTGGTAATAATGCTCAATGTTGCCAGTCTTAGTTAACTGTTCATCCTGCTGTTAAACTGCCAATCCGTTAGGGACTGGTTTCTCTTTTGTCTAAGTGATAAATATTCTTGCATGTCTCCTGATAAGCCTATTTGTTCTTAATCATTTCCTGGCCATGCCATTGCAGACTGGCCAAGTTGTTCCTCTCGCAAAAACAATACCTAAATTTTCCTTACACTTCTCCGTTTTATGTAGTGAATGGCTGACAGCCTAAAGCCTCCTGGACCTCAGTCCAAAGCTAAACCCCAAGCACTTCCACCACAGTTTACAGATAAGAGGGAGAAGCTTGTAGGGGAAAATCTCAGACAAAAGCAGTGAGGCAGGCTGGCTGATAAAATTAATCAGGCTGGCAGTGAGGAAGAGCTTTGTTGTTACTACCTGCAACTGAAGATAAACTACTGGCAAAATGGCAAGAGCTGTTTGGGCTGAGAAGGGAAAGGGGATGTGAGGAATATGGGATGGAGCAGTTGGAGGAGAATCTTTGAAGTTGGTTTACTATGACTGTCCTGAACAAAATCCCAGGAAGCTCTGAACTGTACTTCAGAAGTGGGGAAAATAAAAAGAAAACCACCTTCCCTTTTTTAGTTTTTTGTAGGTGGAAGCATACAGGCATGGGGGGAAAGGGGAGGCACGCAGCCAAAGGGATAGCTATCAGGAAGAGCTCACAGCCTTAACAATTTGGAAATGTGTTCATATGTAGGGACTGGCAGACCAATGCAGGTCAATGCATGGTATCAAAAAGATATGCTTTTCCCCACAGCCCTCCAAACCTTGGGTGCAGAAAGGAAGCAGCACATGTGTTGGTGTTCACAGTTCACAGAATCAACACCTTTGCTGTCTGTTCATAGCACTCAGTACCTCCCAAGAGCTAACTTCTACTTTGAAGCACCCATGGCCTTCTGCTTCTTCTAGATGGTCTGCTAGATGTACAAAGCAGACCCAGATACATTTCCACACTAGACTTTGCCAGAGTGTATGGCTGGTTGCCCTGGTGGAGGGATGCAAATGCAAACCTGCTTTGCCACCTCTAAAAGGCTACACTGCTCTCTGGACTCTCTGGGGGCCACAGGCAGCCTTCCAGCATCTCATGGATCTATTTTTGCAGCCTCAATCAGAGGATATGGCAACCTTGTTAGGGGACATGATCCATTATAAAACTGACTGAAGCAATGTCCAACCTCAGTGAAATTAGTTCAAAAACTAAATGACCAAGGTGGAGATGACAGTCAGCTTTCTTCTTCTTTACCTTCCCTGCTAAACACACACTGGCTGGTCCAGAGACCCAATACCTCAAGTATCTGATGGGCACTGGGAAAATCAAAACCAAGAAGTTTCTAAAGTTGGAGTCATACGGGAAGGGCTGAATTCCTAGCTCTGAAAAGCAAGACAATTTTAGGGGTAGAAGTTTATTATCAGAGTTCTATTTTTGAATTTTTTGCTTATTACCATGTGCCTCTGACCAATTTGCTGAAAAAAAGCCAGAAAGAAAAGAAGCAAATTAGATGGAAGAAAGTCAATGCACCTTTGATGCAATAAAAGAAGCCCCTAGCCCAGAGCCAATGTTGACAAGCTCTGATTTTAGGAGAACATTAATAGCACAAATGTATATGACCAAAATAGGACTGGGAGCAGTAGCCAAGAAAAAGACGTGAAGAACAGTGTATTTTATATCAGGAAGGAAATGTGCCCTTGGGAGCCATGGTGCAGTACTGTAGGGAGGCTGCCTGGCAGTAACGCAGCTCTGCAGAGCCTTCAGGTCTGTGCTTGCAGCGAGAGGCTGCATCCTCCGGCTGGCTCAAATACACAGAGAGACCAAGGATGCACATACAACAAGGTGCCACTCAGTTTCGCAACCCCGAGGTGAAAAAAACCAAACCATGAAAAAAAACGTTTAATCACGAGGAGGATGTAATCCATGCATATGGGGAGCAACACTGTGTTGTACACTGCATGGACCGAGGGAGGCAGGGCTGGCTGGCCGTGGTGGCAGTGGTTTTTTTGCTTTCCCAAAAGTGTAATGGTTCTGCTGGGGAACTGGTAGGTTAACCTTGCTGGCAGGCAGCCTCATAAAAGAAAGCTAGTTGCCCACCAGCTTCGGTGTAGCCAGCAGTGAATGAGAGAGACAAGAAAGTGCTATCTCTGGGGTGGGAAAATAGTTACGTTTTTCCATGAGGAAATTAGAAGAACTGGAAAGTTACTCCATTTTGTTCTTGTGATAAAGCTGATCACTATTCCTCAGGGAAAAAAAAATCCTCTGACTGTATGAAGCCAGATCTAACACTGAACTCTGCCACGTGCTACACACAAACACATGCCTAACTGCTCAACACCAACAATGATTTTTTGCTCACAAGTAGTAAGTTTAGACCCCTCATCTTGGAACTACCTGTGTCACTGCTACCAGCCCTAGCTCACACACAGGAAACCAAGGGAGTTTTCACCAAAGGGAGTTAATTTGCCTGCAAGGGTCGCTCACTGAGTCAGTCTCAGAGTTTAACAAGAGAATGTGCAACTTTCTAGATGAGTGCCCAGACCTCTCTCTATACCTCCTCCCCAGACCTGCCTCCCTCTGGCCCCGGGTGGGATTTGTCTGCTCAGCTGAGGTAATGCACTGTGTACTCGCAGAGAGGGGCCTCAGAGAGTCATTTTACCGACAGAACCCTCAGGATGCCAGAATCTCCCCTTCCCTGCACTGATCTTCTCCTAAATGACTTGGGAAAGAAATGGCCGTGGAGGAAATGTTGGCTACCAGGCTGGCAGCCTTGATGCAAATATCCAAAGCAGCCAGATCTGGACGACATTAATCCTTTCAATGAAAAATTGCGGCAATAGATCTGCGTAAGGGGCGGCAGGGTCTGATGTATGAAGACAGTTTAAAACAACCAAATATGTGTACCATAGCTTGCCTGAACGATTCACACCTGCCAAGTGACACCCACACATTTCATTGTGCCTGTCAGTCTGCCCAAGCCAAGAAGGGAAGAAAAAAAAAAAAAGGTGTGTTTTTTCATTACAACTCCTGTTACTTTCCTTCTGGGTGTTTGTGAGGCAGGTGACCTCCCTTCTCCCACTGCCCCACTTGCTGAGGTGGCTCTCATGCTGAGGTACTGCATCCTCAAGAAAGGACCCATGTCAGGTAGGGCGTTTTTGGAAAGTGCCTAGATGAAGGGTAGTAGACATGCAGTGACGAGCCATTGTGCTAGGGCTTCTCAGGGGTACAGTAGATGGGAATGTTAGCTTCAAGAAGCAGTACACAAAGATCATAGCTTCTTATGCCTCTGACATCTTGAGACCAAAACTCCAGGCCAGAGAAATCATTTTTTCCTAAGCCTTGTGATTCTTTTCTGTCTACAAGTGCTTCAGCATTGATGCTCGTCTGAACACACGCCATGCCAGCAGCATGATCTTCAATCTCGACTGCCTCCTGGGGCAGAAGAGGCAATGAGGGCTTCAGAGGGTAGGCTTTGCCTCTGCCACCTCTTCCTTCCTCTCTCCTACCCCATCATCTCCTCTCAGGAAAGAAGGCGGTGTTTTTCAAGGTAGGGCTAGAAGACAGACAGAGAATGCATCCACCTTCTCTCCCACCCTTCCAAGTACAAAAAAATGCAATGAGAACAAAACATGGCCGGAGCTACCTCCTGTTTTAGGCTTGGGAAAGAAAAGAGGCTATTGCTAGTGTCACCTTGAGATGCAGGGTTTCAGAAAGGGGAGAGAAAAGCTCAGCCAGGAGCTGCAGGAGCAGATTTGGAAGACTGAGTTTGCTCTGGAGATGAGGCTCTCCAAATCATCTGCAGGAAAGGCAAGGGGTGCACATACAGGTTTTGGGGGTGACAGGTGGGAGGATACAAACATTTACTGGATGAAGCTTTGAGGGAAAAGCTGGGAACTCTTCATCTTCAACAGGGGCCACATCACTTTGGCTTTATACATTTTAAGAGAGGAAGGGACAGGGTTTTTTTTTAATCCACCCTATCACATACATGTGGATGCAGAGAGAGGGTGAAGTCCTTCTGCATATGTGTGTGTGTGAAGACAGAGAGTAAAAAATGCACAATCATTTTCTTCACTTGATCTAAGGTTTGTGGGAAGGATCTGACTCAGCATTTGGGGTTAGAAACTCCATCAGAGAAAGAAATAACTCAAGACAAAAGTTGGAGGACAGTGCAGTTGTAGGGAAATTTAACCTAGGCAATGTAGGGGCTTCATAAATACTATTCCCTTGGTTCTCAGATTAACGGCAGGTTGCGCTCCATCTAAAACCAGGGCAGTTCAGAGAGGTCTGGAGGGAATACAAGAGGGGGTGGTTTGGCAGCCTGGCTTAGCACTATATCATTTAAACAGAACTCTGCATTCAATTCTTCCTGAGAGATTTCATGCATCTGATTTAGCATCCTAAATAAGATATCAAATATTAATACAAAATATTACCTCTACCTCAGGGACTTGCAAGCCGTTCTTGCCATACACTCAAGGCTTTCATTAAATAGGCTGGGGCTGCAGCTGTATTATTCTTATAGGAACAGATCTCTTTTTCTGTGTCAGGGCACTGCTATTGTAGATCTATGAGAGAGGGAATATGAAAGAAAACAGTATGGAACTAAAGAGATGATGGAAGAGAAGGAGATGCAGGGAACAGAAGCTGGAAGTAAGAGCTGGGGAAAAAAGAATCAGAGAAAGGAATGAAGGTGTATGATGATGGAGAGGGGAAACGAGGCAAAAGAATGGAAAATGATGTGGCAAAAGAGAAAGAAAAAAGCTTGTTTCTGATTCATAAGGCCGAGGCATAGTTGTGAGGGAACCAAGGGACTACTTTGAAAATGCTGGGAAACCACATATGATTAATAATTAGCTGCAAGATGGAATTGAGGTTTCTTTCCCTTTGGCTTTTTCCATTCTTTTCCCTTTGCTCAGACTCCAGGGAGAAGTTAGCCAGTTCGACCTGCAGGAGCTAGTCCACGGCCTGGCAGGGAGAGAAACAGTACACACATCTTCATACCTCAAATAGGTGAGGTGCAGTGTCCTCCGGATAGCGGGCACTAGTGCATGGTCCTGTGGTGGAGATCCCCCATAAATCTAGGCAATTTTTACCCTCCTATGCTCTGTGCTCTGCAGCTAGTCTGACTCGATGAATAATACAGCCCCAAGCTGTTTTGGAAGTATTATCTTGGACTGCAGTGCTGTTTTGTCCTGGGAATTAAAGATCTTTTGTGGTTCTGCGGCTGCCTTTAGCTGGTCTCACTCTGTACAACTCCTTTCCCTGCCACACTACAGCACAACACAGCATTACTGAGTAATACCAAAGGGTTTTGGTTAAAGACAACCTTTTAGATGAGAGAAATGAGTTCAACACTCTCCGCTACACTATGCCACAGATAATCTTGTTCTCAAGTTTTGCTGATTTTTAGGGACTGCTACCCAAACCTCTAAAGGCAACAAAAAGGAAAACAGATGAAGCAGCACTACAGTATTAGTTGTGATTCTCCAAGCTCCCCATCTGCTTCCATGGCAGACAGGCAGTAGAAGGGAATAACACGTTCACAGTCAGCGGGAACAGACCCTCTCTTTATTTCTTGGAGATCAGATTTTTACAGCATGGCTCATTTGACCGAGTGAACGCAAATGTAATTCCTGGGTCTGCTGAGTTTCAGGCTAAAAAGGAATCACAGTTTGATCAAGCAGTCTGACCTTTTGTGCACCACAGGTCTTTTGCATTCTTACTCTGCTGCCACTGTAATGACAGGAAGATCTTGTGTTTGATGAAAGCATCTCCTTTTCAGATGAGTGTTTAGTCCTGATTTAAGGACAGCAGGGGATGGGATGTCCGTATCTTATGGCAGTGGCTGTTTCCTGGTTAACCACCCTCCCTGTTGAAATTCGTGCTTCGCCTTCAGCACAAATTTGTCCAGCTTCAGTTTCCAGTCAGTGACTCCTACTCTGTATTTTTCTGCTAGATTAGAGACCCCTTTAGTAGCTGGCATTTTCTCCCCATGAAGGTACTTGTACATTGCAATCAAGTCACTTCTCAGTCTTGTTTCAGTAAGCTAAACAAACTAAACACTGAGATTTCCCCTGAAAGGCACTTTGTCCATCCCTCTCAACATTTTAGTGGCTATTTTCTTCTCTCTTTGATATTTCATTGTCCTTTCTGTGATGGAGACCAGAACTGAACATATTATTCTAGACTTACTCTCACTAATACTGTTACACAAACATAGGATAACCTGTCTACACCAGAGGAGTAAGAAACATCCTTTTCTTCTGCATTCAAGGCTCTTCTTAGCCTCACATGATGGTACGAGATGACTATCGCTGGTCTGCCATAGCCCCTACATCCTATTCAGAGTCAATGAGTGTAGAGGCACTTTTGATAGGAATGGCTTTGCACTCTTTCTCCTTAGCTTTGCATTGAACCACATTGAAATGCGCTCTATCTGTAAGCACCCACTTGCTATTGAATGAAAGTCAGAGTCCATGATTGCCTTTGTTCTTATATTTAGTACCCTGCCAAACTTCGTGTTTGGTTGCTATAAACTTTACTGGCTGCAATTTTTTATTTACTTCCAGATCATCAGGCATGAAGCCCAGTCTTGATTGTGGAGCTGTGTGAGACACTGTCCCCATTTAAAGAGTTGTTCTTTCTGACAACTCTTTTTAGAGGTCTTACAGCTGTCTATTAATCCATTTATGATGTGCTTTATGGATGTTGTAAAATCATCAGAGGTCTATTTTTCAATCAGAATATAATGTGCTACTAAGTGAACAGAAATCTGAGTGGTTATCTTCATCAGCTAAACTTGCAAATCCAAGAGAATCACAACAGGTTTGACATGTTCTCTTTCAGTAAGAACATGCTGATTGGCGTTATTTATATTTCTGCTCATTACTTTGTCAGCAGCTGATGTCTGGCTATCTGACTTGGAACAAGCTGCTTGCACCTTTTGCTACATTAACACAGCATTAACGTTCTCCCAGTCTTCTGAGATTTTCCCTCCATGCCAAAATTTGTTTACTGTATATTACTGTCTCTAATCAATAGGTCACCCAGCAAACTCCTAAGGACTCTTGAGTACAAGACATTCAGGTCTGGAAACATTAAAATATCTAACCTTAGCAGGTGATGTTTAATATCTTCAGACACTAATGGACTGGAAAGTACTTATTCATCATCTTATAACATATTTTTTTTTCTAATTTATACCAGAAGTACTTAAGTCAGTCTCCTTTTTTTCCAATATTATCTCCATTAGTCATGAAGCCGTGCAATTGATAGAATTTATTTAGTTCCCAAGAGATTTAAACTTCTCCTCATTGTCCTTAGCTCTACTATTCACTTGTTTTCAGTTTGTCTTTAGTTTCCTTTATCAATTTTCTATATTCACAACTTCTAATTTATATTGACTGCTGTCTATTTCTTGATACAGTACAACCCATTTAGCATACATGTCTTTCCAGTTTCTGATTGCTGCTTTGACTTTGCAGATGAATAAGGATGATGAGCTCTCAGCCAAAGCATGCCTTTTGTTGATTGCAAAGCCATACTTTCTTTTTAACAAACTCTTCTGTAAGAACTGCAAATTTTCATTCATCTTTCATGCCTAATTTTTTCACCATCAATTTTGCTTGTATTTTTCTCCTACTGTTGAGAAATTAGCTCTTTGCAACTGCCCTCTGTTTGCCCACATTTAATGTAATCATCGCACAGTCATTACCATCTGTAATTTTAGAAACCTTTAAATTGCATTGGCTCCAGCATATATCCTTACAATCAAAGCTCCTTAAAACTGTGCTTTCATTTTTTTTTTTTTTTTCTTCTGCAGTAGGTCTGAAGAAGATACAGGTGCTTAAAGAATAACTCACCTTATTTTCTGGTGTGATTTAGCAGTCTGGAACATCCCTAAACCAGCATGCCTCCCGGGTTTTATTAGGTAACACATTAATCCGTATGCATTCAGCATCCTTTGGTTCTGGATTATCAATAACTCTAAATCAAGTAATGATGTCTTTAATGCAGACTGCCACCTCCACTTCTTTTATCTGCTCACTTGTTCCTAAACTGATTAAACCCATGGATTTTAACATTCTAGTCATGCAAATTGTCCCACCAGGTTTCAGCAACTCCAATTATATCAATGAGATTTTGTAATTTCTTTTGCTTGTTACAGAGTCTCTTTGCACTGCAACATGAGCAGCTGAAACATTTCTTCCCACCTATGCTGCCACATCAGTGCAGTTTATCTGCGATGAGCCAAGCTCAAAGTCAGTTTTTCACTCCTGTACTCTGTGTGTTGATTCTCAGGGTGTGGAGGATGTGATCTGGTATCAGGATTGTATCAGCATCCCTGTTCTGTAAGAGTGCTAGAGGCTAGTTTTGGAGATGGCTTGCTCTTTTGCCTACCAGAACTGTAAAAACTACTGCATTGGAACTTGGCACCTGTCAAGTCTGTCTGCCTTCAGTAAGCTCATGATATGATATTTAATGCCAAGGCATACTAACTAAAGGAAGGCAAAAATGTCTTTGCTTCTCATATTTACAGCTTCAGGGAGTTTTGTGGGGAGCTAGTGGAAAAGGTACTTTGGTCCAAAGATGATGAGATAAAGAGTCCAGGACACAGGTGAATCTGTGGGGGAGTCCCTTAGGTAGTAGCCATAAGGCAAGTCGGAATATTTCCCTCCGTGCTTCAGTTAAATGTCTTTCTTGCTTGAGTTGCTCTACCTCTAGTTAAATATCACAGGGTTCATTGCAATTGGGCCAGTGGTGCTGGCCCTGTCACATGCTTAACTGCTTAGCAATAGTCTGGGAATCAGTGACATCTCCCCATCTTCCCAAGGGCATCCAGAGGGTTGTGTTTTAAGTTGTGCAGGTGGGAGCTTCCGAGGCAGATGAACAGCCGTCCATCATAACAGGCTGTTTCCTCTGTAGCCTCTCTGGGGCCTGGGTTACAAGGACCATTTGCTGACCAGGGGACAGACAGACGGGAGAAAAATCTTTGCAGCAGAGGGCATTGAATACCAAATAATAAATCTGAGACAGGAGATCTTGCAACACTGATAGTCATACACCTATAGATAGAGTGATAATATAGATTAAAATTTCACTATAATCCATTGAAAACCTTCTTGGTTTTGTGAAGAGGCGATCCCACAGATGTTGAGGTCTCACTCATCAGTTTCAAATTGTTGGGAACACCAGGAAAGATAAGTTGACTCAATTGACAAGTGGTTTCCCAGCCCATAGCAGACTTATTTGGTTCTCCTGGAGCAGGATGTGGGGAGATGGCCAGTGTTGGTTCTTCCTGGAGCAAGACAGGCATCTGCCCAGCCAGCGTCTTCACCTCAGAGAAAGATTCATTGGTTACACTGCTTGATGTTTCTCCACCAGAGACTAATAGGGAACAAACCAAAGCAAGGAAAAACAAGCCTCCCTAGCACAACACATACCTTTATCAGAAACTTGCTTTTGGTCCATGCTTATCATTAGTTTACACTCTCAGCCACAATCTCTGATGCTTTTATCAGTAAGTGCAACACCAGACAGAGATCTCATTTGCTCACATGCCTCAGCCTGCTCTTGTACACCATAAACAAGCAAACAGTAAACACCCAAGAGGGCAATGAGTGGTTTATCTGGGAAATGCAGTGTGTAAAATGGCAATTAGTCTAAAATCTGATTCCAGTGTACGCTCACAACACAGTCTCTATCTAAAAACACGTGGGATATTGTTGTCCATCTTGCTGCAAGCCATAGTTTCCACTGCCATTGAATGTGGGTCAGGATAGGTACCTTATTCCTTTGCCCTAGGTTGCAACTACTTTCTCTACGTGCCTATGGTTCACCCCCTGCCCTGTCACATTCAACACACAGTGAGCATCAAGTCACCAAGTACCAGCACTCGTGTCACTCTGGGCTGAGGAAAAGCTCAGGTGCCTGCTCCAGTGCAAATCTTTCAGGACGTGCTTGGTCACCTCTCAGCTGAGTCAAACATTTAAAAGAGGAAGGGGCACATCAGAGGAAGGGGCATATCAGCTGTTTCCTCAGCCTTTCATACTGTTGCCTGCATGATAAAATGGAAGAGGAGCTCAGCTTCATTTGAACAGCATTAATCGTGGCTGGATTGTCAGCAGGGCTACAGGCAAAAAACGTTTAACAGTAGCGTGGCTGAAGAGAAACATATTTGTCACAAAAGCTTAGGGCTACCCAATGGTGGCAGTGGGCTCCGGAGTGAGATCCTGGGCTGATGGGGATATGGTGTCAGGAGGCTGTTACCTCTCCTGGCCCTCAGAGTTATGGGGTCCTGTTGTCCCAGTGAAGACTAAAGACAAAAAAAAAATCATGACATTGCATTTCAGTATGCCTCAGTGGTGCCCAAAGAGTGATCTTGCAGGGAACCACCTCAGGATATGGGCACCACAGTTCATACCCCCTAAGCTCTGAGCAAAGCATGTTCTACACCCCAAGCCTCCCCGTGCAAATGTCCTCCATGCCTTTAGGACTGAAGTGTCAGGATTTGCTCTGCCAGACTCTGAGATAATATGACAAATTTGCATTTTCAGCTAGGTCTTACAAATTCCACCACTTCCCCCAGCATGTAGCTGTATTTTGCTCCATCACTACTGGCTCTCTTTCTTTCAGCAGGACAGCTAAGGGAATAAGATATTCATCGTGAATAAAAGAAATAGCAGATAACAATTAAAGAAACTAAGATGAGTAAACTGTCCTATTGGTCAGATGTTTTGCCTGCAGCAGAGAGAACCAGGAGTGTGACCAGAAGTTTAGCTTGCAATGGGGCAAAATTCTACAGGATTTCATATCAGACACACTTTACTAATTAGACAGCTGGAAAACTCTGTGGCTAGATGTGTAATTATTTAGGAACATCTAAAATTCTCTAAGGCGACTGAATCTGGTCCCTGCTAACAAAAGCAACTGTCCCACAAGGCTTCTTAAAAACTGATCCAGTCCAAGGTAACTATGTGGCTTGACCCCTCCTTCACTTGCACCCCACATAAGATAAGACCAAAGACTATGAAAGACTTTGAAACATCTAAACGCAGAGAGGCAAAAACTGCCACTGTGGCTGTTCAGCTGCTGAACGCTGATGCATTCAAAGGAATTATCTCAGCGAGCCCTAAATGTTACAGGACCTAAATCCGCTGTCGTTAACGATCAGGTTATTGAAAACTTGTGCTTCATTTCAGTGTTAGTGGAAAACAAACAGAAAGAGGAAGGAAGAGGGGGCACAGCACTTCCATACATGTTGGTAGAAATATTTATTGAAACTTAACGTTTGTGACTGCAGAATTCTCAATCTGCGGTGGCCTGTGCTGACCAAGAGTGGTTACAACTGACCTGCAGGATGGTGTGGCTGAATGCAGAGTGGGTGCTGCTTGCCATTAAAGCACACAGTTTAAAATGATGCTGTATTAAATAAACCACTTGCAAAAATGATCCAGGCTGGGAATTTTCACAGTGTTTTTTTTACTGGAATGAGTATCAAGAAATGCTAACTCTACTTTTCCTGTTCCACTTGCTGTTTTTTATTCTCCTAACAAAACTATTCTTATTTGTCTTTTCTTTAAAGTAAAGGATCACATCCTTCTCAATCTTTCTTTAACAGCAGCCTCCCAAGCAGATAATCATTCATGTCACTGGTCTCTGAACTTCCATTTCTACTGCAACTGCTTGATGGCTGGTGACTAGCACTGAACACAATATTCCAAGTGAAAGCGCACTATTGATTTATTGAATGGCTTCATATTTTCGGTAATCTCTTTCACACACACTTTCTTGCTACTGATGCTGGAAGAGTAAATGGATAAAAAATGTCTTTCAAATGCACTAAAATGTAAAATCTCAAGTACAATCTCTTCCTTCCCCCTGGAAAAGTAACACGGCTGACACCCTCGGTACCACAGAAAATGCACATCCATCCCGGCTTTTCACAGAGGTGAACTTTTGACTTTCAGTGTGACTTTCAAGAAAATTGGCATTTATTGTGTTACTGCACATTTTCAAAGTACCCATCTCTTATTTATAGAGGTGGGATTCAGTTAGCTGAAAATCTGAATATCTTTTATTGGGCTGATATATGTTAAAGAAGGGGATGCTAAAGGATGTTTCTTTGCCAGTAACCATTTCTGTAGGTGGATTTTAGCATTAGGCATCTGTAACTGTTTTAACAATGGATTCTTTTTGCATATAAAATATATGGGTCGTCTGTAACATAATGTCTTATAAATATGATGGCATAAAAATATATACCAAATGGAATTCCTGAAATCAGGCCAGAGGCATTCAGATTAGGTATGAGAAACCTTTTTTTTCTTTAGGGCCTTTGTTTTGAAACTTCTATCTGTGTAAGAATCACCCCTATGAATATTGGGACACGTTAGCAGACTAAAAGTATGT
The DNA here is from genome assembly GCA_025769975.1 of Gallinago jamesoni. NCBI lineage: Eukaryota > Metazoa > Chordata > Aves > Charadriiformes > Scolopacidae > Gallinago > Gallinago jamesoni. Next base: position 84,576,618 of record JAOQGH010000001.1, read on the forward strand.
TCTGACCTAAAGAAAAACATTGTAAGGGAGGGAGAACCCCCTGCTCTGTATCCTGAGCAAGAACTTTCAAGGAAGTCAAGCGTCATTCGTTCCTTCTGGCCACCTCTTTTCATGCTCTTCTCCACCATCTCCTGGATCCCTAAAAGGTTCAGTTGGACTTTAAGAGCAGGAGAAACAGGGTCCTTGTGTCCCTAAAGCAGCAGTGCAGACACCCTCACAGGCAGTTTTGGACTGAACGCTGACAGCCTCCCTGCTGACTCTGAGAATTCTCTGCTCCTGTAAGGACTTAAGGCTGAAACTTCTAGACACACAGGCACTTAGACTCTATCTGTCTTGGCATATGCCAGTGCAGATAAAAGAGTATATGGCTATATGCTGAAACTCTCTGCTAGACTCGACTGACAAGAAATAAATGAAAAATATAACTCTTGTCGTTACTGACGAGTGTCACATTATCAAGGAGGATCACCCTCACCGAGCAGGAGCCCAGTCTCACAGAGTGCTTCATGAAAGAGGCAGTAAGGTGACTTTGTATCCACCTTTCCATCTCTTGTCCTCTCCAATGTTCAATATTACAGTTTCACAGCGTACAGCCATACTCCATGCTCCACTAACTGATTCAGGAGTTAGTCCTAATAAAAATAGGCAGTCGTGTGAAAAACGACACATCTAATTTACTTTTTTTTGGCTATTGAAAGCCACTTGATCCAGTCCTAGAGAGTAACCCCAGCCTCTGTTATAGGCATGACAATAGAAATGAACATTAAGAATTTGTAGATCTTTACTATTCATTTGTGATACCACATATGTTAGACAGGTTTCCAATACACAAAGATCTTCCCTGGGTGCTTATAGCAAGCACTGAGCTGTTATAATGGACTTATAAGTATGAAATATGAATCTTTAACATTGACTGGATGTTTGGGATAAGAACAGTTGTGCCTCTGAATTTTATGCAGCACAAATTTGATGCCAGCTTACCTATCAGCAAGAAGCAACAGATTAACAGACATCCAAAAAAGTAACGTCTAAGAAGGTTAAGTCTCAATACAAATATCTGTGGATTAAGCAGCATCTTAGAGAGTTTGCTAGACATGAAGCATTTTAAAGTGACATGGAGAGCAGCTCAGTGCGTTATTTGATCTTGCTCATGTTTATCACCAAGGAATCTGAATATTAATTTTGAATGCATGCAAATCCTGCAGTGAGACAGCAGGGAAGTGGTGGTCAGTCAGCAGGGTAGTCATCTGGCAGAGACAGTTCCTGTCTGAAGAGCTCTTTTAGCGTCATGTTCTCCTGCTATGATCAGATATATTGCTGTGGTGGGAAGACGAGTGGATAAACAGCTGCATAAAATGGAGGATGTAGTTCAGGATGATATGGTTCAGGTCATTAACCATTAGTTTGATGGGTCAAGTGTAGTTTCCATACTTGGAGGTTTTCAAGATCAGACTGGACAAAGCCCTGAGCAACTCAGTGTGATCTCATAGCTGACTCTATTTTGAGCAGGAGATTGGACCAGATGACCTCCTGAGGTCCCTTTCAATGCGAATTAAATTACTCTCTGATTTTTTTCATTTTTTAATTTTTTTAAAAAGAGTAATCTGCATTATCTAAGAGCATGCAACTCAGTAAGAGCCACCTGACAGATCCTGTTGCCAGGGTCCCATATTGGTTGTCCAATGCCAGAATATCTTCAAAGTCTAACATGCTTTCTTCACTGACTGCAACCTTGCTATTAGTTTCACTCCTTGCAATGTACACTTTGAAAGTGTTCTGCATTCGGTGAAGCCAAAGGTCTAGAAAAAGAATATCAAGAGGGAGTATGTGGCTGTGAAATGCACAGTCAGAGGTCAGACTAAAATTGACAAACAGTAACTATAAACTTCCATCACTTCACCCAAACACATTTACCTTTCATTAGGACTAGCAAAATATGGTGGCTGTTTTCCACACACGATGTCTCCCCGCAAATACACAGCTTTCACTTTTTCCCCCCAGCCTCTAACTTTGTTTCATTTAGGAATGAACACTAAATCATAATTTCTGTTTCATTCATGTGGACCATCTTTTTTTTCAGTCATATCAAGCAACTTCATCCTATTTCAGTTCTATTAGAAAAATGTTTGTTTGTTTTAATACCCCTTCCTCAGCCTAAACAAACAAAAATTTGGGAAAGAATCAAGTGCTTTTTTTATTCTAAAGAATTAAAATCTCTAAGGGAACAAACATTTCTCATGAGCATCCGTTCCTTTGAAAACTCAGTTTTTGTTTTTGTCAAAAAAAAATTATAAAAGCAAGCCTTTGATGAACATATTAGCAGCTCAGTCTAACCACAATAAATGAAACCCTCTGGAAGCAAAAAAAAAAAAAAAAAAAAAGAAAAAAAAAAAGAGCCAAATAGCCTCTTAAAACAGCTGCCTGGTATGGCTTTTTATGGGCTGACGAACTTGGCACGACAAGCTCCTATGCTGCTTCTGCAAGACCCTCTGCCACCTCCAGCTTAGGGCTACTGTGCAATAGAAATCCCTATGCCATGGCAGGAATCTGTCTGTGAATGGCTGCAATCCATATAGGGGCTATATATAGTCTGAAATCAGGTTAATTGTCTGTAATAGCACCCTTCACTCTCTTTGTCGAGTTTATTGTTGGTGAAAGATAGCAGCCTGACAACTGCTGAAACTGAAATCCCCCATCTTCCACAGGAGAGATGACTCCAAATATAAGACAGGCTTCAGCAACTTTTCATCCCTTCTGATGAGACTGGGTATAACAGGGACAACTGTTTTAACAGCTTTGTGACCTGGACAGTTGCTCAAGAGCAGCAGGACAGGATCATCCACAAGATATAGCCATTATTAGATGGTAGTCATGAATGGTTGCTTCTGAGTGGAAGAGATTAGAGGTAGTCATATTATTTTGAAGTCAGAGGCTTCACACCTTTTGGTGTATAAGAGGTTTCTGTATCTTTTCAGCTCTGTGAATTTCTGGTGCAACACTGAGAGTAAATGGAAACCCCTTGGAGTATGATGTTCATGGCATAAAGCAAACAGAAGGATAATATAAGTGAGGACAAGCGGGTACACAGGGGTGATAGCAGCACAGGTGGTACCCTCACCAACCGGGCACAGTCCCACAGCACCAAGCAGGGTGCTGGTAGAGACAGGGTCCAAGGACAGCCTCAGACAAGGCAAGATGATGAGTCAAGTCCAGGGTCCTTCCAGGGAGCAAGACAAGGCTTTCTACAAGGTGAAACCAACATCTCTCCAGAAAAACAATGAAAACAGGACAGAGCTGAGAACAGGTACAAGGGCAACATAACCCAGGAGCTTTATTTTAGCTCAGGTGTGTGCTAATGGGCAGAGGGTGCATGGATGGAGGGCCCAGGTGAGCCAGCCATGGCGGTTACGGTCTGTTAGTAACTGCAAGGCATGGTAGATAAAAGATAAAGGGGAGCACCACTAAACAGAGCTTATGAACACAAAATCACAGGGAACTGTCTCATAGCATTGTGTGAACAATTGCCTTAGGGCTAAGTTTGAATTGATTATTCCAATTTTTTTTGTGGGTTTTTTTTTTTTGGTAAAGGGCAGAAAGCATTTTCTTCTTGTGTTGGGCTACAAGCAGTAATACACGGGCACAAGGGATACACATCACTTAGCAGAACAGCCATGGATTCAACACAGAACAGCAAGGTATTTTAGGGAGAAAACAAGGGCAAGGGAAGACAAAGAGGTTAGCCTGTGCAAAAGAACAGAATTTGCATGTCTACCTTGTAGATGAAAACAACCATGTCTGCCAATTGTCATGTGTCAAGGTCTAAGTGGATCACTGTCAGGAAAGCATTTTTTCCCAAAGTACACACGAAAACATGAGATGTGCCATCAGCTATTTTACTATAACTTAGAACGCATCTGTCTGATCATTTTCCAGGAGAGGATACTAAGATAGATGGTGAACAGATCTGCTCTAGCATGAAAACTTCTGCTATTCCTCTGGCTTCTTTGGATATGCCAAGCTGTGTGCTCCAGGGAGATGGGGCTGGTACAGCCCTATCCCTACAGAATGTTTTCCCTAAAACATAAGGTGTGAAGATGAGGCAGCAATGGGGATTAGAATCAGAAGGATCTTTATTTCTGTCCGGAAACATTATTAGGACTTGTTAATTTCTGTGGGCCCGCCCCTAGAAAAAAGTGGCATATCACTGTCTCCTAGCACTCCCTGCACACACTTCATGTGTTATTTGCACATGAGGAGACATAGACAGCAGATGCTGCAGGAAAGGGAATTGGTGAATATTTATTCAGATTCTGCACAGCTGCTCATCTCCACTCATCCACCAATCTCTTTTGTTTCTTATTCATGAGGACTAGAGTGAATGGGGTTCTGCCTGGCATGTAACGTTTGGGACACAGCTGTGGCAGGGGTATTTTCTGAATGAGGAAGGAGAAATCTTGTAATTAAAAGCATTCTGACGTGCAGTTTAAGAGCAGTAAAGCACAGCACATCAGCGAGGGAGCCACTTACATGGCCTGAACAGGAGAGGGGAGCAAGCTGCCGACACTTCCCACGGACTGAAGTTTATTTGCATGAACCATTCATGAAATAATTACCACGAGCAACAAAAAGCGACGTCTGTTTGCCAATGATTCATGAGCTGGATAAAGGGTTGAATTAGTTGGATAATTTATTTGTAAAAATAATCTAGCCAGCTGTAATTAGAAGGCTGGATAGTTTGATCTAGAAAGAGAAGGGAAGCAATCCCAACAGCACATGACCTTCCAGAGGGTATTGTTGGTTCTGAACAGAAGCATTTCCAAGAGCCTGTGAATTCGCCTGGGTGCAGGGTGGATCTGGTGGATGCCTAGGAACCAGGATGCTTTTTTTTTTAAAGTGTAGGGATCCTTTCCTTTCTTGGCTTTGGCCTATTTGATCAGTTGATGCTATTCCCAGTGGATTTTGAGCATAGATCAAAGCGTTGCTGAAATCACTTTCAAGTCAAGCAGAGAGCATTTGGAATTAGATCAGCAACTAGCTTGATTTTAAGAGAGTTAAAAATTTTCTGTTGAGAAGAAAAGGGTATGTTTTTTTTTAAACATAGTAGGGCATTGACTTTTTGGAAGTCTCTCCATACAGTTCAGGTCTTCACCTCAACTCCAGCTCTTTAACAGAGACAGGGATGCCCCTTGTGTGAAGCATCCTCTTCTGGGAACATTGCATCCAGCCCGTGATGAGTATGTACAGGCCTGTGTGTGATCGATCCCAGCACCACTCATTTAGCTTGCCAAAGAGTTGAGCTCAAATGATTCCTTGTCTGCCAGCTGGCCTGACCCTGACACCAGCAGTGGAGGCTGACAATTCTGCATTGTCCTCAGCCTTGCCGCAGGGCTGTTTTCTTCTCAGCTGAGCGGGAAGCACAGGGGACAAAGAACTTGGCTCAGCAACAGGAGGAGGGGGAAGGGGGCCACAGGCAGGTAGGAAGCTCTTGGTGGTGACATGATTACTGTGGAGATGAAGAGTAACCACTTACCACTTTGTGCCTCAGCCTCCTCAGGCAGCCATCACGCCAGCGTTTGACACGGACCTTTCCCTGAGTGATCACCTCCAGCCACATAGGCACGCTAACAGTCATGGAAACGGTGGCACAGCCCCTTTGGATGTTTTCTGCCTCCCGTGGGCCACTGAGGAGTTCCTCTCTGTGCACTGTCTCCCTGTTTCAGCCTAGCAAGCTGTGAGACTGGAGTCAGGACCCTCCTCTGTCAAAGGGAAAATACTCTGGGAGGAAGACAAGCGCTGGCTGACCCAACATCAGCAGTTGTGTCAAGCTCACCTCAGCTGGTCTGTACTTTAATCATCCCTGACTGTTTTTGTTGGCCTGCTGTGAAGCCCTTGGAACAACACCCAAAGGGGCCTTTCCTTGAAGCTGCAGTGAAGTGTTAAAGGGACCGTTGCAGCTCTCCATTGCATGACAAAGCAACGAGAGAGGACAGTATGCTAACTGTGCTGCTGGTTTTCTAACAAAGGGCTCTCATAAGCATTCTCCCTCTCCCAAGTCCTCCCTTCTACCAGGAAAGGCAACAAAACTCTCCTTCACGCTCGTGGGCTGCTGCAGCCCAAGCCAAGCCCTTCCTGATCTGCCTGTTGCTGGAGGGAGCTCTGTTTTGCTGCCAGGGAGAGCCAAGACCCTGTTGGTGTCAACCAAGACAGAGTGAAAGCTTCATCTATGGGTTAAAAGGACCTCACATGGAGAAGCCTATATTTGAACAGCTATGCAAATCAGTTATAATAATTTTAAGGATATTGGAGATTGCTTTTCCAAGGTATATCTGGGAGCCACAGGGAATTTTTCATCTCTCCCAGGGGGGAAGACAGTGACATTCAAAGAGAAGCAAGTCCCTTAGATACTGAAAAGCAACTGTTTGTTGCCATCTATGTAACAGACCTGTATGGAGGGACTTGAGAAAAGGGTGGGTGGGAAGGGTTTCCACCAGATCAAAATAAGACTGTGAATCATCAGTGTCACACTGTTGTAAAAAACGTGTAAGACCATACTAAGAAGTATGGCTAGGTTCCTGCTAAGTCTCAGGAAGTAATCCTTCAGCACTAGTATTGGTATGAACTCAGCTCAACAACTGGCATCGCACTTCAAAACGTTTGTGGATCAACTGGGCAGAGTCTAGAAGGAGGGTGCCAAGAAAGGTCAGTGGTCGAGAAAACAAGATCTGTGAGAAAAGACAGAAAATGCTGGGCTAGCTTAATCTAGAGCAGATGACACTGGCTGAGAGGAGGATGTGATGCACAGTCTTCCACACAGAAAAGACCACTGCAAAAAGGGTGGGAATAATCCCCCTTTTTTTTTTTTTTTTTTGTATCTGTGCTGGAGAAAGGATACATAGTGAATTTCAGCAAGAGGAATTCAAGCTGGACATTCAAGTTTTATGGATAAAGCTACAGATACACCAAAGTAGATTGTCTGGGATGGGTGAGTTTCCTTTAAGGTAAACTTAAATATCTGCCAGGAATGGCTCAGACATAGGTAATTCTCTTTCGGGCAGGAGATAGATAAAGTGAATGTTTGAGATCCCTTTTAAACCATGTTTTTCTATAAGTCTACCATCAATATGATAAACCCTCACACTAGCCACACACAGGGGATGGGATTTTGGCACTGGAATATGGGGAGAAGGAATGGGCATTTGTTCCAAAGGTTGCTGAACCCTGAGAAGGAATCAAAGAGTTTGCAAGTCAGAATATGCAATCAGAAAAGATTCATTTTGTGCATTAGCATGGCAAACAGAATGCTGTACACACATCATTGGGAGTCAAGGCCTTTAAAATCTGCTCTACAGTGGCACAGAAAACAAAAAATTGCCCCAATAGCCTGGTAAAAAAAAAAATGAAAAAAATTAAAAATCTCTCTCATGCCCAGCTGCAATGCACTGGCTACTGAACACAATTTGTTTGTTACCCTCCAGTCTGGTCATAGTTGCCTTCCAGTGGTGCTGCAAGTACAGCAGAAAGGTGTGCAGAATACTTAAGGATGGAAGTTTCTCCCCACAGAGCCATATGGCCACAAGCAGATAACACTGTGAGCAGCATTCATTAACAATTTCCAAATCTGCAGCAGCTGGAGTGTGGGATCACTTAAAACATGACTGATTTACTTCCTGCAGCCTGGAAAAAGGAGGGATCGGTTGGAACCCAAATGCACAACACATTTCTCCGGACTTATCAAACGAAGCCACATGCCTCTCATTACCATCGCAGAAACGCTCACAGAAGCTACCTCTTGGGGAGGGTACTGGAGAGGTGCACAGGGCAGATGCTCCATGGAGCACTGGCAGAGAACCAGGTATCCCAGTTGCTGGGGTGGCTCCAGCAATTGAGCAGAATGGTGCGAGCAGAAAGACTATCTACAGTAATCCTGAGGAAAACAAAGTGCCAGGCTACTATTTTATTTTAGCCACAGCAAGAACAACAATGAAAGCTGTCAGAGGCAAAGACTGTTCTTTCAGTAAAAATGTTCTGTGAAGGCTTGTAATGAGCTGCACTCACCTAAAAATAGTGTTCAAGTTAACATGGTGTACCTTAATTTGTGGGACGGTGATCCATCTTTGCGCCCACCAGATGTTACTGCATTAATTATTGACAACAACATGGCATTTCTACAGCACTTCATAGTGTTAAAAGGAGTTTTATAAATAGGTAGATAAAAAATTAATCAATCAATTTTGTTAGAAAATTAACTAGCATCCACCATTTTAGTCTGAGACGATGCCAAGATTATGTTGTTTTTTTTTAAAGCGTGCAAGAAGGGAGAGACTGCGCTTGCCAGAAAAAAGAGAGAAATGCTTCCAACTTGAAAAATGTGGAATAATTTCTGAATGTTAAGCAATGGGGTTAAACGTTTAGAGCCTCCAAAAATTTTGGGCACCGGCACGGAATTCATCTCCCCCAGCTTGATTGGATGCAGACGTTTGCAGCTAGGCTCATCATCATGGACTCCCTTTATAGTCAGCAAAAAGAAGTGAACCATGCCCTTCAAGTCCCTGTTCCTTTCGGCTGATCATAAAAGAGATATTGTAGATGACAAGCTCTGACGTAGGCATCGCACAGCTGGGGGAGAAGAATCTTCCCCTGACAGCTCCTTTGAAAATCTGTCGGGAAAAACGCTCCAAGTCCCAGGCCTAGAGCTGCTGCAGTGAGTTCTTTAAAGATGAGGTGAGGTGGAACTTCTAGGGAAGGAACATTGGACACATAGCGGGCACAGGCACTGGCCAGCGCAATCATGGCACTTTCTTTGAGAAGAGGGAATAATGAGAATAACTCATAAGGAGAGCACCCATCAGAGGTCATGGAAAACTCTGTTCCTCTAGCACCTCACTGTGAGCTGTGCTGCTGCAGAGAAGTGCCCGAGGTCTGGGTTATGAGAGGTGACATTGTGCAGGCAGTGTAGCACGGCCCTAGCGCTGAGAGACCTGCAGTGGAAATCACCAGGATCTGGATCCCCTCTCTGGACAGTAGAAGCCAGCACCTTCCCGGCTGGAGAGGACTGTAGGGTCTTGCTGTTAGAAGAGACACGATGGGAAAGGACAACTTCTATAAACCGGGATGAAGATCCTACTTCTTCCTCCTGTTTTGAAGGCCAGGACTGGGACAGTTCTTACCCTGGGGACAGCAGCATCCAGCCCCACCAGTATTTTATAAATTTCACTAAAATCCTTCCTTGACATTTTGTTTTAATTGATATATAGTCACAGCACTATTGAACAGATGTTTAAGGAAACAATATTGCACAAAGCAAGAACATCACTCGTTATCATTATCAAGATCATTATAACCAGGCAAGAACATTTTGTTGTTATATGCTGGAAGACAGAAGACATGGCTGTTACCTTGTAAAGGACTAACCTTTACAAATTTCTCCTACGCAAGCCTTTTTGGGTTCATCTGAATTGCCACTCTCCAAAATGTTCAAGTGCTATTTAAAAAAAATATATGCATGGAAACTTGTTATGAGTACTCATAATGAGTTCCCATAGATTTATACCCTTTCTAAATAATGCTTAAACATTTCAGTGTTGTTCTGCATTTGTGCTCCTGTGCAGCAGTCCTCAGTGGGGTTTTCACCAGCCGTCCCCAGGCTCAGAGATGGATATGAAGCAACAGAGGCTGATTGCAGAGACAGGACAAGTAGAAAAAGGCTCAAAATCTTTCATAAAGTAATAAAATTTTCTCCTATTTTTCACTCTCGCCCCCAAAAGAACCCTATACACTCTCACCTTAATAGTAATATCTTGATTATGAATAACCGTTCACTGTTCTTGTCTGATATTCTTCCTTTAAACCTCTATTATATTGTACATGCATAAGCGCACATACTATAAAATTGTCTTTCAAGATCCCCACCAATTAGACAGTGATAGAGCTGCCAACAGCCAGGATGCTGATTCTTTTGCCCTGCATCTCCTATTACTGCTGGATTTTCTCCTCTTTCTGTAATATCTGGTTTCTAGAAGCACACTACTATGTTGTTTGACTTGTGCCTAAAAGGTTTGTGGCACCCTCCTGGCAGATAGACAGACATATTTCCTGCCCCGAGGAGCTCTTGACTGCAGCTAAGTTTAAAAAAAAAAAAAAAAAAGATACGAACATGATGATAGAGAGAAAAGAGTAAAATGCAAGGCTTTTTTAGGGAATTGCTTGTGCAGATTTTCTCTGCTCCAAGGTGGGGTGGGATGCTCTGTATCTCTCCTCAGAATTAAGGGTCTCATTAGGGAAACTGTACCAGGTCATTTGACTGCTTGAGGAAGCAAGCAGCTGTGAAGTTCTTAAGAGGGCTATGAACAGAGTCTGAAGCCTCGACTGAGATACACTCAGACCTCATGGCACAGAACAAGAACAGGAGACTTCTCTTACCCCTTCTCCTTACTCCTCTCCACCTCTTCCACGTGGAGAATTCTGCAACCTGGAGACTTAATCAGAGGAGAAGCCTGGTTCCCATCGACCTGCCAGGGGAAACCAAACCATCCTGCCTCTTCAGGCAGCCAGGCCCTTTGCCTGACTTAGTAACCAGAGGAATACTTCTAAGCAGGCAGGCCGATAAAGAGGTCCAAAGCTTTTGGCCTTTTCAGCTGCACATCCCCGTATTTATCTATTGGAGACTCACAAATCTTGGGTTTGTTTCTGCCAAAAAAAGTTGAAAGGGCATTTTTCAGGTGACCAGCTGAGCTACATCCTGGGAGATGTTAAAACAGCCTATTTCAACACACTCTAGAGACTGAGATACTACTCCCCCTGGGAGCAAACATCATTTTACTGCACCAGAGAGTAGACTTCAAATGTGGTTTGCATTTTAGCACGTAAAGTTCATGTAATGACAGTATGATAGCACTACCCCTGCCCTAATGCACAGAGAAAATGGGCTTACTTCCCAGAGAGGGAGAAGGAATGGAGCTTCTCTACTCTTCTAAATCTGGAGGACAGGGCACATGATTTCATCAACTCTAATTCATAATTGCTTTTCTGATTTAAGCATTATTTTTAATTTCGTTCTCTCAAAATAAATAGAAAGAAAAAAATTGCTTTAAATGCTCCAAAACTCTTAATATAATTTCTGATTAATGTTTATTCTTTTCCTTTTGGCAGCTGTATACAGTGAGCCAAATTTGTCCCTGATAAAACGTTACTAATCCCTGTATACATACTTAATCTGACATT
>JAOQGH010000001.1:84587937-84663670 GCA_025769975.1 Gallinago jamesoni
GGCAGCTGTATACAGTGAGCCAAATTTGTCCCTGATAAAACGTTACTAATCCCTGTATACATACTTAATCTGACATTTCCAGGCAGACAGAGAAACTGCCTGATGACTACCTCTGCACAGGTTGATTTTAGTGGTAAGAAGCAGATCTTGCAAGCTCGGACCCTTGCATTCCAAGCTGAGTTTCTTAGAGGTAGAAAACAGACAAACTTTTTGAGAGCATGTGATTTCCTTATGAGATTTTGGGTATAAATTGGGCTACAATCATATTTCTGAAGGGATAATGATACTTTCCCATTCTGATTGTAGGAAATCTGGAGAACTGCAAAAATAAAGAAGATTTCAATCTTTTTGTAACTCTCCAGAAGTGTTAGGTTGGTCTGCTGCTCACGTCATCTGAATTGTTTTACTGTTCCCTACATTTTCTTTTAATAAAGATGGCTCTATCTGTGCATTCACTATTCAGTTCCTAGTAGCAGATCATCTCCACAAGACTCTCCTGGTTGCAATCATAAATGACACCAATCAAATCTGAAGTTGAAATATCTCCAATTTCTTTAACCTCAGCCTCCTAGCAGACTTCAATATTAACTATTTGGACATTTTCTGTTGCTTTACTTGGTTTAAGACCCTCCTGCTATTGCTTCATTAGTGCGGTAATAACATGGATAATGATCCCAGAGATCATAAGCAAAGAGATCAAACCACAAATCTTACAAGATGTTGCTTTTCTGGATGAAATACGACCTGGGCCTACCTCTTAGCTGTTTTTCTCCCCTAATCAAATGCCAGTGCTGGATAGAAGATGCATAATACCAAAGTACGGGGCTGTACACGCAGCACTCAAGCGTGCCCTTGGCTGGTGGAGGGATCCTTTCCCAGCTTGTCTGATGCGGGGCTGTGACCCTTGCACTTTGGGGTGTTGAGCTCTGGGATCATACCACACATTACCACTAGATGTCAAACTGTGTCCCAAATCCCACCAATGCCTCCAGTGGCGAGGGAGGAGGCCCCAACGGGCTGTTCCCTCTGCAGCCATCTCAGCAGCAGCGTCAGAGTCGGCTTTAATTTTTCCTCCGAGGAAAATGATTGACGTGTTTAAAGGGCTTTTGCTACTTCAGACACAGGGATTTCTAAAGGGGTACTGTGCCCAGAGAGGCGGGCTCAGGTGTTACTAACAGCTACTGTGATTTTCTTCAAAAAATGAAATCTACCTGCTCACACCATTAATGAAAAATGCAATTAATACAGGTCTATGGGGGGAAAGTTAACTTATCAGCAACAGAGGCTATATCATTTCTTTGTTCCCTCTTGGCCAGTTTGAGCTGCTTTGAAACGAAAATCAGCAAAGAGAAAAATCTGAGGAACCTTTAGTTTGGGACTGCAGCTCTAGCAGCGCTAGTATGCCAAGAACAAAAGCCATGATCAGCATTTGGATCAAGGACCCTCCTGCACACAGCAAAACCAGCAAAAGCAGCTGATTCATTTGAGTGGCTTAGTTTAGAAGCGATGGAGTTGCCCCTTTCAGATGAGCTGGACACTGAAGCCCCTAAGGAAGCATGCTTATTAGAAGTCCTGCCTTTCCTTCCTCAGGGAAGGTCTTACTGACCTTACTCTTACTCTGGCCAGGTTTGAACTTACTACCTTCCACGTGTTTAATTTCTCAGATGTGTGCTTCTTTTATTACCGTCACGGTTAAATGACTGCTCTGTTACCACCCTGCTAGGGTTGCTTCTCAGCAGGAGGTAAAGAAATTCCCATCTAACAAAATGCCGCTTTCCATGAAAGCTATTACATAAAGGATGAGATCTTGCCTTACCATGTATAGAAAAATACATAGTTTTTTTAGGTGTAGACTTCTGAAAGGACACCACTTGTGCTCTTTTTAGCCTCACCAGCATCCTTCCTGTTTCTACCAAAAATAAACACGCCAAGGCTTTTCTTCTGCAGCACTTTTAATCTTTCGGGGCATTGTCACAAGTTGTGTCACAGGATGTCCCACATCACCACAACATACCACATCACCACAGCATGATCTCAGCCTTCTCTTGCGTGGGGAAGTGGCTGGACCCCTCCTGCCCACAGTTCCTCCTCCTCATCTCCCAGCAGATCAAGTGTAACCAAGTACACAGGCTGCAGAGCTAGCATGGGCATGTTCTCCCTCCACAGCCTAATCGTGAGGATTTCATGACTTCTTTTTGACCTTCTTGTTTAGTAATGGTGCCTTACACCTTTCAGAGGTGTAAGGCAACCAAGCTCCCTCCCTGCATACAGCCACAATCCTTCCCCTGTCCGTTCTCCACATACCCTGAGTGCACAAACAACATTTAGTCATTGCTCAGGTCCCTCATTGGATTTGTGCTCCTCAGACTGGCTGTGTGACAGGACCCAAAGGGTAATGATTAATGGAGCAGGTTCAAGCTGGAGGCCTGTAACCAGTGGTGTCCCCCAGGGGGCAATACTTGGTCCAGTCCTGTTCAACATATTCATTAGTGACCTGGACGAGGGGATAGAGTGTATCCTCAGCAAGTTTGCTGATGATACCAAACTGGAAGGGGTGGCTGACACCCCAGAGACCTGGACAGGCTGCCATCCAGCGAGACCTGGACAGGCTGGAGAGCTGGGCAAGGAAGAACCTCATGAGGTTCAACAGGGAAAAGTATAGGGTCCTGCACTCGGGGAAGAAGAATGTCAGGCACCAACACAGGTTAGGCGTAGACCTGCTGCAGACAAGTTCTGAAAAGAAAGATCTGGGGGTCCTGGTAGACAGCAAAATGACAATGAGCAAGCAGTGTCCTCTTATGGCCAGGAAGGCCAATGGAATCCTGGGCTGCATAGGTAAGAGTGTGGCCAGTAGGTCGAGGGAAGTCATTTTCCCCCTCTACTCTGCACTGGTGAGGCCACAACTGGAATACTGCGTCCAGTTCTGGCTACTCGTCCCCAGAGCTATCTCATCAGTTAGAAAATTTCATCTTGACACACAACAAGGGCCTCCTTAGCAAGTGTGTTCTATCAAAACCAGGGAAGAAAGGGGCCTTGTGCCAACAAAACCAGGCCAAAACTATGCAACCAGACCTCCAGCACGTATAAAAATATCTCTGGGTCCCTGTACATCCCACTTCTCCTGGCTCCCTTTCCAGCCTGCTTCTCAATATGAGAAAGGACTTTGTAACCATCCAGGGTTTGGGATGTGGTCGAGACGTTTCTGTGGTAAAAGGGTGGAGTTCCCTTGTTTTCTTCTTTTTCCCCAAAGTACTCTGGCTCTCGGTCAGTGCCTGTTCAAAGAATCTGTCACTATTCCTTTCCACTCCCTGCCTCTCCTTCTATCACTGGAAAGGTAAATTAAGGAGTTCAGGGATGACGGGAGCCTGCAGCAAACCTGTGCTTTCCACCAACCCTCTCATTACAGCAAGGTGGGGCTGGCACACAACCCAGGAAGTCAGCCAAGACAAGCTCTTCCCTTCAAGGGCTCTCCTGCAAACTATACCAACGCTGGGACACCCTTTCATGGGATTTCCTTACTTTGGCAACACACACCAACACGGTGTTTAGAAGAAGGTTGGTTTGGGGTTTTTTTTCCCTGTCTGACTACCTGCTCCGCTTGCATTCAGAGCTGCTTCCTGCTCCCCAGTGCTGGGATGGGGACATGGGAAACACCAGGATCGCAATGAAATGAAGCAGCTTTTAGCAGCTTGACAATATCATTTCTCTGTTGTCATTTCTGTCACTGAATTTTGTGTCTGAGGCTATATCCTGTTCTAAATATGATGAAAAAGTTATTCCCATTTGATGATATGCAGTCCTATATTTGAACGATTCTCCTTTCTTTCATGTTCACTTTCCTTAAGTGAAAGATGCAGGTGTAAAACTTACTAGCAACTCAAAGTAATAATGGCGATCTTTTTGCCGCCAAACATTGGCACATGACTATGCTCTTAATTTTTCTCAAGCTGTGCAGTTTCACTCATCACAACTGGCCCATATGCGTGAAACCCCAACTGGCCAAGTATCTCCCACAAAGTTCACGGTCCATCCATAGACAAGAGGAAGAAACTGCAGAAAACTTGCCAGATAGGATAAGATAATAAAGAACCTGAGGAAAGCAATCTGCTCTGGGATACTCCACAAATGGAAAAAGAAGCAAGATTTGCTGAATAAACAGTTCATTGCAAAATTATTCACTGAGCTCTAGGTGCCAACTAAAAGAAGGGAGAAGTACACAGAATATGTTACAGTAATAGAAGGTGTGATGGCATTGGCACAGGACAAATGTACTTCCTAGGAGAGATGACAAATGGTATCTGTCCCCTTATTGGCATTTTTCAGAAGCATAACAAGCGGTAAAATTCTAGAAGAAAAATAGAAGCAGTTTTTATTCACAACCCATAGATCCTGGGGCCCCAGAGAGGAGCTGTCACTTCTTATTTTTATATCTTACTCCCAGTGTGTGAGTGTTTTACCACGATGTTTTCTTTTCTCCCGTTTCATATTTTCAGCAATTGCTATTGTTCTGCAGCCTACAAAGACGCTCTGGGAATCCAAGGACAGCGTGAAAAGCTGAAGTACGGGAAGCATTGTACCAGGAAAGGGCAGAGCAAGAGGACTGACAAGGGTGACAGAGACTCCAAGGTCTTCTGGAAATGCGGCACCTACCTAGCCCTGATTCAAGAGCTGTGCTCAGATGCAGTGGCACTTCAAAGCTTAGGCAGCAAGTTCAAAAAATTTTTATAACCCTCGGGTACTGAGTGACTGTGGTTTCACATGCCTGTAATAAGCAGTGGGTAGTGTTAGACTATAGTGAACAGAAAAAGTCTTGTTCTGATATGTTTAAATTTTGTTTGGAGGGTGCTAAGCACATAGTAAGTGTTGGGGCTCTCTAATGCTATCCACTTCTGTTCTGGGCATAAAGAATGAGCTAAACCAGCAAACGTGAGAAACTGTATCATTTACTGCAAGGGTTAGCCTGAAAAGAGATGATCCAGCTCAAACTCACTTGTGAGTAGCCCAGATAGTTCAAAAGGAAGACAACTGTGAATTGGCATGAACTGGGATATCTTAGAAAAGCATTTGTAAAGTTTCCACATGACTGATGTGTGATAATGCCTGTTCAAGACGGTATGATTTAAAAATATCAGATAGCAAAAAAGGATGATTGGAGCAATCTATTTTAATTATGCTTCATATTTGTAGTTATTTCCAAAACCCCACAAAAATTACCAGAAAACAAAACTAAACTAAACTGAAAAGGTTGTTTCCTGTTAGCTGGTAATTAAAGCATCCTGATTTGAAACTAAATATAGGCTTTTCACTAAATTTGGTAACTTTTTGCTAGCCTGGGCTCTCTGCACATGTAAATAGAACAATCTAATTGCTCACATTTATTCAGATTCATAATTTGCATTTAGTTATGTTAGGAAATAGTGAATGGCATTGCTTATTTACATGATAATTATTTTTTTTTACTTTGATTTGTGTCAAGCTATTTTTGGAGAACTGGAATTTGATTAAGATGCAGAAAGCCAGCATTTTAATTCTGCTTTTTATTAGATAATGAAGCTACACAGTAGCTGTGCAGGATGTACAAGACAAGTTGATAAAAACTGATTAAGCTAGGAAAGGACTTATTATCTGTAGGTAGTGAATTGAATTGTTTCTTTTTGGTCAATATGTCTTAGAAGGTTTTAGAGCTAATAGATCTCAGCCTTTCAAGTCTCATTTAAACTGAGACCGAAAAGGAAAATGTAGTCTTCCTTGGTTTTCCAGCTTGCTCTGAACTTCTTAGTGCTGATTAGAACATTAGTTATTGAATAAAAAAAAATAAAGAAAAAAAAGGAATAAATTTACTCCTAGAACTTCCAGAAAAGGCTGCAAATTGGAGGGAAAAGAGCTTTTAGACTTCAGCAGACTGCTCCTAGACTTTGCACTGGTGACTTGCCTCACTTTGCTGGTGTGAGATTAGGCCTTTGTGTCAAAATTTCACATTATTTTTCAAGCAGCTTCACTTTCTAAAAGGAAGATCCATTTCAAATAAAGGCTTAAAGCATAACTGAAAAAAAAAAAAAGGCAGCTATGATTTCTCCCTAGGCAGTCCTCCCGTTGCTCCTACTCCATTACACATCTAAACAAGAGTTTCTGCAAGAAACTTCTCTGAGAACAGGGCCCACTGTTCAACCACCAAATGCAGGTTTTTGCCACAGGTTCCTCAGAGAACTAGCAGCCTTTTCCTTGCCACCCCTCAGCTTCCCAGAGTGCCATTAGTCCCCCCTTCTTCCCCTCATCCTCACTGCTGGTAAGCTTTTCTGCTTCCCGTTCAGCTGGAGTTCAGGACTTCCTCCCCTTGGCTGTGCTGCCACAACAGATCACAAAAGGAGCCCAAGTGTAAAATCTCCTTGACCACTGAAGCAGTCGCCCGGTGGCTTTCTTATAGGTAAGGGGCTGCAGCGCTGTCTTGGGGAGAGCCAGAAGAGGGAAGTGGCTGCAGGCCAATCCCTCTCGCGTCTCCTAAGCAACCACTGAAATAGGGGAACAGTCTTTTCATAATGGCATCGTGATAAAGTGATTTGGCAAAATAAGAATATAATTTCCTGTTGACTATTAGAGCTCCACAAATGATCTTTAGTCACTGAGCACAGTGGATCTGTGTTCTGCAATAAACAGCAAGTATGAAATAACCCCATTTATTATTGCAGCATGAACCAAGAGGATCCCAGATTTCTCGGCCAGCCTGTGTGTACCAAATTAGGAGCTGCTATAGAAACAGGCCTTTGTTTTTCAGCCCACCATGCAAAATGTTCCGAGCTTTTAGAGTTCGTATCTTTAAATTTTCTCTATGCACTAATGAAGGCTGTAACTTCTTCAGTACCGGTTTATACTGAAAGTTGCGATTCTTACAAGAAATGCCCTGACTCCAGGAGCTGGGACTTTAAGACAGTTGCTATGTATGACAATCCAGAAAACCCAACACATATGAAACTGTCTTATTTCCTATAACAAAGGCCATCCCCAGTTGACTCCTCCAGTTTTATTAATGCCATTTGAGGTATTCACGTTGTCCTCTGAGTTATGTTGAAGTGCAACAGCACAGGGTCCTGCTTTCTGTATCCTACAGACCCCGTCTGTAAAGGGTCAGCCTGAAATGCACCTTACCTTTCATCATTTTTCTTTTCTTTTACATGATTAGCTTGCTGTAATGCTTGAACTGCTCCCTATGCTCTCTACTCATCTACATAATATCTTTCTAATAGAGACTGCTGTCCTACAATGCCTGTGAATCGGTGCTATGTGCCCACAGTGTCAAAATATTATCTCTTTATTTCTTTCATTTTTCCTGTCAGCATGCGTTCTCCTAAACTGTTCTTAAAAGTTGGTTGCATTTTCAAGTTGCCAATGCTTGGTATTGTTACAAAAAAGAAGCTACGTAACTATAATTCAAACCATTGGATTGATCCCAGTGTTTCTTAAATTTGTAGAGAACAGTGCATAAGTGGTGATCAGTCAAGTGAGAGTATGACACTCTGGTACTGGGAGCACACATGGTCCCCCTGTTCCACACAGGAAATTTACACCCCTATTCTCAGGCAGGACCAGCAGATGCCTCTGTGGTTTGGACAGATACATTTTTAAGTGATCTTTCTCTTGCCCTAAACTTTGCTATAATTCTGGTACTCAGCACCTTTCTTCCCCTGCTGGAAATGTTGACATCTATTTTTTCACAAGCTCTGACCTCTCAAATGCTTATGGGCCTAAAGGAAAACCCAAACCAGATCCATCTGAAGGATGTTCCTGGAATTTCCCTCAGGGATATACATGTCCTTTTCTGGCTAGAGAAGGTTTGGCTCAGGGGGCAAAAAGTAGCAACAAAGTTGGAACTTAAGGTAATGGAACAAAATCCGTTTTGGATGCAAACCTGCAATTTCCAGGCTCTCATCATTTAGGCTGCCGTGGATCAGGCAGACCCCTCTGTCTTAAAGAAATCTCTGTTCATTTTCTCTTCTCCTTGTCTGGCTTTTCCCCCTCTCCTCCTTTGTTTTTCCCTTTGGCCCCATTTGTTTAAAACAAGCAAAAGTAATCTTAACTTGGTTCTTGCCCTGCACACCAGTATGGCTGGGGCTGCTTTTTCTCTCCCCTTACAGTGCAGAGGTTGTAGAAAATGGTAGCCAAACACCACAAGAGCACAAAAAAGAAACAGAGGTTGAGTGAGAAGGGCATCTGACCACACCTGTAACCCTATATGTACACGAGCATCTTCTCCTACAATCAGGGCAAGATAGCAAAGGCTTTCCAGGAACAACCTGCTGCTGAAACACGCGCTGGCAGGAATACAGGATTAGAGGTGAGGGAGAACACAGAGCAGATCTTCCATTGCTCCTCGCCACCCCGATGTTTTGCCCCTTGGCGTTCCCCCCATGTCTTCTGACACCTCCTCAAAGACAGTCCCTGGGGCAGGGCCACACCACCAGAGCTCTTAGTGAGGGGGGAAAAAAAGTCCACGCTGGAGGTTGAAGCAAGAGGGACAATTGCTTCCCATTTCCCCAGTACAGTATGTTACAAAGGGCTGTTGCAGAGCTTGGCCGCCTGACAGTTTCGTTTGCAAGAGCATTGGCCCCTTTCCAAGCAATTCTTTCAGGTCTCATTGTTTGGTAGGAAACAAACAAGGGGAACAGCACTGGGTGGGCACACCAGAAGAGGGTCTAAATATAGCAGGGCAGTGCTAGGGAGCCAGGCTCCTTAGCCAAAGCTTACTCTAAAGATAACAAAACCCCTCTGCTAGTCTGCAGAAAGGATACCAGCCCTGCTATAGCCACCCCAGTTACAGGAGAGGGCTCCCCAGATGTGCTGATAGTAGTGGCCAGCTACAATGATGCTACACTAGCCATTAAAGTTGAAAGCAGCCTGTTAAGCTGTGTAAGGAATTGCAAAGCACAAAGAGAATGTTATTGGTTTCAGCCTGAAGTCTTCTGGGTACTTTCTGCCATTATTCACACCCAATATAACTTCAGCATAAGTCAGGAAATAATCTGAACTACAGATTTAGACAATGAGGTGTCAGAGTGAAGGCAAGCCAGGCCCTTTCGGCCTGTGATGGAAAGAAGATGGTTTTGTGCTACCTTTGCCTGGAGGTGTGGAGACTCAATAGGATTCAAGTTAAATAATGTTGCTGACAGCACTGCAGGGCTGGTGACATTTTTGAAAGCAGAGGAAAAGAGAAAGCAAGTGTGTAAAAGAAGAAAAACATCCTCCAGAACCTGGCACATCCCCACAGAAAACACCTCCTGCTAGAACAGCTAGGGCACAGGTAAGGAAATGTTAAAGGGGAAATGTGGCTTCCCCTGAGGGAGTATACGAAGAGCTTTAATATTATACATCCTGAGAGAGGACGCACTCAAATCTCAGGCAGAAGGAATCTCACCACGTAGCTGATTTCCCTGCTCGGTACCTTCAGCATTTGAGAGCATAGTAGAAAGGCAAGTATTTTTTCCGCTTAACTTAGGCACGCACCTGACCATGAAGAGGGATGTGGTGCAAGGCAGGAAGAGAAAGGCTAGAAGGGAGAGAGGATATGGTCAGCCTTGCAGAGAAGACAATAGGAGATCATTTGTGCAGACCCACCCATGCTTTCCCTACGGGGACTTAGCTCAGCGAGTAGAAATGAGAAACAACAAATGTGTTGGAGCCTGTCACTTGCAAGACCACCTGGCCTTGCCTGCCACAGCTGCTGGCACTCTACCCATCACAGCTGACAACCTCTTGTAGAGGTGTTTGCAAGGGTCACATGTGGCTTTTTCAAACTTCTGTTTCCTCTTTTCCTACTTTCTGCCACCAAATCATACTTCGCCTTGTGAGAGAGAGAGAGAGAGAGAAGTAGCGGTCTGTCCTAGCTGGAGACCATCATCATAGCTGGCAATTCTTCATAAGAACTGCTCCTTGTGGTACTAGATGGTCAGATGCAAGAAAAGGAGTCTTAGTTGAAAGCTTGTTCTAAAATAAGATGTAACTCTTTCACAGAAAAGATGATTCTCACAAGTAATCGAGAGAAGACCCCAGAATAAAAGAAGTCAGATTTTAAGTGACTTCTAAAAATAGCACATAACAGGCTAGCTTTTATCCCTAAAATAGTGACAATACCCTGAGCTATTTGTTGTTGTTGTTTTTTTTCAACAAATAAGATTATTACAAAACAGCCCTTATTTTCGACAGAAAGTGATCAAAATAGATTATTGCTTCAGTGAACACCTAAACTAATTTCTTTCCTCCCTTCCAGCTTATTCCTTAGAGGTTCTTTCTCAGTCCTTAGCTTTGCATCACCATTAAAATAATGCAAGTGCAATGGACTTTTCTACAGAGTTTTTACAGAGTCAAGTTAAGTCACAATTTCCTTCTCCCATAGCGACATGATTAACAGAATGGATGACAAGACAGGGACATCTGAAGGTGGAAATACAGGCAGTGAAGCGGGCGTTGGTGTTGGCGTCCTCTGAGTGGTGGTGAGGTGGGCTAAACAGAAATTGTACATGTGGGGTCTTTTGTAGTATGGTAGTAATGCTGTTGGTTGGCAGAATTGAAAGAAGGAGAGATTAAGTAGTTTATCTTTTCGAGTTATAGGCCTCTGGCTCAACAGATTTCTCATTTCTGCTGGAAAAGCACATACAGGATAAAGGGTAGGGGAAACTGCAGCAAACCAGTGGGGTGCAAATGTGAGGAACAGATTCTGGAAGTCTTCTGCTCTCCTTTAGGCTGTGGTAGTATAGCTGCTGGACATGGGAACTAAGCAACGGGTGTCTGAAGTGATAGATAGATGTCCTCAGGATTTTCTTCCCCAATTAGGTTTTCTCACCTAGAGATCCTGGCTGTGTTTGAGAATCCTGGTTATCAGTTGTGCTCACAGGCTGGTAAGACATGAGAAGAAATGGATGTACAGTTAAGGCCCAAGTTCGTAAGTGCTGTTGATTTGGCTTTTTGCTCTGCTATAGACACACAAGGTAGTTTTAAGCAAGTTATACAATTTCTGTAGGTCTCTTTGGTTACCTGATTGGGGGGAATAAAAGAAGGCAAAAATATTTTCTGTTTTGGTGTGAATCTTTGTTGTTGTTATTTAAGGTGAGGCAATGTGTGGAGGATATCACCTATTTCTCTCTGACATGCTATCTTGCTTGTACGCAGCACGGGGCTACCAGCTGTCTTTTCCATGTTATGCAAAAAGCTGCTGGCACGATGCTCTTGAAAAGGCCTATGTAAGTTTGGAATGGCTCCATGGTGTGAGGTTTGTGGCCTTCCTGCCTCAACCAAATGGGTCATCTCATTGGTAAGATGCTTGGAGAAGGTTCAGAACATGCCTCTGAGATGAAGGAAGCTATTGCTAGCTGCGTGGCTTGCCTGGTAGAGTTTTTATCCGAGTGTTTGTTTTGTAATACTATCATATATTATTGCACTATCAATAGAGTTTTATACTGGGAGACATAAAGCCTTTCTATAATAGTCTTTATGTTGTTTAAATAAAGAACAATTGGAGTCCCCAGTCAAGAATTAGAGTTCCTCTAAGCTAGATGCTGTACAAACACAGGATTAAGCAACTGTCACTGCTCAGATAAGTTTGTGCTCTGGGTAAGGGAAGGGAGATGTTCCTCATCTGTTTTTCTGTACACAAGACACCTCTGAAATGAGTGTGAATAGTGGGAGACTGCAGTCTGGCTAAAAACATAGGTGCATGGTTTGTAGTTGTGGTGTGTATAGTCAATAACTGAGTATCATGCTATGTCAGGCTACTTACGTACTTCAGACTTCACTATATCTGGGGTGATACTCAGGGAGGTGGAATGGGCAGGCATTTATGTCTGCTCCTAACATGTCAGTGACTACACCTGGTTTCCAGACACAGATCCTTGCCCTATTCCCTAACCAGCAAAGTGGGAGAAAACTACCATCAAGGCAGAAGGTGTGTCTGTTTTTTCTCTTCTGGTTGCCTTCTATGACATCACTGTAATGACATCACGTCATCATGCAGGCTCATGAGTACAGCGTTCTGGGCATAGTTGTACCTCCTGGTTACACTGTCGTGCCATGGGTAGGCAGCCAGCAGTAAGGGGGCTCGGTGGCATGCAAGCATGAAGTGCCTCCTTCATTTGTAGCTGAAGTGCTGGGTTCTGCAAAGTAGCTAGCAAAAAGCTTGCATGGGGCAGATAGACACACAGAAGAAAGCATATCATGATGTGGGGCGAGAGAGTCCTCTGGAAGGCAGAAAGATAGGTGAGAGCTGGGGGAGATGGTTAGTGGCTGGTACTGGGGTGAAATTAGGAACTGAGAGTGGTGGGTGCCCTGTGACAAGGGAAGCTGAAGGGTAGCTCCATAGTCTGCTGTCTCTGACTACATGTCAGCCTCCACACCAGCCTTTAAGTTTCACAATACACTCCAGCTCTGGCCACAGAGATGGGAGTAGACAGGAAACTGCACTGGAGAGGGGCAGGAGAGGAAAGAGAGTAAGTCGAGGGGTGGGGAAGGGAGGGTGAAGTGGCGTGTCAGGGTCTAACAATGAACCGTCTGTGTCAGGAAAACAGTCGTACTCGGCAAGGCTATTTTTAGGGGTTCAGATCCCCCCCTCCCTGGGTCTTCCAGTCCCCGGCCCCCACTGCTCTTTTGTGCTGAGTGGCGCCTGGCAGATTGGTGGAGATTTTAAAGCCACGGATAGGAAAGAACTCAAACACAATGAAGGAAACGCAGCAGGGAGGGAAGAGAGATTGGTGCCCAGAAATAGCCGGCGTGACGCCTCTGCTGCGGCCCCCAGCTCTTAGAAGGGGAAGAAGTACTTAGGCCTAATGCCCAAAGCTGTTCCCCAGGCTCTCTGACTGCTTCTGGTGTCACCGGTACCTCTCCATGAGAATGGAGAGAACTGTAAAGTTATTATGTGTCCTACATTTATTAAATCACAAATGCTGGCTTGCCATATCCATGCTCAAGCTAAGGGGGAGGCATTGCAGATCAGCAGCAAAGTGGGATGGGAAGGTACCCCATCTTCCTGCATGAACCTGTAACCCTCTCCAGTAGGGTTCAAATCTGGACCTATTTTTATGGGTTCAAAGGGAAGGAATTAAGGCAAGTGCCATGGGCCATGACTTCCTGATTTGGGCTACGGTACCGTGGGGCAGCTGGCTGTCATGCTGTTTGTATGGCGGCAGGAACTAGGAAGTAATCTCTATGAGAGATTGCTTCTGTGAGAGCTCTGGCTTGGCTTGGTGTTACTCTTATTCTGCAGACTCACTTTTTTCTTTCTTTATATTTTTTTTTTTTTTAGGAAAGAGAGAAATTCCCCCTTCTTTTCCAGCTGTTTCAGCTTTGAACTCCTTTTTGCTTTTCATACTGCTGGCCCAAGCTCTTTTCCTCTCTGGCTTTTCCTGTTCTCATTTTTGAAAGCTTTTCCAGGAGGGGACACTGGTTTACTCCTTAGCCCTCCCGCTCACACTAACTATTGCAGAGACCTCCCCTGCGTCCCCGGCTGCCCAAATCCAGACTTCTTATTTTTTCCTCTACAGAGGAGAACACCACTCCTTTCCCTCGGAAAAATCCCCTGGCTCAGCACTGATTTCAGGCTCCGATACCAAGCATTTTGTTTGCAAAGCCTGCCTTGTTTGGTTCCCGCTCACCTTGCCTGACCTCCTCCTCCTTCTCCTCCTCTTTCTCCTCCTCCTGGTCCTGGGCTCCCCAGACAATCCTGCAGTGACCTCCCCTCTGTCCTCTCACTGAACCTCATCCTGGCACGGGGGAAACCCACCCCCTTAGCCCAGCCTGCCTGCTCCTCTCCTGGAGCTCCTCACACCTTCCTTCACTGGCCATGGTGCATACCTCTTTCACCCCACCTGCCATGCCATTCCCCTTCTCCGGCTCCCTCTTCTCTCCATGGGGTACCCAGCACGGGGCAGTATGCCAGAGACAGCCTTTAAGAATAAAGTGTGAATCCTCTCTCTTTTGTTTCTAGCTCCCCTTCCCTGGATTTATCTTGCAAATACTGTGTTTTTTCTTGGCAGAGGGGTGGCAGTCTCTCCCTGCCCCACCATGGCACCATGGTGGCCATGGCTGATGGGGGTTTTGTGGCCTACCCCTGGGGCAACCATCACCCACCCACAGCCCAGCTGGGGTCAGGGCAGCGCAGCACAGCCCCACGGATAACCTAAATCAGGTGACAGTGCTTGATTTCTGCAGCGTTCATGGGCCCTTGGGGGCCCACCAGGCTCCCCCAAAATGGTGCCTCCCTCAGCGGCTGCAGGGAGCCGCTGCAGAGGTGACTCCAAGAAATGGTGCTTTCAGTTTTTTCAGGAAAATGCCTACCTGCCTGTGAGAAATGCCAAGGGGTGAGGGTGGCGGGCTGATCCAGTGGGCTGGCCCACAGGCCACTAAGGCCCCCTCGGAGCAGTGCCATGCTGTGTGGCGGCCATGTCAGGGCCTGGGGCCATAGCTCCCTCGCTGGTGACATGAGGAGGTCCATATACATGTAGGGATTGATTTCATTTATTAATTTATTTATTTTTTTTTTAAAGGAGCCTACCTCTGTTGAAGACATCCTGTTTGGGTAAACTTTCAAGGGAGGAGAGGGGAAAGTGTATCTATCCTAAGATGAGGGAGGGCATGGAGGTGAAGGCAGGAGCATGGTGCAGTGGGCCACCAGGCAGCGGGCTGTGGACATAGACCCTGTTAGTGAGGCCGTCTGACACAGGGTGATGGAGGAGACCCAACACAGGGAGTTTAAACATTGTGTTTTGTTCATGGAGGGAAGGAGGTGTCTATGGAGAGGAGTCCAGGACTTCGAAGAAGATGGTGTGGTTAGTTGCTGGCTGACATGTGTGGGAGGACATGCATCCTCCTCCCTTAGGAGAGGCCTTTCTCTTACTAGAGAAGGCAGTGAGCCCCTGAGGCAGTGGGAAGATGGCCTGGTGAGACATCCAGGTCTGAGTGTGCTGTTATCTGTCCCCCCTGTTTGAAGCCTGCCCCTTGGCAGGCCGGCAGGATGGGCTGCAGCACGCGATGAGTCTGGCAGCACGCCGGTACAGGGAGGGATCCTGCGTGCCGACTCAACATCAAGGTACTGTGAGAAGCCCAGAATAAATTCAAGGAAATTTTAAGTGTTTCATGGGCACTGAGGGTCCCTGAGAACAACCTCTGGTCTGGTGGCATGGGCTCAGTTCCCCTCCTTAGCCTGGGAACCAATACAGTAGGCATCTCTTTGGCACCCTTCTGCAAATGATTTTCCCCCTCAACTCATCAGGCAGCAAGCTGTAAAATGGGGATAATGATGATAATTACCGTGATAAACTGCACAATAGGAGTTATAATTGCTCCAGGTCCTTCACTAGGGCTCTTAGTGTTTTTTCTCTTGTATGTGAAGTGATAACATCCAACACTTTTGAGGGGGGAAAAAAAAAGTTACCATACCAACAAAAAGAACCTGGATGGCTTTTGGCAGCAGCTGCTCCTGGTTGGAGGCTTGATTTCTCTGAAAAATGTCTCTTTATCAAAATAAAGAGGTGAAGTCTGGGGGAGGGGATGGGGTTCCTCTGCTGCGTGAGGGTGCAGAGCTCAGGGTTAAGGAGGGAGGTGGGTTAAGCAAGTCCTTTGCCCTGTTTCTTGACCAGTTTTCCTTCAAACAAAAACTGCTCTCCTCGTCTTTGGTTTGACTTTTGGCGAAAAGCTGCAATTTCCAGTTTTTCATTTGTTTGTTTATTTTTCACCCAGATCCAAACAGTTTTATTGGGTGTGGAACAAGTGGTAACAGTGAAGCCTTAGCAGAGTTAAATTTGCTTTCCTAGGTGAAGCATGCAGCTCACCAGCATACTCAATTGTGTAAAGAGGTTGAGTTTCTGGGGTAAAAAATTTGGAGAAAGTGCAAGTGACTGCTCTTACGAGCAGAGATGTGCATGTACTGAAGATTAGACTAGAAAGGTGTTGGCACAGGATGGCAAGACTCAGTGTTCAAGGCAGACCTGTCCCATTTCTCTTCTTGCTGCTACTGGGTGATTTCTGTTCCTTGTTTTTAAACCCTTTTGTCGGTCACGGGGAGGTTTTTCTGGGAGCTGACTCGAAAGCACACGAACTTAGATGCCTGGACAGCATCTGTTTCTGCTTGCTGGAGAGCTGGGTAGAAGGCAGCTGAAGCTTTCCCTCCTCCCCCTTCTCTAGTTTCCCAACTTTCTGCCACGATTCTTGTGCCTCAGGGTAGCACCAGCCTGCACCTCTGGAGCGAAAGGCAAATCCCCAAG
This sequence comes from Gallinago jamesoni, assembly GCA_025769975.1. NCBI lineage: Eukaryota > Metazoa > Chordata > Aves > Charadriiformes > Scolopacidae > Gallinago > Gallinago jamesoni. Next base: position 84,604,176 of record JAOQGH010000001.1, read on the forward strand.
TGACAGAGTCGAAGGGCAGGAAGACGCCTTGCAACGAAGGACTGGACGAACGGGAGGCAGAGATTTACTGCAGCGGCTCCTGGTCTCTCTTCTCGCCGGCCCCTCCTCGGGCCTTTGCAGAGCTGAGCCTTGGTAGCTCAGGAAGCGCCTGACCGTGCTGGCTGCAGCTGGGCTCGGCTCACTGTGATTTCCTCTCAGGCAGTCCGTTATCTGTCGACTGTCAGGACAGGCTTTCCCTCTTCCTCCCCCCTGAATCCCCATCCCCGTCCCCCAACTCCTATCCCCGCCTTCCCTCAGCCTTTCGCGTGCATACACACACACACACACATATATGCACTTTACTGCCAAAAACTGTCCTCCGCCTCCCCCCCCCCCCAGCTAACTTCCTTTCAGCATTTTTTTGAGCTGGATAATCCTAGGATTTGTAAAACGGGGGAAAGGAGAGCGCGAGCGAGCGGGAGTCAGAACAGGAAGCTGGTTTCTCATTCCTCTATAACTGTCCGAAGGCAGGAGGAGGGGAAGGGGGGGAGCCAAAGAGGAGCCTTGTGCAGACTCTTCCCCAGTCCCTTTTCATTAGTCTGTTTGAACTTCCAGTCTCCTCCAAAAGCTGAGAGAAGGAAGACCAGACTGGGACGCTTTCTGCTGGAAGTGGCGACAGCGTGGCTGACAAACCCCAGAAGGTGGCTGCGGAGGGTCCCGGGACCGTGCTGAAGGAAAGACGTCCCCCCACCACCATTGCCTGCCCCCAACTTGCCAGCTCCGATGCGGGCACCCGTCCACCACCCACTTCCCTCTGATGAGAACCCTTCCGGGCTTGGGCTATGATTGCTGCTGCCTCCGGCTGGGGAGCCTCCTCTCACCCTGACCTTCCTCTGCCACAGGAGCAGCTCAACATCTGGTGGGGATTAATGTTTACTTCTCCAGCTGGACGCTGTACGGGACCCCCGATGTTACTCCCTGGGAGCGGGACACGGGTGGTAGTCTGAGAAGAGCAAGATTTTTGTTGCCCAGCGTGAGGCCGGGGGGGAGGGGGGCAAGGAAGGAGGGGGGCAAACCTCTTTTGGGACTAACCTCATGAAGAACAAGGGAGCCAAGCAGAAACTCAAGAGGAAGGGAGCCACGAGCGCGTTCGGCTGTGACCTGACGGAGTATCTGGAGAGCTCTGGGCAGGATGGTAAATGCCTCTTTATTCTCACTCTGGTAGCGGAGGAGCAGAGCGCGCGTCCCCCTTTTATTTTTTTACTGGTAGGACTGTGAATCGGACCTTTCCCAAGGCTGAGAGCTAGACAACCTGGAGCTGATTTATTCCCGGGAAGTGGAGTCACTGCCCAGTTACTCACAATGAATGAACAATCAGAAAATTGCTTTGGTGACGCGTCTGCATGACCCTTGCATGAGTAGCACTGCGTGTGTGGAAAGGACTGGGCTAGGGCTCTGGGCTGCCAAAGTGTGGACAGAGGTGGCCACCTGTATGTTGTGATGGCTGAGGAAAGGGATAACAGGTTTTTATGGATCTAGGTTTGGAAATCAGAACTGTGCTTAGCGTTGCCTCCTCCCAGTCTTGGAAATCCTCCCAAAGTCTACAGGACTAGAGTGTTGCAGGGCTGTAGGGAGGACCTGGGAACATCCCACCTGCCCCTCCTGGACTCCAGTGCAGTTCCTGTATTGACCTTTCACAGCTGGATGGAGACAGGATAGAGACTAGAGGTGGGGTAGAGTAGGGGTGGATGTGAGGTGTAGGGGCCAGCTGAGCTAATATTTTCACTACCCTGCCTGTTATCTTTCACTCCTCTCCTCCTCCCCCTGACCTCCATGCCCCCAGATATGGGATAAGAATATGGTAGCTCAGACAAGAAGTAACTGCAATAAGATCAGAGGGTCCTGAGTTTGAAATGGTCGGTCCTGGATGAGGGAAGGAGCATAACGACTTTTCTTAAAGAGGGTTGGATGACAAGAGAAGCAGTTGAGAGTTTGGCATACAAAAAGACCTGCAGTTTAGCAAGAGAAAAAAATAAATACATGCCTGTTACCATCCCTGATGGGAGCATTATGTTCCAGGTTTGGCATTATGTTCCAGTTTGAATTACCTAACTTTTACCCACATCAGGCTACTTCAAGGGAAAAAAAGCTTCTAGCAGCAATGTCAGTTTTGTATGGGGAGGGCTGTACAATCAGGTCTTTCATTTGCTGATGAGCATGGCTGATGAAGTCCAGTGTGGAATCACACTGCCAGAGAGATGGACTATGTAACAGTAGTCCTTTCCTTTCCACGGTGAAGAGGGCAGTACATATATAACTAAACTAAAATCTTATATATGTGCCTGTATTTAGGTATGGGGGAAACCTAGTAATTCAGTTTCATTGTGAGTCATCCATAACAATTACTGTATCTTTTAATTTATATAGCCCTTAATGGCAATTGAATTGAAATAGCAGAAAACCCAGACTTAATGAACAGATACCTCTTTGCCAGCGAGAGGTACTGACGGATAAATTCCATCCAGTGCTAACATGAGCTGCTGCGGTGGAGGAACAATTTACAGCTGTTTACAGAGCAACACTGAAAAACAACGCAGGGAAGGCAGGCACAGGCAGTATATTCAGTTGAAGCAGCAAGGGGGATTTTAAAGAGAGAAACATAGTTACTGCAATTGAAATTAGGCCAGCATAGCAAAATTTATTATCCAAAATCCCATAGTTTTTTAAAATAGTTTTTTGAGCACAAGAAAGAAGGACATTGTCTCAAGTCTCATTTGAGGGATGGTTCCCAGTTCCAACCTACTTATCTCAGTGCTGAGGAGCAGTGGGGGAGAATATGAAGTTCCTTTCCCTTTATACAGTACTGCTATTTGCTGAATAGCACATCCCGTTGCCCAGTGCTGTGGGATCCAGAAATGAAAGACTCAATTGTTACAGGTTTACTGAGAAGGGTGTAAGTTAGATTGGTACAATTCAGTTTGTTGCGACAGAGAGAGAAGGAGAGAGGAAGAAGAGAGAGAATTAAAGATGTTGATTATTTTTTTTTTTTTGCTGGTAGGGCTCTAGGAAACAGGAAAGTGACAAAGTATGCCAAAGTGACTACTTGAGAAGAAATGAAGGTTCAGATGTCACCAGGACATCACAAATGTGCAGCCTGTAACTATGAAACAAAATTAGAAGAACATGTATGAGTGACGGCTAATTTGGGGATAGTTGAATTGTCCTGCTAAGAATTATTCCCAGGGATAAGGCAGTGCTCCTGCAAGCAGGGGCTTTGGTAGAGATGTAAAGCGATAACATTCTCTCTGCTTTAGATAGCGCTACGTGTTTAACTGGTGGGATGCAGGTCCTGGTTGTTCCCTACGTGGAAGCAATGAAGATGTAAGATTTTTCACGCTATCTGGGAGTAATGAGAAGGGAGAGAATGCTTTGGCTACTGTCCAGAAAATGTTTTGGTTTGGACCTTTGTAAAAGCAAGTTTTAAAATGCACCCAGAAGGGTTAATTGTAAGAGAAGAGGAGGCTGTAAGACAGGCAGGACACGAGTCCAATGGATTGTGCTTTCATGCTCAGGTCTGCTTTATGCCATAGTGCAGTGGTGCTCTGTGTGACTGGTCCTGCGTGCTCACACCAGCAAAGAGAAGACCTGCTTTGCTGGTGCTGGGGATGGCAAAGGGAGCACAGGGGACTGCCAAGGCTAGTGTAGACAATTCAATTTGGCTTTTTTCCCCTCTGGATTAGTACACAGCCGTTACAGTTAGGGATTGCTGCACTACTTGTGCGGTGCTTTGTGGAGGAGATGCACAACTTGAGTTCCTACATGCTTGCGGTTGTTGAAGAGCAGCTTGTGCTTTCTGCAGGGATCTTAGTCCCTGTGTTGTTGCCAAATTCCAGTGGAGAGAATTATATCCTGCTTAAGGTATCAGAATTTCCTCTCCTGTCATTTAACTGTTTAATAACTTGCTTTGGTCTGCTTCAGAGATGGCTGTGTTTCAGTGAGGAGTGGAAAGATCTTGCTGTCTCCCTTACCAGACAGATATACCTAAGGCCGTGTTATAAAGAGCTTTATTTCAATAAAGCTGAAGCAGAATTTCAAAGTATTTAAGAGTGGTGTAGATTAAAAGACTTTAGCAGGTACAGTAGAATAACTCAGGAGACTAAAGATATGATAAAAAGCCTTTAGCCCTAAGTTGATTCTTCAAATCTGACCCAGGTCCATTCTGTCCAATCTGACCGTAGACAGATGTTGCTGTCTGCTGGCTTGGTTCGAAGGTCAGATGTGTTGAGTTTACTGTATTTCAAACCAGTTCCTGTCACTACCACATTTGACCCTACTTGGCCTTTTCCTGCTGGCATTGTCTACACAGAGACTGGTCACAATCCTTATGGGGGCAGACTGCTATCAGTGCTCCCAAGCATTTAAAATCATGACTCAGGCCACAAAAATCATGAGATTAAATAAAAATCAGTGCTGAGTTCTCTTTCTGCTTTCTGTTTTCTGAAACTTCAGTGTGCATCTGAGTTGCATTTTCAAGTCTTTCTATTGGCAAGAGGGATAGAAACGTGTGGAAAAAATAGCTTTTCTTCCTTCCCACTAAAATTCTCAAACAATGACTTTAATAGCAGTGGATTTCAGGAAAATCTCACATAAGACATAAAAGAATGGTGGCTGGCAATACCAATGAGTAAAATTCATCTGATGTCTCATTGTCCCTCTTCTGTCACTGCCAGCACTGAATCCAAACACATGGGCAAGCGATCTTTTGGAGTGTCAGAGCTTCAATAGAAAACAGTGTCAGGGTTTGGGAACGGATAGGCACACATGCAGGTGGAAGTTGATGCTGATTTCCTCTACTGAAACATTTTCCTTTGTCAAACTTTATTAGTGTTGTAGGGGTGCAATGGAGCTATCAGATACTAGCCCTGAAGTATTAACATTAGAGCATATTTTGGCCTTTCAATAACCAGTATGATTTCCAGAGGAGAAAAGCACATAGTGCTTCTACTGAAGTCAATGGGAGCTACATGTCAGACCCCTAGTTCCTGTAATAACAACAGTATAATTTTCTAGTGATGGATGGGCCAGCAGAGGATACAAGACTCAAGGTTATGCACAAGCCTTAGTTAGGGCAGAACAGTCTGAACTGCCTCAGAAAACAGTCGCAAAGAGTAGTCTTGTTCTTGTTATATCATAGAAGTGTTTTAAGAGTGGGCTGAAAAAGTCAAAACTGCTGAAGTGAGAGGGACTCAGTCAAAATGGAGTTGTAAGTACACTTGTAACTGTGGGAGATTCAAACTGGGATTTCAGGTACACAACCAGATGCAATTTCCATTTTTTGAAGTAGAAATAGACACAGGTTCAATAAAAATTGGATTGTGCTGGTAAAAGATAATCCAGCCTTTTGTGTCGGAACCACTAATGATTCAGACCTGCCTTTTGTTCATTTGCTTAGAGCCAGGTAGGACTTGGAGAAAGGCTGAAACATTTCCGTCCTTTTTAGTATGGTGGTGTCTAGATGTTGGGATAGCAGGTGCCACCGGGACTGCAAAAAGCCAAATCTCAGATTAGACACCTAATGTGCAGGTCAGTTCTGTGTGTCCTAGCTTTCCCGATTTGCTGGAGAGTTAATTCTACTGTTACTGTACCCCTCTGTGGTTTCTTGCACATCTGTTTCCTGCCTGATGTTGTCTGGTTGGGATGCAATGAGATCAGCTTTTCCCCTTAACCCCCTCCCACACTCCCCACAGCTGCCTCAGTGTCTCTCATCCTAAACCTGTGGCACCCAAAGCACTTTCTGTCTCTTTGTCTAATGCTGCTTATTGGCTTTGTTTGTTATTTGCTATAGAAATAGAGCTATAGAAATAGAGCTGCTTCATTTGAGGAGCTCTGAAGCCACCAACACCCTCATGGTCTCCACTTGAAGCTCCTTCTTGCCATGGCAGAGAGTAGGGATGGCCAGGAGCACTCCCTGAGGCCCGGGAGGGACAAAGAGCTGTTGTCTGCAAATGTAGCACATGGAGATAGGTGAGGAAACCCTTACAAGCCCCTGGATTGTAACATGGGGAAGGAGTCAAAAATATGGGTAGCCCACATGATGTCCTTCTACGCTGTGTGGGCTGTGCAATGACTGCTTCTGCCTTGTCACAACTGCATTTGAACCAAAGAGTAAAGGAAGTTTTCTTTTAGTGTTAGTGGTCTCATAAAAACATGGGAGCTCTGGCTGGCACTGACTCCCCAAGCACGACCTTAACCACCTTTGAGACCTGCAGTAGGCCAAGGCTTAACTGTAGGATAGGCAAGTATTTCTGAGGAAAAACAGTAACTGTAATTCAGCAGTAATATGCTTTGTACAAAGCAAAGGTAGCCTTGGATACTCTTTGGCTGTTTTGGGACAGCCCCTTAGCATGCTTCCCTCTGCCTGATTTTGATGCTATGTGTTTCATTGTGGAGCTGCCTCGTCTGCGCTCAGATGGATGAGGAGACCTGTCACTTGGACAAACGTAATTTGCTTCAAGAACAGTCTGCTTTTGGAGCCAATTATTTAAGCTGCTACCCAGATGTGAAGCAGCTTTTCTGGGTCGTGTGGCTTTCCTTCCTCACACTTGCATGTGCAGAGTGTATGTATTTATGGGATTAGAGCACGCAGGGATGTGCATGAAGGTGCATGCAGGTCCATAGCACATGTAAACGTGTACCACACACAGATGCATTTGTGTCCATGTAGTTTTTGGGGGATTTTTTAAGCTGCTTTTCCTGCATTGATGTTTTGAAGTGAATGCAAGCCCATGCTTTGATTAGGTGCTTTTGATTAGAGATGCATGCAGAAAGTCCTGGAAAAACTGCTGAAAGATCATTAATGGTAATGTAGAGAAAAAGACAAGGCCTTTTTTTTTTTTTTAAAAAGTCCCCTTGGAAAAATGAAAATGCCACACACTCATTTAATCTGCTGCAGAAGAATGAAGAGTTGCATTCATCCTGCTCTCAAAATTAGAAACTGTGGCACTGGGGATTTCTGTCTCAAGAACGGATCATGCTGAAAAGAAACCTTTTCTTTCCTCTTTGTGGCCAGGTTGCTTTCAATCCAGATCTCTTTCCTGACCTACCTTACTCTGAGTCTACACAAACACTTGTCTTCCTGCAAGGAAGGAAGCAGCAGGGGCTTGGAAGAAAAGGGGAGAAGAACAGCCTCTTGGGCTGGCTTGAAATGCATCAGTCCTCTTTTCTTTATAATCTGTTGTGCTGCAGTCTGCTCTACATTTTCACACTGCTGATACACTGAGCAGCCCCACGGCCTGCGCCCTGTGGGGTCTGGTCCCTGGCTGTAGTCATGCAGTCTGTGTGGATACTAAAGGCTGCATCCTCTTGTCTTTGTGATGGAAGCAAAAGAGACCGTTGGGCTCTGAAGTTTGGGGGCAAAAGAAGGGGGAATTTATTATTGTACAGTGGTGGAGAACTGTGGCAGAGCGGCCCTGAGGGTTGAGTACACAAATTGGCAGGTGGAAGAGCTGGGCCGGGCTCCGGGGGGAAATCAGCTCCTTGGGCTTTCAGAGTCTGGGAAGGCGTGTCCAGCTGACATGCGAGTGAGAAACTCTGACACTAAAATGGATAGTGAAGGGGAAATTACTAATAATGTAAAGTTTGCTTTTTCTCCACCCGCTCTCACAAGTGGAGCATCACATTATGAGTCCCAGATATCAGCCTCTATGGCAACAAAGTGAGAGCAACAAGACACTGGGAACACCGGGAACAGAAGCCATCTGTCCGCTTCTGTTACTCCGCTGTTTCTCCTTGTTTTGGATGATGTTTGTGTTACTTCCTCAATCTGTTTCTGGTTCCTGGGAGCTGGATTTTTGCCTCTCTGTGGCACACTGCTACTGCATTTAGACATTCATGTTGTGAGCTCAGCTCCTGGTTGTGTACTGACTTCCCATTGCTAGTGCTGTGTGATTAGCAGAGGGCTCTTCCATGCTGCCTCCTGCTTACCATTTCCCTCACCAAGCACTGCGGGAGGCACACATGTCGTTTGCATGCATTAAGCCCCACTTTGATTGTGCCTTTCCCCCAACCCCTGTGAACAGTGTGAATCGCATGTCTGGCCTGCACATTCTACCTTAGAAAATGTATCTTGATTTAGCAAATATTTTCTCTTTGTTGGTAACAGCAGATTTTATCTGGTCTTGGGAAACCAAGGAGTAGGGACTTCACTGCTTGTGGTACCACAGCTCTCAAAGGTTCAAGGAAATACACTGAGCAAGGTGGTTGTACAGCACAATCTGATGTAGACATGGTGAACAATCAAACAGGGAGATCACCAATTGTCTGCAGTGCTTGGATCCAAAGTTTTGGTGTAGGCCTGGTTCTAGTTTGGAGAAGTCATGACACAAACAAAATACTAGAAATACTGCATCTTTAACTTGGGTTTTGCATGTATGACGCAGTTCCACAGCAGCAACATTTGCTGGCAGTTTGGGATGTGCCAAAGACTTCTGTTCCAGTGTTTCTCCTTTAACAGTAATAGGGGAAATGAAAACAGCCTGTCAGTAATGCTATACCCAGGCCTGCTCTGAAGGGCCTTGGGGTGGGGTGGCTGTCAGATTGACTGCCCACATCACCGCTTCGACTGGATCTCTGATGTGCACGGGATGCAGTTTTCCTAAGTGTGAAATATAAATAGAAGGTGATTAAAGGATGGAGACCTGCCAGCATCTGCCTCCAGTCCTGAACCACCAACGGGGTACCACTTAGAGCTTTGAGACAGAAACCTCCAGATACCTTATTACAATACAAAGGCTGCTAATTGGCTTCATTGTTGGTTGTTTTAAGGGCAACTAGTGTTGCTAGTTGCCTACTAGTGTCTACTTTCCATACGTGCCCAGAACCTAAAGCCCCAGCTGTCCTTTGTTCATATGCTGGAGCCTTCAGCTTCTCTGCTGATAACTTCAGTGAATGTGTTTTGCATTGTCAACAACAACAATATTTATCTGCAGCATGTTTACAATGGACACAGGCAGAGAACAGTGTAACATAAATTGAATTTAGTGTTAAATTAAATAATGTGGGGCAACTGTGCTGACTGTATTATTAACTTTCATACTTAATTCAATAATGTAAGCCTCTGTTTTCTATATTTATCTGAAACCACAAGCAGACTTTCTGGTCTTCTGCACCAGTGTGATTCAGAGATGAAATTACTTACCATGAGCTTGAAACCTATCTTGTTGTCAAATGTCCAAGCCCTTGCATATAAAGAAGTTATAGACACCAATATTAAACTTCACCCTCACTTAAGTGCCAAATCAATGTTATCATTCTGTGTGAGAGCGAGGACTTTGGTCCCTAACACTGCAAGTCTTTTAGCACACCCCATGTAACTGGACAGGGAAGTCCCAGTCCTGTCTCACTCTCTTGCCGTGAACACAACCCTGCAGCTGGATTAGATTCCCCCTTTTCAGCCCAGTGGAGTCACTTTTGATCTCAACAGTACACCAAAAGGGATGAAGCAAAACCCACACTTTTTGCACTTGCCTTTCACTGCCTCCTCTGTCTCCATTGCTGTCCTCCCGTTTGGGAGTAGCAGCCTGGCCAAGGTCTAAACCACTCTACCTCCATCCTGGGCCAGCAGCTGATGGTCTGTGTGACAGCCCTAGTTCCAGGAGATACTGGCTTCACTGGATGGCCACTTGGACTTATGTGCATGTGGGAAGAGTTACCTTAAGGGCAGCAGAAAATGTTACAGAATCACAGAATTATTGACATGAGCTCTTAAGATTTTCTGGACCTACTCCCTGCTCAAGCAAGGTCAGCTAGAGCTGCTTGCCTAGGACTGTGTCCAGGTGAGTTTTGAATATTTCCACAGATGGAGACTCCACAACCTCTCTGGGCAACCTGTTGCAGCCTTTGACTACTGTCACAGTAAGAAATTGTTGTGTTCAGGAGGGAATGTCACTTTTTAAGATTTGTGTCTCTCATCCTGTCAATGTGCACCACTGAGAAGATCCTCGCTCCTTTTTCTGCATTCTTTCCCATCAGATATTTGTACACATTGTTAATATCCCTCATGATCCTTCTGTTATCCAGTCTGAACAGTCACAGCTCTCTCAGCCTCTCCTCATATGAGAGGTGCTCCAGTCCTGTCATCATTGTGGCCCTGTTGGGCTTGCTCCAGTAAGTCTGTGTCATTCTTGTACTGGGGAGCCCAGAGCTCGACACAGGACTCCAGGTGTGGACTCACCACTGCTGAACAGAGGGGAAGGATCACATCACTTGACCTACTGGCAACATTCTTCCTAATTCTTCTCATATTCCTAGTAATTTATACAGTTTCTATCAGAAATTGGCCTTGGTCTCCCAGCCTAGGCTGGAAATGTCAGTCAGTAACTAACTTGCAATCGGGATAGTGTTAAGGATCATTTCTGGCCTGGGTAATGCTAAAAACGAATTGTCTTTTCATAAAGGGCTGCTGTTCTTTAATGGCTTCTGTAGTCTTGCTGCTGGCTAGCTCAAACAAATTAACGTATGCTTTATATAATATGCTCATATGCTGCATGTGATGAAAGCTTTGCAGAGCCTGGCTTAATAGAGAGCCTATAAATAATACTATGAAGCAGCACACCTTTCTCAGGTGGCAGTTGTACAGCCTCCCCAAAGGCACTGTGCACCAAACAGAGGGCTTGTGGCCTGAATGCTTCCTTTAGAGGTGGCTGCGTGCCCTTCTCCAGCACAGGGACAGGGCAAAGGGAGGGGAATTGTGCATCCCTGTGCAGGATTCTCAGCTGTGGCTGCTGCTCTCAGAAATATGCCCTGAGCAGCTGAGCTGGGTTCATAGCCATTTATCTCCAGCTCCTCTCTCTGCCCTCTTCTACACTCAAGGCTCAGCTAACTAAATGCCTTTGGAAATGCTATTATCTCCTGTGCTCTCTGGGGCCAGGAGCAGCTTGAAGATTTATCATCTGGAACAGGAGGCTTTGTTTAGTTCTGTAAAGCACAGAACTGTTAAAGAAAGAACAAAAACTAAACCTCAAACCAAATGAAAAGCTCTCTTTACATCTCATGTCCTTTCTTTGCTTTCTCCCATATGGAAATGTGTGTGCATTTGGTTTTGTAATGTGATTAAATACTGTCATATGGTGAAATGGTTAGAGGAGATATACCTGCGTCCCTACAATAGGGATTGAACATCCAAGGGGTCAGGAGACGTTCCTGCTCTAAGTTGTGTAACTTGTTTCCTACAGAGCATTAGGAGAACAGGTCAGATTCTCCAGTGCAAACTTCACTTTGGTTTTCACCAAACACAGCAGCACTGGTACTGCCTTTTTTTTCCTGAAAGGTGCTGACATGCTCGCAAACTTTCCCTACAAGTGGGATGCAGGGCTGAGAATCCCTGGGCTAGATCTGAGCCTGATTTCAATGTCTGTATTCACTGGCTCATCAAAAAATGCTGATTTAGCAAACACTGAACACTGGGAGAAAAGGGAGGGGTTTGGTTATCTGATCTGAATATTTTAGTTGGGGTATTTTTGATACTGTAAGTATTCTATATGTGCCATCTCTAGCAGGGAATTTGACTGTCAGTTCTGTTGCGGACAGGCAGCTTGGCAGCACAACAGGGCCAACCAGCCTGTGGAAAGCCCTTTGCTCCATGTGCAACTAGTGCTTGCTTTTCTGTTCATCTCTCATTATGGTGCTGCTGGTAGTGATGGCAGTCACATCTCAGGAGGTTCAGAGGTGTGATCAGGCAGGGTGAGCCTCCTTCTGGATCCCTTGCATCTGCGGTGCAATTTGTGTGAAATAAATAAGCTGACAGCAGGACTGAATTGCTTTCTTTCCTCATGCAAAATCAGAGAAAGGAACAGCTTCACCATTTTGCGCTTTCTCTTTTTATCTTCCTAGTGTGCTCCTCTTGGTATTGCATTTTCCTTACCCTTGCTCTGGTCAGGTAGTTTCAGATACAGGAGAGGCTAAATGAGAACAAACTCTCTTGTGAGATTTATTGCATCTTCTGCTTCTAATCAAGCCAGAAAAATAGAGCAACAGACTTCCTTCTATAATCCTGTTCTTTCCCTTCCAGTCCCGCCTGGAAACCAGAAGTACAACAAGGTAGAGGAATGCAGCTAAAAAAGTTAAAACAAATGTCCTGGAGCCTCTAAAAGGAGTGTGGGGTTTGGCCTGAGGCGACGGCCCAGGGTTACAGAGGGGGCATAGGGGATTCTTCCCTTCTCTCAAGTGTTTTCAGTTCTCCTTACTTTGTTGGGCTTTTTGGTTCCCCACCCCCTTCATTTCAATAACTTTATTGCCAGGATGGCAGTATGCACATGTTGCCAAAGTCAATATATCAAGCGTCAGTGCCTAAGGCGGGCTTAAGAGCGGTAAATGGGAAGAGCTGGTTTTGATCTATTGAGTCCATTCTTCTTCCTTCCTGGCTCGATAGTGAGCCCCACATAACTGCTGCCCAGGGTTTGCTGTTCTAAAGCCACAAACCAGGTCTGAGTCAGGAAATTCAGTTCCAGTTCCCAATAGCTTTGATTGGGGGTCCCCCTCTAGACTCCTCCTGCATCCCTATCCTAAGATCAGGCAGGCACTGGCGACCTGTCCTCGGGCAGGCAGAGTGTGGCAATGGTGGCACCCCCCCCGGCACTGATAGCAAACATGCTTCAGAGGCGGGGAAGGAACCAATGTAATAAATACAAAGAAGGGCTAGGACTCCTAATTAGTCCTGATTTCTAGTGTGGTAAAAATACCCATCTGTCACTCTGCTGCAATAATGAGATTTGAGAAGATTAACTGGATACTACTTAGGCTCCTAAACATGGCAGCTCAGTAAGTGTGCTGCTGTTCAGCCTTGAGCTGTGCTTGCAGCAATTATGCCCTGAGCAGGTTTACGTCTGGTTAGTGCTTGCATGGGAGTTGCCCAGAAAAATCTGTTGCAGCAATGGGATGGGAGATTCAGAAGATGGCAAGCATAGTATCAGTTCAGTCAAGTTGCTGCCTTGGCATCATTTAGGGAAACGTTGCCATTTGGGCACAGGCCCCCCAATCCTTTAAAAAAAAGCTCTGGTTTATCTTTTTTTTTTTCTTTTTCTAGGGGATAGGGACGGTTTTTTACACATGCACACATTGTGCTGCTTCTTTCCCTTTCCAGAAGCGATTTCAGCTGGAGTCATGATTTGTTTTTTTTTACTCAGTGTCCTAAACTGTCACGTAGCGTCGCTCTGCCCAGCTGCCACCTCCCAGCCTAGAGGTGGGTGGAGTGAGTCTTGTTTTTGCAGTTTGTGAAATATTTCAGGATGTAAGGCGCTCGTTAAATTATTGATGTTAACTCTTGGTCATTAAAGACAGACATGAGCTGCAGCTCTGGATCCTAGGAGCTTTGAAGGCTTATCCCTGCCCTAATAATGGTTCCCTACTTGAGGTTTTTTCTGCATCTCTTACTACAGTTTTGAACTCACTGTAGGATAGTGGAAGGATTTAACAGATGCACAAGAGTGACAGCAAGGCTTTTCTTTGCAACATTACATACCTATGAAGCAAATGTGAGTGAGCATTGGTAGAAAAAGGGGAGACGTGTGTTTTTTTGGGGAGAATGGGAAAAATCAGAAAAATATGATTGACAGAGAATGTTTGCAGGATATGAAAACACTTTACATAGTTGTGATACTGGGGATGGTGCAGGTGCTCCTGACATCAATTCTTGTGCTTGAGAAAAGATGTTTTAGCTTGTGACATGCCTTATTTCTATCCCTTTCCCCACTTCTGCCTTCTTGAAAAGAGGCTGGTAGCGATAGTGCTACTTGCTTCACCTCCTGGTGACACCAGTGTGGAGGTTGGGATGTTCAGTGCAGTCCGGTCTCTGCAGTGCTTTCAGCTCTTTGGTTGGGCTGCAGTGGTGAAAAGCGAGGCCTTGGCTGATGTGGGACAAGGGAGAGAAGGCAGCAAGCGTGGCACTGCACACCACTGATATCTCCGGGGAGCTTGAGGATCTGCTCACAAGTTCACAGTGAACTGACTGAAAACAAAAACCTGGGTATGGCAGGAAAATCCTCTCCCATGTTTGACGAGGCCTCCCATACTTGGGTTTGAATTGGAAGTATTCAAGAATCATGTCTCTTTCCTTTGCCTTCCCCACCCATTCTTCCCTCCTTGCTTCGGGGTGTTGTGGTTGCACATAAACCTCCTGTTTATTATGGAGGAGAAGATGGGGTGAGGGCCATCTCTGACCCTCTCCTTCCCTTGGCAGTTTGCATGTTAATTAGCTTGTCCCTACAAGACAAGCCCTCAGCCCGACAGAGCAGCGATTCAGCAGCCGAACAATGTCTAATTATCCCGGCCCAGGGAGCAAGAGGCCGTCCCCCAGCACGTGGGCTCTGCGTCCCTGGCCAGATGGCTCCTCCAACTCCTTTGGCTGGGCCAGTAACACCGCTTGGGGGATTTGACACGTGTCAGCAGTTTCAGCTGAACACTTTTGTGAGCTACCAGCAACATGCTTGTCTGAAATATTGAAGTGGTGGCTGAAAGGGAGCTTGGACGTTCACATGTGAAATGAGGTTTTTGCAGCCCTGGTTTGGCTTCCTTTATCTTGCATCCAGTTTGGTGACCTGGTGGAGATGCAAGTAGCTAAAAAGCATACCTTTTGCTTTCCTCTTTGAATTCCTCTGTACATGGGTGAAGGCTGAGTTGCTCAGATTGGAGTTCAGATTGAGTGGAGCAAAGGAAGTGGTAGAAGTCACACTGGTGGCAAGCTCTGCTCCTGCCACTGCTTGACTCAGGGAGACAACTTAGGCCACTCCTTTTTCTACATCCTACTCCCCTCAGTGGTTAAATGGTGCTGATATCGTCGGGGTTTTTTTGGTACAAAGTTCTCAGTATTATTAGTATTGCTTTTATTACTATTACTGTTAAATGTGAAGGGTCTCAGCTGTTTTCATCTCCCTGTACTGGAGAGTGGTCTCTTGCAGCTTTGGGGAGAACCACATTGGATGACAGCGAGGGCAGAAAAGGATGGCGCTCACTCAGTTTTCCTGTCTCAGGCAGACCTCCTAATAAAAGCCTCAGAGGGAGATGTGAGGAACACTGAGGTGGCATTACATACCTAGAGAGGAAAGTTTATAGTGTTTCGTTCTGAGCTAGTGAGGCCTCTGCCCCTATACGTGACATTTTAGCTTTGAAGATCATGACAGTAATTTACCAACTAACCTCTGGGTCTAGGAAATGGAAAAAACAATGCAGCACCTATCTGAAATAGCAGAAGAGATTACCCTAAACTGGAATTTGGCCAGGATGCTGTCTTTAGTTCTGCTAATCTTGCAAAAAAAAAAAAAACAAGGAAAAAAAAAAAGCACTGCAAAGAATTTCTGCAAGACTGCAGTCTTCATTTTATAGTCTCTGATTTAGAAGGGAGAATATGCAATAGCACAGCTTTCTCTTTGCACGCCATGGGACATGGTTCATTACTGCTCATGGAAGGGACTGCCCCTTACAAGTCACTGGCAGCAATTTCAGTTGATTCTGGTTTTGGAACCAAAACCAACCTTAGGTTATTGATAGAAGCTAGTGATAAAGCACCCAAAGAAACAGCTTGGGGGGAAAGAAGTATGGCAGAGGAATGAAAAAGGAGACCAGAGGGAATGAAGAGGGAAAGGGAATAAGGGCAAAGGTGGTGTGGCGAAAGCATGTGAGGAAATCCCAATACGCTTGAAACGGAGGAGGGAAAGGTTGAAAAAACTAATGTGAGAGAAAAACTAACTGTGATGGAACAACTGAAGACTGCCAATGAGTGAAAGAAGAGAGAGGCAAATAAGCAGGAGCAAAACTCAAAATCCTGGCAGTTTTGGTAATGGGGGTAGAGTGGATAAAGAAATGCTTTTCTGGCTTCAGGCAGCCGAAGGATAGACAAGGATAGTGTAATAGTAGTGTAATAGTGGAGAGTAAAAGAAGATGCTCACAGTACCAACAGTTCTTGTTATCCAAAACTCCTCTTCCAGATTCTTACCCAAAACTGAGCCAGGGCGAGAGGTGAGGGAATTCTTTCTGGTTCCTTTCAGCCCTTGACACAAGCTTGGTTTAGGAAAGTGCAAGGAGATGCCATTGAGTTACTGCATTGCGAGTGATGCATTTTTTCATCAGCAAACTACAGTTTTTCATTCCCCCTTTGGTGCCTAACTGATGTTAAAATGAGCGTCAGTTTCTGATCAGTTCCAGAGTCTATGGGCGTGAGCAAGAGCAGCTTTGTCTCGCTTGGATAAACTTGCAATATTTAACATTTAAATGTGCTCAGCTTCATTGCCTGCTGAGGGCATGCAGTGCCTTTGCTTTGGAAGCCTGTGCTATGAATCAAAACTTCTCTAATTTTACAGTCTTCAATAAGTTCCTCCTTTTAAATCATGCAGTTCATTCCCCTTTGAGATAGACTTGTATAAGAGATTAATTTAGCCTGGCATTTTTTCCCTCTGAAATCCATGAGCCATGCACTAACACCAGGATACAGGTCTTGGCCTGAAGTGTGTGGCTGAGCTGTGTTGGCTGCAGAGAACTGCAAAGGCAAAGAGATGATTGACTTGTATGGTAATCCTGGAGCTATCAAAATGTAAGGAAGTTTGATTAAGTATGATCTCAACGCCCTTTTCCTGCAACACCCCTTCTTGTGTTTGCAATGTATTTGTTAGTATCTCAAAGCCCTTAGTACAGCAAGATCCAGGAGTCAGAAAGACAAAAGGAACACAGACCAGAAACCCAACTCTTTGGCATTTGCCTTTGAAGAAATGTAGTGCATTAAAGGATTTTTTTTGTTGCTTCCTCTTTCCTTGCTTCCCCCAATCTTTGTTATTCCCAGCAACGACTGTATTTACTTATTTGTCTCTTCCCAAACCACTGGACAGACAGCAGCTTCAGCAGGGAGTGGCTTAGCAGGGCTGCTGGAGTGGGCAAAACAATGGGGCTTTAATCAGGGCGCCTCCAGCAGCCGCTGCTGGCCAGAGGTTTCTCTGAATTCCCAACATGGAACAGTTGCCTCTTTCATGAAGCGCCTGTGGGATGAGCACAGGATTGCTACACCCAAAGCATTTTCATGCAGCAACGGCTCTCTGAAAGGAAACGCTGCTGAAGACACCGCCTGCAACGCCCCAAGCTACTGGGGTGTCCAGTATGAGAGCTTCTTTCTTCCAGGCCTGGCCTATGTTTGCCTTCCACATGCAATCTGTGAATAGCTCAAGTCTGGAAAGCGTTTAGCAAAGCATCTAACTTTTCTCTTAAAAGAGAAAAAAAAAAGAAGGAAAAAAACCCCAAAATGTCAGGGGTAATGAAATAGTTTCCAATGACTTGATGCAGTGTGGCCAAACTGTTTGTAATAATTTCCTTTAAATTCCTTTTATATAGAAAGAATTAAATATGAAATCATGAAGCAGGAAGCAGTCATCCTGCCAGCCAGTGACATATACTGAGAGATCAGAGCAAAGTGAGAAAGACACAGAACAGCAGGAGACTTGCAAAAACCTTTTTTAGCCCTCTTCTTCTTCCTCTTTTTGTTTAGTGTACACATCCATGTAGTACTAACATTTCTTACCCAAAAGAAGCTGCGGGAATCTCCTGCTGTTCCTTGTCTCTCCAATGACAGCCCTGAACCTTCCTGTCTTGATGTGTCTCATCTGTCTATGCTTCCTGATGGATTTTACAGTCCCCAAATGTTTGGATACCTGATTCATCTCAAAGGAGACTGTGAAACATTAAGTATTTTTAAATACCCAGCTTTATAATTGCTTTGTTTAACTTTACAACATTCTGAACTCATATAAGGCAATAATAAAAATCACTGCTGTTTTCCTTCAAAGGATTTTGCCGTTGCTGCTTCTAAATTTGTGTATGCACAATGGCTTTTGCCTTTGCTCTAGCAAGGTTATAACATTCCTGTTTCACTAATTCATACTTTTCCAATTCTGTTTTTCAAACCTTCTATAAAAATTCCTGTCAGGAGTGCTGTTGTGTAAAGGAGGACTGAGGATACCCAAGTGCTACCAAATGAAAGTTTAGAAATTTCACCAACAAAACCTGAAATCAGAAGAAAAAGACCTGGTGTCTTGTTGTCTACAAAGCTCTCCAAGTCTACAAAGCTGATTTGAGTTGCACCTGAGTTTTGCATGTCTTGAGAGCCTGCTTGGATTACACCCTGGAGGTCTGGCACTGGCCTCTGCTGTCTCCTGCCCAAAGTGGGAGATGAAGATGACTGTCTGGAGCCCACCTTGTTTTGAGGTTGTTCTTTTCAGACTGCTCTCATCAGGGTTGAATTTGAAGTACAGATTCCTGAGTTCAATTTCCCTGACTCCGGGGTGTTCAGCTGCAGGGTTTTTATCTGAGTCTGTCTGTATCTTGGCTTCAAGGGGAGGAAGAACAAATACTACAGGCCAGGAGCCTACAGGTGCAAAAAATCACAGGCTTTAAAATGTCACTAGCTGAGCACATAATGGATATTCTTTGGATTTTACGATTAGCTGTTGTATTTTGTTGTCCAATGCTGCCTTCCTGATGTAATTCATAACAGTCTCAGGTAGCGGCCAAGCAAACCAGATTCAAAAGTGGATTCCCTGGGAATGCTACTATCTTTTGCAATATTTCCTTTGTTTCTTCTGATCAGGAAAAGCTTGCTGATATATTCCTGACTGTCACTCCCACCCGCTTTGCCATCTCCCAGTCCAGCCTGAGTTCAACAAGACATCATCTCCCCAAATGTCTGCTTGCATACTGCAAAACCAAGCAAGGCTGTGCTGCTAAATCATAGAATCATAGAATCATAAAGTGATTTAAGTTGTAGGGCACTTGGGGTGCCAAGAGCCACGTGCCAGGAGAGGTCTGTGGTGCACCGTGCAGCCCAGAGGTATGTTCTTAAAAGGATCCCTTCGCTTGTATAGCCCTGCACCACCCAACTTTTCTCCACAGTCCTGAGCATCCCCTTCTACTCCATTGCTTCATACATCTGAGGACAGCTGGGCAGGGGACATATAGTCAGGCCAGCTGTGCCTCTGGCCTACCTGAGGAGAGTAGGAAAGGGGCTGCAGGGAAACACATCAGTACGAACTCATGGAGTGCAGACACAGCTGTCATGGCATATAGACAAATGCCCTGGTCCCCTGGGCACAGGTGGTCCATGCAGAGTTAGAGCCTGGTTTCACATTGCGTGTGCAGTACAGACACCTTTGTGGACAGACACACGTGCAGCATTTGGGCCATCCCAGGTTTTAGGATGCCTCTGGGTAGAGATGGGAGTCATTTGGATGAACCCCATACAGAATGCACTACCCTTGATCTGAAATGCTGGGCATAATGGCATGATTTGGGTAATGGTTTTAAACTGAAAAAGGGGAGATTTAGATTGGACACTAGAAAAAAAAATCTTTACTGTGAGGGTGTTTAGGCACTGGAACAGGTTACCAAGAGAAGTTGTGGGTGCCTCATCCCCAGAAGTGTTTGAGACCAGGCTGGATGGGGCTTTGAACAACCTGGTCTAGTGGGAGATGGGAACTAGATGATCTTTAAGGTCCCTTTGAAGTGCTCCAGCACATGGGGTCTCTCACAGTGGGACGCAAGAAGTGTAAAGGATTCACATGCTGGCAGAGAAAGGGTGTCTTCATTTCGTCACTGTGGCTCCAAAATGTTTTTCCAGCACCTTGCAGCACTCTGACGCTTTGCCTGCATTTCAGCATGCTGCCTTTTACCATTGAGCTCCTCCAGAAGCACAGGCTGCGTGGCCTCGGGCCAGCTTCTGACCCCAGTGACACTAGTATAAATCTGGGATGCTGCAGCCAACTGGTGTGGAAGTACTTCAACTCTGCATAGACAGCAAGTGTTCCCAGCCATAAAGGGGCTTATGATTTAGGTTGGCAAAACAGCAGAACAAAAGCAATTTCTACGTGACTTGGGTACTTGTGAATCCCCCCCTGTGACAAAGTGCTTCTGTGACACCCACACTTTGTCTGTTACTACCTGAGTGAGCCATGAATTAGCTCTGGAGAAGTCTGAGGTATGCATCAGGACAGAACTGGTGTCCAGAGTGAAAAAAACCCCCACATTTTAGGTGGATTTATCAACAGGGCTGTTGTAACTGACTGCAGTTGGCATTGAAGATGATGGTAATATCAACTCCAAGAGAAGTAGATTGTGTTGGCCTAAATCTCTTGTGGGACAGACTGCTGAGAAAGTATTGGTGAGGTTGGATACGTGTCAGAGGAGCACTCAAGTTGAAAACTGCAATAACAATGCCTGAATGGGAGGTTTTGGAGACCTGGAGACAAGGCATTGTCTGTTTTGAGAGTGCTTGACCACAGGATGACCTTCCTTAAATGAAGCCAAGCTGCAGACAAATATGATCTTTTTTGAGCCATGCTGAAAAATTCCTCTTTGGCCAGGACCCTTTTCTGCTGTAATTGGAGAAAATGAATTAGTAATAAGCAGTGGGAATAAGCATTGTAGTAGGAAAAGACTGACTGAACAGGAAAGGTGCAGAGCAGAGAGCAGGAAAAGCCTCAGCTAATTCCTAAATACGATCGCGTCCTTTAGCATGATGGCTACCAGGGAACTGCAGTAGAGCAGCGCGACTCAGGCTCTTCAGGCTGAAGCCAAGCATGTTATTTCAGTACAGTTGAGAAGCCACAGCTGATATTTTGCAACATATTTGTAGGCAAAGCAGAGAGAGCCACACAAATGTCCTGGAAGCCCCAAGGCTCCCCTTTGGTACAAACACTTCAGGTGTGCAGAAGAGTGACACTAAGGCAACTCTTAGTGGCCAGCACAGGCTAAAAGTGGTTCTTGTGGTGGGGCAGAGAAATATGGCCTGTAGTTGATAGTTGACTCCTAGCCTGTCTTTTTTGCCCATCCCTCCTGTGAACTGCCCTGTGATGCTGTGACAGCAGGCAGACATGTTTTGTGGCTACTTCCACAGCTCAGGCAGAGCCTGCTGGGCTCTGCACAGGCTCTCCTAAAATCTTATAGGGAACAACATGGGTCATGATGGCTGGCAGTGCTGTCTTCCCCCAACCCTGCTCCCAGGTCATCTCAGAGCAGCACCAAGGTTAGATGGGGAGGTGACAGGAGGTGTCTGGGGTAGGACATGCCTGTGTCCCCCCACCTGGACTTATGAGAAACCATTTCCACTTGGAAGCCAGCAGAGAGCTAGAACAGCTGTGAGGGCTATGAGCTCTGACAGCCCTGCAGTCTGTCGGCTCAGGAAGCAGTGTAACTCATATGTTTTGAGCCTTCCTCCAGACAAAGTGGGGAATGTCTGAAGGGGTGGATATCCATCCCAGTATCTGAGGAGAGCCCCGAGTTCCCAACATGGTTTCCTGTCCTCCTGGCAGCATCGGCAGCTGATGGTTTGGAACAAACAGCCTGCATGTCCTGGCGTGAGGCAGGGCAGCTGGAGGTGGATTTATTTTCTGTTGATTTCATGGCAGTGTTGCTGCTTCAGGCCACTGCCTTGGTGTGAGGAACAACAACACCCTAGAGGAGACACCCAGTGAATTGCTGACTGCTCTACGGCTACCCAATCTGCATGCCCAGCGTGGGAAGCGGTCAGACCACCCTGATGGCATCAACAAAGCCATCATGTTTGCTGCCATTTCAAGGGAACAGAGAAGGAAAAAAAAAAAAAAAGCTGGGAACAAAAGCTAGGAACAAAAGTCTTTGATCCAGTTTAGAGTGGCAGTTGGAAGATATGGACCTGAATCGTAAATGCCAGATCCAAGAGCTTTTTTGCTGGGGAGGGATTTTAAACCTTGGTCCAGGTCCCAAAGGTGGGGCTGGAGTTTGGTCTCCATGGGAAGAAAATTATACTGAAAACTGAGTGCCCTTTGAAATGAAAATGAAAGGTAAAGAAAGGAAACCAATGGCTAGTTGAGGAGAGGGAAGAAGTTAAAAGACAGGGAATGCAGGAAGTTTGTTATAACTGAACTGTGAACAGTGAGGACATCTTTTCCAATGAATTCAGGCCTCCCTTCCC
Source organism: Gallinago jamesoni (assembly GCA_025769975.1). NCBI lineage: Eukaryota > Metazoa > Chordata > Aves > Charadriiformes > Scolopacidae > Gallinago > Gallinago jamesoni. Next base: position 84,626,131 of record JAOQGH010000001.1, read on the forward strand.
ACCCCCCACCCACCTCCCTTCCCTGAAATGATCAGAAATAATTTAGTTTCTCCCCAGATGGCCTCTGGGTAGCTTCTTGCCATTATTGTGGTGTTTAGTTATGACAGAACCACTCAAGAGGGAAAAAAAAAAAGAATTAGAAGTGAGACCAAGCCACAAAGTGTGGATCCAGTTCCAAACATTCCCAGGCACAGGGGTACTGAAGTCTGGTCTTTTGATACAAGGCTAACTTTTAGGACAACCAACCCAAAAGTTTGCTCCAAGAATCTGGTTGGTGATCTCTGGTTGAAATCTCCTTCTGAGATTTTAGTCTGTGTATCCAGATGTTGGCTAGAAGTTTGGGTAGGGATGGTCATTCTGGTTTTGTAGAAGCCTGGGAAGAATTGAGCTTCTCCCAGGAAAACACATCTGTGAGAGATTTTCAACTTGACCTTCTGGGTCGCTGGTTCTGATCAGCCAGTTTCAATCTCTGTGTGCTTTACCAACTTCTGAACTTTTGAAGGTAAGTTTCTATTTACTAGGAATTTAGATACAAGAAAACTGGCTGTGTGGTTTAGTTACAGAGTGGGAATCAAAGCCCTGGGCTCTAACCTTAGCTCTTTCACTAACTCATTGCATGACCTGAGGCTGCCAACTCATTTCTGTTTCTCATTTTTTGCACCTATGGGATGAGAAGGATACTTATCCTCTGTTAATTCATGACTCCTTGCCAAGGGGTTAGATTTTTGCTGACGGAAGCGAAGCACATTCTGTGAGACTGTGCTGGGGTTTTAGCCTCACACTGGGGGATGCCAGATACAAGCAAGATTTCAAATGAGGGTTTTTTGTATCCCAAGGGTTGGAAAGCAAACCCTCGGACACTCTTATCCTTTATCTCTCAGTGATTGATGAGAAACACACACAATAATCTGGGCTTCAGCTTGCAAGGAATGGTGCTGGTGTTCTCAGAAGTGTATAGAGGGGAGCAAACACTTGCCAGTCATTGATGATATCACTTGATACCCATTAGAGCTGGTTCCTGTTTTGCACTGTGCTCCATCTTCCCCTGCTGCAAGACTTCCTTTCACCCAGAATCGGAATAAAAAAGTAGAGACTTCCCCTAAATAAAAATTCTCCAAAAGGTTATACTACATCAGAAATAATGATACGGAAGTAAATATATTTCACCTTCTAGACACAATATATTTGAGTGTTTCTTTGGTTGAAAAGTCGAACTGAATCCCTGTGTTCCAGTGAAACATTTTGATTCTGTGAAATGCACACTTTCCCACTGGAAAATCATTCTGCTGGAAGATTTTCAAGTAGTCTTTCTTCCCGCATGCTTCAGTATCCAATTTAAACTCCAGCTGCTGGTTGTGGTTGTCCCTTCTTGTAGTGAGTGCTGGCACTATACACTTTCCTTTATAATTAACAGAGCAAGCTCTTCCAGGGGATCTCGCTGTGGCTTAAAAGGCATCACCTGATAACAACATGGGAAGGCCAGCAAGATTGTTTTGTCTTTGTAACAGCAGCCTGTGCAGGACCGTTCCCTTCAGAGTAATCTCCTGCCTAATTTTAAATATCCAGGCAGGGCAGCTCCCGCCCCCTCCCTCGAGAAGGCAATTCTACAACATGATACTGTGTCTCACTCTTAGGTTTTTCCTACCATTCAACCTAAATTTCCCCTCGTAATTTCATTCACTCGTTCCTAGTTACAACCCCTTGATCATCCAGAACAAGCCCTTTTCCTCGGTGGTATTTGCACACCACGCAGACGGCTATTGTGCGCGCTCTTCTCTCTCCTGTTAATTTGGGCCAGCTGTGCCTTATTTACCACTGACACTTTGTTCTTCCTTGCGAGTCAGTCCCTGTAGATCATCAGAGTTTCTGCTGCTTTTCTCTTCCTCCTTCCCATATGCAGTATGGTATCCTGTTTTCTTTGTAACTGTAGCCATGCTGCAGGGCTAAAAGATTCAAGGATTTTTCCATTAATACTCGCCACACCCTTTTCCTGGTCAGTACATTGCTTAAGAGGGGATTGAGGTAATTCATTCACGAATAGCAAACCTTGCTAAAAGAGAGGGAGAGCGCGACGGGAAAATGTGAGCTCGGTGGAGCCTGTTCCTCTTGGACACTCCTTCGCCAAAGAGCGGTTTTGCCTTGAGAGCAGCTTTGGACATGGGGTCCTATCCTGCGAGGCACTGCCAGCTGATGGGCACCTTCCAGAAAATCCACTGGCACTGTGTAGGCTGGAGCTCCCTGAAAAGCAGAGGGAGGTCTCCTCTCCTGGCCCCCCACCCTGCTCTCCTCTGCAGCTCCAGCTGAGTTAAGCCGTGCAGGGCACATCTTTGGCATCTGGGAAAGCTTGCCTAAACCTCAGCGCCGACAATTTCAGTGGCCCTGGCCAACTTCTGCTGTCAGAATGTAGGTAGGCTTTTTTTTTCCTTTGCATCCTATACCTGCAGCAGCCCTCAAGATTTTGCAACTGCACCTTGAGTAAGAATTTCTTCTTGCGAGGAAAGCTCAACCCCAGTTCACTCTCTTGCAACTCCACCAGCTCTGCCAGACTTGGGGCCACATCTGCTCCTGGCTCCAGTTACATAAAGCTGGAGTAATTTTGTAAGCCTCTGTGGCAATTTATGGCCAGAAATTGGAAGTGTAACCCTTTGCTTAGTTCCTACAGTGACACAGGAAGGTGATCAAGCAACAGATACGAAAAGCAGAAGAAAATCACATTATCACAATATATTTTATTGACATATACATTAAACTCATCCCAGAAGACCATTAGGAGGAGTAGTTGAGACTCTAAGGGTTGGATCCTGTTCTGATTATTGCTAATCCCATACTAAGCCCCCTCTCCACTCTGTCTCTTTGTCCATGGTTTTAGATGTGATACGGAAAATGCTGGGAGACTCTCTGTCATGGGAAACCTCTGCTTGCAGGGGAATGCGTCCTAATGCAAGGCAGCTCCTCACCCTGTGTGGGAGGCCGTGAGAGCCCTGTGTCTGAAATGTGTTGGAAGGCAGGCAACACCGCTGCCATGGCTGGCTGTGCCCCTTGAGCTCTGCCCTGTTGTGTGTCCCCACCACAACAGAGCCTGTAATCACGTTCCCAGGGCTGTTTCTTACACTGTGCAGCACTGATGACCTCCTGGTGGGGGCTGGGACAAGCCCACTAGCTTCTCTAATGGGACAAATGCAAACCTTGAATGCCATGGACCGGTAGAGGTCAAAAGGTGTCTGCTTAGGTTTTCCTTTCCCTGGTGGGGCAGTGGCTCATGCAAGGGCAATCTGTGGAGCTGAAGTGCTTCAACTTGGTGTAAGCTGTGTTCTGTAATCATCATCCAGTTTCTCCACTGTTGATGAAACAGTGCTGGCAGCGGGAGAGATTCCTCCATCTGAAAGAATAAAAATGAAGGCAGTGGTCTAGTGTAAAGGTCTTGGCATCTCCCACAGTTTATGACAGTGCTGCTGGAGCACGGGGGCTGTGGCTGTAGCTTTTCTTTTGTAAGCTTACATTCCTTAGCAGTGGGAAATCGGCAGCTGTAATTAGTCTCTGATGTTCCCTTCTAATAAGTGATTTCTCTGGTACTTGCAAATACTGGCATCCCTGAGATGTAGCTTGATTGTTTTGCCCTCTTATCTCTTCTCTCTCCTCCTCATTGAGAGGGACCCCAGATGTTCTTCCAACACTGCTAGGAAAAAAACCCACCCACCCCTGCTCCTCCCCATTACATGCCTGTTCTCCACTACCTTTTTTTTTTTTTTTTTTTCACCCCCCTCCCCCGGCTGCTGTGTAGGAAAATGGCTCCTGCTAGTCCTCATGGAAAAGGACACAGATGCGGGCAGGAAGCCCATTTGCTTTGGGAGGAAGAGAGGCCTGACATCAACAGGAAGCGCTGTGCGGCAGAGCTGCTCCTGCCTCCAAGAGAGGGGGGCCTTGAAAACAATGTCAGCTTGCGATTTAGGACTCGCCGGCAGGAAACGCATGCACGCTGGTGTTTGCAGTGCAGAGGAAATGATAAGCACTACCTGGCCTGACTTGGAGCAGAGATAGTGCTGTGAAAAAAAACCCCACATATATATAGTGGGGAAAAAAAAAAAAAAAGTTGTTTTTCTTCATACTGGTTCAGAGCCTGTCCTTTGCCAAATGGAAAACAAAATAAAGAGCAAAGTATGGAATGTATCAGGAATCCGTTGGGGGGCTTGGAAACTGAGGAGTAAAATTGCAAAGTGACTAGATTAACTACTTTGCTAACAGCTGGATATTGGTTTTTTTTTCCCCATTGTTAGCACTGAGAATGACCCTCAGCTTGATAACCCCTGACATGCATATTTATTGGAAGATGAAGGGAGTGAGAAGCTGGAATCCCATGTGGAACCAGGGGGATCTTCTGCATGGTAGAAAAGTCATGGGGACAACTGCTTCTGCTGGGGGCAGAAGAGTAGCATGTGGAAAGATACCTCTCCTGACTTGTCCATAGTAGGGAAGGGATAGAAGACTATTTGGGGAATAGGAAGATGGCATTATGCTTTAGTATTATATTCAGCTTTGTTTCTTTTCCCCTTTTATTAGGGCCCCTAAAAGCCATACCATGCCCCCTTTCATCACTGACCTTCTGACAGAACTAGTTTCTGTTTTTGATACCCTTAGCCCCTCTGCCAGGCAGTTGCAGAGGTGCAGTCCTTGCAGGTCAGCCTTGGAAAAACCCCGCCGTAGGCTCTGGGTGCATCTCAGCAGTGATGTGCCGACATCTTGGGGTGGAGGTAGACACAAACAGGATGGCAGGAAATATTTTCTTCTAAACAATCCCAGCCCAACATCAGCCTCTAGAAGGCTGGGAGGCTGTGTGACACCATCTGCAAATGCTGTTCTGCCTCCTCCACTGTCCTTGATGATTCTCGCAGTCTTTGGAGAGTGAGTGAACTGCCCTCTTGCAACATATGTGAAATGCTGATCTGCCACAAGGCTGGCAGATGGAGCAGTGCTGTATTCCCTGCTGTTTCTGAAAGAAACCCTGAGGGTGTAGCACCACATCCAGATGTTGGAGCCAGGCTGCCCAGCAGCTTCTTTTAGAGCTCTTTACCCTCCCTGGTGTATGGAAAGGAAAATATGATCCCTGTGATCAAGGCTGTAAGGTACACTTTAGAAGATTACACCCCCTGGAGATGAAAAGTTGTAGCCAAAATGACCCATATCCCATAGGGTACCCTTTTAAACTAAGCTTCCGAGAGAAACCAATATACTGAGCCTGGTTCTGGACTTGCTAATGTAGAAATCCATGCATGCTTGAGGAATCGACCCTCAAACCAACAGCTTTCCTTGGCTCAAAGTACTTCACCCTGAAGGCTTTCAGCACAGTAGCAATATGTAGGGCAATGCACTAGCTAAATGCAGTTTGCCTGGGACAGGAGAGCATGGAAAATGTCAGTGGCAATGGCTTATTCTCTGGCTGGCTGAGCAAGCTTCAACAAGCAAGGGCACCAGCATGTAGGGATGTATTCCCAAGACCTATGACATCAGACTAACGGGAATTTTGCAGCTTTTGACTCTCTAAATACCACTTTTAGGTATTGACACCTTATTAAAAAAAAAAAGTGCTTTTCCTGATAATGTACATGAAGCCTCTCACATACATAGACACACATAAATGAATATAATTGTATATGTAAAAATACATGCATATTTGTGTATGTATGCACACACATATATATGTTGATATATACATTTATTTGTGTTTAGAAGTATGTGTGTCTGACTAGCTCCTGCTTCTAGCAGAATTTTCTCCATGCTGCTTGGACACAGAAACTGAGCCCATAGGCAGTGGTGATTGTATCCCCTGGGCATTACTTAGGATGGGTAGAACAGCACCTCATTTCACCAGACAAACATCAACAATCCGAGTCACCCACAGCTTAATCCTCTTCAAATAAAGACTGGCTTGTTTTCAGCCTCCTCTGAGCAGTGATGGGAGGAGCATTTCTGGGTGACCTTCCACTGCCAGCAGCAGTCTTAATTCTCCACTCTGTGTTGAACCTCACACCATCATTTTATGCTCCTGTAAAGCTGGTGAAAATGCTTCTGTCGTTTCTACACTTCATTTACTAGTATTTGCATGCCATGGTAAGAGGCAAAAGAGAGTAGAACAAACAGATTTTTTTTTTTTCTCTTGTGGAAAATGCTGCTGAATTCAATGGGATTTTTTGTACGAGTGCGGTTCTTTGGGTCAGGCCCAGACAGCCTTGCAACGAAAACAATCAGTCTAAATATATGCTCAGCAAATGAGCAAAGATGGAATGGATTTTGTGCTGCTTGGCTTCAAACTATAATGGCTGATTATTGCTAGTGCCTTCGCATGTTTGTTTTCAATCAGATTGACATCATAAAGCCTTATTTACTTTTTCTCAAAAGTCTGTTTTCATTTGCCTTTCACTTCTCATTTGCAGCCTTTAAGGGTTTGTATTTAAGCTCCTCATCTGTCTGTCTGTGATATATAATGATCCTCAGCAATTTTCCGTGCTCTTTGCCCTAAGTTGTTGACTATCTGTAAAACAGCCCATTTGGAATAACCTCTGGAAATTGCTGTATCCACTCTTCACTGGGAGAGCCCTGGAGGCAAGATCATTGAGAGGCCTGAGTGAAAGAACATTGCTGCATAATCTAGTGTCAGACTGCATCAGTCTGTTGGTCTGACTGAGGGCAACATGAAAAGGAGAGAAGAGATATAAATATGTGCTGTGAGATTCAGCCATGCATTTTTTCACCCATATGGGAGCTTGGTTCAGGACCAGCTTCTCAGTTACTTCATACCTTGCTACCAAACCTTAACCTGGGCTCTCAGTGGTGTGATTGGCCCCCACTGTCCCTTTCACACTCCTGAGCTCACTGGCACTGCCATTCTGCAGTTGGGTGTGTGCTTTAAAGCTTGGGAATTGCTGTCATATGTGCTTGTAAATGGCTTGTGGAGCAAGCCTGGAAGGAGAACCATGGGTGCTGACAGACCTCCAGCCCACCCTTGCCCATTCACTGGGACAACAATAGTTTCCTGGGAAAGAACCACAGAGAGAACTGCAGAAAAGCTCACCCTGCTGCAGCATCACAGTTCATGAGACAACTGCCTAGCTCATCACTTTGCTCTGTCTCCTCACCAGCAGGATAACAGCAACATCATTTTTCCTGAAGCCTCCCAAGAGCTTCTACTGAGGAATTAGTTGCTTTGTCACCAGCATGCTAAATGGACTAAGGATCTGTCTAACAGTGAGACAGTATGACAGACCAGCACAGAAATTACACACAAATTTTATGTCCCATAGAGATTGCTATGGATTTTAGTGTATGGAAGCGGTGCTTGTGAAAGGCACAGTAAAAAGGACCTCAAAACTGTTTAGCTGGTCACTGGTATTTTTCAGATGCACATCAAGAATCGGGCACCAAGAATTGCTTTCTAACAGCTCCAAAAAGCTTCCTTATAAAGAGAAATCTGGGATCCCTATGGCCTGGCACACTAAAGTCTGAGTCGAAAAGGAATAAGGAACAAGCTAACACTGGCGGCCAGGGAGGGAATATGCACTGATCCCCTTAAACTGACTTACTCCAGATTCTGGGATCCTAAGAAACCCATGTCAGAGTTCCTGTGTGTCAAGGGAGATGTTGGTTTCTACACTTTTTATAGTCAAGAAATGAGTGTAACAGCTTAAAGTCACCTCTAGAGCAATTTTGGGACTGTAAGAAGCTGAGAAAGTGTACCAGCTAGCAGGCTCAGGTAGAAGATGGAGACTGTGCACTGTTTGTTTTCTAACTTGCTCCTCAAGACCTTGTAGATGAAAACATATAAATCAAAAGCTCTTGAGAGGAGGAAAAAACTTATGAAGTCCATATATTCTCCTTGCTTTGTTGTCAACAGTTAAGTAGGATAGCGTGACATACATTGGTGCCCATGCTTAAGAAGAGAGCGGAGAAAGGAAGAAAAACCTAATACAGTCTGACACCTGCAGTCCATAAGCTTGTTGATTGATCTGGATGAAAGACATCAGGCTCTGAAGAGACTTCAAATGGAGCCTACACCACAGGCCGTCCATCCCAGTGCTCAACGCTTACCTGCTCTCTTCCCTTGCAGACTGCTTCTCGCGGCTCCCCGGAGCTGCCCCACTCACGCCTGGGCTCCATCAGCCTCTGACGCTGCCTTTGGATTTGGTAGTGGTTTTAGCCCATGTTGTCAGAAACAAGGTTAACAGCAGAATCCCTGCCTCACAGCCTTCTTATCCACATAGTATCTAGGCATTCACCGAAATGGAGGTCAGTTCATTACATGCAGTTTCAAAACTATTCTGATCTTTTTTATACCCATGTCCCTTTTCTGAGACAACATAAATTGTGCCGTTGCGCCTACATCCAGCATTAATTACCCCAATCGCTCATGCTGTGGTAAACAAAATGCTGTACAATATCCACCCTAATCTACTGTGGATTAGAATTGTTAGGATTCAAATGGCTAGCTGAGGCCACGCACAGCTTTATTGTCCTGCCCTGCAGAACCTAAGCTACTGTTTTCTGAGGTGGCTGTACCACAGAGTCATAAAAGTTAGGAGTGGAGATATCCTGTTCAGTTATCTGGTCTTTTTTTTGCAGGAAACCCACAGCAGGATGTTTCCCTAACAAAACTGTTCTAGTGTTTAGTACAACCTCTTTTCAAAAGTGCCTGCATGACAGAATCTGCCAGCTATGTCAATGTACAAGTCACATTTCAGAGGGGCATGGTGACCGCTGGGGTTGAGAGTCAGCATTCAACGTCTGCTTGTGCGGTGCTTTCTCTGAGGCTTGCTTTGATGTCTGCTGTCGATGAGCTGGCCAGGTCTGCCGCCGGCTCTTTCATTGCTGTCTGGAACATCACAGTTGTCACATCTGCTCTGGAAAATCAGGTGTTCCTACCCGTCTTATTTAGATATGTGAGATGTAAGCTGGGTGTAATATCAATGGGAAAAAAAAACACCCTTGACAGTGGTGCCGTTGACTTCATTCAATCCCACAGCAGGCCTGCAGGCTGTGTTGAAATGCATTTGCTTGAAATCAACGTGCCACATCCCGAACAGTGCTAGGGGTTTACACTTCCCACTCAGGCCATGGAGGGTGATGGCTCGCAGCATCTGACAGATTTCAGATCCGTTTTTCTAACATCTTTGCCCACCAGAATCACAATTGCATTAAGGACAGTGTTTTCATCGCAGGGAACGGCACTGTTGAGCTAACCTTTGTGACATTGCAGAGATGTTTCCCACAGAAGTGAAAAAAAAATTGTGTGACTTATATGGTGATTCAGTTGTGCTGTCCACGTAGACAGGATCACCTCGGCACCAGCTATTTGACGTTTCTAAACTGTGTTTATGGCAGTAAAGGGGGAAGAGGCCAGGAGTACTCTAACAAGAAGATTTGGTTTTAAGCCTGTTTGGTGTTGTTTAGCTATCTCACACTATTCAAACACAGGTGCGTGTGTGCATAGCGGGGTTGTGGTAGCTCAGTGCTAACAGCCAAACTAAACACTGGAATTTCATGGTGATACAGTTTATTTTTTCTTCTTCTGTAAAATTAATTTAGTGCTGGTGAAAAATATGCATAGACATCCTGGAGACTGAAGCCCTCTGTTTGCCCTTGTAGCAGTTCCGTCCAGGCAGGGCAAACCCTCTTCATCCCCAGCTCTGCCAACACACTTAATCTCTGAGCAGTCAAGATCCTCCGCAGCACTTTCAGATGCTATAGGCCCTTCCATCCCTGGCCACCACTGACAAGGAGACAGTGGAGGGCAAAGGATTTATTCTTAGCTGCCACAGCTTAGGGCTATGCATTGGGAGGCAAACTGGAATCATGGTGGCTGTGCTGGACTGGGGCTTGGGCGAGTTGCAAGGAGGAGAACATACTTTGATCTCCTCTGCAATCTGTTTCTCAGCCAACCTTATGCCCAGTAAAAATCAGAGGAGATCAGCAAAAAAATAAAAAAAAAAAGATAAATCTACTTAATCAGCATTAAAGCTCCTGATTTGAAGTAGGAAGCATCAGGAAATGCAGAAAAATGTCACATTAGAGATACTGACTTTCAAGTATGTTGCCGTTTATACAATGCTGTTCCTTTCCTGTGATTAGGAGGCCAAGTTAATATATTAGTATGTTCTAAAACGTGTACTGTTTTGTTATTTTTGTTTGTACAAAATAGCAGATTTTGCTTAGTACAGACTGAATCACTTTTTTTTAGGAGGAAATATTTCCTAATTTAGTCATAATTAAAGCAAGAGACTGTTTCGACCTTTATTGTCATACTATTGACATAGCATGATAGGAAGCATGCTATGCTTCTGTGTTGAAATGCATTTGCTTGAAATCAGTGTGCAATTGACAGCAATGCAATACAATTTAAAAAACACTAATATCTAAGAAAACCAAAGTGGTGAAATAAAAATGCTCACAAGTTTTCTTATAGCACAGGATTAAGTTTTGGAAGAAATAAAAAAAACCCCTTCAAACTATTTCCTGCAAGTCAAACATCAAAAAGTTGATGTTTCAGGTGTACTGAAAGGTCTCCATTTATCCTCCTGTTGCTTGAACTAAAATAAAAATAAAATCAGAGAAATTAGAGAAACCTCCTCCATGTGGTATAAACCAGCCACTAAGAAGGACCTGAATAGCTCTGCCACTAATTTTTGTCCTTTCAAGGAGAGAACAACAGAAGGATAAATACAAAAATAAGCCTGCTGCTACTCAGTACAGCCCAGTCAAGCATAGCCTGAATATATAACCCAGTCCGGATTAACTTTAAGCACAATCTTACTGGACAGTATTTGCATTGACTGGCTTGGGTAGCTGACTTAGCAACCTTCTCCCTAGGGTCCTTCTGGAGCTCATGGAGACAAAAGTTTCTTCTGGAAGATGGCAGTGAAGGACACAGGGCATTGCTTGTATCTCCTGATGGACCGGGGTTTTTCTTGTTCTTTGCTGGCTTTGGTGGCCAATGAGAAGGTCATCATCCTATTGGTTGTTTGATGGGGTGGCTCCCTCTCCTCCTAGTGTTCCCTCCTACTAGGAGACTGCTTGGTGATTTAATTAAGTGCATGCTAAAAGGTCTCTCTGGCTTTGATCTAAAATGCTCAGCCTTGTGCAAGATGAAGCCTTTGTCAGGCAGGCCAAGAGTGAGCACCTGGCTCGCTGGTGGGGAGGGTTGGTGGGTGGTAACACCGTGACTGGGAAGGGACAGGAGAAGGGATATATGCCCCTTCCCTGACACTGGAAGCTGGTGGGATTGGGAGAGGAGGGGAGGGGAAGGAGGCCTTGCTCCATGCTCTCTTCTCCTCCTCCATCTGGTTTCTATTGTAGTTTTAAATGAGGACAGTTTGGCTGTCTGGCAGAACAAGCGGGGTCTGTGTGACACCAGCTGCCTCTTCCAACTTCTAAGCCTCCAGCACAGTTTTAATTATAGAAGTGTCAAGATTGGACACCCCCAACCCCCCCACCCCTTTCTGTGCCTGCACGCACATGCACCCCCCTGCTACAAATCCCCTTCCACGTCCAATCTTCATTCGGGAGAGACCCAAATCTGCAATTTATGTGTGCCCTGTAACGCTGATATGAGTCCTGTTGTAAAATGCATGCTGGAGTCTGTACCTCCCCGCATTCATGGCCTTTGTTTTGGTTCATCAGGAAGCCATGTCTGAAATAATCAAGCCACTTCAGAAATGGCTGGAAGTAGGAGGGAGCTGCTCACTGCCACACTAACCTCACCTCCCCCAAGTGCCCAAAAGATTCAGCTTTGTAGGAGATCAGAGCTGCTCAGGAATTTCAGAGCTGTAGGTTCTGCTCAAAGAAAACATTTATTGTGCTCCAGTTTCAAGCGCTGCATTTAGGGGCTTGCTTTGCAGGAAGCTGATGCAGTCCCTTCACCTCCAAGGATCTGAGGTCAAAGTCTGTAATTTTTGGTTGCAAGTGAAATGTGTCCTGTGTGGGATTTTTTTTGAATCACAAAACTGCCACACATTTTGGCGTAACTGGGTGTTTCTCTTCATAAGAGCCAAAGTACAACAGAAAATCATGTACGTGATGAGTGAAGGACACTGGTAGAGATACGTGAGAAGTCCAGGGCTGGAAAAGCAGGGAAGACTGCAGGACTGGAGTAAGAGATACTGGCAGAGCTCAGTCCATATTGTCTATCTGCAGTCTATAAGTTGTCTCTAATGTGGAGTCTTCACTCTCTTTCAAAAATGGGTTGAATTTTAAATGTTTGCTACAGATTATTCCCCTCTTCCCCTCGGGCCCCTTTTTTTTTGCTTACCAGTCCTTAACAGATGGATCCAGGCTTCTCTGGTTTCTGTGTAAGAGGTTTGCTTACCTGCCTGAGGCCTCTTGACCTAATTTATCTGAAGGAAACTTAAAAGTCAGCAGAAAAAAGTAGTGTGATTTAATAGGTCTTACTTTCAAGAGGTCAAATTAGTCACAGCAAACATCAGTATATCCATTTTTAGTTGGTATAGTTATTAACATTGAGGTTTTAAAAAGTATCTAAAAAAGGGCACAGACCCCATTTGTGTGGCAGCTAGACACCATCATATGAAGTTTGTCTATATGGAAGGTTATTTAATTTTTAAACAAGCCTTGTCACATGGCTTTCCTCATCAAATAGGTTTTCTGTTCAAGTAATTCTTCTTTTCCCAGGTGGCATGGAGTGGTTCACCCATTTTTCCACCCAAATGGATCTGAAGTGAGCATGGATCTGTCTAGCTTTCATTTTTGCCATTTGCATTAGATTTATTCCCAGAGACTCCTACAAGAAGGAAATCTTAATATGCCATGTATGTATATCTCCTGCCACAAAGATGGTACACCCTGACCAGCCACACATGAAGAAGAGGCTTGAAGTAATTTCCCCTTCCTTTTCGTCACGTCTAGTATGTTCATCATCATATGATCTGAATCCCCTACTGTACAGATAATCAGGTCTTACTCAGAGATAAGAAGGTCCTATTTCTTGATGTGTCACTTGGGCTTTTCTTGGCAGGGTTCTAAGGAAATTTCATGCTTTTCTTTTGCTCTGTCTTCTTCCACATCTAGTCCTCTTAGGAAGTAGGTGCTGTAGGCCCTGAGAGGAATGCTTCCCATGTTCCTTCTGGAAGGCACTGATGTGCCTTCTCCTCAGAAGTCCTTGAGGAGACAATCCTATAGCTCTGTGACTGCTGTGAACAAAGCTTTGACTTTGTAGACTTCACGTGTTCCCTTGGTGATTTCATGGCTTTCCGTGAACACTGTTGCTGTAGTAGGTTAGGGTTCCTGCCAGAAGCTGAGCTATTAGTCTTAGCCCAACAAGTTGAGGGTCTTAAAAATCAGCTTTAAATGTGACACAGCATGACTAATGTGCCTGCATTATTAGTCCCTGCTGAAAAAACAAAAAAGTCAATTTTTCCCTGTTGTTTTGGAGAGGCTCCATTAACTGAGGAGAATTAGTCTGTTTGGATCATTTATACTTGCAAGTAATACACTTTGTGTATTCCTGCATTTAGGTTAGCCAAAAGAGAAGGGACACACAAGAAGGACCTCTTTACCTCCCTCGATGAGGGTCGGGAAGCAGAAGAGAAGCACTTTCCTGACCAGGAGTAATAGTGTGTCACTGAGGAGGGCACCAGCTTGGGAGCCTTCCTCACCAGACCCTTTGCCCTGGGCTGCTTGGCAGGGGCAAGTCCACCCACCCATGAGCAGGCTCTGGCCTTAGTGGTACAGGAGAGAAATACAATAATGTGCCAACTGGTTTTTGTTAAGGCTGCTGTTGGAGTGCTGTCTTTGGATGCCGCATGTTAATATATCATTATGGTTCTGAACCTTGAGCACAAGAACTCTGGGAAGGTCCAGCCAGAGACATTACCTCTGTGGTGTCACGAAGATGCAGTCGTTGCTATGACTGGCTTTCCAGTCAAATATATGGCTTAGTCTCGTTTCTTCCATACAGCTTTCTGAACGCGCAGTGCAGCAGAGTCAGTATTACAGAGGGGAACTTTAACTTTTGCATTTACTGACTTTTGTGCTTATGGCTGTGTGGAGCATTGCGTTAAATACACAGTAGTTTCTAGCACCTAATAAGGAAGGACTCTCTTATGTTATTGTTACAGCTAGGGTTGTTATAGTACTGAAGACAGGGAGGCTTGGTCTGACCAAGAGGATGAGGGTTTCCTATACCTATATAAAGGGGAAAAAATAAACATATGCTTTGGGTCCAGGTCTGGATGTAAATGTTGTGCCTTAACCTCCTCTCAGCTTTAAGGCTGCTTAAGTCTTTGGCTGGTTATGTCGATGGAGTACTTTTGAAGCCAATGTCAGATTTTGTCAGTGTGCAGATCTAGTCAATATTTGAACTTTATACCCACTCTGAGGGAGTTTATGAGCACTAAACTGTGGGTATGTAGGCTTATATGGAAGTGCAAATGCTCCCCTGATTTTTATCCAAGCCAATCAGACCTTTTGGCACAATTCAGAGAGGCTGGAGCTCTCTGTTGGGGAGGGGGGAGGTTCCCAGGACTTCATGCCTTACCTCATGCTTTCAATTAGAATGAAATTGCTTCTTTTTCTGGTAAGGAAAGAAAAAGGGAGAGAGAGAAACCTTACCTTTCTTCCCACAATGTTTCTATGACCTCAGGGTCTGTGTCTGTCACATGTCAATGAGAGTGGCATGGCAAAACCATAGCATATCCTCACTTTGCAAATTGCCTACAACAACTTTGTGGGGTTTACTTTTGATTTGCCCTGGGTGCTCCCATTGCTGTACCCTGCCCTTCATCTGCAGTGAGTCTCTGCTTTTGTTTCATGAAACTGTCTCCTCTGTGGTGACTTGTGCAAGTTCTCGGTGTGTATTCATTGGGCATCTTGCCTTACTTTCCTCTCTTAGTCCCCTACGTGCTGAAGAGCTGTGCGGAGTTCATTGAGACTCATGGCATTGTGGATGGGATCTACCGCCTCTCAGGAGTGACATCCAACATACAAAAGCTGAGGTAAGGGCAATCTGTCGGAGTGCCGGAGGGATTCGGTCACATCGCTTGGTATCTTTTTGCTGTTAGTCCCTCAGGCACAGACTTGGGCCAACAGAGCTCTACACTGATGCAGAAAATAAGCTGTCTTTGAAGCTGGTAGCAGGGAAATACAACATTTCATGGATTAGTCCATTGGACAAAGAAAAAAAATATCTCCCTCTGCATCTATATAATGGGAGAGGCCTGGAGGGTCTCAGCACGAATGCTGAGTTGTTCTCTCTCAAGACAAAGCAATACCTTTATATCAGTTTGGGGACCACTCATGAGACTATGTTAGGGAAACCAGAGACTAGCTGAAACCTTGTGGCCTGATCCCAGGAGACAGTCTGGGCTAGGCTGCAGAGACATCTATGCTTTCCTGTTTTGTTTTTTCCTTCTAGCTGTAAAAGAGTACTTAGGGTGGAGTACTGAGATGCTACATCTCTTTATTTGCCTACATTGTTATGTTTCCATATTGTTTCAGACAAGAGTTTGTTTCTGACCAATGCCCGGATCTGACAAGGGAAGTTTACCTCCAGGACATCCACTGTGTGGGGTCACTCTGCAAGCTGTACTTCAGGGAACTGCCCAACCCTCTCCTCACTTATGAGCTCTACAAGAAATTCACGGTGAGACCCTTTGCTGTTCTCGTTCCTCTCCAGCAGTGTGGACCTGCTGCAGGTTCCTCCATGACAGCTGTTTGGGATTCACTCCAATGTCTTGGCTTCTGGTGCATCAATCTGTATAAACACTTCTCAGTGTTCTTTCCTTCGTGTCTTTCGCTGGCTCTCTTTCCCTGTCCTTGTTTCTTTCCCCAGTTTCATGTTTGTTTCTCTCAACTTCTCTGCTGTTTCCTCCCCTTCATCTTGCTCATTTTTTCACTGCATGGCTTCCCCGCTGTTACTCTTTCTCCCTGCAGTGCACCTCCTCCCAGAATTACTAATTCTCTTTCTTTTCCTCATTACTGTCCATCACTGAAAGTCTTCTCGGTTACCTGGGACCATAATCACAAAGGTGCAATTTCCTTCTCCCTGTCCCTTCGACAGTCCCTGACACCTGCACAAACTGATTGTTCAGCCCCTGTGTAAAGCACCAACTTTTCTGCTTCTGTAGCATTTTTCACACAGTTTGTCAGAGTGCAAATGATGATGTGGGCTATGCCAGCTGTGGCATATCTGGTCCATCATGAGCATGTCATAAATACAAGTGGCAGAGGAAAATGGCAGCTGGCCAAGCAGAAATCTCTAACCTTGTTTAAAGAGATTATAATTCAAAGAGTAGTAACTCGATTCTGCAAAACATCCATAGATTGTACATGGATAAACTTGGAGCCTAGGAGCACACTGCAGAGGAGCAGAAAAATAAGACCACAAAGCCTGAATTTTTAAGAGAGTTGGCTAATTTTGATGATAGATAATATTTTATTAAAAGGTGGCACAGCAAGCTATGCTTGTTGTTAAGGTTGCCTGCTTCTTACTGCTCTAAATCCACTTTTAGTTGTTCCACTAAATGACTTTAAATCCAGTCATTTAGGCTGAAATCTGATGTACCAGAGGTGTGAATTTTCAGCTAAAAGAATCCACCAACTTCTTAAAATTACTTGGGGGCGGGATGGGAAAGATTGTTTTCTCAGCGTTAGAAACATCCATCCTTTGTTAAGAATTTCTGTTATCCTACTCTTTCCCATTTGCTGGGAGGTGGAGGGGACAGACATCGCCAAACATGTCAGATGTTGCAGAGAAGAAGTTTTGCAAAATCATGTTGGAAGGAAATGGGAAGTAGCAAGCAACCTTCTCTTCAGGTGTTTCTGTCTGCATTGCCTCTATCCCAAATCAAGCACTTCCAAGTGGCCCTGCTATGGCACAGGAGGCACTGAGAGAGATCCACAGGGTCCACTCAAGAAGATGACATTCTCCAAACCTCCCTGTTGCCTGCTATGGGACGAGGCAGGCACATCTGTGCAAGGAGGCTTACTGTAGGGCAAAGCCAGATGGGACCAGCCAAGCAGCAACCTGCTATAAGAAGTCAGGTAGCTGTTAGAGACTACAACTGAGCTGGGGAACACAGGGTGGGAATTGGCTCACTGTGCTGCCTGACAGGTAATGTAGTAGTGTTAGGTGTCTTGCTGTTTCGATGCCAAATTTTAAGATTGGTGTTTTTCTTTCAAGGTGATGTATAGTCAAATCTTGAGTGAAAATTCTGAGCACATTTGAAAAATTGACCTGTGTCCTCAGGATACAGGGATGCTGAGAATACAGGATAGAATCTCGAGACTAGAGACAGTCAGGATGAATAGGATCTTTAAAATACAGGGTATTATTCAACCATTTAAAGTAACTGATGAGTCTCATTCTTGTTGAAGCTATTTGGCTGGTGTCTTTCTGGCTATCACTACTGATTTATGAAAGAAAAATGCTCAAAAGGAAACACGAAGATTTAGATGGGAGCTTTTTTTAGGAAAGAATGTTTGCTGAAAAGTGCAGTTTTGGGATGATGACTTGCAGATTTTTGGTAGATACATTTGGTAAACAGTTTCATTCAAAAACAAAAGGGAAGACATTTCTGTAACTGTCTAAATGTTTCTTTTACAAATACTTTCTAAAGGAAATGTTTCAACATTAAATCAACACATCTAACTCTTAAAAAACACATCTTTCAGAAAAGGGTTAAACTGCCCCAAATTTAAATTATAATTTCTTTCACTTACATTTGAGTCAGTTGAGTGTGATGTTTTGGTCAATCACAAACAATTGTTTTTTAAAACCTTGTGCCAGATCCCCAAAATGTTATCACCTTGGATTGACCTAAAAGGGATTTTTTTTTTTAATCTCTGGCTTTTTAGTTTGTCCACTCAGCCACAAAATCCATTATTCACGTAAGTCTACTCAGTAGGGATTTATAACGGGTAACCCAGCTGACAGGAAGCACAGTGAGATAGCAGGAGGAAAGAAATTGAAAAGAACAATTCCCAAAGGAGCAGAAAAGCTGCTAGAAGTGTGTGTACATGTGGGGTGTCTGGACTGGGAATGGTGGCAGCTGTGCCTCAGCAGAAGAGTGCTGGTAGGAGTGAAGGATGCATGTTAATCCCTGCCTGACTCTGTTGGAGCTCTCTGAGAAGGGATAGGCTCCACTTTGAGTCAGCAGAGTGATTCAGGCATTTGTGGTTAAGGAAAGTAAAATTCCTAATGGCTAGGGAGGGGTTGGCTTTTTGGTCATCGCCTTTTGGTCAAGTTCATGGATGCAACATCCCAGTCATGACCTCACCGGCTACCAGCTTTTGCAAAAGAATGCCCTCTCGTCCTCTGCAGGTTGCCATCTTGTATTCTAGTGATAGATGCTTGTTTCACAGGATGGGGAAATAGACTTCGCTTGGCTTTTTCTAGCCTGGGCATGGGGGGACCAAGTGCTCCCTCACAGCAGATCAGCTGTAGAAGGTCAAGTCTATCTTCTCTCTCCAGCCTCTATTCCACTTTTTAACTAGGGATTATGAATTATGCACTCCCAGAATCACCAGTGGAGTAAAAAAAAAATCCTAAATGACATAAATTCATTTAACAGACATGTAATAAATGAAGTTATTGGTTCTTCTTTGAATTATGTATTCTGCTGCTGTATTCCTGAGTTTTGAAGAGGGCCTCAGATTTCAAAAGCACAACACTTTTGGGTCAGAAATGTGGCTCAGAGGTTTGAACGGGTCAGGACCTCAGAGAAGCTAGTATTCACTTGCTGTCTAAGCATGAGGACTTTGAGATCTGAAAGTTAAATATAGAAATGAAAATCAGCACTGGGAGAGACAATACTGTGTACAATGTAGTTGAATTCTAATGTTTCAGATGGACTAGTTAAAGTTTATATTTCTCTCCATCTCCATCTTTGGACAAGGCCATTCAATTAGAAACCTTATATGAATGTCACAAGAGTTCTCATACGTAGGATTTCTGGGCTGATGGTAATAGATCTTTTTGTTTAAAAAAAGAAAAAAAGAAATGTAGTTATGGGTAAAAAGTACAAGAAGGAGTTAACCTACCTTTAATTTGCGCAAAACCAAATGCATCTCATGTACACCAGACTAGTGAGATCACTTGTTTTTCTTTGCTATCACACCAATGAGAAGTTCAAACCAGAGGGCATTGATCTCAATTCCCAGTGTTAGGGAATAAAACATGACTCATATTCATCTCTGGCCTTGAAACTGGCAATGCTTGGTTTGCTGGTGGTTGTACATGAGAAGTGGTCTGCTTGGAAAAGGACAGTGACCAGAACAGAGATGGCAGCACCAGCAGTGTGGATGTTGTAGTGACTGCTACAACAAGATGCTTCTCTAGTTGTGGCTGGTAATTTCAGGTTCATAATGTTTAAGCGATGGGTGGTTTGGGATGGGTTATTTCCTTCCTTTCCTTTCCTAGCAGTGCTGACGTCTGTCTGTAGGCAAAGCTTCTGCTGGCAGCGTGGGTCCCAGCATCTTTCTTTGAACTTGATCCAAACTCCAGTGGCAGTAGGGTAGGCAGGAGGTTCCCAGACAGTCATGCATTGTTGGAACTGGCTGGTGGTTTGTCCTCCCCCAGCACAAATACTGAAAGGGAATAGTTGAACAGATGAATACCAATGCAGTAAACTTCTAGGAATGCAGACAAAAGCTTATAGTGGCTCTCTAGGTTCTTGGACCATACAGATCTGCTCAAGACCAAGATGTATACCCTTGATTCTGTCTAATGTAGTCTAACCCTGAGTATAAGAATTTATTAATCTACCTGGATGGAGATTCTTCTAAGATTTCTCCCATCATAAAAGATGAAAAAACAATCCCTATAGCTATAATTATACAACAGCCAAAATATTGCTTATTTTGAAGAATATTGAACATGTATATCCAAGATGCTTTCATAACACAGGGCTTGAAAGACCTGCTTTATTTTTAACACTTCTTTTTTTGGGGGGGGTGGGGGTGGGAATTACTATTTTTTAATTTTTTCCATTATTTTCACTTCTCTCTTCCCACTCTTTCTATTCCTCCCATGACTGTCCAGGTTAAAAAAGGGAAAAAGAACAAACAAGCCAAAAATAACATAAACATAACTCTTAAATAAAGGTCTTAGTCCTTAAATGCCCCTCTCCCCAAAACATCAAGCACCCTTGTCCCAACCTGTGGGGAGGATGTACCAAGACATGAAATAACAGCTCAGCAAATCTCTGCTGCACTGGGGACACAAAGCAACTTCTTCCACCAATAGCTCTGTAAGGTAACAAGAGAGCATTCCCTCTGAGACAGGCTGTCTCGTGTGACCTTCCTTATCCCTCTTCCTTTTCCCCTGAGTCCATTGCCAGGGCAGACTGTTTCCTTATATCTCCACAGGAAGCAGTATCACGCTTCCCTGAGGACGAGCAGTTGGCACGAATTCAAAATGTCATCCAGGAGCTCCCACCATCCCATTACAGGTGAGAATGTGTCCACCGAGGTCCTGAGGAACAGTATGGCGACACTCACCATCAGGGAATATTGCCTGAAACAGCACTGGAGTTAATTTCGAGAAGTCAGTTCCCAAAAGCTGACTCACCATTTCCAAATCTGACAACAATTTGTCTGGCATTTAAATATCATTGAACAAACTGTTGTTAGTGATTGAACAAGCTCTCCTTGCTGCAGTCTGTCATCCTCCCTCCCTGGGTCTGATCCCTCTGGCACCCTTGGCCAGTGTCCTGAGTGTGGTGAGGAGAAGATGATCTGCTGGAGGCAAGAGCTAAGCCCTCAGACTTTGCAGCACCCCACTCCCTTTCATCTACCATCTACCATCTTCTTCGCACCCATCACACTAAGGATTGTTTGGTCCATGCCCCATCCTCGGGCCACCCCAGGGAACACCCCAGTTGTTCAGATGTTCACTGCCATCCCATGAAAGTGCTGGTGCGGTAATTCCTCCATTCTATGGGGCCTGTTGTGCCATTGCAGACACTGCCTTCCTTGAGCAGGAGACAACTCTGGGTTTAGGGCTAGGGTCTGAGCCTTGCTGTCCCAGTGGGTGGGCATCGGTCACTTGACACTTTTTTCTCTCTTCATATGAAACCACTACAGAACACTGGAATACCTGATCAAGCACCTGACTCACTTGGCCTCCTTCAGCAACATGACCAACATGCACACCAGAAACCTGGCTTTGGTGTGGGCCCCCAATCTCCTCAGGTACAGTAGAGAATCTTCTCGTCCAGAGCACCATGCTGAGCTCCAAAGGGAGTGTCAGCACCTGAGCCTGGAGACCCATCCCTTGAGGGCAATGCAAAGACAGGAAAAAGCAGAACAACTAAAGGGAGCAGTATTGCAGAACAAACAACTTTTAAAAGGACAAAAAATTCTGCCAAATTGAATAATCTGAGATCTTACTGCCAGCATCCAAGGAAGCTTGTGGTTTGGTGTGTTTCTTATAAAAAAAAAAAGGGCAAAAAAAAAAAAAAGCCGTTATTTGCAAGTTGAGTACATCGATTTAAAAATGAGGAGTTAGCTCATCACTGTGGAACGGAAATGACATTTCTGACAGTGCCAGTACTACAGCAGTGGGGCAATGAGAGACAACATGGCTTGGAAGGGAGGGCAATGGCAATAACACAACAGGCCTGTACCCAGATCTGCTTGAACATAAGTGAGATGAGCTTTGCAGGCTTAAGATGGCATCTAGTGTCAGATCTCAAGGCCACCAGATAGTTTGTCATGTTTGCTAGCACTCTACTGGGAAGTGGTCTGGATAAGATGCAGGCAGAGGTTTGGCTGATATGTTGTAGAGCTAAGCAGAACAAGAAAAAATAGTATCTGGAAAAAAAAATATATGTTGTGTCTTGTTGAAATTCCCTTCTGTGTCTATCCCACACCCACATATCGAGAGGAATGAACTATGCAGGGAGAGTCCGGGCAGGAGAAAGGTGCTGGCAGAGCTGGGGGGTAGCCCTGGGCTGGCAGAGGACAGGAGGGAGACATTGGCTAGAGAGGTACAGGCCTGAAAAGTATTCTCTAAAGAGTTATTTCATCCTTTTAAGACACAAAACAGGCAGAGCAGGTTCTGAAAATGAATCAAATGTTGACTCTATTGTATATCATGAAGTGGACCTTTCCTACTGAGACATTTTCATTCTAGCATCTGTCCTTGACAAAAAAAATGAAGTCTGTTTCCTTCTGCAATCTTTTGTAAGTGCAAGCCCCGGGGAGTGTAAGAAAGGAGCAAGCAATGCAACTGCACCCTCCTTACAGGGTTATCCTCCTGGCAATGCCCCAAGCTGTTATCTAACACACCAGTCATTAACTTTACAAAGGATCCATTGCCCAGAGATAATTTCTTCGGCAACACTTTGGCATGTCAAGATAAGGAATGTTTCTTTGCTGAGAGCAAGAGTGAGAATGTGGGAGTGCAGGGGGGACAGAGAAGAGACTACTGGGCACACGGCAAAGCATCGAAAAAATTGGCGTGGGGAAGACCTGAGCAGGGTTCTAAGGGATTTCACTGGGAGATGACTGAAGCATTGAGTAGGGATCAGGAAGCAGTATTTGAAGGCTCCTGAATTGTCTTTCAAGCCCAACTTTGAAATAGCTGAAAGAGGAGCATAGAGGGAGAAGAGCGGAGTTTGAGAGTCACAGTTTCATCTACTGCTGAAGAATATAGAAGCGAAGCAGGGAAAATAACACAGGCAGGAAAGAGAGCAGCAGAAGTGACAGAGAAAACAGGGCAAATAATTTTTAAAAGAGTAAAAAGGCAGCAAGGGTGAGGGTCCATGAGGGAAAGAGTGCAGCAAGAGTCTTGCAGAAAGAAAGCTGCTCTCTCCTTCCCCGGGGCAGTGTATGGCAATGCTGGCTAATAGTATACTTCTTTCCTGGTACAGGTCAAAGGAGATTGAGGCAGTTGGCTGCAATGGAGATGCAGCTTTCCTGGAGGTGCGAGTGCAGCAGCTGGTGATTGAGTTCATCCTGAATCATGTGGATCAGATCTTCAACAACAACAGAAAAGACAGCTGTGCAGAGAACATTGGTAACAACCTTCCTGAACCACTCTATGTGTTATTTGCCATGTACTCCAGCTCAAACTGTATCCCTTTCCACTAATATTTCAAGTCCATCGACCCTTACTGTGCTTACAGACTCCCCTAAACACACCTTGAGCTCAGTCCCTCATTGTCCGTGTACTGTTCATCCACATTTCCAACATTTTGTTTTTGAATACCAGCCTCCTTCAGTCTGCTGAGTCAGGTTGCCCTATGGCTCATCTTTTACATGATCTCACTTGGCTTAACCCTCTCCGCAAAAGGAAGACCACCTGATTGCTTCTCAATCCTGATCTAAGCTTTCTCTCTAAGCCTAACAGCTGCAGTCTCAGTTCTTCTCTCAGGCTCCCCCAATTATAATTCTTTATACCAATGATACCTGCCCTGCAGCCACCATATCCACCCAAGTCAGAAGCCACACTCCCAAGACACAACTTAAGCTTGTGTTCTAAGAACTTATGTCTTGTACTCAGGGACATTTTATGAAAAGAGATTTTTATTTTTTTTTTTATTATTTCTGGGACATCCACAGTCTTGGGAAATGCTGATGTTTCTTATTTAGTGACAGGTTTGTCAAAATGCTTTTAAGCCTGGGAAGTGAGAGGGCTTGAATTGACCGTGACCTCACATAATTTCAGAAATATGTTCTGTTTTACACACTAGGAAGACTTGTAATACCTGCAGAGTGAGCAAGTAACCTTCCTGCTTTCCAGCCCTGTGTTGGCTTATCCCATCCACGTTTCCCTTAACATGTGGCATTCCCTACTAGTCTGCCCTTGGAGCCCACAGCTCCAGTGTGGTGCCCTGCTCAACCTGTAGCACCCTTACTCTACCAGTGTGTGGGCCGTTCCTTTGCCCTGGCAGAAGGCATGGAGCGAGGAACTGTACGCATACTGCCATAAGCATTGCAGCAAAACACTGACTAGTAAATTCCAAGGCTTCTGATTGTAATCTAGGTCACTGGCCCAAAGTGCTGAACACCACTGGCCTTTAACAGATGTGTGGAGTCAGGAGAGGAACTCGCTGATGTTCCCAGTTGATTTCTTAATGGGAAAGTGCCACTTCACCTAGCCCCTCTGCACAGGCAGGAGCTTGCACCCTGCTTCAGCAGTAGGGGTAAGTACTGAGTGGACTCCAGAGACTGCCCTTCCTTCATGCACCTTGAGGTGGTCTGTCTAGGACAGGCCTGCTGATGGGAAGCTGGCTTTGCCACTGCCCGTGTAAACAGGAACCTTTGGTTCCCAGGGCTGTCAGTCACCCTGCTTTCCATAGCCCCGAAATGCATTAGGAAGGTAAAGTAATGCTGGTGTTCAGAACAGCACCCTTCCCAGAACAAGGCAAGGGGAAAGCTGTGGAAGTGAGAGAAAGAATTAGGCACCAGATTTAGATTGGGAACTGAACTGCTCCAAAATCTGGAGAGGGAGGGAGGGGAGGAGGGAGGAGAGAGGGGAATGCATGAATCCTGGTGGTTTTCAGGGACGTCTCTTTCACACCAAAATGTCTACAGCAGAGGCAACAAGTCTGTGCAATGGAGGCTTTGGCTGGTGAGTGTGGCCCCTGCTGGGCATGCTCTCAGATGGATAAGGTTGCTGGGGAGATGGAAGACTTATCTGACAAAAAGCCTCTCTCCCTGCACGTGCCACTTCTTTCCCCCCTCCACAGGAGATGTTCCAGTCAAATAAAGACACGGAGCTCTTGCTCTCGTGTCTCCTCACCCCAGGCTGGAATGTATTTTCTTGCTTTTCAGAGAGCACATCAGTTGTGAAAAGTCTGACACTCCCCTCGGCCTCCCTGCCGATGAAACTGGTGAGCCTGGAAGAAGCGCAGGCACGGAGTCTGTCAGCCTCCCACCCTGCTCGTAAGGAGAGGAGAGAGAACAGCTTGCCTGAAATTGTCCCTGTAACTGGGTCCCTCTTCCACACAGTGGTTGACCTCCCTGACAGCAAGTAAGTGCTGAGAGTATAAAGTGCACACAAAAAAGTGCAGGTTCCCCAGCAGGATTGGGAATGAGACTTTAGTTAGTGTGATGCCCCCACACTGGCACACGAGCCACCACTCGGATAAAATTGTGTGCCCTTCTCAAAAGAGGCACAGCTGCTCCTGAGAAGCATTACAGTTGCTGGGTTCATAGATCTACTAGTCCTCATCCTTCCATCAGGGCAGAACCTCATAGACCTCCTGCAGGAAGAATGAATTTCTTTGCATCCTTGGGTCAGATTTGGTTAAAGTTGGGCTGAGTGTGCCACGGGTTTGGACACAGCTCTCCTGTGAGTCCCACCTGCTGGTGGCCAGTCCATGGCACGCCTAGTGACATAGACCTGCTCAGCTTTGTCATTCTCCAGGTTCATCTATGCTCATAGCCAAGTAATAAGCCGAATTTTCACTCCTGGTATGGAGAGATATTTACACAGCACCTATGCCATCTATGTGTATGCCAGAAGAGTCAATATGAGGAAAATAGGAGGAAAAACTTCTTTACAGTGAGGGTGACAGAGCACTGGAACAGGCTGCCCAGAGAGGTTGTGGAGGTTGAGTCCCCTTCTGTGGAGGTCTTCGAGACCTGCCTGGATGCAGTCCTGAGTGATGTGCTCTGGGCAATCGTGCTTTAGCAGGGGAGTTGGACTAGATGGTCTCTAGAGGTCCCTTCCAACTCTGACAATTCCATGATTCTGTGAGTCCTATTTCAGCTGAGGTTGCTGCAGTTGTTGGCAGTGCTGCCCAGCATAAGTATTTATCTATTGGTCTATCTATCTGTTAATATATGGCCACTCTACTGCCTGGTTCTGAGAGTTTATAGCGTCTGCAGCAGGAGGCTCATTAATCTACTGACCCATAAAGCACCGTAGCAAAGACATTTCTTCGCACTTGATATATTAAAGCAAAAATGAGCCATTTACCAGAATACTGACAAGAGCATAACCAGCTTAAAACAAAAGGGTGTATTGCCCCTCTAGAGTGCATTTTCCTTTATCACTTGAAGAAAACAGTCCTATCCCCAAGATACTAATCATCTTCATAGGACTGATTCGTGCTCTTCTGAGTACTGATCTGAAAGAAAAGCAGAACTATGGGGGTAGAAAGGCCATTTTGGAGAGCAGGACAGGGAGATAAGAGGTTCTTGCTCTGGAAGAGGGGGGATTAAAGGAGGAGTCAGAATGAATATATGAAGGAACTGAAACAGAGCTTCATTCAGTGATAGGCATAGAAGAAAACTAACTTCTGGAGTAGAAGCTTCTTTCTGTTTAAAGCTGGGATTTCCAGTCACAGTGAACTGGTATCCCACTTCCTCTGACATTTACTAGATATTTATTGGATTGCCTTAAGCCTCCTTTTGGTTAGTACATTACAATAGCATGTGGTCATGTAACACCTATGATTAAATTCATATTGGCCTGAGAAGTATTAGTAGCTAGTTTGTGTTAAGACATCCCTTTATTTTTGCAAAGCCATAAAACTTAGAAGACATGAGGACGTTAAAGGACAGCTTTGTGCACTGGGTGATAGTACCAGTTCCATCAGTTCTCTGGAATTTATCTTGCATTTTGTCATTAAAACTAATTTTAAAAGCAATTTTTCTTTACTGTACTGCAAGATAGATCTAGCGTCAGAAACCCCTCCTTTCTGGAGACAGGCACGGTTGATTACTTAGTCAATATCCCAGTTGTTGTAGCATGATGCCACAGCCAGCTCTCTTGAAGAGCTGGCTTAGGTGTCTTTCCATCCATGACATGGTTAAATCAGCAATAAAGATAAATCATCTATAGAAAAGCCAGAGTTGGTTTTATAGCTGTACAATTAAAAGAGGTGTGAGAAGAAAAGCAGGACAGAGTCGAGGGGAGAGAGCTCAGAGGTTTTTGTGGGATATCAAAAAGACAAAAGTCTCTGGGGTTTGGTAACCTTCTGAGACCTTTTGCCTTTCAGGAGAAAACTATCTACCAAGTCAAAGAAATGGAAGTCGATATTTAACTTGGGCCGTTCTGGCTCAGAATCAAAGTCTAAACTGAGTCGAAATGGGAGTGTCTTCGTAAGGGCACAGAAGATCTCTGGTAAGAACACACTTTTCAGTTAAGTATTTCCCTCTGCAGCTTTCTTTGGCGATATTGATAGCATGGGGCAACCTCAATCCACATGATCCACCATCAGATTTGAGATAGTCTAATGGGGGTCACATTGCCTTGTTACATGGACATCTCATTTTCATGTGGTGGTGAGAAGCACCCTTCTAGGAGGATATGCCAAACAGCTACAGCAAATATTAAATTTTGATATGTGATAAACAGGCTCCCATTGCTGAGATGTCAAGCTTGGGGAATACGAAATACTATGTAGGCTTGGATTAATCCACTCCTCCAGCACAGCCAGCCTCTGTCTCCTAACGTATTTTACACGGCATTGGGTGAATGGCTCTCCTTCCATTAAAGGGCACTAAAGAACCGACTGTGTTGAGTGTCTTTGAGAGAAACAAGATGCCAGGAGATCCTATGGCTTCTAGCTCTCAGCAGTTTGAGGGAAGCTATTCCTTTTGCAGAATTTACAAGAGAGAAGTTGTCTTTTCTCCTGGCTGTAATCCCAAGTTTTAGCCCCTCCTGAGCTGCAATCTCTTTGACATGCTGCTTCTGAGGAAATCACATGGCAGTGCCAATTCCCGGTGTTCAGAAATGACGACTCAAATTCTAAAAATCATGAAGTTGACTGAAAGTAATCACAATTTTTAGAAGAAATACCCTTTATGCTTATACCCTTTATAACATGAGTTCATAAAGAAGTGTTTCAGGTTTATATGTCCTAGATTGTTTTAGTATCTCCAAGAAAAGAAATTTACTTTCTAAAAAAGATTAAGATGGGATATTTTTAAGATAATCTCATGACTCCAGGAGCTGGTGTTCAGAGGATTGCTACCGAACACTGCAAGACTTAAAATGAAATAGTTAATGTTGACAACATTACCTACCACCACATAAAAGAGGCTGTATTTGGATGAGAAGTGAGTGTGAAGCCAAGTGCTGGATCTAGCTCCTCTTCAACCCCTGCCTTCTCCCATGTTTTATATGTACAGATGCCCTTGCATACGGTGCCTGTGGCAGACCTCGAAATAGCTCTCCATCCTATTTTGATCACGGGATCACCTTCTCACTTTGATAAGGAATACTCTGTCCCAAAATAGTGCTAACCCAAGGATGCCCAGGAATGACTGGAGCCCACTGATTGCGGGGGCTGAGTCTTGTTCCAAGCACAGTATTGAGTGACAGGAGGCCGTATGTTTTCATCAGCAGGACACAAAAATGCACAGCCATGTGCAGAGACTTAGGCACTGAAGTAGTGGTTGTGAGAAGCAGTGCTTTAGCGCTGCCATGTCGTGCTTTTTGTGTACTCTCCGCTAACAGCCTGATGTGAGGAAACAGATGAGCTTGCTGGTGAAACTCAGCACATGCTTTAACACAGTTTGTGTCCATGCACATAAGTCTGCAAGTTGCGTAAAGTACGAGCTCCAAAGCTTGAATTCTGTTCCTCTGGGGAAGCTGAGCCAGTCCTCAAGACATCATGCCATATGAATGTAAAAGGTAGCCAGGACTCCATATAAATGCAGTAGCTGGAGTTTCTTGTATGCTCGTGTGAAAGTCAGTCCCAGAAGCCTTAATTATATAAACAAATGAAGCTTGCTCATTTTCTTCCTAACTTCGTGCAACATTGTAAACAGCAAACTTTGCTCCCAGACATTTTCCAGAGCTCCATGGACCCTTTTTAGGCTGCCAGAGACTAACTTGTCATCCATGCCAGCTCCACTTCCCGCCACCTCCCCTTTTCAGACAGCAACATGCTTCCAAAACCTGTCAGGAACAGACCTGTAGAGTGTCTGGTGACAAATGGAACCTTGGGCCTGGACAAGCAAGCCCAGAGAGGATGACCAGGAAAATAGGTTGCTTACTGCCCTCATAAATTTCCCTGCGTGCTTGTTGGAGGCCGGGCACGCTCACACCCGCTAAGAGCCTGGGAATGCAATGTAAAAATAACCTAACATTTGCTATCAGGAATGAGAGGTGAGAAGGCATTTATGCCAGTTTAGTTAAAAAGTCCTCACAACCAATAGCCTGACTTGATCGGAGGGGTGTGGGGGGGTGGTCAGTGGCACATAACAGCTTTGGGGGTCCTTAAGCTGCTTCACGGCCGAGATGGTGTTGACTGGCTGGGTTAAGTATAGCTCTCCACGTGTCCGGCAGGTGCAAAGCTGTTGTTAGCACTAGCAGATCCCCAGCTGCGTGGACAAGTGTTGTGGGCAGCAAGCCGCATGGGGGGTGGATACAGAGGGGGAACGCTTGGAAACGGAAAATAACTTTGATGTCTGTCTGGCGTGCCCATCTGTGCATAACTTTTGGTCTTTATGGGCTGAAAGCTGCAAAGCTGCAGCATCTGAAACCTGTTTCTAAAACTCATTTTCCACAGAAAAAGCAACAATTCGGCCCGCGAAGAGCATGGACTCACTGTGTTCCGTGCCAGTAGAAGGTGAGACATCAATAGCTTATACTGTAAGGATGAAGGATTACACCTCTTTGTTCTCAGCTTTTCCCTGTGCCTCCATAGATGCAGGGGTCTGTTTTTTTGCCTATCTCACCGCATTGTGTATCTTTGTATGCTGGTACCATGGCTGCTGACATGTGCCCCCACCTTTCTGTGCATGAATTTTTAAACCTTTTCTGTGTCTTTTATGTTGGTGCATGCACCTGAGAGTTACCACTTTGCCTAGCTCTGTCTTTATTAGCAGTGGGTTTGCTTCGATTTCATTGTTGATTATTCTGAGCACAAAATTCTCATTTATAAGGAAAAGCATAAAGCAGTGAAAAGTGCTTGCAATAAACCAACAAAGCCTGGAGCTGTGATCTTTGTGGGCAATGCACACTAGCCCTAGACTTGGTTGCATCTGATTGAGAGGGGCCTCTCATAAGAGTCTGAGGTGATTTCCACTGAAGGGGAGCCTATCCAGCCCTGCATGCCAAGACTGAAGGAGGCCCCAGGGCTGGAGCCTGAAAGGTGTTCCGTGCCTGCTGTCCCCATCCCTCTGGGGAAATGTGGGTGTTAACCAGGGCAGGAGTTATCCTTGGAGGGATCAAGGAGGGGTCCTCATAGAGGAAGGTTGCTTGCTAGCATTTCACTTCCCACCGACTTCCTTGTATCTTCCCTC
Source organism: Gallinago jamesoni (assembly GCA_025769975.1). Lineage (NCBI taxonomy): Eukaryota > Metazoa > Chordata > Aves > Charadriiformes > Scolopacidae > Gallinago > Gallinago jamesoni. Next base: position 84,656,338 of record JAOQGH010000001.1, read on the forward strand.
ACCTAGGGGAGGATGAGAAGAGCAGATTCAAACGGACAGTGACTACTGGAGGTTTTTTTGTCCCAGTGATGAAGATACGGACAGGAGGCACAGGCAGCTCATACGACCTCAGCAAGGAGAATGAGTGGGACCGGGAAGGATCCGGCATGGGGGCCAAAGGATGCTCAGAGCTGAGTGGGGAGAAAGGTCCTCCCCGGACACCACAGGCAAAGTCACCCCCTGAGCAGCTGAAGGTCTTCCGGGCAGCAGAGGATGCTGAAAATGAGCAGACTTCCCCCAAAGGTGGCCGCATGTTCTACACTTCTGAAACAGCTGCCAAGACAGGCTTCCCAAGCAGCCTCTTTCCCTTGGAGGCCTCCCCTCGTCACCAGAGGAAAGCCTTGAACATCTCAGAACCCTTTGCTGTCTCTGTACCCCTCCGAGTATCCGCAGTCATCAGCACCAACAGCACCCCCTGCCGTGTGCCTGCCAAGGAGAAGCTTTCCCTCTCCAGCCTGGATGAGTTGTCTTCCCTGGTGGCCGAGAGCATGAGCCCCTCTGCCCAGGAAGCAGGGACCCAGACGAGGACAGAGCAGGCACCGGAGCAGAAGGAGAAACAGCCAGGGCCCACCCTGCCGGCGCCAGCATCCAGAGGTAAAAATGTGTTAAGGATGGCGATGTGGAGCCTCTGTCAGGCTACTTGAGTTGGCCTGCAGCTAGGTGGTGTGGAGATTGCTCTAGCCTGCTCTTGTGGCCCGAAAGAGACCAAGCTGTGTCAGGGTGGGTGTTGATGGTAGCAAGTCAGGTTGTTGCCGTAATGAGACTGGGGAGGCGGGTGGCCAGCAGTGTCCTGTTGTGCCTGGAGGGAGCTCTTTAGCTTTGTTAGTTGGCATTGGGTTGAAATGGCACCGCTTTGTCTCGGGGCACATGTTTTCAGCCACAAGTAGTTACATCATTTATTTGTGTTTCTGATCCAGGCTCTCACCCTGAGGGGCTGGTGGCATCCAGGACACCTGAGACCTTAGAAACTCCACAGCCAGCAGCAGAAAATCAGGAGATGTTATGTGTGCAGAGCAGCAGTCCAGGCAGCCCCAACAGCCCACAGCAGTCCTCGGAGCAAAGTCCCACCTTGGAGCAAACACCAGCCACAGACGTTCATACGGGGCCACTCCCTGCAGACACAACAGAGCAAGGACAGCTTAAGATGAAGGATGTCTCCTCAGAAGGCAGCTGTGGCCAGCAGGAGATTGAGATGGCTAAGGCAGAAGAACGGTCACCCTTAAGAGATGTGGTAAGGAAGAAAACATGAGAAAAAAGGTGGGGGACAATGTCACAGTGGTGACTGGGAGACTGTTTAAGTTTCACTGTATGCCTGTAGTCATGAAAACTCAATTTATGACTCAGGCTAAGCAGGCTCAAGAACTGACTGTGTACTGATTTCTCTCCTGTCCCCATGACCATGATTTACCTTTATGCAACTGTTCACTGTCTCCCCTCTTAGATTTCTTTTCCTGTAACTATAGGATTCCAGTCAGTACCACTTGTCTGCTCTGAGATTCTCCAGATGTGAGACTGTCCAGATGTCTGAGCATTTTGACCCATGGTCTCTGAATTCCCCTTCTATTTTTACTGTCCAATTTGTCCTGGACAGCCTGAACAGTCCTTTTTTCTTCCATTTTCTACACAATATTTATTATTATTATTATTATTATATTATTATTTGCCTCCTCTATATTTCTAGCAGAGATTTTTCACCAAGTTTCTTACAGTGATACTCATCTCTGGACAGCTATTTAAAGATCTATTGGCATAGTTCCTTGAATAGATTATTCATTCTGGTTTGTGTGTGATTTGGGAATGCAGATCCTCTGGCAAGGACAAGTGAGCATTGAATGGAAAAGAGCTGAGACATTCCAGCTCCTCATTCACCTCAGTCTTTCAATACATCTGTCCAGGCCTCATTTTGGCTGCACCTCCAATTTTCTCCTCCATAAAACTAGTTGTTCATAGATGTCTTTCCTTCCCTGGACTGGTAGCAGTTGGCATGTGTGTATTTCTGTACCCTTGCGTGTCCTCATCCAGGAACCTGTTTTTTCATTAAGGGCTGTTTGAGGAAAGTGGAGGGTTACTTGGTCATATGTTATGAGCTGGCAGGTCATGGCATTTCTTTTGTTTTTCAGACTGAGGACCCTGCAAACGCCCTTCTAGAACCACTGTGGCCAGACATACAGCAGGAACTGAAAATTATCGAATCTGAGGAGGAGCTCTTGCTCTTGCCAGAAGCTGTTCCCAAGATGAGCCCAGTTTCTGAATCCTCTCCTTCAGTACAAACAGATAGTTTTTCCTCTGGCCCAGGGCAGAGTCCAACGCTGCCTGAGCAGAAATCTGCAAACAGAACACCACAGACAACAACTCAGGTGCCTTTACTTGGTGCCACTGGCATGGAACAAAAAGAAGGCCTCCACAACTGCCAGTCTGATGTGGCTGCACAGCTGAGCTGTACTTCAGCCCTACCCAAAGGGAGTACTATTCTGACTGGCACAGCTGCTCCAAAGAACCACCACCCAGTGGTGGAGGACAGCAGGAGTGAATGTCTCACTCCTCCTCTGGACTGGAAGCTTCATAGACAATCAGAATTCCATGAGGTTGCCCCAAGTGATGAATATTCTTGTTCCAAAGGAGAGTCAAGGAGAGAAAAAGATAGCATTCACGAGCTGCAGAGGGAAAAGGATGGTCTTACCAGAGTGCAGACTCAGAGGGAGAAGTCTGAGATAATGACTGCTGATGAAAGGGACACATTCTCCTCCAAAGCACTGAGTGGAGCTGGAATCCAGGACCTGAAGGAGGGCAATCCTATTAGCAGAACTCATGATGCTGGTGACCAGGATGACGAGGATACCTGGACAGACAATGTGCAAAGCTTAGAACTTGTGGAGCCATGGGAGGATCACCAGTGGGTTACAAGCCCACTCCATTCTCCCACCTTTAAGGACATTCAGGAGAAGATGATACAGGAGTTTCAGCCACAGAGCCAGAGAGCAGAGACCGGCTTTTCTCTTAGACCACGATTCAGTCGCAGCCTTTCCCTGGACAGTAAAGACACAGTGATGAGTCTGTGGACTATCCCATTTTCTTTCATAGATGTCCCAGACCAGCAGCAACCATGCACTGGTGTTCTACCAGTCACCTGTGAGCTACCCAAAACACGGCCCATTGCCCCCTCTAGTTTGGGCAAAGGAAAGCAAGATAAGAATGGCACAAGTCCTCGAGAAGACCCTTTGAAATCTGAAGAGCTGAAGTACCCCCTCAGCAGGGAGGAAGCACCAGCTGAGAAAGAAGGACCCTGCAGAATCCTTCTTTCAGAGCCAGAGGAAAAGAAAGTGGATGTGAGCAATGAAAACCCTTGGAGCTCAAAGCTTGAGCTGTCTTTACCATACCAAAATAGCCCAGGCAGTTCTTCACAGGTGAAGAACACAAAGGAGGAGTTACCCATATCTCAGGACACTGCCCTGGGAGGAGAGACCGTTGCCAAAACACTGTGCTCTGCCACTGAGTCACACCTGAGTAATAAAGATGAAGAAACACCTCGCAAAGTGAAGACTAGGCCATCGTCCCTCAACTTGGATTCACTCTTTCCAGCCCCAGATTTCTTCACATTTGAGAACCTGTCCATGCCCTCTGCCCCTGGGAACCGCCTGTGTGGGCAGAAGGAAGTAAAAAGCAGTGATTCTGTTCCATCCCTGCCAACTGCCTGTCCCGCTGCCAGAAAAGGCATTCCCTGGGGGTCTCATTTCAATGCCGATGTGGATCTAGACTTGGATTACCTGGCAGTGGCCCATGCCACCACTGGCCGTCGTAACTCTGCCCCTGTCAGTGTGTCAGCGGTCAGGACCTCCTTCATGATTAAGATGTGTCAGGCTAGAGCAGTGCCCGTGATACCACCCAAGATTCAGTACACCCAGATCCCCCAGCCCCTGCAGTCTCAGAACACCGCTCCACCAGCTGAGAAGAAGGAAGCAGAAGCCAAGCAGGCTGTCAGGCAGAATCAACGGGTTGCATGGAGCCACCTGGAGGCCCCCAAGAGCCCACTGACAGAGAAGAAAGCCAAAGCAGAGAAAGAAAACAGTGACCCAGCTCAAAAGGACTCGGCCTGTCCTTGGCACAGCAACCTTGGCTCTTCACTGGAGCCATCTCAGTCTAGTCATCACACCACTCTGGATGCCCCTGTTCTGCGCCGAAAGCGCACCTCTGAGGGAGAGACAGCTGGAGATAACCCGCAGTCCTCAAAGATGGAGAGGCCATCAGGGTTCTCCAAGCCTTCCTATAGATCTAGGCCTGGGAGGCCCCAAAGTCTGATTCTCTTCAGTCCCCCTTTCCCCATTATGGACCATCCCTCCTCTTCAGCAGACTCCAGGGTGTTGTTATCACCCATAAGGAGCCCTACTCAGACCACCTCTTCAAGCCCCATTTGTGGAGATCTGTCTGAGACTTCGCGGACAACGCCTGAGGGGGTGACACTGAGGAACAAAATGACCATCCCCAAGAATGGCCAGAGACTGGAGACCTCTACTAGCTGCTTTTACCAGCCCCAGAGGCGCTCTGTGATTCTGGATGGACGAAGTGGGAGGCAGATTGAATAGCAACTGTTTCTTTTATTGTTGTTTTTTTTTTTTTGTGTGTGTGTGTGATGGGATGGGATTGTCCAAGACCAACTCTGTTTCCATTTTGCTGTTGTTATAGCTATATTGTGCAAGGTGGACCCAAATCCTTTACAGTTTCTTGCAAAGCATTTTGCTACAGAGGATCATAGTCTTTTTGTCTTGCTTTTCCTTCCCTTTCTCACCCCTGCCTAATCCCTCACTCTGCTTTTTTTTTTGTAAACTGGTCCCAGGACACTTGCATTTTCTCATACTTATTGTCTAACAAGCCCTGTGAAAGTCTCATCCTCCCGATGGAAAAAAAAAAAAAAAAAGAAAAAAATATCTTGATATAGTTAGAAAATAGGACGGGGAGGAAACACTGTTCCAAAGCACTGCAGTTCAGGGTGCAGGGGCACAATATCTGCTGAGGAGGTAAGTCCAGATGTTTGGGATCTTCTTCCATTGTTTCCCAGCCACCAGTGAAGGACCATGCCTATTACTATCTCTGTTGTCTGATATAGACGGTGCAAATAAAGAGTGCAGGAGGCTGGGGATAGCTGAAGAGGAAGGTGAAGCTGGCATGAGCAAGTCATACAGGGTGTGAGACACCCAAAGATGTTCCAGTGTCAAACATACAACATGAAGGCACTGCCTCCGGCCCTGTCCCTGCATCAGAGATGTGTTTTTTCCAACATGTGAAAAAGTTGGAATGAAAGTAGCTGGACAGGAAGCACCTATTTGTTCTTTTAATCTTCCAAGTGCTGTTTTGTTGTGCTCAGTCACACCTTCCTTGTGCAGACAAGATCCGTGTGGCTTGGGAATGAGTGTGCAGCTCTTTCTTTGTCCAGTGATGGAGACTTCTCAGGCTGGTATCAATGAAACCAAAGGTATGGTCATAACAAAGGCCAGTATCAACTGTTTTCATCATCCCTTAAAGACAGTTGACACCTCTGCAACTATCTCCAGCTGTACTCCATGCTACCAACAGTGGAAAAAAGCAAGAGGATCTTCTGATCTGCATGTCCTTGGGCTATTGCTCTCTTGCACCCTGACTGACATATCTTTGACCCTTGGTCTTTCATTGCCACTGTGTGGCATGTCCCCAGGTGCTTCTTCTTCCTTTAAACTTCCTCTCCTTGTGATTTTATGCAGTTTCTTTGAGAGCATGGCTGATTGTCACCTCTCTGGCCCTCAGTGCTTTAAGATTAAGAGTATGGTAAAGAGGATGATTTGTGCGACTGTGGAACAGACCATGAACGATATCCTGAGAGGGGGATTTGAAGTGAATTAAACTCTCTCCTGGAGGGCCATTCTTGTTACAGGCAGATATACGCATTCATGTAAGCAACAGCTGCTGCGGGAATAGAATTAAGGCTTTCTTTATAAAGCTTCTAACTCTACATTCACCACAGGCTCCTCTATTGCCTGGTATGTGACCGTGGGTGATTGCAAAGTCAGGTACAGCCTGTGCTGCCTCTGCAATTTAAGTGTCACTAGTGACTACGGAGGAGACAGGAACACAGGTGTTGCTGCCAGCCCTGAGACTGTCCTTGTAATGGTCCTTGCAGGGGCCATCATTCATGGAGATGTCAGAGTGTGTAGGCCCTCAGATGGGTATTATGGGGTACAGTTTAAGCAGTAAATGAGCATCTGGTGGGCCTGGTAGGAAGTGCTATAGCTACTACGACGAGTGTCAGTCTGAATTTCCTAATGGATGTACGTTTAGGCTTTTTTTTCTGAAGTACTGTCATTTTCAAGTTGTTAGCAACAACCAATGAGCTCCTGGTCTGTACTGAATGTGTCACTTAATTAGTGTCCAGAGCCTGTGCATTGCTTTCTCTGCACTCTTTAATTGCTAAAGGAGAGAGATGCCAGGGTACTTTTGAGAAGTTCTGGGCCTACAAATGCAAGGAATATGTCTTCAGCAGAATTTTCTCATGTCATATCCAAAAGGAGTGTGAAAAAACAAGAGGGCTTTTCCCTGACAGCAGTTGTAGTCTTTGATCCTCGCCACTGTGCTCCTCATTTGTGCATAACACCATATAAGAGAGAACAGAGCAAAGAACTAAGTCCACACTGTCAGTTTTGTTGAGGGAGAATATTGAACCAGACGAGAACCTGGAGTTCTTGTTCAGGTCCATGTTCTCCCACAGGTGTCAGCCTATACTTTGCCTGGGCAAGCCGTGGATGGCAGGTCCAGAATACGCAGCTTCATGGTAATTGTATCATCTTCCTCCCAGACCATAAAATGCCTGTGTAGCCTCCCATTAAGACTAGCAGATTGCCAGTCCTTCATGCTCCTCATAGTTAATACAGCTCTACACTGCATTTACATGGCACTCAAATGCCCTTTTTACTGCCTCATGGGAAAGCTTTTAATGGTAAATGACTTGGGAAGGTGCGATAACAAGGTATTGTGGTAAGGCTTTAGAGAAAGTAGAAGTTGTGGAAATGATGCCCAGGTTTTTTTGGCATCAACAAGATAGTTTTCTTTGGGCAGGGATTTATATTCTCTCCGTTCCTAGAAGTTTTGACTGCCAAGGCATCTGGAACAGAGCCAGTGAAGCTCACAAAGTGATGTATCAAAAGAAAAAGAAAATGTGATGAAACCTTGGCACCTTAAGCCATTCTTTTTTTTTTCTCGGGGGGGGGGGGGGGGGGGGGGGGGGGGGGGGGGGGGGGGGGGGGGGGGGGGGGGGGGGGGGGGGGGGGGG
>JAOQGH010000001.1:84663770-84733430 GCA_025769975.1 Gallinago jamesoni
CATTATTTTTTTTTTCCCGCCCCCCCCCCCCCCCGCCCCCTGCTCCTTATTCTCATATAAGCTGATCTATGAACAAGAAATGAGGCCTGGCAATTTGTATATAATACACTGTCTCAAGTCTTAGAAGCATTCCAGTAAGTAATAGTGCTTTTGGCGTAAGTGGTGAAACTCCTGCAAGAAAAAAATTATTAGAAATCTTTACTTAATCTTAAAGATCAGCCTCAGCTAAAATCTGTATCCAGAGTGTACTTTTTAAAGGTGTTTTAGAATTTGAACTCAGATCCAGGTCCTGGATTTTAATTAAGCAGAGATTCCGTAATGACATCTCTTTTGTAGCTCCATCTCATCTCCATTGACAATTCATCTCCAGCCTCCAGCTGCTGTATCAAACTTCCCCAAGAGCCTATCCAAGTGGTCCTTAAGGCAGGCAACATTGCTACAGTTTTATGGTCACAAGTGGGCTTGTATCAAGACCACTGAGGTAAAGCCCCAGATCCCGCAGAGCTCCGAGTCCTTGCTTAGTTGCAAGGTGTACCATGGCACAGGTATAGGTCACCATATCCAACTCCAGACTCAGACTTCTGCGGAGTTTGCAGTGAGTGATGATAGATCCATGTTGATACTGATAGTTGCAGTGAGCTGCAAGGACCAGAGTTTGGTACTTAGACAGAGCCAGAAGACTGAATCTGTCTCCCATCAAACGGTGCTGACTGTGTTGTTGGAGCTTTCTGAGATACAACTTCCCTAAACTATTCCTGATGTCAGCTTCAGTGTTATACCCAATGTCGTCTTTGCTTCAGAGCCCTTAGGTTGTCCTCTGCCACTCTGCAGGACCAGACTAAACCTGAGACTGGAAGCTGTTCTGAAGTTCAGGGTTTTGCAGTGGCACATTGTGGGCACCAAACTCCTGCCTGCCAGCACAACCCTGCAACACTGGAGGCTCCCAAAAAGGATTTGGGGTTTTTTTTTGCTTGGTTTTGGATTTGTCTTTTTTTTCCTCTTTTTTTCCTTTTTTTTTTTTCCTTCTTTTTTTTTTTAATTTTCTTGAAGCATTGTGGAGAGTGATAGATCAGAATTATGGGAAATGGGTCTGGCACAGAATCTGAAGTTTTATGTACAGGAGAGCTAAGTCAGTTGTTCTTGGCGTAACGGAAAGGACCTTCCCAAACAGACTGTCATATCCTTTGCAGCTCTGCAAGGATCCTTTCAGTGATCCTGCAGTACATTTTGATTCTCCTGAGACTGTGAAGAGTATAAAGGCCATTCCCAGTTTTGCACATGGTCCCAGTCTCAGCCATGATACAGTATCAGAAGACTTTTACCAATGGGAGACAAGTGACTAAATTTCACTTACTCTTCCCATGTAGTCAGCGGGTTTGTGCAGCTTCTGTTAACTGTAGCTCAGAGTGAAATTGTTGGGCTGGCAGAGATGGGAATTCCCTGATGGAAAGGAGGGACACGGATGACATTAGCTCATATGGGAGCTGCTTTATTGGTGGAAGGGTAAGCAGAAATGAGGATTGGATTTTACCTTATAAACCTCATTCCTCTGGGCTGTCCATCCCATGCTATCACTTCAGAATGACAGAAGCACTTCTTCTGTCACCTTTAGAGCTTCAGAGGATCTTAGGTTGGCATTAGAGAGCATCCATAAAGCCCTGCAACATTTTTCCTCATCTAGAGTCCAAATGGTGCAATCAGAGTCTTTTTTCTTTCTTTACGAATTCTGAAATGCCTGTAGTGGTGAATATTGTGTTAAATTTATATATATATAAATATATTAAAAAAATGTATTAAAAAGGAAATGTAATTAAAGTGAAGGAATTGCCTAAATAGAATCCTGTACATCTGTGAAACTTGGGCTGATGCATGGAAGTGTTTTCTGCTGTAACTTCTGTAGCACCAAAGGTGTGAGATCAACTGGCTTTTTGCCCACAGACGGGTAGCTAACCAATTCTGGCTAATCTGTGGTGGGCAGAAGGCCTGAATCTGCCTTCCTGAGCTGGATCATGTTCTGGGAGAGAAGGGGTGAGATCAGAGAAGACCAGACTGCAAGGACTGATTTAGCTTTCCACCACAAGCTTCTCCCCAGTCCTTGAAAATGCAGATAATCTACTGGAGCATATATTACCTTTTGGGCATGCCCAGGTTTTACAGTTGTTCTTTTTCCTTCTCTCCATCTCTAGAAAAAAATATGATCTCTAGGGGTGGGGGAGAAGCTATAACTGATCCTTATTTGGTTTAGCTTTTGCTTGCTCCTAATTGATGTAAAGGCTTGGTAATAACTAATTCTGCTCCAAGCAAGGAATGGAAAACTTGCTGCTGAGTTCAACTGGAGATGCAGCAGGACTTTAACAGCCCTGGAAAGAAGGATGGCAGGAGGCAAGTGCTTTCTGAGGGCTCCATGCAGCAGCCCAGACCTTACATCTTATTCTTGCAGGCACTGGTCCCCTTTGAGATATTATTTGCTGCCAGGTCAAGGGAAGGGCTGGAAGTGAGATACTGTGAAAAGGCCTGTCCCCACCCCACTGGCCCTGGTTTGTGATTATTTCTCCTGCTAGCTCTGATGGACTGTATTTTTGTTAAGCTTTGTTCTTTGTGTGGACTTGCCTGCCTTTGTGCCTTATTGCTTTAAAAAAAGAAAGAAAAACAACAGCCACAAAAGAAAGATGTTTTGCCAGGTCTCAGCCATGAGATTAAACTGGAGTTTTTATAAAAACAGACCTGTACCCTAGTGATGTTTTGGAACGTTTTCTTTTTCCTGGACTTGGTTTATGAATGCAGTGAAAATGCATTTGTCTTCCTCTGACATGGAGTTTGAGCCCTTCTTTTGTTGTGTGAGTGGCCAGGGCACTCAGCTGTGCTTATCTGGGTTTTGGCTGAGGAGATGAAGGTTGGGGCTGGACCACACATTTTTCTGATTGGACAATTTGAGCCCTGCAGCTGCTCTGCAGTTCTGAAAATGAAGGGAGGACTTGGAGACTTCTGTAGAATTACCATTATCTGAAATGCTTTAAAAATTCCAAGGGTAAAATTAATCATTTTCCTTAACATTTCTAGTTCTACCAGGCTGAAGTTTCAGTGATGACAACCACATTCTCCCATTTAACACATCTCCTGCAGAATTCTGCCTCACCTGTGATAACGTAGAGCAATGCATACAGAAATACTTTGGGAACGTGGCGCTTGTAGAGGGGAAGCTAAGCTGGAAAAAGAGAAGTTACTACGAAGCTTCTGGTGTGTTGCTTATACAATTCTGTTGATTTTTTAAAGAACATGCAAGAACTTAAAAAAATTATGAGTTAAGTTCCCTGGTTCTCTGGATTCTTGTATTGCCCTCATTGATCCAATCTCTGAGCTGCAGTGTGGAAGGGAGTATTAGTATCTGTTTGTTATTCTACCCTGGGAACACAAACAGAAAAAAAGAGAGGGCTTCTTGTGGTTTTAGACTCCGTGGACATACCTGGAGTTCAGCCTGCTCTTTTTTTCTCCCTAAAAAACAGATGAATCATAAGGTTAAATGAAATACTTTTTTTTTTCCTACTCAGTAGCTGAATTCAGGGCTTGACTCCCTTTCCTACCTCCTTCATGACTTCAATTTCCCTTTAGGAAAATGCCTGGGTTGTGCTTCCTGCTTACCATGGCAACTGGCACATGAAATGAGAAGGAAAACTGTGTCTGTTGAACTCTGGAATTGTTGTTAGTCATAGCCAATTATTAGCGCCATATGAGAAACAGTATTTTTGTATTTTTTGTGCCGCAGAATCTAGCAGTGACTTGGCCTTAAGACAAGTGGATAATTTAAAACTGCCCCCCCCCCCCCCCCCAGCATTCCCACGGTTACGAAAATCAAGCAAAAAGCACACTGCTGTCCTGCTCGTGCTCCACTCGGCCCTGTGCCCTAAATCGGGGTGCTTAAACACGTGGAACTGCTTGAACACAATTTCAGCCAATTCCTTTTGCCTGCTTTCCCATCACCACGAGTATGAAAGTCTGACTCAGGATAATCATCTGTGTAGGCTGTTCTGAAGTATTGGAAGCAACAGCTATAACATCTTGGATACTTTCAGCTAAGCCAGAGCCAGGATTAAGCAAGTTCCCAAACTGGCTGTTAACCAGGAAACAATCTAACCCAGCGCCAAAGAGCATTTGATAGCGGTGTCTCATGCATCCTCCTTGCACCACAGGAGTCCAGCAGCTATGGACAACCGGACATCTAGCTGGTATCCCACTGGATGGAGCTAATAGTCAGGTGGCTGCAAAGGGAAGCCAGGCAGCGCAAGGAACAAAATTTAGCCAAGTGAAGGAGGCTTAGGTCAAGCTGGCACAAGGCATCAACAACAGCAAAAAGAACCGGATCATAATGGCCAAGCTAGAGAAAGGCAGTGAGATCTCTGAGTTCATTTTCTTTCTGAGCCGGATAAACTTTTCAAAGAACACGTGTCACCACAAGGGCGAAAGATGAATAGTTTTGAAGTTAAGAATTAGAAATGAATGGGAGCTGCAAAGCTCAGACCTGGCCAAGTCCTGATGCCCCCAGAAGCTAGCTAGAGCGTGAGTGTTAAAATAAGAATGTTTGGTTCACTCCATAATAAAAAAGGGTAGCTATTTTCTCACGTCTTACTTGCAAACTGCAGTGTGAGATTAACTACATTTTGCAAATGTAGAAAATCCATAGGGATTATGCAATGCACTTTGGTCCAGATACATCTTAAAATTGGATCTTTTTTCTTCCATAGCACATCTGCTACAGGGAACACATCTCTATCATTTAAATCCCTTATCTGAAAAGACCAGGAAATATTTGAATTCAGTGAGAGGAAATAACTTCAAAGAAAACTTGGTGGCTGCTTAAGAATGAACCACAAGGAACAGGAACATGGGAACGACCAGAGCTGGAGAAAGGAGAATAACACACACAATGATTATTAAACAGGAAAAGCTTCCAGAGAAGTAAAACCTGAAAAGGGAAAAAACAACAAACCCAAACCCAGTCATAAAATAGAGTTGGACCAGTCTGAAAAATGTCAGGTAACTCCTTCTTTCCGTTCTCCTTCATAAGAGTGAGGAAGAAGTTGAGATCAGAAAAAATAGGGGCTCACAAACTGCTTTACTCACCTTTTTTTTTTTTTTTTTGTATTGTGAGATGATTTGCTTTAAATACCAAGAGTCAGACAAGAAATGTAAAAAGACTAGGTTGATTATTTGCAGGGATTATTTGAAGTGGCTTGGCTTTACCTTCTCCAGCCTCTGTGCCAGCCACAATACCCTGCTAAAGATGAGTGTTGCTTCGGGAAAAACAGAGAGAGGGAAGGGTTTCAGTCCTGCATTTACTCAGTCAGTAGCAGCCCTGGGTAGGCAGAGCTGCTCACTGCTCATCACTTAGCTCTCTTGCAGAGTTTATCTCAACTAGAGAACGTGCAAGAACTGCAGACGACCTTGCCTATGCTGGAATTTCACCTCGCGTGCCAGCTAACACCGTCAGAAACACCCTCACCTTTTTTTTGCCTTTGAAGATAAACCCTCAGCACTCATCCTCAACTCTTCATGCAGACGGATCTCCTAAAGATAGATGCCGGAGATTACAGGGAGAGTCCTTGCAGGAGGTTCCCAGCATACCACACGTTGCAGAGGCTTTCCCCAGTAGCCAAAGAGGGCAGAGCTGCCAAGGGATGGGAGAAGGAGGCTTCATTTATGAGCTTGTTTTAGGTCATACTTTGTCCCAATAAACATTTTCTTGGCACCAGTCCCTGCCATAAGGAATGTGAAAAACTAAGATGCCAGGGCAGCGAGCAGGATGAGGAATAAATCCTCTGAGTCAGAGGATAGCAAACACCACCGACAGCCTGGCTGCTGTTTTTTTGCAGTGAGGTGGGTAGCCAGATGCAAGCATGGCACATAGTGGGCATTGTATGTCGTAGATGAACCCTCAAGGTAAGGAGAAATAGGGACCCAGAGAGCCTGTGCAAAGAGATCTCATGCAGAAGAAGTGAGGAGAAAGGAGGAAGGGGTTGGAAAGCCTGTTGGGATAATGGGGGCAAGGCACAAAGTACACAAATGCAGCCCCACATTGTCCCATTGCCTGAAAGGAACAGAGACCTTCAGTACTGCCAGCCACAAAATTCAATAATGATGTGAAAGACATCAGGTTATGTTTGTGTGTGTACGGGGGAGGAGCAGCTGAGGGTTTGGTATTCTGGTTGGCCGTGCTGCCCTGTCAAGTATGAACAGAAGATGTTTCTCAGCAAGACTCTGTTTTCTCAGAGCTGGGAATATTAAAATAAATTAATAATCTAAAAATACAGTTGGTAACTCCACAGGATAATTGAAACATGCTTGGGGTTTTTTTTGTTGTGGTTTTTTTTTTTTTTCCAAGGGAGAACCATGAATATTCAACCTACAGGGAAGAAATACACAGAGCAAATCTGCAAACAAACTGCACAGTTTCCACCTAGAGATTTCTTTTCTTCATTCTGTCTTAGTCCAGCAGTTTTCATGCGTCTGTGCATATTGCCTTCTCTGAAGACCACATACACCCATACGTTCAGGCAGCAATCCAAACAGCTGAGAATGACTAGGATTTCTTTAGAAGCCTTAGCCAACACATGAACCCGTTCACCACCATTCCTCTCATGGACTCTATCCCTTCCTCACCCTACCCTGGCATCCCAGGTAGGGAACTTACTGAGATTGGAATCAACCTTCAGAAGCTGAAAAACCAGAAAAAGCTGTGCAGGATTTTTTATGAGCCTGCTCAGTATCATTCTGCCATCAGTCCAGTCTTCTTCTTTCTCCTTAGTTCAGGTGAATAAAGCTGGGTCTTTCTGGTTGCATTCTGGCACGCGTGGCACTTCTGCATAGATCCACCATTGCCCAGATCATTTGTTCATCATAGCTTTTATTTTTGCAAAACATAAATCATAACGTGCCACATGAGGGAAAGTCTCAGGAAGCAGAAAGCCAATTAGAAGAACTCGATTGGCTTAAACTGCCATTTATGCAATAGGTCAATGGCATTGTTTGCAACTGGTTGGAGCAGCTAATACTGCAATAGTTGTAGCCTCAGCTTCTCTTCTCCTGCAAAATCCTGCAGCATTTTCTCTATATTGAGTACAGGGCTATAATCACACTGCTTTTAGATGCAGCAGGAAGGAAGAGAGCTGTGGGTCTGAACCAAATGACCAGAGGAGGAAAATAATATTTAAAATTACCTGCTTCTGGGGTCCTAAAGTTTCCTACAGGCATATCTCCAGTCAATTCTGGGGGCCAGATGCAGAAGGCCTTGTTAGTCTCTAGAAAGTCCCATAGCCAGTTGTTCCACCCATTTGCAGAGCTACTTGAGTTTCAGAAATAACTTGAGCAAGAGAGGTTTATGCAGGTGTGCATCTATCCACAAAAGCTGCCATGACTGAGGAGTTATTGGAGGGGTTTGGCCAAGCAAGGAGAGAACCTATGTGAGTGCACCATCCCACCTCCCCCATTTCTGTCCTCTCTGCTGTTGCAGTTGGCAGACGTTTGCAGTCCACGGTAAACAGCACAGGACTGAGTCTTTGCTATTGCTGCCTAACTTGTGCAGACACTGATTCTCTTTAGATTTAGGTATTATTGTATCTTTCAGCATATGCACAGACACACACACAAATAATTAAATAAACCCAGATCACTCCAAAACAGTCCCTGTGTCCTCAAGCATCACAAAGAAGTGCTGAAGAAAAATATCTTTACGGAAATTGCTGAGAGTTCAGGGTCTCCAAGACAGGCACCACCCCACTGAATCAGTGGAGTGGCTGATCCACAGGCTTTTTCCTTTCTGAAGGCACACTCATTTAGGACCCATTCCCTTCCCCACCCTGCCATTGCAGTGGCCCTTTTCTCCTTTGAGCTGTTCACCCTCACACCTACCTCTTCCTCTCCCCCAGTACCCTAATGAGGGACTATTCAGCTATAGAGTTTCTGTAGCACCATACATCATGGTGCACACTTGGTCTTCGGGACGGGGTTACAGGACTTTCAAACCTGCCCTTGCACTGCCCCACATGGCCCCGATACAGACCTTTATCATTTCCCCTTCCCAAACACAAATCTTATACCAGAAAAAAAAATAACACTTCCACTTCATTTTAATTAGTATTTTCGTGAATATACAAAACCCAAGAATCAAGGCAGCTGGCAAGTGTTGAGACTTAAACCGGTATACCTTAGGAAAAGGCTTCACCTTGAAATGCTCGATACAGGAGCCTATTTCACACGACATATGTAACTGCTGAAGTGCTCACTAGGAAAGACAGCAGATCAGTCCAGGCCAAAGTAAACAGCCTCTATTGAACTGAGCGAGACCTGTAACCGCTGATGCAGGGGCTGGATTTGGTTCAGTTGTCTCCCTGCTTGCATTTTTCACAAGAATTACTCATGACCATTATTTGCGTTTGTCCTGCCTGATCTGAGGATGTGGAAGGGAAGCACACAGGGGACGTGACCAAACACATGGAGGTAGCTGAAGCAAGAAGCATAGTAATCTAGGGGCGTGGGACAGCCACTTTCACAAAGCCAACAAAAGCACAGGCCCCCATGTATTCTGCCCAAATTCTAGCCTGTAGATGTGTGAAATCTTGTGTGAAGTACATAACAGCTTTTTGAAGGAGTCGCTTGTTAGCAAGAGGAGCTTTTTCTGGACTGACACTTCTGAAGGTAGGAGCGCACGCAGCAGTTCCGTCAGTGACAGGAGGTAGGCTTGAATAAAGGCAGCATATGGCTGAGGAGTGAGCTAGCCTTTTATTGGGCTTGACTAGCAACAGGCTTTCTATCTGTGACACGTCTGTACTGCTGACACACTTAAAATCTCAGAGTGTCTGCCTTATTCTAAGGCAAGGGGTGACAGAGACCAGAACAGAAGTTGAACGATAAAATATATTAGAGAGGTCTGCAGTCTTCTCCCTTGCAGCATCCGTCCTTATTGGTCATGGGAGGTTACAGTTTTGCTCACATAGCCCTTGCCAGAGCCTTTAGCATTATGATTTACATTCAACTTAGTTTTAGAGAGAAACTTTTTTGGAGCAAGTGTATATGGACATTTTCCTTTCTGATGTCATCACAGAACAAACCACATCACTTCTTATCTTATGCTCCAAGGATTTCTTGTACAGTGAAAGAAGGATTGTGCCTCAGACAGGAGGCATTAAGGCTGCAGAACAAGAGGCAAAGAAGGGACAAGAAGATTCTTTCCTGGAGTCGTCAGCTCTGTGTGTCAAGTTTTTGGAGGGGCAAAAGTATATATGGGAGAAGTAGTGGAAAAACTTCAAATCCTCCATGGCACGAGGAGAATGGAGCAGGAGATAAACGAACGCAGTTTCACACAGTGCTTCAGGACAGTGCTGAGGATAGCGGGTCTTCAGTAGTCAACTCTGCTCCAGTAGAACATGGTACCAAGGAGGACGAAGAACTGAAACAACAAGACTACTAAGATTCTCTGCTCCCTGTTTCCTTCTCCCCACCTCTCCCCAAGCCCCAGATAGTCCTACTGGTAGGAGACAGCAACAGAAATTCTTGACAAGCAAAGTCCGTTCAGGCAGAGGAAGTTTAAAGCTTTTTATCTGCACAGAAGTTTCACAGTGAAGAAAGAAGATATGTGCAGCCATAACTATTTGACTGGATCACTCAGCTCACTGAGGCTTATCTATCATGAAGCTGCTGAACCCTGAGAATTTAAAGCACTCATACAACTCCAACTAGAAATTGAATTATCTGTCATGTTTACTGTTTAGATGATCCAATACTCTTCACAAACAAGCATCGGTAAACTGTGTTTGCTGTGTTGTATTGCTGAGATGGCAGCAGGCCACAGCAGGCTGGAAGGCTATCTAGCTCCTCACCTGTGGAAGCCAGAATGGAGGTGAACTTGTAAATGTAGCCCTGTTAATGGAACAGGCTACACGCAAATTGGTGACGAATGAATAACTATAATCTAGTGACATTTTTAATGCGTCAGTCCTGTCATCCGCCTCCACCCAACTGGGTGTGGAATAGCAAGAAAAGAGAAGAGGAAATAAAGGCAAATATTAAGTACTCACAGTCCAACAGAGGATGGCAAAACCAAACCAGGCAACACCTGAGGCATGTGTGTTCATTGGCCCAGAAATGGCATCATAACAACCCTGTAAGACAATCAAGAATGAATCAACACCTGCTTTGAGCTTGTACCACAAGCCCTCTTTATAATCCACCTCTGAGAGAGACTGAAGTGGCATGCTCCTCGTCTATTGCAATTTGGGTCGCTCACAGTGTCTCAAGAAGACAAGTCAGAGCTACACTGCCTATTGACAACTTGCAGATAGCCTACCTGTTTCTAGCTGCAAATACAAAGTAGCTTCATCTCAGACACTTCAAGGACGACTTCCTGTGCCATCTACTTGCCAAGTATACATATATAACCAGACACAGCCAACAGAGTTGTCACCCAGAATCAAGAAGCTGCAGGCAACTTGGAAGCTTGAATGCCTTCTACAAATGCTTGCTAGTGCAGAAGTTGCCTGCTAAAGACCCAGAAATCTGTTTGAATAGGACAAGCTGGTCTACTGAAAAGTTCTACCTTGAGGAGGAGAACTGCTGCCTTGCTCACTCATATTATATGCACTCATTTTTGGGCTAAGTTTGATTTAGCTACTGTCCACCTACAGGTTGGAGATGTCAATTCTTACTGGTGGCATTGGGGATGTGCTCTTAATAGTTGTGTCTCCATCAGGAGACCCCTTATTACAACCTGTCCTCTGTTCAGCAACATGGCCTAGACGCCACGGGCATTGCTTCTCCTCCAGAAAGTGTTTGAACACCTGTAGCTCACAGTAGAGTAGGAAGGCTATTCACTGTTCCCTTCCAGCAAGGAGCTTCTGACCAACGTATGTTAACTGGAAAAAGCGGAGAGGGTCTTACATTGCTGTTATAGTAGCCAGGGACTCCAAGCTTGCAGCCATCGAGGTTGACGGGAGACCCTTGGTCATTCAGGACACAGCAATTGTGTGGCCAAGGGTAGTCAGCGTCGTTGTGCGTTTTACGGAAGGCAGACGTGTACTCCTGCCAGTCGGAGGGACCCCGCACCCCACAGCACCGCTTCTGCAGGGCAAGAGAAGGGATCGGTCTTTATGGGCCCAGGTCACAGCCCTGCCCATGGCTGGACCCTGGACATGGCTGGTTAGGTATTAACCACAGATTTATGAGAAAGATTTTTGAAGTGCCTGTCTTTGACAGTCTTCTATCTGACAAACAAGCAAAACTGGGAGCATGGCACGACCTTCTCTAAGATGCAAGGCAGATGCCGCCCTCTTTATTACCAAGCGGCCCCAAGGAGGACTTGAAATTCCAGGGCTGCAGAGCATTCAATAATTAGTGAGAGTTTTCAGTGTTACTAGTACCTGAAGCATGAGGTTATCCCATGTTTTTGTGACCCCTTCAGTCATCCATTTGTCATTGTTATTGTCTATGTCTGACTTACGATACCTCTCCAGCATTTGCTTCAGGAAGAGATTTTGAGTGAGCTAAAGGGAAAAAAAAAAACAGAGAAGAATGCAGAAACTATGTAAGTAAGTGGCCTTGTAAAGCAAATATAGGGTTATTTAGGGTGGGTTTATTTGCTTATTTCAGTGTCCTGCTGGAGAACAGGAATGCTGCTTCTCCCCCACTTTTACACACAGGAGAACAAAGAGCAAGATTTAAGGAGCAGGAGCAACAATGATGTAGATCTTGAGCAAGACTCTTAAGCAGGCTCTACCAGGTGTCAGATCACAGGAGATGAAGAAGCTATGGGTTACATTTGATATGTTGCTTGGAATTAAAGCATCACAAGTCGTTTTCCTCCCTCCCAATAACTCCCATAACCCACGTAATCTTTCCCTCGCTAGTAACACTGCCTGGGGCAATGCTAAAGATTTGTCTTCTGCATGCATGATAGAATCAGTCTATAGCTGTAAGACTAAACACTGTATTGATGATTCAGGTAACCCACGCTACTGCTTCCTTAACTACAAGGTTGTAAACATTTTAAAATGTTAAAAATAACAAACCTATGTCAAAAAGAACAAAGTTACTTCCTTGATTAGAATAGTGACGTTGGAAACGTTCCTTGTGGGGTCTTATTCTAAATCAGCAGTACTCCTTTGAGTTTACCTCCTACCACCACATAGGCCATTTACTACACTGAACAGGACCAGAGTGTGCCCTTAGACCTGCAACGTTTCCCAGCACGGTTGCAAGAATACATGAGTTAAAAATACTCACGAAGTCTCGGTGAGTGGCTGCTGTGATGCAAGAAGCCATTTCAAATGCATAAGTGATCAACATCAGAATAATGTACTGTGGGAGACAGACAGCAGAGTTAGCTTGTGGAGAAACAGTGTTTTTCAAGGATAAGCTTAAAACCCTGCTCAAGGCAAAGGAGGCCAGGCTCTCCTAGTCTCCTCAGTCTTCTCCATGCCCCTAAACATTCGTGTAGCCCTTTCCTGTGCTTGTTTTAGTTTGCGATCTGCTTTCTTGAAGGTGTATGACTGGAATTGTTCTCCATCTCACAGATGAGTTTTCTTCAGAACCTCATGGCATTAATACCAACCTGCCATATGGAAAATACTTTGCCTGATAAGTCCTAGAATAACATTTGCCCTTTTTCTTCGTTGCATCTCATTGGCAACTTACGCTTGTGCCATGTTTCCTTCCAGTTCTACTCGCCAGCTATAAGCTTTTCAGCAAGCAGCTCTTCACTCCTAGCCCAAGAGCTTTGGGGAAACATATGGTACAATTTAGGGTATTGTTCAGGTCCTCTTGATTTTGCATTGTCAGATCTCCTCAGCACTCCTACTTTGTCAGTAAGGATCCCTCATGAAAACAGATCCTGATCACATCTCAGTCTATTTCATTGTTTTTCTTCCTTTCTCAGCACAACCCCTTTAACATTTCCCATATTCCCTTTGGAGTTCTTGTGTCTCTATCTCTTCTCCCACACTTTAAAATGGTTCTCAGATTCAAGGCTTTTGTTTCTTTCTTAACCCAGCTTCTGCTCCTTGTACCCTCTCTTATCTCCTATACCACAGCCTTCAGTTTCAGCCAAGACACCAAATTCAGGGTCAAGGGAATTTTCTTCCCTCACCTGTTTGTCCGAAAATTCCCTGACACAAGAGTTAAGATCTCTAAGTGTCTCTTGTTTAAAACAGACACCCTGCCATCCCACGTTAGTCCAAGAGAGTGCTGATTCCAGAGTTTCAGCTCTACCATTCATTAATACAAGCATCAATGAAGTTTTGCCACTGCCAGCCTGAAGGACTAAGTAAGAAATTGTACAGAGATTTGTTCACATCTTAACATTGTCCTTGGTTTATCCAAAGCTCTCTGTCCCCACCCTTGTAATTTCTGCCTTCCTGCTGATGTCTAATGTTCTCAATTGCACCCATATTTGGTATACTAACACATACTAATGCCTTGCACAGCTCCTAAACTGAATAGTACATGACAGCTGAAAGGCAGTAAGGGGTGGGGAGAAACAAGGATCTAAACCATATCCCAGCTACATCTGATTGCACAAGTGCTTCTCCATCACTTCAGAGCAAGGTCAGGGTCAAACCAGTCGGCTTAAACCTCCATTGTAGCTCTCATCATTAATTCCCTCCTGGTTTGGGAGCTTGTCATGTGTGTATCCTCACAGAATTCACCTTGTGAGACACCACAGCCATGATCAGGAAGAACATTTTGCTCTTTATCACTAATAAAAGATGCCTTTGCTCAGTGGCTGGTTACCAAGGTGAGCAGGGAAACTAAGGCAGGGTTTTTTTCAGTTTGGCAAACTTTTCTACACTTACCACCAGCAGCAAGGTCCTGTTGGACTTAATGACTGCAACGATACCAAGGATAGACAGAGCAAAGAGAGCAAAGCCAACAAAAATGCCAATCCAGGCAGCAGCATAGATGTCATCGTTTTCTGTGGCTTCCAGCAGAGGGTAGAGACCATGGGGATCAGACACAAAGAAGATGCACTCTGCTGTCAGGGCGATGCCACACATCTGAGAAGTGCAAGGTTGGGAAATCCATTAGATCAAGCTTCCCCAAAGAAACAAAAAAGACAGGAAAAGATGGAGACTGCTTTCCTTTCATTTTACTTCCTACCAAACAGGAGCTATTCAATTGCTCCTGTGCCCAACTCTACAATCTCTTGTATTGTGCCTTCACAGAAGAGTTGCAGGCAAAACTCACCCAGCCTAGACTTGAGAGTTCACATCTAGGACTTGAGGATATTAAGAAAGAATTAACAGAATGTTTCCCATCACTATATGGAGGGAGGTGGCTGGAAAGATGTTGGTCAGCAGCAAGGGCTCTTCCCCTAGAATTCATGTTGGTCTTGTGGATCAGCCCCTGCTGTCCCCTCCCCACCCGACTGATCATCTAACACAGCTCTCCTTTAGAACCCCCCTTATACTTCACTGTTTTATTTATGTGTGGGCTTCACACGTGAAAGGGATTTTATAGCTGGAAACTACTATTTTAAGTGTCATACTGGAAGGAAGCCTCCACCCATACTTGTCTCAGTTCACTTACCCCAATGACTACATTCCCAAAGACTAATAGACCCTGTAAGATG
Source organism: Gallinago jamesoni (assembly GCA_025769975.1). Lineage (NCBI taxonomy): Eukaryota > Metazoa > Chordata > Aves > Charadriiformes > Scolopacidae > Gallinago > Gallinago jamesoni. The sequence continues at coordinate 84,678,382 of JAOQGH010000001.1, forward strand.
CGTATGCCATCATCACTTTTTGCCATCTTTAATTCTTCATGCAACCTGGGAAAAAAACAGACAGTCTTCAGTTAGACCAGTACAATAGGCTTCACTCAGGATAGACAGAACCCGCCAGCCTGTCTGTACAGCTCCTACCCCTTGCTTCATAGTACTTTCAGAGGAGAAGCTTTCCCAGGTGTGAACCTGGTAACTCAAACTCTCTCTAATACTTGAGCTGCAGAAGATTGGGACCACTCTGAGGGCAGCCACTGTCTTCAGCTCCCTTTCGAGCAGGGTTTTCACCATCTCAGCAGCACCCATGCAAGCCTCGGGTCACGGTGTTGCTCTTCCACCTGGCTAGAAACACCAGCTACACACAGATGGACAGGGGACAAGTCCAGGGTCCTCTCCTGGCTCCTTTTCCAAAGGAGCCAGCTTTACCCCAGGGTATGCTATCCAGCCTGCTCGCTGTCTGTTTCATTTTGGCCAGCGCTACCATGGGACTGAGCTGGTAACCACAGCGCTTTAGCTGTATCCCACGGTGCGCATCGGCTTGGCAGCACCTCGCTAAGGGTAGCCCCATCTCCCATCCATGCCAGGAACTGAAGCTGGGCCCCCTGTTCCTGGTCAGGTGCGAGGGAGGGAGCAGCTCAGGCTGCAGCTGGCTTACGGGAGCTGGGCCAAGTGGCATTCCCACCAAATTCCTGAGAGCGCTATATCCTGCAGGCTGAGGCCAGGTGACCCGCATCGAATTCATCCCCTTCCAGAGAGAGCAGCATAAAGGCACTAGTCAGAGGTGTGAGACCTTTTGGAGAAACAAGGCCAGATGACAGTGCCAAGCAAGTCCTTCTTTCAAAGGGACAGAGTGTGTGTGTGCATGGAGAGGGGGAGGGAATAAAAACCCCAATCCTGAGACAGCTGCTTTTGCTGGGGGGCTAAGAAAATATAAGCTGTGAAAAAAAGGCTGAAGTGGGCCCAACTTGAACAGACAACAGGAAAAGCATCTTGAACACCCCTCTTCTGCCAGAATACCTGCACTAGTGCCTTCGCTTGCTGGGGTTACTGATGCCAGGATTGTTCAAAGAAGCTGTTGGAAAATAAGATCAGACATGGCTGTCAATGAAGGAGAGTTTCTTGAGAAAGAGCATTGTGATACCTCTCTAACAATGCCACCTTCAGCCTCCTCAGTAGCTGCCCTTTTAGGCTTCCAACAGTGACAGAGGGAAAAACAGAATTTCCCAACACCCTTTCTGCTGTCATTTGAGGGTTAGGCATGGAGACATCTCAGTGCTCTCACCATTATACCAGCAGCAGAGCACATAAATATTTTCCCATAATAGTGTGAAAGGGGATGGACATTATTTCCAAAGTGAGAAGTCATTTTTGTTCCCAGCCAGGTGTTTGGAGGTCAGCCCAATACACCTGAAGCTATATGGCTTTGTATTTAAAAATGGCAGGCTCATGCGGTCAACCCGAAGCTCTGTCTCTGCCAAACTTGTTGACCAACAAGCATGCCCAGGGGACCACGTACAACTCTCTTGTGGGTCAGATTTGGTTATGGTCAATGTTTGGCCACATGTGGCCCGCAATGCAACACTTCAGAGTCTACCAAACCTGAGAGGAGCCCTGGTCCTCATCTGAAAGCTGAAGAGATGCCACTGCCTGGCTTATGGACCTTTGTGCTGCAAATTCCAAAAGTTTTCAAAAAGCCTTTAGTTATTGTTGTCTAAGAGACATCACAAGTCAGGGGGCAGTCAAAAGAGCAAGGAAGCCTTCCCTGCTCGAAGGGAGGCATGTGACCTCTTGATGACTACATGGATAAGCAGGTCTGGTCCAGCTGCCGTTTGGATAGCAGGGTTGAGTGTGCCATGTCGCTAGCAAAACAGATCACACCAAGTGTGATTAACAACATTACAACCCTTTCCTTAACACTGCAGGAACCTCTTTTGCCCTCCCTTTCTCTCCTACAGACAGCCCCCTCCTGCACCCAGTCCACCCAGTCCATGCGCTTGCCTTCCCACAAGCTGGCTTTCTTCTCCTCCCTGTCAGGCAGGACCTGGTTCGCTCTTGCCTCTCCTTGGGCAGGTATTGCTGCAGGCACGCCAGCCCGAGAAAGCAAGCCTCTTCTCTTAGGGCAAACCTATCTCCTAGGCTACAGTAGCTGGGAGGAAAGCTGGACATGGTCACCACCACACAGATATCAACTGGACAATGGCAAGCTTCTTGGTCAGCCTAAGGGTCATCAGTACCTTACTTAAGTCCAATGGGATTGCAGGGCAGGGGAAAGCAGAGAGACTGGGAGAGATGAGAAAAAGGGAAGGAAGAGCCTTTACTGTAGACCTAAAAATAAACACTGTAATGATATTGCCATAGTAGTATGAATTCTCCCTCTGTCTCCAAGTTATTGGCACTGGGGTCCGTTTCTTGGCATCCACTTCATTCCCCCATGTCACACATGGCAACCCCTTGTCTGGCCCCTTCTCCATTGTAGAAGGTCCAGTATCAGCATCATTGATAAGAGACAGGGGAAGTTCTCCAAGGACATGACAACAGCTGGGCAGCTGGAGATTCGTCCATCCAACATGCCCCAGAGGAGAAGCCGCATGAGACCTGGGGCTTTCCACCCGCTGCCCCACTCCTCACGTCTCAGAGGTCTGCGAGGTTAAACAAGAGCAAGCGTTGCACAGCACTTGGCACTGGTTCATGACTACAGAAGCATGAGGCAAACTTTAGCTGGCTTGCCCGAGGCAAGCTGCATGCAGGTGTGACTCACAACCATTCCATGGGGTGTGACACTGGTTGGCAGTCCTCCTCCCAGTCCCCAGAGAGAACAGGCGCCAGAAGCTCCTGCCTGCGGACACAAGTCCGTCTGGAAGTAGAGGAGGCTTCTTCATGGGCTGGTTGAGACTATTTTTATGACCCAAATACAGTTCCCTGGGGCTTCAGGAAAACCCCTGAGGAAATCGGAGCTTTAGCTGCAACTGTTATCCAAAATCTCCAGGTGGCCGGGTCCTGGGATTTCAGCCTTGAGCTTGTATGGACCTGGTGTTCCTCAGCACATCCCAGGCACCTTGCAATTTAGCTGTGACTTGTCTAGGTCCCAGGTATTCAACTGCCACTACCATAGACTTTGCTCCATGCTCCAAGTAGCTTTGGAAAGGTGTCTGATCCTCCCATTGTACCACAAAAACCTGTATCCTTCCTGAAGTACATCCTTCTTCCTCTTCCTTACGTTCTGGTCACAACCCAGACTGCAATTTCTCCCCCCTTCTCTACCTTCACATCCCCAAAATACTCCTGACACCTGTGGGGGTCCAGCTGAGCTGGTCAGAGCCCAGGAGTAGTGGTAGCCCTGCCTCCCTCTGTTCCTCCACAAGTTGCAGACACTTCTGTTATTTCCATGCCCTTGGAGCTTTCTTGACCTCTCCTCCTTTCCTCTCCTGACAGTGGCTCTGTGAGACCTGCAGCACAACTGTGGGAGCTGAAAAGGAAGCTCCTTTCTGCGGAGGCTGGCTTCTGCCCTTGGATTTTAGGTGACAACCCCATGTGTGCTTTCCAAGGAAGCCCTGCTTGCAGCAGTTGCTGGATTCAAACAGGATTCAAGCCTCTGCTGTGCATCCCTCACACACATCGGTCTGGTTGATTTTTTGAAGCCTCCACACCGTACAGATGAATGCCCTCCTGCTTGGCCTAGTCCTAACTCCATTTCTAGCCCCCAAAAAAAGCAATGGGTGAAAAATGCTTTGGCATTTCCCCATGCAGAAGCGGGACACATTTTGATTGCCTCGCATTCTGTGACAGTTGTTGTGGTGGAGTCATGGCACTATGATCAAGGGATGTCCAAAAAGACCTCTGCGAGCATAATTTGTCCCTACACACTGCCCTTGGAGGTGCCTCAGGGTGGCAGTGGGGCTTACAGGGGTTTCACCTCACCCCCTGCTAACCCCTTTTGCTTCAGCGTCCCCGTGCAGGGCGTTGCGTTCTCATCCCCTGGTGTCAGGAGGGAGAGACAAGAGACGCGTTTGTTTTATTACTCATGGGCTCCGCACACCTTGGCCAAAGGGTTCTGTGACACTCGAGCACAACTAAACAAACCCATCCCTTCAACGGCAGAAACCTGATCCTTGCCCGTACCCCCCTTCCAACGCAGGAGCCCGGACACCACACCTCCTGCCCCTGGAGAGCATGTCTCTGCAGGCAGGAGCGAGGTGCCTGGGCTGGGACTGGGGTGCTGACAAGGGAAGCCAGCAGGGTGGAACCACTGCCAGAGGTGCCATGGCAGCGCCAGTGCTGCGGGAAGCCTCCATGAGCCATGGACCTGCCACCCACCCTGACCTGCTGTAGGCTCTTGTATGCATTGAGAGTTGAGGGGCCAGACAGCAATAAACCTACTTTTTCCACCCCCTACCCCCCATTTGGTTTCAGTGAAAAGTTTAGCCCCTAAAGGTCTTAAATAGAAGGTAGTTTCCAAGTGCTTGGGACATCAGCAGAGTTATAGAGCTTTTAAGAGGATGCAGTTAAATATCTTATTGATGAATCACTTGGAGTACATATCAGGAAGAAGTTTTTCACTCTGAGGTTGATGAGGCGCTGGAACAGGTTGCCCAGGGAAGTTGTGGATGCCCCATCCCTGGAGGTGTTCAAGGTCAGGCTGGATGGGGCTTTGAGCAACCTGCTCTGGTGGGAGGTGTCCCTGCCCATGGCAGGGCAGTTGGAACTCGATGATCTTTAAGGTCCCTGCCAACCCAAACCATTCTACGATTCTATGACTCTGCTGTATTAAGCGAAAAGTTTTACAAGTGTGAATTCATTATTCGTTTACTTATTTTAAAGCAAACACCTCCAGCACACACAAAACCACACACTCCTCCTGCCCTGCTGGACTTTCTCCACCGCTCCACCTGCCCTGAAATGCAGCCGCCTCTGACAGAGAACAGCTTGTGCACCAGGAGTCAACCACATTCAGAAAAGGAAGACCCAGCCAGTTATTTTGGGCTACCAGGGGAGAAAAAATAAAGCAAAACCAAATCTCAGCATCAAGCAGGGGTCAGAGACTAATTAAGTTTCCTTTCAAGAGAGATTTCTAAGAAGTGAAGCCTCTGTGAACAGTGGAGTGGCTGGTAAATCATCATCAGGCATAATTACCTCGGAAATACAGCTGGGAGGTAGGTTTTTCCTCTCTCCCTCATTAGTTCAGCACAGCCAAAACAAGAAGCTTTTTTTTTTTTATTTTGCCTTTTCCATTTTCACAAGTGAGGCGGAACTACAGCATTCATCTTTCTCTGCAACAATTTTTCTTTCTTTTTTTTGTTTTTTTTTTACACTCAGTTATACGTGCAACAGATTTAATTTTCCTGTTCCCTCCTCCCCAGCCTTTAGGAAAAAAAAATATAAAACAAATTAAAACCAAACAAAAAAGCCATAGAGAAGATACAGCCCGAGGTAAGAAAAATGAAATACTTATTAATCTTCCACAGTTAACCTTATGCAGGTACCACACTCCCACATAGTCAACACAGTCCAGGGACTAAAATAAAAACCATTAAACATAAAAGCTTTCTCTTCTCTCAACAAACACTTATTGCTCACATGCCTCATAAAGAGTAAGACAATGACCAAAGAAAGGCACTCACCTTCTCGTGATGCTCCCCAGCAGAAATCCTAACCCACCTGCAAAGCCAAAAGAGCACCTTTCTCCCACCTCCCCTGGGTTTTAAAAAGCCCAGGTTGCTTGTGAAAAGTGCTGCGTGATTGGTAGGGTGCCCATCACATGAGGACAACTTTATTTCTAGCCAAACCTGTTCCCCGGTCCTCCATGGGACTGGAGGGTGTCTCTGTGATTCTTAGATCGTATTGGAATGCCGTTGTGCCGAAAACACAAAGCTTTGAAGAATTTCTATTATTATACTCTCAAAAGGGTGGACGAATGACTCACTTGTACGAAATACTTGAACTTTAAAGAAGATGGGCAGGTTGGGAGGACATAAATATTAGGATTGCTGGACTGCTGTTTGAGCAGGAGTATAAGAAGAATGTACTTACTAAAAAAAGAGAGTAAATGAAATTTAATGTTTTCATTTAATTTTGTTGCATGGGGAAAATCCAGTGGTTTGGGTTGGATCCATTTTAGTTTTATTTAGCTTGGGATTTTTTTGGGGAAACAGAAATGTAGATGTTGGTAACTCTGTAAGATACTCTAAATAACATAAAAAGTGGGGAGATTATTGCACTTCTTTGGTCCCTTGGGATTTTTAACATATTAATTCTCATTAATACCAACTAAAGTCAAGCACAGACATATATATTAATTGGTCTGAGATGAGCTGAAAGGGGCTGAGGCTGAGGAGCACAGCAGAAAAGGAGGATCTCTGACCTTCCTCTCCCTCACCCAGCTTGTTGTTTAGCTGTGTGAGACTACTTTTTAGTGATATCCAGAGAGAAATTTGGTATTGGGAAGGAGAGAGCTGGGATGGGTTTTTTGTTTGCACTTCTTTTTTGGTGTGTGTTACTGAGGGCAGACTATGAGTTTGCATGAATTTGTGTGCAGAGCAGAAGGTCAAAGACCTTGCCTGAGCAAGGGAGTGCACTGGGCTTGACAAACCTTGTGGTGGAAAGGCCAAATGCCACAATGGGTACTTCCAGTGTGATGCCTGCAGCTGCTTAACCTCCCCTGTAGGTCTGCATCTGCGCTGGCATATTTCAGCTGAGAATGTACCAACACCACGGAGCCATACGTAAGCACACATGTACGTGTGTACAAGTACACGCACAAATCCACACATGCACGTGCTTTCCTCATGTGTATCCAGACATAGGTCCACCTATAATCATCTCTGTTGTGTATGGGTTAAAGGCAAGCAAAGTGTTGGCATGGGAGTGAAAATGCACTGCAATTCGGGGTTCCACCTGGAGGCAGAGTCAGACACCACAGCCTCGCCAATTTTCAGAAGGAGGCGGAAAATGAAATTCCTCAGGAGATCTGTCACTTGACTGTGACAAAGTGCTCCATGAGTGACAGGGCAATGTGAGAACATGCCTATCACTAAGTGTGCTGTGGCTTTTCAAAATCGGCATGGGAGGGATGCTGAAGGATGCCCAAAGAGAGAACAAAGATGCTGGAAAGGGCTGGCGGATGCTGTGGGTAACTCCAGTTGGCTGGCCCAACTCCTAGCCTCTGAGAACACTCTTTCCTGCCTCCTTTGAATTTCCTTTCTTCATGGCATGGAGATAGTGGTTTGAGACAGAGAGTGTGAGAGGGAGGAATCAGAGATGGTGAGATGGAGAGATCACAGGAGGACAAGGAGGTTATGGCCAAAGCAGCAGGGTCCCAGGAGCCATTTCTATGACTGCTTCATGCCAGCATCATGAAAGAGCCACTCCCATCCATGAAGAGGAGGGTCCTAACTGCATTTGTGATGCTGCACAGGAAAACCAGATCTCATGGTTACGGGAGAGGGCTCAGGAAATCCCACTCTACATCCCCAGCAGTGTGGCCTCAGTGTTGGCCGTGCCCCTGCACCCGTGCACAGGTTCAGCTGGACACATACTGTCTGTTTGTCCCAGGGAAAGGGACATTTTTTGCTGATTGTCCCTACTGGAGGTGGGGCTGAGCATCCCTGCCGCAGCGTTACTGCTAAGGCACTGCCCATGAGCGGCCACCTTTCCTGGCAGAGTCCCATCACCAGCTGGGTCAGCAACAGCCCACTGAGGGCACTGCCACCGGCAGCCCCCAGCCCCAATTCCTACCACCCGGCTTTTGTTCCCGCATTCCCGGGAGGGCTGCAAACAGCTGCATCCCAGCCCGCAGTTCGACCTTCCTTCCCTTGGCCAGATTTGGGTTTGAGGCTCGCGTCTGCTGCCCGAGCCCTCCACGTGCGATGGCTGGGAGCCAGCTCCTCCCTGGAGGAGAAGGGAATTCCTCACGGCCACCTCCTCTCCTGTGTCTCAGCGCATCCACACGGAGGCCACGGATAGGGGGCCGTAGGGGGGGGACAGATGTCCGCCTGCGCCCCTCGGGTTTGCAGCTGGCTTGGCTCGGCGCCAGCCTTCCCTCCTGCCTCCCCAGCCGGCTCATGCCTTTCCCTACAGCTGCCTCCCCTTTCTGCATGGTTTATGCCCTTTTCTTTGGTTTTTTGGGTTGGTTGGGTTTTTTTTTTTGTGGGGTTTTTTACCACTTTTATACCTCTCAGCCTTGAGAAAGAGGGATGACGGCGGGGGGGTGCAGAGAATAAATAAGTGAACACCACCTAGGGAGATCAGGGGAGAGCAACTCTGTCCCTGAAATTGTTTTCCAAACAGTGCTGAGTGTGGGGAGACAAATGGCATACCGTTAGCAACAACCAGGGGCTAATTATAGGGGTTTAGGATAAACCGCTGGGTGGCTGGGCTGGCCACTCTGGCTCAGCCTGCAAACATATAGACTGAAAAGCAGAACTGTATGTATATATTTAGTATAATGAGGAATGTGGTAAGTGACTTCTTGCTAAAACCTCAGATGCCTTGGTGAAGAGTGTTACAGAAAACCCAGATACAGGCATCTTTGTGATGCTGGTAATCCTGGTATTTTGCACTTGGCAATGCATAATCCACCCATGAATATGGCATTGCACGCTTCATTCCTAAGAGGAGTGCTATAAAGCACATTCTCAAGGATTGGGGTTTCTTTATATTTCGTGGAAGGAAAGGGATACACCTTATTTTTCTAATTTTGTAGGGTAGTTTTATTCATGAACTTATAACCAAGGCTATATTTTGGTGGTGTTAAGACTTGCAATTCAGGGTGTTTGTGTAAAGCCCAAGGACTCATGTGATCGCATGAAAATCTGTACTTTTCGTCTTTCAGAAGAAAACATTTCTTCTCCTTCTGACAACTGAGCAAGCAGAAAGGACAAACAAGTCAGAGGAAGCTGTTCTGTCTGGTAAAGAACTGGGTTCAGGTAGAGAACTGCTTGCCCAGGGATTTTTGGGCTAGTGCTGATAGTGAAATTTGCACATGTTGGTAAAAACAGTAACATATTAAATCTCGGTACCCCACTGCTAACAATTAGATCAGCTGCTGTGGCTCCCTTCCTCAGTGGTCTCAACCCAAAAGCTTAGAGAAACAGTAGGTATTTATAAAGGCTGCTACTACTGTTAATAAAGAAGATCCTCAGGGTGCCTTATTGCACACATTGAGAGAGAGATTTGGGGTCTAAATCTCCCCTTAAGGATGCCTCTTATACTCTGCTGACTATGAAGGAAACTCAGAGGAGAGCCTCACCACAGGCCTGATACCTGCCTGGGTTTTCCTTTCTGCAGAGGAAAACCCAGACCAAAATATCTGCATCTTAGAGCTGCTGATCTCACCTAGGTCTTTCAGCAACCTAGAGGTCACATTTTTGTACATGCAGAGACCAGAAGATAAAACAAGCATGGAGGAGCCTGGGGGAGTCCTGAGGTCAAGCCCTGCCCTGGCTCCCCTCCCACCATCAGTTTCTTCTGGCATGGAAGGGGAGCCAAGCCCTGCAAGAGTGGCATTCCCCAGCCAACACCCTTGATGGAGTAAAAGGATCAGTAAATGGGACGTGGCTTCTTCTTGAGTTTCATCTTCCCATGAGGGCAGGCCAGCTCACTCTGATCGGGAGCCTGAGCACAAGAAGGCTCAGAGGAGGCCAGAAACCTCCCTGTGCCTGGGAAAAGGATTGCCTGGGATCTTGCAAATACATAGCAGGATAAAAGGCTTTTGGGAAGACAGAAAATATCTGCTTGTGTTTTAGATAAGTTCTTTAAAAGGGCTGCCAGTGTCCAAGGAAGGTCTGCTAGAAAGCATCTCGGTATTGCTCTTGATTGTGAATTTGAGGGCTTTCTGGCCTGTGAAGGACTGCATGTGTCAATGCTGATCTGTCCATTAGCATGGGGTCTCCCAGATCCCAAATGGCCTTGGTACTGTGGCGGTCCTTTGGCACTGGTGGTTCAGTTGAGTTTCATGTAACAGACCAGGAACAAGCTGTTCTGCCTGGACCTAGTGACTGCATTGCTTATGCTGATGGTTAAAAATCTCTTCTCCAAAACCCCGTGTGTCAGTCACGAGCCACAACATGTTAAAAGGAAGAAGTTTTGTTTGGGGACCTTCATTTTGCACAGGGCCAAAGAAATTTGTTCACATCAATTGTTCCAGCATTTGGGAGATACTTCATTCCTTCCAAATCCATCCTTCTTGCCTCCTCTGCATTAACTGCTTCTGATCTGGGAGGCTGTAAAGGGCTGGCAGTGGAGCACTGCCATCTACATACAGTTGCCTGTCACTATCCAGTTCCCAACACGCTTGCTGTGAGCCAAGTGCTGCAAGCATTGGTCTGATTTATCTCAGCATCTCCGTCTCGCCGGAGGGCTAGAGCGCGCAAAAGAAAGAAGGAGGACAGTCAAGTTAAAGCTTCATTGCAAGAGCCTCGGCAGCAGGAAGAAAGGGGAATAGCCAAGGGGTGTTGTCTGGTTCGGTGCTGAGGAGCACCGGGATGGAAATAAATATCATGCACGCCTTGGGCGAATTTATAGTGCTCCTGGGGTGACGGCCTCTGCCTTGGCAAGGGTGCGGTTGATGTCTCACACCGACTCATTACTTTGACAGAACTGTTGGCAACATCCAATATTCTTCCTCCGAAACTCCCTGCTAAGGTTTCAGTCACTGGAAACTTTCCTGAGAAGTCTGTAAGACTCGGACCCTGTCGTGTGTCTGGGGTTTGACCCAGTCAATCCTGTAACCAGATGAACCTGGTTTTCAGTTTCAGGTGGGCGATGGATGGAGCTGTGCTTTGGGCCATCCAGCCCTTTTACATGGTCTTTTTTAACTCTACTTGTAGCTTCTCCACGGCTGGACTTGAACCCTCGAGGTAGTTTCTCTGCCTCCTAACAGCCTTAGAAGGCTCAGCCGGTCTGTGCTGCCCTCTCATGGGCACATACAGGAACGGTTAAGTTTCACCCTGCTTTTTCTTCAAGATGCTTTTTAAGCTACTACTCAAGCTCCGGTTTTCAACCCATGATCTCTAAAAAAAACGGGAAGGCTTATGAACAACTTCTAGCTGGTCTATGAAAGGTAACTACGAAAAGTAATTCTACCTATAGTTGTGCGGCGCCCTCCCCAGCTCTTAGCTTTCTAAAGAGCTTGCTCTTAATTGGAAATGTTTAGACATTTAATAGGGCAAAAGGTAGGGAGCTGTTGCTCCAAACAACAGACTGAGCTTCTCCCTCTGCACTCCCATCTGCCATGTCAAACATATCAGCATCATGGCATCATACCATGGTCAAGGAATCTCTCAAGATAGCTCTGCTATGCTACCAGGGATTCAAACAACAGGGCCAAAAAGCTAGGTTCTCCAACGGGCAGTACTTGCTTTCTGTACTGTGGAGTTTCAGTGAACTGGCAACACTGCCCTTCCCTGAGTCTCCTTGGAAAGAGGCAGGAAATTCTTCTAGACCCAAAGGGATGTTTAAACAATAGCAGGATAGAGCAGGCATCGCTTTGCTCTTCAAAAGGACTCCTGTGGCTTTCATGGTGTTTATGCCACTTGGAGTCGCTGTAAAAAATCTTTGGCTCTCTGACCACTTGCCTGCATTTAATATAGCCTTCTTGCTAATGTCTACCCATCTGTCCAAATACCAAAAGCTCCTTGATGTGGAAACTGTTTTTCTTCAAGGACTGGTATGACATGCATTTTTCCCATTAACAAACAATTGTCCTATTCCACGTGTCTTTAATTCACCTCTGTTTCCTGTTTTATACTAGAAGATAAAGCTGAGGGGTGGGAAGGAGGAAGGACAGAGGCCTTACAAACTCCCTAACCCTAATATGGGTCCTGCCTCCTAGTTTGTAAGAAGAATTTTTAGGTGTTGGACCGGGTGATTCCAAATAAGACATGTGCCTTTAACGTTTGTAAGTTTATAGTGAAGTTTCCATGGCCAGTGTAAACTGGATGTTGCACTCCCTTAGCTACATTGCCTACCTTTTGGTTCGTCAACTGTACTAGATAGCTCTGCACTTTCAAAAGTCCTGCTCTGTGTAGCCCCATGCTCCTTCACCTCTTGCCACTTTAATGAGCGACAATGAACAAGAGGCTAATTTTGGTGTCCAAGTAAGTAACAACACAAAAAAGTAAGTGGGTCCATCTCATGCCTTGTTTCTTCCCTGGTATTATTTTACTGCAGTTCATGAAATGACACCAGCTGCTTCTCCTAGTTTCTGCGCTGGGAGATAGAAAGTTTATCTCAGACTCCTGGATGAATATGCCATGGAGATGGCCTTCCCAGTGCCTGAATGCAGCAAGGTCTGTGACAAAGGAGAGTGAGCTCTTACCACCTATGAGAGGAGTTGCATGGGGAATTGTGATGATAGCCTTGAGGGAGCCACTCCATTCATTCATACTAGGCATTTCTATTACAGACCAACTGCCGCAGTGTCTGCAGTCAGTTTCCAGTCTTGAATTATGTGTAGAGAAATCTCTTGGGATTGCTTTGCCTAATTTCAGCTTTTCTGCAGTGTCATTTCAGCCCACCACCTTTCCCCAGGAGTAGACAGCAAGTGACTATTCATCCAACTCATGTCACCTGAACAACTCAAAGTTACCCTTTTCACTTGTGTAAGTTGATGCCTGTCCGTGAACTTCTGATGCTTCTGCTACATCAGTGTTGTCTATGAAGGCAGTTCCAAAAAAGGAATGCAGCCATGGATCTTGATGCCTGACCTTAAGGGTTTGTTTCTTCTTTTCCTTCTGTATTTCATCTGGCTGAAAGAATGGCCAAGAGAAGCTTTCCCCTGAATACAATCTGAAGGCATGTCAGGCAGGGTTTGATCAATTTGTCTTTTCTAAGCAATGCCCTTTCTAACCACTCTCACATTCTACAGTCTTCAGCTTGAGCTCTCTCTTCAGCTAAGCTCTTTTTTGGGCTTTACCCAGCCATTAACTTCTTCCACTCCAGACATGCAAGCCCTGAATGCAAGCTGCTGTCCACTTCGAGTTTCACATGATTGTGAAACTTTGAAATCAATGGCATTAAACTAGTTTAAAATTGGTGTTATGCAGCAGTGATTCATATCCAGTGAGTCACAATGAAATGTCTCATGTTATAAGTAGCTGCCCATTTGAAGAGCAATTCTGCTTGTGCCCTCCACCTAACTAAGAAGCACCGCAGACTCTGTGTGAATTTTTAAAAGATCTTTAATCAGCAGTTACAGCATTATTTTTATTTTTTTGTCATTGGTTAGAGGCAGTACACAGGCAACTTTAGTATTGCTTGGGGCATCAGAGTCATTTTAAGTTCCGTACAGAGATGGCAGAAAAAGAAACTGATGTTTTGATATGAGACACCTATTTCACGGTGAGTACACTTGCCTTCTGGTTGGTCCCACCACATCCTGCTTTGGGGCGAGTACAAGGTTCACAACAGAAACAGACTGTGCACCATAAGATCATGCTATTTGGCAGCTGAACTGGATGTCATGCTTCTGTGCCAGTCCATGGATCAACAAAAAATCTTGTCTGTGAAAATACTTTGCTTCCTCAGTGCCCAGCTCAAACTACAGAGGAAATAGCCTTGGGAACTACAAACTACCTCCAACCTTCCCACCTTCCACTCCATGGCCTATCCCTATCCACAAGAACCACACAGCAATACACAGGTGTGGGTAAAAAAAAAAACAAAATACCCTTTTAAAAAGAATGCACTTCAGTGCACAGACATGTCCCTTGTGGAGAGGAGAAAGAACAAACAACAGATGTTAGTCACGTTGCTTAGCACACTACTGGAGGGCATTCAAATATACTGTGACTAGTGTGCTATAAGGACTTATATGGAATAGTTTCGGTTACACACAATGAACTGTTAATTCCTTCAGAGCATCCAAGGCGAGAAATTTAATGACAGTTCAATGTCATGTTGATAAATGTCCACTTATGAAAAAGAAACATGGATCCAATGGTTTGGGAAAGAAATTATGGAAAAGGGACAGTCACTCTGGAATTAAGACTACAATAACTGTTTCCATTTTAAATCTAACTTCTCTCCTTTTCTTCACCACAGAAAGGCCTTCATACACACAAATAGCAGTGGTGCACTAGTGCCTTAATGTGAGGTAAAATTTTTCAAGACCTAAGGTGTGTTTTTCAGCAAAAATCTGAAGCAAATCAAAAGGGACAGCTGTGGAGCACTAGCTTAAACACAATAATCTGCACACCTTCTGGAGGATGCTTTTCTGTTTTCATAAAACTAAGTTCCTGGACTTTTTACCATGAAAAAGTGCAGTTCAAAATACAATCCCATCATCTGAGAGGCTTGAGGAGAAGGAAGCAAAATTTCTCCTCTGCTCATGATGAGTTCCCCAAGATTTCTGGTCAAAGCCCTTGTTCAGAGCTCATCAACTATCCCTTAAGTCTGTGAAAGTTGAAGGATTGTCCTTGGCCTACTGCCCTACATGGTCTCTTGCCATCTACACATGCCAGCTCCAGGCCCACACTGAGTACAGCCTCATTCATTACTATACAACTGTTGCTCCTCAAAGCAGAGGAACCTTGGTCCTGAGAAGCTGAAGAGACAGCTGCTCTTTCTTATGTACACTGGTGAGGACATCTTGCTACCACACAGCAACTGTCTTTAGTATGAAATAAGGTGGCCAGGCCACCAAAGGAAAATTTTGGTCCTGAGATTGCTGAGGAACATTGGGTAGGGCCTGTCTTGCAAAACTTCTGTCACCTGTAAGACACTACTTTCCAGCTCACTTCAATTTACCTGACAGAGAAATTAAGGATCTGTCCTCGCATAACTTCCTTAATGCTGACACAAAGTGGAGGGCATACACCTATAGCTTCATAACATGTTACAAGTCAAGTTTTTTGTAAGTAAAAGAGAACAACAAAATACAATACGCAAATGACAGAAGCAGGAAATTTACAGCTAGGGCTATACTCAAGAGCACCCTAATCCTGTTTCACAACAAAATGCCAATTTCTCTGTCTCCTGGGAAAACATGCTAACAAGTGATGAAAGAGATGAAAAGGCTTCAGCTGCTATCTTCATATTCCATGCATTCCCTGTTTCACAGAGGTGCACTGGCACTTCTTGTACATTCACAAGGCACCAGTGCACAGGGTTGCTTATAAATTCTTGATCAAAAATGTATCAGGCTGAAAGCCAATCAGGCTTTTTGTTTCATTAAGTGTCCAATTCTTCCAATTGCTGCAGACAAGTAGAACTCTCAAAAGCATCTTACTTCTTCAGTGGGACCTAGATGCCCAAGTCTACATCAAAACTCTTATAAAACCCATGAATATTTTATCTGAATCTTTAGCCATATTTAGGCTCAAAATAAACTTGGAAATCTTCCTGCCCTATGAATGACACCGGTGCTGACCTCCCTTTAACCTGGAAACACATGAGTTAACCGATCTTTTTTGAGAACCTTAGATAGAAAAGCAAGTCTTCTCAGACACAGAATTTGTGTGCCAAATACTTGCCTCTGTTATTCCCAAACTTTTTGGGTCTGAGCTCTGCTGTGGAGTATCACACAACCTAATCATCAGACTTTTAGATGAAAATAGATAGATGGAAGATAAGTTTCTATGGTGTTCTCTTCATAGCTGTAGAGACAGTCATTTGGGAATACATTACCATCCATTATGAAATTAGAGCACTTGCCTAAAAAAGAGAAGTCTGTTGTGACCAAAAAACTTTCTGGCATCTACTGCACATACACATTAAATGAAGTCAAAATAACAGCATGCTCTGTTGGACATTTTCAATAATCTTCAGGCACGAGACAAGAAAATGAAAGACAGGGTGGAAACAGACATTTGGATAGTATGAAATGAGGATTATAAGTGTTTTGAGAATCTAAAGCTTTTCAAAGAGCATGTTTGCAAAGTGTACCTTGACTCTGAATTTCCTGGGCTACCAGTGCTTGGTTTTGGTTTGTCTAGTTTTGTTTACCTCCCACATTCCTGAGTGACAATGTCTTCTGAAGCCACAGAGGGTGGGTGCAACTGTTATTTTACTGTTCTGCTTATCAAAATATACACTGTACTTGCAATGATACAAGCAGGGCAACCCCCAAAAGCAGAGTGATCAGAACACACCAGGGATCCTTAAGGGTGAGACAGCTGCACCCAGCACGTGGAAGAGGCAGAGAGACAGTTCTTGCATCAGAGCAGCTCTGAGGGCAGTGGGAAAGACGTCTTTCCAAGCTTTGACCCAGCTTGTCAAAGTATTAAATGGGCATAGGCGCTGCTGGAGACAGTAAGCCACAGATGCAGCATGAAAAAACAGAGGACTGTGGGTCGTCCTGGCCTGCTTTTTAATTCTACTTGTTTTTGTGCTTGTGTTGTTTGAGCTGTGAGGTTTCTCTGCATGAAAAAGCAGAGTCTAGGGGTGGCCTAACTGTGGGATTTATGTATTTGTATGCACAAACCTCATTGGAGTTCAGCAGACACATTTCTTCAAGGTGTGCAATATGTGCATGCAGGTCCATGCACACTTTAAGATTTGAGTTTTTGCATCAAAATCAATAGTTGGTTGCAGAATTTAAACCCCAGGGGAAGCACAAACATACAGAATAGAAAAATCAGGAAACAGAGGTACAAGCAGACATATTCCAAGTTACAATCAATGACTACAAAAGCATAGTGCTGTTAAGGCCCCATGCAATACCACAATAGCAAAGTCAGTAGGAGCCAAAAGGAGGGTACAAGATCTCTTCCATAAACTCCTCTGCATCTTCATTCTCCTCCAATATTCCCTCCATTTCTGCTTGCCTGGCATCTATCAAAGACTGCACCTGAGCAAAAGAAAAAGGGTCCTTTGAGAGTCTGTTTCCTTACCATTGGTGCTTAGAACCGACCTTGCCATTCCTCTGCAGGGTCTGTATTCAGTACAGCATGAACCCAGGAGCAAACCACAAAGGTGACACTTCCTGTTACTGGCTAGATCGCAGCAAGGGGAAAGACTCTCTCGCTTTCTCTCTCTCCCCTCTTTCCTCTAACCTCCTTTCCCCTAGGAGGTCCCCACAATTCGTCTAACTCACTCCCAAACTATTGCCTCACACCACTGACTTTGCTGATCCTGCAGGATATTAAAACACAGGAAATTCAGAGGCAGCTCTCCTGAATAGGGGTGTGTGGGCAAGAAAAGTTTTCCCTCCCAGTGTGGGATAGAAGGAGCTGGAGAAGGGTCTCAGGGATACAGAGGGGCCCCATTTCTGTCCCTGGGCTTCGCTCACCTCTCAAGATAACAGCCCTCTAGGGCACATCTACCCGATTGTTCCCACACCCAGCTTTTCCACATACCCACCCTCTGATACTTCCCTCTCCTTTCAAAGAACATGTGGTTCCTTGCATCCTGGGCTGTGTTTTTCCTGCTCCCAAGTGAGCAGACACACAGTGACAGAAATAGTCATGGGTTGGCCGTATTTCTGGTGTCCACTCAAAGCTGGCTTTCTGCTGTGGTCCTATGAGACAGTCCCTGCTGAGCCCCATGCTGAGCTAGATACCATACCTGCTGCAATATGAACTGCAAGGGGTCATCGGGCTTGTGGTACACCAGTTTTTCTGTGATGTCCTGAGACAGAGACAGACAGAAGGAAAGAAGTATTGATTTTGGGGCAGATAGGTGGCTGCATTTTCTGCTCCAACATTAGCTGCATTTTAAAAAGCAAACATCTCTTTCGATCCCCAAAGATGATCAAAGGTCTGTTTCTACTGCTTTTCCTAAGATTATGCTTAAGAAAGCACAGGACAAGGAGGGATCTGGGGAAGGGACAATTTATTCCAAGCTAATTTTAGGCCAAGCTTCTCAAGCAAGCCTCTGGAGGGAGAAGGAAAAAAGAAATTTCACCTGAAATATCTGAAGAATATTGTGTTTCTCCATGTACTTAACGGAGACTTCAAAGGGGTCTTCGTACACCATTGGCTGCTCTGATATTTCACATGTAGTGTCTGTTGGCTTGTCTACAGTTGCTGAAGACTGAGCTCCAGGTGTTTCACTGCCAGCCTGTGCAAAGTCAAACTCGGACATCTTGACTTTGAAACCTGGTGGTTCACTCACAGGAGATCCGATATCATATGAGTTTTCCCTGGATTTGAGAAATTCAATGACAGGTGACCGGTCGTCAGAACCTGGTGGTTTCTCAACAGCCAGCTGGTCTGCAGACACTGTCAATTCTACTATAGATGGCTGGTCTGCAGATGCTGGTGTTTTAACCCCAAGTAAGTCATCCAGTGATGGTGGGAATTCAACTATAGGTATCTGGTCCTCAGACGGTTCAGCAGGTGGTGGTATGCTAGATTCCTCTACTTCAAATTCTGAATGATCATTGGGCTCTTGCTAAAATGTTTAACAAATAAAGAACAAAAAATATTTTAAACATGTAGCCCCACAGACCAGATAGCTCACGTTGCTGCATCCTCCTGTAAATATGTTGTAGCCCCTCTTGGAGTAACCACTTACAGGCTTTAATTTCTGTGACTGGTCCCACCCCACCCTCTGCCCACGAGCCCAGGAACTCCATTTAAGCTCAGCCCTAAGCCCTCAGACCTGGTCTGAGCTGTGCAGTGGGTGAACCTGTGCCTGATCCTTGCTCCCTGGCTGGTTTCCTTAGGGGCACTCTCAGCGCATATTGTACACGCCTTGGGGTGGCGGGGGCAGGAGCCATGTCAGCCACTTGCTGGTTTGGGGGGTCCCCAGTTGCAGCTGCATCCTCTGAAGCAGGGGGCCTGGGGGGAATCCGGAGGGGTAGAATGAACAGTGTTCAGTCCCCTTCCCTTGTAATTGGGAACAGGGGCTGTTATGCCTGGGGACCCGGGGGGACAGGACGCTTCACAGCAGGGCGAGGGCAGTAGGCCGCAGGGGATCAGGGGGCCTGGGGACGCAGGAGGCCACGACTGGGGACCTGGGTGGCAGCGCTGGACGCAGCCAGAGAGGGTGCAGGGGCGAGCCCCGGGGCTGAGTGTGCGGGGTGGAAGAGGTCTCCGATCTCGGGGTCGCCACCCCATCACCCTCACCAGCCCCCGACTCTCCATGGCAGGGCAGGATTGCGCGTCGCCTTTCCCCGGCTCCGGCTTCTTCTGCCGCTCGTCGCTCGCCGTAGGTGGGGAGAAAAGGAGGCGGGAAGACGCCGGGGCCGTTGCCGGGGAAACCGCTGCCCCTCCCCTCCGGCTTCCGTGGGCGGTGCCCCCATGTCACGTGGGCAGCGAGTGCCGCGCCGCCATCATGGGTGAGGGCGGGAGCGCCAGACGGGAGGTTGTGAGGGAGTTGCGAGGGCTGAGGCGGCGCCCGGTCCCGGCGCCGGTCCATGCTCCGGTCCCCGCTCCGCGGCTGCCCCCTTGCCTGCGTTATTCTCCCCCCCCCCGCAGCAGTGAGAGACGTCTCTTGGTGCGTGTCAGCAGCCAGCCAGCCAGCCTCAGTGGGGGCCTCAGGCTGCCTGCGGCCTGGTAGAAGTGAGGGGTTCCCTTTGGCAGAGGGAATGGCGTAGGCGTTGCCCATAGAATCATAGAATAGAATAGAATAGAACAGAATAGAATCATCTAGGTTGGAAGGGACCTTCAAGATCATCTAGTCTGACCATCAACCTAACTCTGACAAAAAAAAGACATCACTAAACCATGTCCCCCAGCACCATGTCAACTTATCTTACAAAATCATACCCCAACCTGCCGCTGGCCTTTTGCAGGGAGCTGTGTTACTTCACTGTGAATTCCAGCGGCCTTCTGACCTTACCGTGCTCCTATAAAGGATGTAGGAGAGGCCAGGGTAGCCACTTGCTCTCTTTGGTCCTGATCTTAAGTACCATGGTAGTGAGGAGGCCTGGAGGAGAAGGGCAGAGACAAGCTGTACATAAAGGATGAGATGGAAAAAGGCATGTAAAATAGTTTGTAAAGGGAAGCAGGGAAGCAAGAGGCAGGGTAGGAGAGCACTGAAAAAATATTTACATGCACATTTGTGTGAGAGATACTTTTTCTTCTCCTCAGTTTTTCACAGATCCTGGCAGTTGGTGTGCTGTGTGATGAACTTCGTTGGAAAAAGCAAATAAACAGATTGCCAGTTTCCCCCAAAGAGGAGATGAAAGGAATAAAGATAAAAGCTGTGCTGGGTTACCACAGTAACCAGCTTCTGAAATACTCTGGTTTATGCTCCAGTGTGACAAGAGCTGGGATTGAAACATGAATGGCTGAAACTGCCATGGGGATTGATGGGGGGAGAAAGGGAGGGAGATGCAGGACTTCAAAACGTGTGCTAAGCTAACAGATGTCATTTCCATTCAGAGCAGCTCAGTTTGTGTGTGTTTTTCAGGTTATGCTGTTGACCCTTCAAGCAAAACAGCTTCCCCACTGCTCCAGTTCATGTTCATGAGAGTGTTGTCCGTATCCTCAGCCACTGTGGCTGCTCAGATGATCTTGCACTGGAGCACTGCTGTTTGCATTCATGGGATTCCGGGTTATTACTCAACTCTTCTGAGCCCATCTTGCCTCTCCTGTTTCCCATGTGGCTGTAGTGGTTCTGGACAGCATGGGTCTGCTGGCTTTTTGAGTGTGGGGTTTTTTTTGGGTCTGTGTTCACTTGGAAAGACCTTGAAAGATTCAAGAATGTGTAAAATTCAACGGATCTTAGGCAATTGGCTGGATGGACTCTCAGGGAGATTTCAGGATCTGACATCTTCAACCCCCACTGATTATCCTTTTCTCATGTAGTGGGAGAGAGTACATTGTGCTGCCTAGTGCTTGGGATTGTCCGTCTTTGATTTGTGGACCCTGACATATTTCCTCTAGCAGCTGTGAACTAATAGAGCAGGCTCAAACTTGTAGGCAGAATACTCACTGTTTTCTCTTGCACACTCTTCAGAAATACTCTGTTCTGCAGTGCTCAGTGCATGTTTGAATTCACGTTTGCAACCCTTGTAGCTGTGAAGTTTTTGCTTGATGAGGTCTTGCTGCCAGACAGAACTTCTCCCATGGGCTTCTCCTCTCCATCCTCTACTGGACAGGACTAAGCAGTTCTCAGCTGCCTGCTGGCTTCAAATAGCATCCTGCTGTGGGTAAATCTCAAGCCCCATGTCTTCTTTCATCTGTGCCTCATTGGTAAACAGCAGATCTCTCCATTTCCAACCCCACTGCCTACTGCAGGGATCTGGCTGCTGGGCCTGGAAAGCTAGGATTTTGTATAAGGAAGTAAGATGAATGACTCCATTAAATAAACATCACTGCTCTGTTTATTCTTTCAAAAGAACAGATTACAAAAAGCAGAAGATGCATTTTAAATGCATTAAAAATTCTGGGCAAAATAATGCCTTAAATACAATGCTCATGTAACATAAATCACACGGCTTTTTTCTATCCAGGCACATGGAAAGCAAAAGCATATTATTATATCATTATTTATATGGCACCATATGCTAAGTCTGGAACTTAAAGACTTTGAAATAAATAAGAAAACACCAGCTGCAGATCAGCAATACGCTTCTTTATTGGGAGTCACTGTGTAACTGTGGCTATCATTCCTGCTGTTAAGTTAAAACTTAAATAAATTGTCAGAGAAATAAGATAGCCATTAGAGATTCAGTGTCTGTCTCCTGGGGACACTTTTTCTAACAGCTGTAACAAAGATCTGCTGCTGGTTTTGTCCTATCCCTGTAGTAACTCATTGCATTTGTCCCTTCAGTATCACAGTTGTTCGGTAGAGATGGTTGAGCTGTTCACTATAAATAATGTTGGTTAACAAAGCAGCCCCTTTTGGGTTAATAAATTATTCTCAAACCACTCCTGAGCATCTTTGATTGGTTTCTTGCAAGTCTGCAATGAAGAGTTGGAACAAATCACTTTCCACAGTCTGTTCACTTTGAATATTTCTTCTTACTTTATTGAGCTGTAAATATTTATATATAATAGCCAAATCCTGAAAATGCCCGTCTTAAACTCCTGTCACCTCATCCGGTACTTGAAAATCATAATGAGGTGCCTGAAATGAAACGCATCGGAAAATTAAACATCATTGCTTAAAGGGGCAGAGGGCCCCAGTCAGCACCAGGCTGGGGAATTCATCTCTCTCCTTTGGCGCTGGAGCTGCTGCCAGGGCTCGGGCTTTCTCCCAGGCTGAGGTTGCTGGCCGGAGTGGCCGAGCTCACCTGCTGCAGTGATACCCATGTATGTGGCCTCATGATGCACCTTGTGGCTCTGAGAGTCTCTTACCTGAGGTTTTGCACAGTTGCAGATGTAGTTAAGACCTTTCCCAGGTCTGGAGAGCAAAGAGCCGCTTTGTGGCATGGAGCAATGAGCAAAAAGGGAGGAGGCTGGGGTCCTTGGAGAGAAATCTCTGCTCATCCACGTGCCAGCCTGTGACTCTGGCTGGGTCGTGCCGTTGTCCGGTATGTTGGTGGAGATGATTGCTCTGATATATGGTGGGGTGATTGCTCTGCCCTCCATCCAGAGGGTTTTTGAGAAACTAACTGCACTCCAGGCTGGGAGGAGAGGAGGTGTAAGTGCAACAGAGAGATGTGGAGAAAGCCGGCTCCTGCATGAGGCAGAGGGGGCTGAGATACGAGGGAATGGGGCTGCTGGCTTGCACCCAGAGTGGTCCTACACCAGCAGCCTTTGATGTGGGCTCGCTTCCCACTGCGACATTGAGGAGGAGACTGCACCCAGGCCTCTGCTTTGGTACAGGCGGCTCTGAGTGTCTGTGTGCAGAGCCCAAGCCAGAGCACGCTGGCAAATCCAGCACTTCCCCCAGTACGGCCTCTGCCCGCATTTTCCCAGCAGAGAGCAGCAGAGCCTCATAGCTGCTCGCAGGGGCTCCGAGCGCATCCTCCAAGACCTTCTTGGGGCGCTTGCCTCCACAAAACACAGCAGTAAACCTTTGCTGAGCTCGCAGCCACACGTCAGACCTGTCAAGAGCATTGGTGTGGGCAAACAGAAAGCACATGCTTGCAATCCCGAAGATTCAGTGATTTCCTGAAAAACAAGGTGTTGGCAGAAAATCAGAGAAACCTTTCTTGAGAGGATGCTCTCCAGGTTGTCTTTGTGCTCAGTGCCAAAAGGGTGTCCCTCAAGTGTGGCTTCAGAAAGTGAGAAGATACCTGTAGCAGGTTAAACAAATGTCTTTCACAGATGACATGCATTTCACAGCAGCCTACCAATATCTGAAGGGAGCCTACAGGAGAGCCAGAGAGGGACTCTTTGTCAGGAAGTGTGGTGACAGGACAAGGGGTAATGGTTTTAAGTTGGAAAAGGGGAGATTTAGATTAGATATTAGGAAGAAATTCTATACTGTGAGGATGGTGAAGCACTGGAACAGGTTGCCCGGGGAAGTTGTGGATGCCCCAAGTGTTTAAGGCCAGGCTGGATGGGAGGCTTTGAGCAACCTGCTCTGGTGGGAGGTGTCCCTGCCCATGGCAGGGGGGTTGGAACTTGATGATCTCTAAGGTCCCTTCCAACACAAACCATTCTATGATTCTATGACTGGCATGGACCAGGTATCCTTTTGAGGTATCCTTTGGCCTCGTTTTTGGTAATGCAGGGAAGAAACATGTTAGCCTCTGTGTTTGGAAATAATTGCTTTGGAATCCCTTTTCACCTACTATGGATTTAACTCTTTCTATTAAAAATAAAGTTTCAGCAGTCTCTTTCTTGTTCCCTCATTTTGTAATGTTATCACGAATGTTACTGGTGGTAAAGATAAATGAAAAATGTGAGATACTGCTTCTTTGCCAAGGTGTCAGAACTAATTAAACTGTGTCTAATTTAGACAACATTCTCCAGAAAAACAAGGCTTTTTTGCCTTTTTTTGGTGAAACTTACCTGATGTTCCCTGGGAGCTTAAATAAGCCAAATTTGGGATTAGACTGGAAGCTCCTCAGAGGTATTAACTGGAGTAGCTTCTGTCATCCCTTAATTGCCCCATTCTAATTCCTGAAACTGGTACAGTTTTGTACATTCCCTTGTGAAATAATCATAGGCCTTCCTGGGAGGCCCAGTCCTTGTGAGGGAGAAGGCTTCAGTTTGGTCTCACCATCACATGGAAGGAGAGGGAGGGGATGCTCAGTTCTGACTGAAGTCCCCAGTGAACCTTCATCCCATCCTCTCCACATCAGCTGTGAAACCCCGGAAGGAAAGAAGAGTCCAGGTGGGATGTTCACCTGAGGGAGCGGTGCCGGTGGAGGATGCTGGAGACAAGGACAGCAGCTGGGTGGTAGGAAGGCACAGGTTTGCCTTCTCATCCACCCTGAGAATGCTGCCTTAGTGCTGTGCTCCCTGCTTCTGTGAACCCATCTTTTGCCATGGGACAGAGAGGCAGGCGTGGTAGGGGACAGGCTTTTGGAAGGCAAATGTTATCACCCAGTGACAGCAACACCCTGGATAATCCTGTCACTAGGTCCCTCTTGAAGAGGCTGGAATCCACAGATGGTTGCGAGTGGCTTTCTGCATTCCTCAAAGCCTCGTGGCCATAGTGACCCCTCCGTCCTCGCTTCCCCACACCCCTCATTTGGCCTGTATGCCAGGCTAATTTAAAATGGGATGCAAACCACCTCGGCCCTGGGGTCACTGAGCTGGTCTGCGCAGCCTCCTGCCACTCACCTGAGGTAGGTTCTGTCCTTCTTTATTGATGCAAATGATGCTTCATCTCTGAATCGTAGCTGTACATGGGAAAGGTGCAATTAGCCGCTGCAAGGAGCCAGGCTCGTCTGCCTTGCCTTGTTTAACAGAGGCTTTAATTAAAGACCCCCTGATGCTAGAAAGCCACATTAATTATTCATCTGAAAACATTTACATAGAGTCCCCTGTTTCCCTTCTTCAATAAATTATCAACTTCACGTCTCCATAATTCATCGAAAGGACTAAAAATACATTGTCTCAGCCTCCATCACCTCCCTCCTCACTCTGGCTTTGTGTCTTCCAACTGTGATGGGTTCAGTATCTTAATGTGAAGGTCTCCTGCTGCTCTTAAGTAAAAAGGGGGGATGGAGGAAAAGAGGGAGAGGGAAAGATTTGTCCCTGTATGGGAGTCATGCAGATAGCAGTAATTTTTCTCTTTTTCTTTCCCACGCAACTGGCATGATCCTGAGGTTTGAAGAAGCTTGTTGACTGTTTCGAATGAGGAAAAATCCACTGAGGGGAGGAGAAAAGACATTTCCAGGGGCAAAAGAGGCCTGGCTTTAGACAATTTCTATGTCCAGCTGCAGAAATCCTGGGTCAGATATCCACGTTTATCTCCCTGGATCACCTCTGTACCCAACCTGAAGACCAGGCCAATGGTTCCCTATCTTCCTGGCAGAGGGATGCTGCTTTACTAATTATAAGCTGTTTCAATTTAGCTGTTTTAAAGAGAAAAAAAAAATACCACAAACAGACAAGCTTAGGCAGAGGGAGAAGTTCTGCAGCAATTCACAACAAAGATGTCACTGCAGGCACAACTGAGGGAAAATTCACCGCAAATAGTTTTCTCCAACACATTTCACTTCGTGATAAAGTGAACTGTCACATGAGAGAGGAAAAAAAACCCAGTCCTCTAAGCGTTTGTTTACATGGGGAGTTAAGACAAATTAGTGTGAGGTGTGAGTTAATGCACAGAATTGGAAGTGCATTAAAGCTTTGTGTGGATGCTTTGATATAGAAGGAAAATGGCTTCAGCTCACTGTGGTGACAATTAAACAAAAACGAAGCAAGGTCACTTTATCCCCAAACGTCCATGCAGGCCTTAGCATGATTCACGTGCATTCATTTAACACCTTTGGTTAATTTGCCTTAACTTTCATGAATGTCCTAACCTGCAGGGCTTGGACAAGCATGTGTTCTGACTGATTGGGTGTTCTGACTGATTGGGAATAACTACTGTTCTCTGCAGAACCAGGAGCAGTCTGGTGCCTACACAGGCCTAGCAAGGGGGGATCTTCTGGGATGGTAGGTGGAAGAGGGCAGGATGGACACCGCCAAGTTTCTTGGGATGTGATCAAAGAGAGCATTTGAGAAAAAACCAGGAGAGGAGAGCACTGACTCCAGAGGAGTTTGCTGACTGACCTTTAAAGACATGTTTCAGTGTGTTCAGAAGGAAATAAAGAGGTTTTTGGTTTTGAACCTCAGTACATACAGGGTCAGGGTCTAAGACTGAAAATGGAGTTGAACTGATTACAAAGAGAGTGATACTCTTATCTGAAGTATTACTCTCTTAACTTCTGTATTTTTTCCCCTTCGCTTGCCCTTGTGGCTGTTTTAAATGGACTATCCTGGCTCAGCAGTGAATAACATGGGGACAAAACCTTGGTCTGGCCATGAGCATGTGCCTAAATCTCAGGCATTGCTCTCTTGGGGGTGAGAGACTAGAAATTCTTCCCCCATCCTATTCCTGGAAGACAGTCCACTGAAGTGTTTTTAAATATGCTAGCTCTGATTCAAGCTTTTTCTCTCACGTTGTTGGAGGCTGGGGCAGCAAAGAAGGGAAGTACTGCCATATTCTGCCCTTCACCTAAGATATGTTCCTGAAAGGTGTGGTGGTTAACAAGTTGAGACAGAACAACACAGTATTCCCTGAAGAATTAACATAGTGGGGAGGAATGTGTGGGGACATAAGTTGTACACAAATTTAAATACACAGGAGCAGGATCTGTGGCATAGAGGAGAGAGAGGGAGAAATAGGATTGTCAGCTGGAGGAGATGCTGGCTTTTCAGAGACTGACTTTTGGAAATGGGACACTGGGAGATCTCATCTGCTTCACTATGGATGGTATGGAGTTAGCCCCCAACCAGCTCTTAAATTAGGAGTACATTTTAGCGTGGTTTGCTGTTAGCTCAGGGAGTAATGTCTTTCAACTGAACTTTTCTTTGGAGACTGGAGGTACCATTTCATAGGATCTGCTGGAAAAGAACACCAGTAGAGGTTATTCTGCTAGTCGGCATGTCTCTAGATGATGCTAGGTAGTACTGAACTCAGAGCTTTCTAGCATTCAAATGCAATCAGATACTTAGGATTACATTTACTAAGATACAAATACCATCTATTGCTTACCAATTAAATTATAGTTCAGACTATGTTATTAAGGGATCTGAATTAACATGCTTCTGGATTTGAGAAACACATCTTTGCAGGCATTAGGAAAAAACTCTCATCCTTCTCTTCCATCTAAGCAAATTGGATTAAAATTTTCTGCAGTGAAGTTTTTTAGCACCGTAGAGGGTATAAACTGGCTAAACTGTCTATGGAGGCCCCTTAAAAATTATCCAGGCTGTGGCGTCCATCCAGATGTCATAAGTATCAGTCTTTAGATAACTCACTCACAGTCCAGTGTTTACTGTTAAATTTGTATTGGCCTTAACATGCTTTGAAGCAATAATCAGTGTTGTGTCTCCTGGGGGATAGGACAATACATAATTGGCTTAAGCAGAAGGAAGATCTGGGTAGACATTAAGAAGCCTTTACTAATGGTACAGTAATAAACACAAGAATAAATGGCTGGGGGCCTTCTGCCTGTAGAGAAGTTTGGGTGAAGACACTGAAATGATCTTGTTTTCTCCCCGAAGAAAAGCAGAGATGATTCTTTGCAGTTTCTTTCAACATTATTTTCTATGATTCTGCATATGCCCACAAAGTTTTCTTGCCAAAAGCGGCAATAGCAGCATTTTCATTGCCACTGCATTGTCATTGAAAATGTTCCCCCATCAATGCTCCAAAGGAAAAACAGACGGAAATAACAGAATGCCAATGAGAGCAACCTTTCTTTCCAAGCTGGCAGGAGCAAGCCATTTTGGAAGGTGATGTACATCTCCCATAACCCATGCTCCAGCTTCCTTGGTTGAGCCAAATTGTCTTCCCGGTTTGTCAAACGGGAGAAGTGTTACCACTGTAATTAGAAACATTAAAGCAATCAAAATGAGCATACAAGCATAATTAAGGCACTATTGGTTTATGTCCCCTGCAGGCATTCTTTTAGAATAAATGACTTTTTGGTTTAATTTAAGCCTCTTCCAAAACACTAATAAAACAAAAGGGGAAAGGAATTTCTATCCACATATTCACCAGCAAAACTACTTAGTTTTCAGTCTCATAACCTAGTTTACACTGGTAAAATTTACCCACACTGACAAAATCTAGAAGGTATTGATGAATAAAGAATGTAGCTTTAAAAGAATGTTAGACGTGGACAACAAGAATTAAAGAGAAGCAAGAGAGACTTCCCTGGCTCTGGATCAAGCCCTTCATAAAAGGCACTCTGCTGTGCCAGTGTTGGACATGATGTTATGAATGTGCCTTTTTTTCACTGTGAAGGAAAGGTACACAACATAATTAACAAGGCTGGAAGAATATTTTCCAACCTAGGTGGGTGGGAGAAGAGAAGATGAAGAGCAGGAATATCTAGTGAGTATTGGAGAGCTGCCGCTCTTCTGCCTCTCTGTAAGACAGGGGTAGGGTTGCACTACAGAAAAGGTTGAACCCCACTCGTAGAGCTCACTGGGTTAAGCCTTGGAGAAACAGGTGTTTAGCTCTGATTTTCTGAGGCTGAGCTGTCTGCAGAGAGTAACCACAACCTGTCTGCTTTGGGAAAGATGGGTTCAGTGCTGGGGGTGCAAGTGTGTGTGGGGCAATGTGGGTGGTGACAAAGAAGCACATATGCCACCCATTAGAAGAGTGCTGCTTCTTGGCTCCTCATTCTGCCAGAGGCATACTTTTGCTTGTGAGCCTTGTAGTTGTGATGGCCAATAAGGCTCAAGAAAAGGTGCTCAGAGTTACCCATGGGTCAAAGCAGGGTTGCTGTCCACTGAGTTGGCAAAGAGAGTGTATATTCACACACCTAACATGTTTGTATCTTCTGACCTGGCTGCCTTCAACTCGTAGGAAGTCTGAATGACTGGAGAAATGGCAGGTGGACTTTATTTGAGGTTGATGTTAACCTCCCCAAAGGTAGGAGGCCATGGTGTCTGCTGAGTATTTCTAGTGGTCTGGAAAGATGCCTCAAGTTTGACCATCTCTACAGGGATTTGAGGCTATGATATATTCTCAGAAATGCCTTCCTCATGGCTAGTCTTTCCTGTTTTATTGAACATCCTCTGATTCATCCTCTGATGAGATCCCACACAAATACTCAGCCTGACTGGTACAGGCGAGAAACATTCAGAGCCAGCTAATAGTGCCGCAGATGGAAGGACATGGCCACTTCCTTTGAGGACCTGTCTTTCTAGCAGGGTGAACAAGGTCCTCTGTTAGCACTCTAGGGTTACTGGTCCAGTCATGGTTATCTCAGACTCATCTGTTTGCCTATAAGCCAGAGGAGTATCAGCTCCACAATTGGCATCTCCCACTGCTGCAGCCCTGACTTACCCAGCTGCTGTGAACTGCAGACAAAACTCATCACATGTGTTCCTTCACTCGGGCAACATGGGAAGCAACAGGTGCTGCAGCTTCCCAGTCGTAGCACTGCCCTCACAGGTGAAAAGCGCCACCCGCAGGATCTGAATGTCCCATGCTGGACAGCTGAGAAGATGTGGGCAGCCTAAGCCATGGAGGTAGATACCAGACGCTGACTCTGAGTTTTCATTATAGTTCTTCATGCTAAAAAGAGTCAATGGGTGTACTCTTCCCCTTCAAAACTGACTCAATGAGGGTAATTTTTTGGCTCAGATTCAAGCATGCACACGAAGGTGAGAACTGTAGAGCTCACAACTGCCTTTGCTCTCTCTAGCTCTGGCTGGGATCTGCAGCCTTAGAGTAACTGGAGCGAGCAGCTCCCTTATCCCAAAGCCTTGCTCTGTTAGTGAGGCTGCTGCTTCCTCTGGTTGCCTGCCTTAGGACTGCTGAAATTCCTGGCCAGGGAAGGAAGCACAGGAGGACCCTTATCCTGGGGGATCTCCCACAGCACCGCTGCAGAGGGGCGCAAACACCACTCCTCTACCTCACTACTTCTGTCTTTGACACCTGTCTGCATTAAGCATTGCCACAGCTGATGTGCCATCTGTACAGAACAGACCCACACCCTCTGCAGAGGCAAAGGGCTGGCGACTGGCTGCAGCAGACACGCAAAAGGACAAGGTGAACGTCACGGGCAGCAGCAAGAAAATCCATCCGAAGCCCTGCTCCATATGGGAAAGCATAGTTCCAGCTGTTCGGCATTAGGAGTTAGCTGGCTCTGAAGCTGCTGCTACCCTGGCTTTAATGCTAGGCAAGCACAGACCCATCAGAGCTGGTGAATAGGGGGAAAGCAGCGGGGGTAGCAGCATCACGCTGGTACAAGGAATCTCGTGATGCTATTGCTCCCCATGATTATGCTGTTAACAGCCAAGCAGGGTGGAGTTTAATGAGCAAAGGTAGATGAGAAAAGGAAAACAACTGAGACAAATGATGTTTAAATGCGATGGCTCATTAAACAAAAGCTCTCTAGTATGTGTCTTTCCTTGGTAGCAGCAAAAGGGACAATGGCCATAAGTAAGAGGCAACCCACTGACAACAGAAAGGATTTATAGAAAGTAACACACTTAATTTAGCAGCTCCAGCACCAATGAGCAGAGCTACTTTGCATCAAGGAACTTTTGTAATGTTTTTGCATGAGGCAGAGAACTCTTTTCAGCTCAGATCCTTGGAGCTTCTCACTGCTTGAATATCGAGGACCAGTCCTGCTTTCTCACACATCCAAACTCCTGCTGTCTCCAACAGATATTTTGGAATGCAAAACTCAGTGCAGCGTGGACCGTGGGTGCCATACTAATGCCATCGTATCTGGTCTGAGTTACTGATGCTTGCTTGTGGGGCTTTGATCCTGACCAGATCCTGTAGTTTTTACTGAACTGTAGGCCTTAACAGACTTTGAGAAGTTATCCTAATCAGTTCCCCTCCAAAAGGCAGGAAGAGCTACACTGGTGTTCCTTCCGACAACGGTATAACCTGTCCTCAGAGCATCCAAGCAATAGAGGCTTGGCACCCCCCAAAACGAGCAACTGTTCCAGTGTTTCATTGTCATTATCTACCTTGTCAGTATATTGTCCTATCCAGCCAGGATATGGAGTACAGATTATTTCCTTCCTCTTTGCTGAAGCCTTGGTGTTGATTTTGTAATAGACTGCCTCTCAGCTTTCCAACAACATGCGAGAAAAGATCTCCATAATGTTCATCTGTCTTACAAGGCAAATGGTTACTCTGCATTTGTATAAATCATGAAAATTGGTGTGATCTTCAGCCTGAAAAAAAAAAGAAAAAAGATGCAATCTATCATATAGAAGTTTCTATTGTGTTATTTATGAGAATGGTAAAGGCAATAGTCTTCAAAAATAAAATACCTGGTCCTCTAGGAGCTTCCACCAGTAAGCTGCTGAGCTGAGAAGGTGGCCCTGAAATCCAGCAAGAGTGGAGAATGGAGCCCTGGACTTCTTTGCCAATCAGAATTTGTCAGGAATGAGAAAGACTTGAGTACATGATTACTTCTGATGTTAGGACACCTTGCACAGCAAGAGAATAATATTTTTACTGCTTTTTTCTTGTTTTCTGCATGGGCAACCTAGCCTTATGAGAAATTATGTTGTCCAAGACTGGAAAATTTAGCCAATTGGTTGCTCTAGAAAGTATGCCTCTAGCTTTCTGCATAAGAAAAAATTCTTAGGAGCAGATGCAGAGATATCAGATTTAAATACCCTATTCTTTGGTCTTTTTGGAGGTCAGACACCGAGGAACTAGCCCAGATTCTAGGATTCCTGCTGAAACGATAGTGCACGACAGCAGTGGTTCAGACCCCTTGGTTGGCTGTGTTGTGCACATTGACTGTGCTGACATCGTAAACCACAGTAAAAGAAATAACTTTGTTCTAACTGCTGCAACAGAAGGTCCTCTGTCTCCCAAACATCATTTCATCCAAGAGGGATTGAACTGACTTGAAAGTAGTTTTCATCAGCCCCCTCTCTGTTCCAAGTGAGGAGCTTGCACCACTGGAACTGCCTGTTCACAAAGCTCACGGGAAGACAGCCAGCAAAATACAGCATCCATATGGAAAGTGCTTATTGGTTAAGAGATAGCAACTCTGTGGACAGGAGAAATGCTACTGAGACAATTTATCTGCAGTGGGGAGTTTAAACATCCAGTTCTCACTTTCGTAGCACTATACCTCCTGTTTAGTGGATGTCAGAATCTTGCACTTGAGCAACATCTTATTTTGTGCATACGAATCAATGGTCTGATTGATTGCCCTCAGGCTGATTTTTGTTCAAAATTGCTGAAGCCCCACTACCTGGATGACATGGGTCAGAGAAATTAGTTTCACTGATTATGATGTTTTAAAGCAGCCTAAGTCTGCAAAAGAATTAAAAAGAATAACCTATGTGTTTGGTATCAGGGCACGCTGTGTTTGCAATTGACGCTTTGAAGGCAGGTACCTAAATAGGTCAGAGCGACCCACAAGAAAAACAGGACATAATGGTACAGCAAGGCCAGCTGGATGGATACAGTGACTGAAGTGCGTTTCACCTTGGCCTCTGGCAGTGAGTGAATTTCCAAAACTTCTTACTGACAGCAAGATTTAGCTCCCACTCCATTAAGCTGTGGATGTGGGTGCGTGGGAAGCTATGACCTTGTAGTCAGCAGAGAATCAGTCAATGCAGGGCAGTGCAGTTTGGAGACCTATGCTGCTCTTACTAAAGTAGACACAGTTGGTCAGCTGAATGGCTCTCCAGACTGTGCAGCCTGCATTGACTCATTTTTTCTTGACTATAAGCAGATTCTTGGCCCCTAGTTCATGTGTGGGTACTTAACAGTCCAGACACCTACATCTCATATTGGCTGTAAATATGTACAGTTTAACTCATGCCTGAGCTGAAAACCTCCCCTTGGTGTGTGCCTTGTCAGTCAAAAATAATAGCAAGTTCCGGTAAAAAGTGGTTACCAAAGCATAATCTCTGATTCCCCAGTAATATCGGCTTCATATTTAAGATCAGTCCTTTCACTTCATTTCACACCATGAGGATGTAAAAAGTATCTGGAAACTGAGTCCTGAGCTGGAATGTCTTCTGAATGGTGTGTTCACAAAACATTCAGTCCCAAAAGTCAAGAATACGTAAGTTTGTATTTCTCTCAAGTCTTTCACCCACCTTGCCTATCTTATAAATGGCAGGTATTTCTGGTTTTGCTCTGATGGAATTGCCTGTGCTGTCTTAATTCTTTCCAGGTGGCCTCTCTCCAGTTTCACACCTATCCATGACCACATTTTCATCCTGTATCTATTGAAAGTGGTAACCACTGTATCTGTTCCAAACACCTCCCCATGGAAAGACCCAGGGGGCTTCTGATGACAAATACCAATTTGATGCTCGTTCACGTTATGCTGACATGTAAACCCACCGAGGATAACCAGAACAAATGGGACCTGACTATCTTCATAAATTTCCTCGAGTGCCTAGTGGGAGGCAGAACATGCTCTTGCCAACGACCTCTGAGACTGCAGTATAAAAATAACCTAAAGCATTTAAAAAGCAACAAGAGGGGAAGGATGCATTTTATGTCAATTCAGTCAAAAAGTCCTCAGAATTAGTTGCCTGAAGTGTTTGGGAAAGCTGACAGAGTATAATAGCACAGAGACTATTTTCTTGCTTCTCAGCAAAGACAGCATTAATCGTCTGGGCTTAATATAGCCTTCCACATGCCAACTGGGTGCAAAATTATGGCTGGTATTAGAAAACCACTTACCATGTGGACAGGCTTAAAGTGCAATAAGCTGTGGGATGTGGATGCAGATGGAGTATGCCTAAGGACATACACTGACCTTGAGAATTGTATGTCATGTCTCTGGAGACATAGTGCTTCTTCATTATGGACCCTGACAGAGATGGAGCTCTTCATCAGTGGTGGGTCAAGAAAGGACTTCAATTTGGAGTCAGGCTTGAATTTTGTGATCCAGGTATATCTAGAGATGTCTGAGCACAAGAGATTTACTAGAATCAGTTTTATGCACCATTGTAATACCTGTATGCATAATACATAGACCAATATACATCAAGATTGTGCCAGGGAGAGAAACGACAGCTCTGGGTGCTTGCAAGGATGTCATGTATAGAAAAGAGCAGAGACCTGTAAGCATCCTCCATCCTCTTCTATACCCAGCTTGGTTTGGTAGGTGTACTTTCTGCCAAATAGCTATGCTTATTTTGATAGGGACCAGATATATGGCTGGGTATCTCATCTGAGATTTTGTCTTAGCGCCTGAAGAATACACAGCATGACAAATAAGGTCAAACCCTTTAACACCCTGAACGGTAACATCTGTACATCACAGCTTAGAGATTGTTGTTCTAGTATTACTACCTAGTAAAGTGGGCTCAATTGTTCAATGCTTATATAATGCTCTTTTCTCTGTACGTGAATTGTGTCTTAATCCTGTTTTTCTCCCAGTAGATTTTCTCAAAAGTTATTAATAAACAGTTTTAACTAATGTTACAGGTTTTGCAGTGAATTTTTTGTCACTCTGTAGTTGGCCTCCTTGGTTACACAGTGATCTCTCTCTCATCTCTGATGAGAGGATTAATTTTAAGAGCATGATAATAAATGTACTGTTGGTAAAGTCTTTTGGACAAATGTAAATCTTTGCTAAAATTAAAAGACATTCAGCCTAGCATTTCCGTTGTTATCCAGATACTGACATACAACAACATCACGCAGAGTGAGTCAAGCAAAAGACTGATTCATGGATCAGGTTTTTTTATAATCAACCAACACTAGTATTTAGGTAGTTATGTCTGTACAGGATGTTATGACACGTCTATCCTGCATGGATTGCCAGTTACCGAGACAGCTTCTTTTTATTACTAAAATATACCTTTTCTGCCTTAAAACATTACGACAATTGTGGGAATTCCTCTTATTACTGAGCTGCATGCTGCCTTGGTGAAAGCAACAGAGCTCAACTTGTGTGCCCATGGCTCCTTGTCTGACTGCTGAAAGGATTATAGGTTTAGCAGCAGGGCTGGAACTGAGAGAAGCAACTGAAAAGAGGAAGAGAAGTGGGAACATCCCAGGCATTTCTAACAGTCATCTTCCTGTGATAGTGACCAAATACTGCAGGATCACCCTTTCTCCTGTTTCGACTGGTCTTTCTACAGGTGCTTCTGCACTGAGTGCCACCAAGATCTGCTAAGCTGAGGGGTCAATCCAAGTCTCGCCTTCTAGCTGGGAAGGGGACCCTGATGGAATGGCTAGATATTGTAACACCAGTTGGCTGTTTCAACTATCAGGAGGTATGAGCATCCTTTAGTGCTGCACATGCTCTTGTGCAAACCCCCTCTCCTGGACACAATCAGGAAGGGGGGAGGTGACTCCAAAAAAGCAGCTGCTATGCACTTGATGTCTTGTGTTGTCATCACTCAGTGCTAAGTCACTGTTTGGACTGTGAATGGAGAGTCAACCTTGTCGCTGGAGAACAGACATGCATCGATCTCTGACCTTCTCACTTCAGATCTTCCAACAAAGTCTGTCCCGTGGTCAGATTTGGGGAGAAGGGGCCTTAATTGCCTGCTAGACCTCTAATGCATGCCTTGCAAAAACTACTGGAGTCTATCTGAAGGGCCTAAATAACAAGGCGCAAGGTGCATGCTGTCAGGCTGGAGTGTTGAGCTGTGCTGATGTTCATCTGAACCCTGCCAGCTCAGGGATGCTCACTGCTCTCTTTCTGGTGGAAGATTCCCCATCATTCCTGCTTCCTTCTCCCTTTTCCCCTCCCCATGGCAGGAAAGGTTCCTTGGCTTTTAGGTGGGTGCAGATCACAGCAGATGTGTGTTCTCCTTTGAGATTCACCCAGTGTTTGACTTAATTAATCCTGACACGATACAGTTGCTGTTACGGAAGAAATGTCAAGAGAAATTAGACCAGCTGGTAGCATGAAAACCAAGGAAGTCAGGACTGTGTGGAGCCTCACTTTCCTGGAGAAGTTTGATTTGCTTTCCTGATGGGGTTGGCAGGGAACTGGATGGCTGTGAGCAGAAGAGGCTCACCTGTGTCACTTGCTCTTGGTACAGTCCCCTTGCACCAAGACCAACTGAAGGGACAGTGAGAAACCGTTCCCCAAACAAGCCCAGCAGGAGACCTAGCCAGCAGCAACTGGCCTGAATGGGCTTTCAGGAGAGCCTGGACAGCCCTGGGATTCAGCTTGGCTTAGGGTCCCCATTCCCTGAAGTGTAAGGCTTGGTTGAGCTCCTCTGGGAGAAGAGAAGTGCTGCTGAGTTGCTTCTTTATCTTCTTTTATTCTATCTATGAGCACCTTCAGCTGCTGTTTCTCACCACTTCCTTCACCTTTATATCTATTGACTGGAATGATTTCATACACTGATCAATTTTGTTGGATTTATCAGCAGTTTTCATGCTTTTTTTTTTTTCTTAAAGCAAACAACCTTCATATTTTGATGTTCCATTAGACCATAACATTTGAGCTCTTTTATTTCTGCAGTGATCTGATTTAAAAAAATGAGAAGCTGGTGTAATAATACACAGCACAGCTGCACAATGCGGATGCATTGTAATACGTATTTCCCTCTATATGAACATCTCCTTCGCTCTGCTCCCCTGTGGGACATGTAGCGTGTAAGTTTGCAGATGTCAGAAGCCTGGAATAGATTGTGCTTATGGAGAACTGCCTTTGACACTTAAATATTGCCCAAAGTTCAGGAGCCTATTTTGTGCTGGGCGTCTTGGGGATGCAAGCAAGTAAAATTTTGCTCTGCTTGATGCATTGGCAAAAAAAGTTTCTTTGTTCTACCCCAGACAGGCACCTACTTGCCAAAGGGATGTTACTCATATTTGAATATTAAGAACAAGACCTTGCCATGGCACGGTTTCTCTGGCTTGCCAAGCTCTGAAGTAAGTTTGGCTTCTAGTAGTGCAGGAGGAATATATTTCTCCCCTTTTGAACCCACAGACTCCATGTCCTGTTGCAGGCATTGGAGGTGTTGCTCCTGCCATCTGCGCTGGGCTCAGTGCAGGAATGCTTCCCTGGGACACCTCAAGGGAGTGGACCATGAGCCGCATTGCACCAAGAAGCAGACCAGCGATCAGGTACTCAGAGAGGAGCATAGAGAGGAGGAAAAAGAAGGATGGTTTTGTGAGGGCCATGCCACTCCACAGGGAAAAAAGGCCTGTCTGCAGCAGAGGTGCTGGCTTTGGTAGTCATGATGGCAGTAGCTGCTCTGCCCTGTTGGGTCTCTTTTTCTGCACCAGTGAGCCACAGACCCTGGGGCTGCTCAGGGTGTCAGTCTAGGCACAGGTTTACCAGTGAAGGAGGTTATAGGAGGCAGGAAGACAGTCATGGTATCTTACTCACTATACCTCTGTGTGCAGAGGAAAGCTGAGCTATTGCTCATTGCTCATCGGGTGCTGGTGATGGCCCCTCTAATCTGCAGCAATCAGCGCATCCTGGTTTCTCTGTGTCAGCCAAAGGCTCCCCACACCCCTGTGAGAGCAGTCCCGTGGTCTTGCGCATTGTGTCCCTCATCCCCATCTCATTCCATGTTCCTTAAAAGATGAAAGCATTGCAGGGCAAAGAGAGGTGCTCTGTTGTGCTCTAACAAGCCTTCCCCTCTCACTTTGGACTTGATCTGAACCTTACCACACACATCCACCCACAGCTATGAGTGTGGGGAGCAGCCTCATAGCCCTCTGTGAAAGGGTGGATGTGTTTGTGTGCTGATCACGTTGCGTGAGGTGGGACTGTACCTCTGCCTGTGATTGTTCACATCAGGCCACTGCCTGAGATGGGGCTGCCTTCTGCTGCTCTGCCTGGGAGAGGTGCACACATCAGGGCTGCCATGCAGCGTGGCTGGTTTGCTGGACAAATCAGGTGTGTTTCAGTGACCGAAACTGCCCATGGCTTAGAAAGGGGCTGTGCTAGAGCTGACAGTTTAAGGCATTTTGACACAAGCAGACACAGAACCCCTTGGTGCTCTTGAATTGGACTCTATCTTGTGTATGAGAGTATTTTCCACCCAAGCAGGTGAGATGCAGAAATCCTGGGAGCTCTGGAGCACTTCTGTGCACTCAGAGCTATGTCAGGGCTTCTCAGCCATTTCAGCAATATTGACTGCTTCAGGGTTGAAGAACTGAGGCTAGGTCAGCACTTTTGGGAGGAGGTGCCATTGGTGGGCCCTGGGAAGCATTCCTCTTCTCATGTGCTTCATGTCTACAAGTCCATGTCCTACAAGTCCTCTGCTTGCTTGAGCATAGCGGTAGCCAGTCTTGCTCAACGACTTGGCTTAGGTGAAGCAAGCAGTGTGGTCATTGTCCCATACTTTGCACCCCTTGGTCTAGCCTACTCGCGTCAAGAGCTGGGCACAGCACCTGATGGAGGCCCTCCTCCTTCCCTTCACTGCTGTTGGGTTGGGCACAGCAGGTCACTGCCACAAGTGGTGTGGGCTGCATTGGCATCCAAACAGGCTTTGGCTTGGGGGTGATGCCAGTGGCCTTTACCCTAAACCTCCACAGGTGAGGGGAGGTAGCGGTAGTGATGGAAATGATGTCTGCCCCAGCTTGCTAGTGCTGCTGCCTAGTTGGTAGTTGCCAGCCCTGATCAATCAGGGGAAGCTGTGGAAGTTTAATTCTCTTGCCTGAGCTGTGCAAAATCCTCAAGCTTAGTTCACGTCAACCATTTTAATGGCTTCAGCTAATCTGGTTGTTTTTTTCCATGGATTGGATTTGGGAAGGCTACTGTGAACTGATCTCCCAGCAATGCTGTATAGGCCCTTCATCCTTGCAAGGGCAACAAGAGCAAGGCACATCTCCTCTTCCACTGGCATAGCTGATTCTGAGAGAATCATTCTCCATCACCTGAGGCCCTTCTCACCCATGGCCCTGCCCTGGGCTAGTTAAAACAGTGCAATCTCCTCCCTGAGCTCTCTCATGTCAGTATAAAAGTGGCTTACATCTGCTTTTTAGTTCATAATTTCCTTACAGACTTAACTTGGATCATCATAAGCTGTTTCCAATCCTATAGAGTGTGAGTGAAGCTGGAGGTGGGGGGGGCCTTCAACTAAATGCATGTAACATCAGCCCAATTTTATGGGTGGGCAAGCTCTGAGCAACGTGACTGAAGGCATGTGAGAATTCACAGCCATTAAAGTCAAAGTAAATATATTGCGGGTGGCCTAATAGATTCAAACAGTGAATGCTGTAGCAGGAACTGCTGTCAGTGTCTATGAGCAAAGAAATACAAAGTTCATGCAAAGAAAAAAAAAAGGTATATTCACTCTGCATTATTCACCCAACCACAGCTTCTCCTCAGGGAGACCAAGCTGGTAACGGTTAAAATGGGGGAAGGCAAAGGAAAAGGTGCAACAAAAAAGGCAATAGAAACTAAGCATTTTTTCATGTTTCACCTATTGGTGCTAAACTATTGAATGCATTTGCTCAGGGTGGGAGGACGTGGAGTGCTCAGGCAGGAACAGCGATGCACAGAGATACCCCTGAGATTTTACACGTTGGCTCTGAAAGATGCTCCAAGGATGTTATTTCACCATTGTACCACAGGACTTCCTCAAGGGAAGGAGATACACACACACAACCCCGTTCCTCCCATTCGCTGTGGGACTGCAAGGTAGTAGGACTGGAATGACTAGCACCTGGCTGAGTCGGGAAGGAAGACCTACTGATGATTCTCCTGTCCTTATACTCACGCTCTTGCATAAACCTCTGGAAGTTAGCTATCTTTAATGTCTCAACAAATTACAATAAGGTCTGGGGACCAGCTCCTCTGGGCACTTCAGTAAACCTGAACTTTATTAGACATCTTCCAGAAAGTCAGCAGAGTCTTTGCATGTTATTAATTTACAAGGGTTACTCAATTAAGTAGAGTCCGCTAACTTGTAAAACTTTACTTATTTACACTGTTTCTTGGAGAGGGATTTTCTCCATGCCTGATGATGATAAGCTTAGGCATTACAAATCCTCTTGCTGCTTTTGTCAACAGGCAGCCCGAGAACATTAATCAGAGGCGCACACTTCCCGGCTGTGTCTCCGCTCCAGTTCCCCACTGCTGGGCACGGCTCTGCAAGGCACCAGCTTCCCCCCAAGCCCGGAGGAGCTCTGCACACCAGCGCTAGCCTTTCCCAGGGCTGGATACCCCATTTGAAAGGCAGCAGCAAATCAGGATGTTTCTCATGACCCCCTTTTTTTAGGCAACAGGCAAGGCAAGGCTGTCTTTGCTTCAAAAGCAAAGCAGTTTCCCCAAAGCGTGCGTTTCAGCTCAAGGCAATTTTCTTGCACCGTACAGGTCTCTACTGCATGAAGCTTAGGCAGGGAAAGATGCAGGGTACACTTGGGCTTCAAAGCGTGCTCCAAATCCCTTTCCAGCCAAATGAAAAATTGCAGTTCAAATTACTCCTGCAGGGAAGGGAAATGGAGCACCAGGTGAGAAGGACTGGGAGTAGAGTGACCTCCAAGCCCTCGAGATTGTCTTGATCACATTGAGGGGTGTCCCAAATGCTCTCCTGTTTATCTAGGAGCCTTCAAGTGAGTTCAGTCCATGCCAGTTATGCAGCTTTCTGTTATTCACACAGCAAACGTGGTAGGTAAATGCTGCTGATCTGCTGCTCCTGGGAGGTGCTGGTGCACATTAATGGTATGAGGAACTTGGCACAACTTATGCCCCGCCCCAGCCTGGGGTGTTATTTATCCCTGTGTCACTGCTGCAAGTGAGATTTAACAAAGAAAAGTTTCTTATTCCTGCTAGTTACTGAGATTTTGCTGTGGGCTCTTGGTAAATCCTCATCTCCCTGGTGTGCAGACA
The DNA here is from genome assembly GCA_025769975.1 of Gallinago jamesoni. Classification (NCBI taxonomy): domain Eukaryota; kingdom Metazoa; phylum Chordata; class Aves; order Charadriiformes; family Scolopacidae; genus Gallinago; species Gallinago jamesoni. The sequence continues at coordinate 84,719,093 of JAOQGH010000001.1, forward strand.
CTGTTGGTGTATGAAGCGTGAAGTTTGAACACACCAGGCAGACTGGGACAAGTCCTTCCTCCATGATGGATTCCCTGAGATGGTGCTGGGGAAGGTGAACCCATCTGCTAGCTAGTTTGGGCAGGAAAGCTATGATTTCAGGCAGTGAGAAATAAGGGTAGGATCCAGCTGCCAGAACAGTCAGATATTAGAGGCACAGAGGGGTTGACACTGTGAATTCACAGTGTAGAAGTGAATTATTGCTCCTTTTGACCCTTTGTCCAGCGTCTGCCTGTCTGGCTACTTGGACTTCTTTATGTGTTATTCAGAGCATTATTCTGCGTATTGACGTTTGTCTCCTTTGAAAGCTGCAGGGAGAGGATAACCCACTGTCTTCTTACATGGAAAATGCCAATAATGAAATTGGATGCGTTGGCTTTTCCCTTCACTAAGAGCTCCGTGGTTTTACGAATGTGATATGAGCGTGTTGGTAGCCTTTCGTGCCTTGAAGGAGTTTGCTTCTTGAAGCAAATTGATTTCCCCTTAGAGTCAACATGAAAGCAAAGTTTTTCAACTCTGACTGTTCTACAGGTGCCTGTTCAATGTCTAATATATGTGTTAATGTGCACACAAGGATGTTGCTAGGAAACTTGTGAGAGCTAAATGAGGAAATGCTGTTAATAGGGGCAAGCATCAAAACCTCCAAAGTCTTCCTCTGTAGTCTTGCTGATGGTAAAAAGGGCCACCTGTTAAGTTGGGTTGGGTCATCCCCTGGTGTCAGTGGGTCAGCTGAAATAGCAGAAAAAAAAAAAAAGAAGAAAAAAAAAGGCTTGGTTTGGTTCTTTTGGTGGAGTTTTGATGCTGCTTCATGCTAGATAAGCTTTATTGCACCATCTGTTTCTGGAAAGGGTAGGTAAGTGTTTTCTCTCTGGATTAGTTTGTAGGGACTCTGCTCTGCCTCATTTCATTGTACCTGTTTGGTGCTCACTGATGACCAGTCTGTACCACCCTGTGGCAGACCTGTCTGAGGGCCCGTCTGAGGCAGTGTGTTCCCAGTCACCCTGAAAACGTTTTGTGGTGTCTAGAGCATTAAGGGAGATGACTGTTTGCCACTACCTTTGTCTATCTCTAGTGGGTCTCTTAGAGTTTAATTCAGCTCAAAAGTGATCTTGAATGAGAGCTTTTCCTCCCCTTTTTGGGCTGTAAGAGGCCTAAAGAGCCTGAGGGATGCAAGTTAGCAGGAACTGCTAATATCTTACATTTGGAAGAGACCAAAAAACTTGTAGCTCAGGTTGCTGATGGCTATACTTAATACATGGTCTTCTTGAGTTAACTCCTCTTGCCTTCTCCTCCTAAAGGCATAATATTTCTGTAACTAGTGTTGCTTTTCCTACCATTACCAACCCCAAGAAACAATCCCTTTTGCATCTTGCAAAGGGTTAGGGAGTGCTGAGTTTACCCTCCTTTGGAGAAGCGTGTGTTAAGTTGTGTATGTTATGGACTTTCCAACTGCTGTAAAAGTTGGGGCTGGCAATCCTGGCTTGCTGCCAGCTGAAGCTGTGGCATTCTGTTCCTTCTTTCCTAACTTCCTCAGTACGTAATCCTTCCCTTCATGTCATTACTTGTTGCATTTCTTTTTTTAATTTATTTTATTTTTAGAAAACCCAGCAGAAGAGGGTTTTTTTGGGTATAACCATTTGTTCTCTCAGCTGAAAATGAGCTGCTGGTTCCTGTTGTCACCTGGAGAGGGAAGGTCTTTGCTCTGGTGTGATGTGTGGACGAGGGCAAGTTGTGTGCCAGAGAATCTTTTTTTTTGGAATAAAGTGGAGATGGAGTTGTTCCTCATGTGTCCTGAAATATAACTCATTTAGGTGGCTCATCCTGAAGGAGCCCTGATAACTTTTTAGACCACTGCATGTCAACTGCTATTGCAACAAAAAAAACCAAACCCAAACCCACCAAAAACCCAACAAAAAACCTGCCTCAAATGATTTAGTGAGTTTAAAATGTTTATTGGAAGAATTCTCTATTCCTTGTCTCCCTAGTATTCAGATCCAAAGATTTTTTTATCTTGAAGGCTTTGCATGCCTAAAAGATTGTCTGATATTTTTTCCCGTCTTAGTTGATCTAATAAAAATTAATTCCTTTCCTTACAAACTTTGTCTCAGCTACAGCCTAAAGCCTTCACAGCTACAACAATGCTACTACTGTGAACAAAGTTGCCTCCATTTCAATGAATCCAACTGTGCAGAACTCAAAGGGAATTAGCCGTGCAATGATTTAAAAATGACTCAAATGCATTTCTATGCACAAAAAGTCATAGCATTAAAATTTCAAGTCTTTTCAGGACACATGTCCCTTTTGTGCAGCTGGGAATTGCCCTTCTGTAATAGCATGAAGCTCCCATTTCTATCCCTTCACAAGCATGAGGCATTAAAGATAAGAAGGTTTTTGTTGTACGGAGTTCTTATGCCTAGAAAAGCATCACTCGCCTAAGGCTGAATCTGAATCTTGTCTGTCCTGAGTGGAGATAGTTTGGGGAGAAATGCCTTTGAAACTGATGAGCTATTTGTAACAGTAGAATACATCTTGGTGAAGATGGATTAATGGGTAGAGTACAGCTGAGCTGGTGAAAGGTACATGATTAATTCAGTTTTGACAGGACTGCATAACTGATAGCCTGGATCACACCTCCAATTAGGCATATCACATTCTTTATTTCTACAGCTATAGAGCCTAGGAATACCATACCTGAATGTCAGCCTTAGCGTGCTTGGTGCTGTACAAAAAGAAATAAATATGTGATGTGAGAGAGGTGCGCACCTGGAAAATATTGAGACTATTTTGGAAGACAGTGCTGCTCACTACTGAAATATTAGACTATTGAAGCTTTCATGCTTAATGAATTCCTGACTATTTCCATAAATGTCCCAGTTTCTGTCTTTGTGGCCAGTCCTTCATGGAGGCCAAGCTTGATTCCAAGGAGAAATAAGCTGAGGAAGGCTATTTAAGGGAGAAGTATTGCAAAGGTGCGTGTCTGGTGATGCTATAGATGATGTGGGTTTTGATGCCAGGGTCACCAGAGGTTGAAGTTTTGCTCATGAGATATGTGTGGGTTCCTGCCTTGTGAAACTGTAACATGGGGCTACAGAAAAGAAGGGGAATTTGCCTGTAAAGGAAGTGGTCTGTCCCAGGCAGAAGTAGGTCACTGTGCCTCATTATAAGCATGACCAAGGTGAAGAGGAAAGCTAGGCTGGAGCTCCTGGTTCTTGTCAGGGCATTAGCTGCCCTTGCTGTGGGCACATCTCGCAACATCGAGCAGCCTTAAACTGAACTGCTACCCCTTTATGCTGTGTGTGTGGGAGAAGGACCCCCCTGCCAAATGATTGCAAAGTGGATGTCAGTCAAAACCACTCGTTGGTGTTGCTGCACTGAAGACCTTGCTGTTACACCTCTACCTGTTGGACTTGCAAAGCTGTTGTAGGAGCTGTGCCACGCACCTTGGGCCTACTGTTCTTTGCACAGCTTGTGCTCCCCTTGCTAGCGCTTTAGGAAGTATCGCTACATAAATCAGTACACAGGGAAATAACTTGGCGTCTCTGCCAGGTGTCTGTTTTCCTGTAGTCTTCCCCAGTATTTCAGGCTGGATCCGTAACAAGCAGAGAGCTGTATTTGTGTGGAAGTGAGATGCCAGCTCCTCAAGGATTCATGTATTGGGCTGCAGGCCAAAGCATACTCTGGCCCTTGATTGCATGTTACTCACTACATTTAGTTAATCCAATGGGGAAGGCTTTAAATTTTCAATCCAACAACACAAATGCATCATTGCACAGCCCTTCGATTTTCTTATTAGCAACATGCGAGTAATAAGGAATGGGGCTAGGGAGGAAAGAATCAACAGTGTTGTTTTATCTGAGGAAGGTCAAGATCTGTTCTGTGACTCTGGGCTCCTTCTGGTACAGGTAAGGTAAGGTCTATGCTCTTGTCTTTTCACAACATCAAGATCCATTTTATGAGACTCTTCTGAAAAATCTGGTTTGTAGTTGCTTGCCTTTGCCTTCCTAGGGCTGATTTCTTCCCTTTTGGGAGGAGGATTCATCCTTGGAGATGACACCTTCTGGAAAGCATTATAGAACATAGTATCCCTGGTAACTGGAGCTGATACTTCTCTACACAGAAATCTGTGCCATGTTAAACTGAGAGTTGAATGGGGCAGAGGGAGGATAACTTCAGAAATAGCTGCTCTGGGCCACTGGAGTTGGAATCAGGAGTCCACATGAGGTGTCCAAATGTAGCCTCATGCGCAAGGGTAAACCCAGACCCGGATTCTGTAGTACCTGCATGATCTTTTGAACAGTGAAATTCAGGGAAGTCGCTTAGACCTCACCTGTCCTACATAAATTTTAAATTGTTACCAGAGTAACACCACTCTGAGAACAACTGAATTGGTTCATATACCCCATATCAGTATGAGCTTGCTCTGATTATCTGCTGATTGAATTAACTACTGTTGTGGTGATGTAAAGGCTTTGATCCACTACCACATGTGAAATCAGGCAGAGGCTGAGGGAGCTGGGCTGCTTCAGCCTAGAGAAGAGGGTTGGGGAACAAACACCTGTCTTTCAATGCATAGGTGGAGGTCATTGTGGAGATGGAGGCAAGCTCTTTACTGAGGATAATTAGTTACTGGAATAGGTAGAGCAGAGAGGTTGTGGGGTCTGTGTCCTTGGAGGTTTTGAAGAACTGACTGGTCAAAGTCAGGCAATGTACTCTGAATTGAATGTTGACCCTGCTGAATTTGTTAATTTGCTCATTATTTTTGAAGTAAGGTTTTTTCATTACTTCTTTTTTCTTAATTTAGTTGCCTCATAGGCAATGTTTTTAGCTCAAAGCTTTAAGAAAAAAAATCTTTTGAACCCTTTCCATATTTGAGAAATGCAAAGACTGGAATCTCTCCATGAAAAAGTGTAATATGAAGAAAAGCACTTTGGGTAAAAATTCAGTTGAAAAACTTGGACTTGATCTATGCTCAGTTTTTGATGTGTCTAGACAGAGTGAATAATGCTGGGGGTGGTAACTAGGGCTTCTCAGTATTATTTTATATTCATATTCCAGTTGCACCCAAGGGTCCACTGGTAATGAAGCCCCCCATAGGTTGGTCCAGCACATCCCTTTGAAGAACATGCAGATGAAGAAAAAAGTGAATTTATTATTAAGGGCTTAATTTAGCTAAATTGAGTTGAATCTGTGCTGCCAAACTGAAAACTCCAGTTGGTTTCCTAGAAGTCTGATCCTCCATAGATCTCCAGCTGGTTTAAAGTACTATGTCTTCCTCCAGCAGAACATGCTACCTCTGGCTGACCAACACCCAACTGCTACTACCTCATATGTTTTGAGGAGCCCCTGTTTCAAAAGGAGAGCCTCAGTGGAGGTCACACTCTCTGCTCCTCATCCTGACACAGTATAGAGAAATGCAGGCATGGTATGATAACAGAAGATGCATTGCAGAGAACACACATGGGGTGATGAGAATAGAGATGCAGAATACCACGGTATGCACCAAGTCTATAAACATCTTACTAGTGATCAGATAAAGAAATGTGGGCACAAGAGCTGGGCAGAACCAGTATTAAAGAGAAAAAAGAACAAAATCCAATATATGTAAATGTTCTCCATATGTAGTAAATCTGGATGCAGTGTGGACTTGCAGACCAAGGAAGGAGGAGTAAGATGCTAAATGTTGCTAGAAAATGTATAAACCCAACTCCATATGGACCTTAGATGGAGGAGGAAGAATACATCAATATCATGCTCCTCCCTGTGAAGAGAAAGATGGGATGTTTGCCAGGAAGCCCATGAAATAATTTAAACTGCAGTATCACTCAGACATTTCCCAGATAATATTCTATCTTTATTCCTTTCCTCTAATAATTACATCTAGGGAAATAATATTTCGTTGATTTGGCTGTTAAGATTTCAGTTACACTGACAGTAAATTATTGGATTTGCATAGAAGGTCTGTTTCTGTATTGTCTATAGCGAGACTTTGAGTGCAACAATGGCACTAAGCTGGTGAGTGATAGCCATGGAAAAATATATAAGAAACAATGACCAGAAGAGGTAATAACTTCCTCAGGCTCAGCTTCTTACCCTCTGGCATGAGATGTTCTCATGTCCTTCCAGCTTGCAGTATTCCATGGGACCACGCTTTTCTGGGGAAACTGGGGAAATGAGAGATGCCAGTCTGCTGGCAAATGCAAGTCAGATGGCACTAGGGAAATAGGTGAGATGGTGTTTTCCTCTAAGGGTTGGGGCAAGCAGACATTTAGATTACTGCCTCTGCCAGTTGTGTCCTGAACTCAGGGTTCCACTGCCTGCATCTTCTTCCTTTCTGTTAATGTAACAGAGACCCCATTAAGATCCCTGGAGGCTTAACTTCTGCATGTAGTGGCTATGCTCAGTTTAGGCCGTGCTGCAGCGACAGCTATAAACCCCAGAAATGCTTTTGCCAGTGCGATCTGTTCTGTCCCAGGCCATTTTGCTAAGATAAGCAAAAAAGTAAGGCAACTAGTGTAGTGGGTTTCATATACTGCTGAGTGAGGCACCTCGCTGAGCCTGCTGCTCTCATTTCTCGTACTGTAACTGTATTGTTGTTGAAAGCATTCATTGCCATTCACCTTTAGGAGTTTAATTTGCATAATCATTTTTCTTGCAAGGCTTCAGAATTGCCTGATCTGGACTCTCCACTTCAAAATATCTTAACTGTGCTTTTCAATATGCACACAATGCTGTGAGAGAACAAAACGATCTTCGTGTGTTACCATAGAGACATTCAGGGTCTAAGAAGGGTTCCTGCTCAAAATCGGACTGTTAAAGGGACAAGGGACTGTTAAAATTTGATGGAGGGTTTAATCCTTGAACAGGCACTGGTATAAATCAGTGCCATCAGAGTGAAATGAACTGGCAGTCCCAATGTCGTGCTTTACAGATAGTGCTATTCAGGCATCTGGCCCAATGGGGCTGTCATCTTAGTAGATTCAGGAAAAAAAAAAAAAGGTGGAGGGAGTGGGAAAATGTCCAGGAAATTCACTTGAAAATGTTAAATCACTTTACTCTTTTCCTTCATTTTCCTCTCTTCTTTTGATTTGAGTGCTAATTAAGAGGCTTTCCTTTGCACTTAGACAATTCAGCTTTGCTTTTTAAGCATACATTTTTTAAACACCATTAAATGAAGGCAGTGGTGAGGGAAGGTGCAGAGCTAACTGCTCTCCTTGGGAGCCTGAAGTCCTACGTTTACAGTTAAAGGCAAATAGTGGGACTATAGCTGCATTCCTGTGTCAACCTGGGCAAAACGTGATTTGGACTGAGAGGTCCCTGCCTTCTATGTGCCTATTGAGTTTTAGTGTTGGTGCTGTAATTGCCAGATATAATGACAGTTCTGCACAGTGGAGGGAGAAGCAAGGTATTTTCTGTATACATAAAAGAAAGCAAAAATTAGTTGGGAGTAGACACAGCAGCAAAACATTCTGGCAATTAGCATTGTCTTTGCTTGGGACTACAATGTTTGGGCTATCTATGCAAGCATCAAAAAGGTGTTTACAAATCCTACTTGCCAAATTATTTAAGAGTCCTGGTGCAAACTGGAGAGAGAGGCTGTACTCTGCCCCATGTTAGTTAATTGACATGGACCCTGGAATTAGAATCTCTAAGTGGATATTTGAAAGAGCATTAGGGAACATGTTTTGAAAATTCACCTTTTGTTGTGGGAATGTGGTGGGAGGTGCAAATCTGCCTTGTGTTATATGTGGAGCTGTTCCTCTCCTCCCCAATAGTAGCTGCTGATTTAGGCTCTTAGGACCTCCTGGTTCTGGAGTCTGGTGAGGGCAGAGTTTAATTCTTCCTGCTATCCTTAAGTCAGCCCTGATGACTACTTCTTCTAGCTTAAATCCTGGCCCAGATGGGGTCCCCACCTGAAGACTGTTGTAAGGTCTCTAAAAAAGTCAATTCTGCTCTTTGCTGTGAAACAACCTCTTTCTGGCCCAGGCTAATGTGAATTCTGCACATCTTGCCCTGCATAGGAAGCCATGGCATATTGTGCCAAAGCAATATGTTCAGCAGAGCTGAATTCTTACACATCCAAGATACTATTAACTCCTCAGGCACCATGCACTCTGACAAATACCATGTGGCTCATGGCTAACACTAAGGAATTGCAGGCAGTAGTGTCAATAATAACTTGGAAGCTTGCATTCCTGTCAGGAGTGATTTATAGGGTGGTTTAGTCTCCTTCCAGAACAGGTGAAAGGAAAGTCAGGTGGCATGGGCTCAAGGCAGCTTCCCAGTAGCACAGCAAATGCTGCTACAAGGAGGGATTTGAGTCTGGAGTGGAGTATGGGTGATGTTAACCAGCAGGTTGTGTTGAAGTACAAGCTTATGTTTTGTCCTTATATGATTTTATTCTTACATTTCTTCTAAACAGAAAATTTCATTTGTTGCCACAAGTCTGTCTAGATTTTGGAGGAGTCACCCTTGGAATGTGGTTGGCTCCCTGTGCTGGAGGATCAAGTCAGACCCAGAAGATGCTGGGCACTTGTCCCATGAAAACCCTGATAGACAGGGGCGAGGTGTATGCTCTCCAAAATTTAGTCACTTTGACGTGGTTATAGTAAGTAACATCACTGCATGGGCCATGGATCTCATCTATGGATACATTGCACTGTATACAGTGCACATAGAAACCAAACACCTGAGCTCTCTCCCACCTTAGTCCAACAGAGATGCTTTGCTCAGCTGCAGAGTAATATAGCCAATATTGTAGTCCCTGAACTAAGAAACACTCCTGAACTGGGAGTAGCCATGAGGGTGCTAGAGATACCTGCATTGCTCTATGGGCTTTGGCAAAGTTGGTGTTTGCTGAATGTGGAAGCATCTGACGTGCTCTCCAGACTGTCCTGTATATCACGGGCATTTTCACTATTACCTGTGATATCCCTGGCCTTTTTAGATAATTTGCAAAAATAACTTTTAATCCAGTAAGTTATTGATATAGGCGCCATTATTGACACCAAGATGAAGCAAAGTGGCCATATGTCCACGGGCATACATATTTTAGCCTCTTTGTTTTCCTCTTTATTTGTTTTTAGTCCTCATAGGAAAAAAGCAAGTCGGTGACTGAAGAACGTTATGCATGGTTACTAGTTGCAATGAACATCAAACAGTTAGGAAATGCAGAAAGCTGCAATATCTCTTATTAGACATTACATCTTAGCAGATGTAAGATAAGTTTTTAGTCATGGAAGACCTTCTCCGGGTCAATGTGCCCAAAAGCGTGTTGGTATTTTTCAGGTACGTCAGCTGGTCTAGTAAAAGTTATTGCTTCTCTGTAGAAGTTATTGCACCTCACATATCTTTAGACCATCACAGCCACACCGACACTGCTACTAAACAAGATTCTTGAAGACCAATTTTGTATCACAACTGCAGGAATATGTCCACATGAGTCCTAACTTTAGTGTATTTCTTCTCAATTTTGTCATCTATTTATTTTCTGTCAAAGCTGTGTGTAATAAATTCTTTCAGCGGTTCTGTGAAAAAAAAAATGGGAGAGTGATTGATTTCCATTTTCTGAGCTTTATGGGGTGTGCTACTTAGAAGACTTGTCATTACCACCATTTGCTGGTGTTTAGTGGAAGATTTAATTCACCTACTGTAACGATTTGGGGAAATCTGTCGATGTACAAATTAGGAAGTTATTATGTAAATGGCAGTATTATGAAATGCTTTTATGTGGATGTAGCATGCACCATTTCCTAACAGGGGTGGCACCGTGTGTCCAACAGGGTACAATGGACAGTTGTTAACCACAGCAAGAACAATGTGTCCAAAGAAAATATGTAGTTGAGACCTTGGGGAGCAATTTGTTCCAAACGTGTCTGTGTGGATGGGGTTGGGGGGAGTGGAGTGAGAAAGAGATGAAGAATTTGAAAATGTTGAATAAAAAGCTTTGATTTTTGTAGATGTACACTGAAACACAGGGGGTCTCTGGTCAGGAGGAGGGGAGAGGAGAGGATTTTGTAGCTGAGGAGGCTTGTTTTTACTGTGGGAGCAGCCAGGGAAAAATCAGGGGATGTAGAAACTTGATGAGACTGTGGATTAGCTTAAAGCACCCTGAGGTGTTCCATGGCAGTTGGAAACCTGAGGGGTGGGGGGCACAGAAATGCATTTATTCCCCATGGTACTGAGCAAAAGAGCACCTTGCAGTATGCTAACCAAAGGTACCACATGCCTGTGATAAGGAAACCAGACAAACCAGCATTCTCACAAGGGTGAAAAGGTCTAGGGGAAGCAGAAAAGCTCTAGGGAAACCCAGCTCCTGGGTGCTTGTGAAGCTTGGCTGTATGCTTCATTTCCCCATTAAGTGGGGACAGGCAGAGAAAGTCTGCTCAAGGTGTGGGTCAAAGTGGCCTTGGGGAAAGAAACAGTGTGGTGGCCTGCTTCAGTGCTGAGAAGTTTGAAAGTACACCTAATCCACCCCGGTTTCCATGGACACATCCGCTCCTGCCATCTGGCACTGAAGGAGTGTGGAAATTTGTTTGTACTTTCAGGGCTGGTTTTACTGAAATATTGCTGAGGTCTCACTACCCGGCTGACGTGCAAGCACAGGTCATTGCTGTGACAGGGCTGAGGTTATCCTGACCGGCACATGGGAGTGCTTTGGCAATGCATTGCCACGGTGCCTGCGTTGGAGTGCACCTGATTCTGGGCAGAGAGGGCAGATGAGAGTAAACTAGCAAATACCTACCTCTCTCAGACCTGAGGCTCCTGCCAATTCCAGTAAGTGGGCTTTCAAAAACACAAACCTTTGTACTTGGGACAGTATTCCCACATCACCATTCCTGTGGTGAGGAGAAAAGAATCCCCAGGATAGATGAGCTGACAGGAGTATTGCTGTTTCTTCTTCTGGTTAGTGACATCTGTTTTGTATATACAGGTGCTCAGCAGAATAAATCTAGGGTTTTGTTTTAATATTTTGTTTTTATTGAAAAGGTACAGAGACAGTTAATTGGGTGTATCTCTGAAGGTCTGTCATATTTCTTCTCAGATAGGATTAAAACAGTTCAATCTGCAAACTCTATTTCCTCTGTCAAAAGGAGATAACCAATTCCACAGTCTGAAGTTATTAATGATCAACTGGGTAAATTTTATCCATCTCTTTATATCTTGGAAGGACACTTCACTGAAGCTGATTTTGATCAATTTGTAAGCAATGTCACCTTCAATACATTCCCATCTGACAATAGATAACTCAGTAACAAGCTGGGAGACAGCAAAGGTGATGTAAGACTTGGCATCTATTGCAGTTCTTGAACCCAACTGCATCCCCACTGGTTTTTTAGAGCCTTGTTAAGGGAAATGGTAAAAAAAAAAAAAAAAAAAAAAAAGAAAAAACCTGGAAAAAAAACCCTGCTTTTCAAATTTAATTTAGAAAGATGTTTCTCCCTGACATGAGAATTGCATTACTTATCATAATTCTTTCAAAAGAAAAAGCAGATGGGAGTGGTTTAATTTTTCTCTTTCTGTCCTTGTCCAGCCTAGCATGTACAATCTTGGCAAATATCATGGCCAAATATCAGTTTAAGGATCCCATGTCTGTTCTTCTGCGCCATGTAACACAACTGAGTCCTGCAGTGGTCACCTGCCAGCATCTGATGCTTTGGGATATTTCAAACATGTCTCCTCTGTCCACTATGTGCTATTCCATCAATGCTAAGGAAGAGGTAGAGATGCTCATTGGTGGGAAAATAGACTGCTGGAGTACCAAATACGTATCTGCTTGTAGCTCTAGCACCCAACCAGTCAGATTGTGCTGCACTGACTGAATAAATGGTTGGCATAAGCCTAATATTTTGGGGAAGGCTCAAGGGCAACTCAAGTAGAAATTCAGAGTTCCAGGAACAATATCTCCTCGTCCACGTCCTTTCTGTACAATCTGCAAGCTATTTTTGGAAGCGGTGGTAAGGTGGAGAGGGAGCCAGGGTGAGAGGACTGACTGGTGCATCTGAAGATTATTATTCCCTGTGGCTGCTCCATCCTTCTGGAGCGGGGCCACAGATTCTTCTTGCAATTGCTGCATGAAGCAGCTTAAAGTCACTTGCTGTGTTATGCAGGTATGACATAGTATCTACTGTGGTGACCAGATCCTAAAGGTGATTAAAATACTCCCTGCTCCTACCAGCTTGGGTCAGAAAGGAGTCATCTGGGTCCATTGTGGGCAAAAATGCTTTCTCTGACCACCGGGCTCTTGGTTCACGTTATGCTCACTGCGCTCTTTAGAAAGCACATTAATTCAGCCACTGTGCGGGGCAAACTGATCTTTGCTGTTTACCTGCCAGCTGATGCACAGCAGGATGCAAGGAACAGTCCAAAAGCGAGCCAAGATGGCATTTGCTAAATGCACTGTGTCCTTATGATAAAAAAAACACCCTTATTTCCTTTAGGTCAAGAAAGCTTCCACGTCTTGGCAGAGCAGGAAAGCAGTGCAGCAGAGCTAGGGAGAATATGCAACTTTTTTTGTTTTTACTTGATTTGTCTTTGGATCTTTTCATCCCTGAAAGTTACCTGAAGGAGTTTGGGTAGTGGCAGGCTACTGTGCCCAACGTGCTCTGTGCTCTCTGCCCTTTGTTTTGGTGAAAGAGTTTGTTTGGCAAGAAACATTTGTGGGCTTCCGTTGTAGTTAGCAGCGTGGACATACTCACCACGTTCCTTCAGGTGGTTGCTGCACATACCCACAAGGATGGAGGCCTCCTGGAGCTGCTGCTGCTCAATAAGAACATCACATTCCTCTGCCCTTTTTCTGTATGAAAAATGCGGTGGGTCAGCTGAGGGAAGGAGAAGCTGAGGGAGCCTGAGAAAAATTCAGTCCCCATGTTGCTGGAGAATGTGGGGAACAGCTGGGCTGTGACTCCCCTTTCGGTGCTCTGCTGAAGTGTTAGGCTTCAGCTGCTTGAGCCTTTGCCAAAAGCTGGCTCCTTAATGGAGCAAAACTATGTCAGGGCTACAGTGGAGGGTTTTTTGCAAGAGTGCAAGACCTGTGAGACTGTCCACATTATCGGGTTTGATCCCTGAGGACATGCAGCAGGCACCTGACAGATCTGGAAAGAGATTGAGGCTGCATGCTCTGAATCCCTATGTGGTGCCTTTTCAATCCATTGTACCACCACTCCCTGAACGGCATCCCAGCCCACATAGGGGTCAGCGGGAGCTTTGTTGCCTGGTAAGGGCAGGTCAGCCATTGCTCCTTATAAATAGGATTAGCGGGTCTTTTTTCTGGAACCATGAAAATCAGTAAACCTGGACTGCCGGGGTGACATGGCTACTTGGTCCTCTGGTAGATGGGCAAAGCAGAGCTTAACCTAAGCGGAAAACTGGCTACCATCTAACCAGCTTACTTTTTTCCAGAGCTACCAACTTAGATTTTTCTTCTTGCTTAGTCATTTCTGCTCTGCTACCCCAGACACTTCTTCTTGTCTTCCTCACTCCCAGATGCAGAGCCCCCTTCTCAGTGGAAATGCAGCCACATGAAGGGTCAATGCAGCTTTTGAGGCAGCTGAGGAGGCAGAAACCTGATAGCAACCGAGTAGGCTGGGCATGGGGATGCTCCCAGAGCCTCTGGCTGGGAAGGAGGTAGGGAAAAGCTTCCTAAGGTGGGTTGGCTTCCTGCAGGATGCACGGGTTGCAAAGCTATGCTTTGGTGGGGAGGAAACTTTGAATAGGGGAATGAAGGAATCATACATTTTGCAGAATTGTTAGTATTTTCTGAACCAAACTGCTTATTTTCACAAAGCAAATACAATGTGCTCAGGCTTAGACAGCGAGCTGGCCATATGGAAGGGAGTCAATCTATGCAAGATCACTGCTTCGATCCTTTCCCCGGATAAGCACCATAAATTTGTAACAGGCTCCTTTCCTCCCTTGCCACCCTCTACATGCACACTTGCTGTCTAGTGTGCTGGATTTCAATTGATTTTTCTTTTTTCCTGTGTAGCCTTAAGGACTGCAATTACCCATGACCCTAAATGACACAACTTCTTGGTGATTCTTCTGCTTATGTAGTATTGCAGGGCCCCAACTTCAAGAGGTGTCTTATTCCAGGGATATCTTGGTCTGATTTTTTTTTTTTTTTTTTAGGGGCGCTGAACACTCGTGTGTCCCAGTCTCTTGAATAATAGCCTAGTGCCTACAGGAGAGCTGGAGAGGGACTCTTTGTCAGGAAATGTAATGACAGGACAAGGGGTAATGGTTTTAAATTGGAAGAGGGGAGATTTAGATTAGATATTAGGAAGAAATTCTTTACTGTGAG
>JAOQGH010000001.1:84733530-84824320 GCA_025769975.1 Gallinago jamesoni
GGGCTTTGAGCAACCTGCTCTAGTGGAGGTGTCCCTGCCCATGGCAGGGGGGTTGGAACTCGATGATCTCTAAGGTCTCTGCCAACTCTAACCATTCAGTGATTCTGTGATAGTGAGGGTGGCTCATACCTCTGAGCAATAAGCCAGCAATGTTTACACTGTGCGCTGCAGCGGCGCCTGGTCCCATGCAGCCCATCCCAAACCGCCCGCTGTGTGCTGCCACCTTCTCCTTCCACGCAGCCACAGGCAGGTCCTGGAGAGAAGCAGCCCCCCACGCTGCCGCGATGGTAGGGAGAAGCTGTGGGGGTGCAGTCTCCAACCTGTGCCGGGCTGCCGCTCCCCACCCTGCCCCCTGTAGCATCCCTAGGGATGCGGCGGCAGCGGGTTGGCGGCAGCGGGTTGGAACCCCCAATTTATACGTGTCCCGCGCAAGAGAAGGCAGCGGGTGGGATGTGCCGCCGGGTGCTGGGACGGGACGTGCGGGGGGTGACAGCCGCAGCCCGGCGGGTTGCGGGGGCGGCTCGGGGCCGCCAGGCTGCGCTCTCGGGCCGGCCGCCGCGCCTGCCGCCCTCCCCGGGCTACCGGGGCTTGGGGCACGGCGGAGCCTCGCCGGGAGCGGGCGGTCCCGGGACGGCGGCGGCGGCGGCGGCACCACCACCGGCGGCGGCACCTGCGGGGAAAGGCAGGGGCTCGGCGGCCCGCTCTGCGCCCCTCGCCCGGCCCGGCATGACTCGGCGGCGCCCCGGCGGCGGCGGGAGGTGGGTGCCGGTAGCCCTGGCCGCTCTCCTGGCCCTGCGAGGTGAGTGCCGTACGGGTGGAGCGGGGCGCGGTACCCACGGACGGGGCATGGCCGTGGGGGGTGAGGGAGGGGTGTAGGCGCCGGGGGATGGGGCGGGCAGGGTACCCCCGCCGACCATCCCCGGTGGCGACCCCACCGCGATGCCCCGTCCCCCCGAGCCGGTGGGGAAGTTTCTCTGGTTGCGGTCCCGCCCGGTGATGCTCGGAAATGCGGCGGCGGGTGAGTGCTTTTGCAGGCAGGCGTAGGGAAGGAGTGCAGCTCCGTCCGCTTAGCTCCTTTTGCTGCCTCCCTGCACCACCATCCTTCCTATTATTATTATTTTTTTTTTTTTTAACTTGCTTTAGACTGGGCTTCACGTCATGCTGAGTTATCTGGGCCTAGCCTCTTGATAAGCTCACCTGGGAGGAAAACTCAGGCCCTGAGGCAGCAGGGAACTTTCTGCAGAGATGGTGACAGGCTTCCCAGAGCCCTCCGTGTCCCCCGGGGGTCCTCCCTCTGCCTCCTCCTCCCAGGCTCATGGCAGGCTCCTTCTGCTCTAAAATAAATGCCTACCCCTGGAGGTGTAGAGAGACCCAAACCACTCTATCGCCTCCTGCTCCCATAAGCCCTTCCAAAATAAGGTGTGTATGCCGGTCCTCTGTGTGGAGAGGGAACAAATTGTATGTGACAGATGCTACTCACATCACTTTGTGCATTGCTGGAGAGCACCAGAAGGTGCTGCGATAAGGGTAACAGCACAAACTACGAAGTGCAAAATGTTCAGACTCATCTGTTGATCAGGTGGCAATGCCTTCTTTCAAGTAATGTCAAACTTTAGAGCAGGCCTGCTCAGTTATGTTTTACTGAGGTGTATGAGGTAATTTTCTTAAGGTCTGCTCATTTATGGAGAGGTCGATTAAATATTTTTGCGGTGGTCTGCTCATCAGTGAGCGATGCGCAGCTCTGGTGAGCCAGCTGGCCACTGCTGCTTGGCTGTTTTTCTGTCTGGGAAACTGGGAAACCTACTGCAAGTGATCCCTGAGAGAACGGGAGGACAGTAAGAAATGACAAGCTCTCCCATGAAAGACATCTTGGAAAGGTCTGGATGGAACTTCTTCACAGTCTGGATCTGAATGGAGTCTGCTGCTTGGGTAGGAGTGCTTGGCTCTCACTGTCCTGTGAGGTGCAGCAGGCCATTCCTCTCTGCCCAGGACCCCTGAGAAACAAGTCTTGTGATGGACAAGGTGAAATTTTCACAAATGCCTCAGCCCCAAAAGCACACTGAGTCCCATCCTCAGAAAACATGCAGGAGTCTGAGTTGCATGCATTAAATGGAAATTGCACCTGCTCACTTCAAAGAGATGAATTACAGGGGGGGAAAAAAAAGTTTATTAGCATTTAATTGAAAGAAATAATCTCAGCTGTTTCACACTTCATGATATTTGTTAACTTTTGAAGCTTTTCCCCAGTTTGGAAAGTGAGTTCAATGACTGTCAGGTTCTCAATGTCGCATTTTTTTTGTCTGCAGACATTTCAAAGGTGTAACTGTCTTGAAAGTTACTCTGCCTACTGCAGTTAGAGGCATACGAGTGACGAATTGTTTCTGTTATGTTATATTGCTGCAAAAACATGTAACAGTAACCAGATTTAAGGTTAAAATTAAAGGGTTCTTTAATTATCTCTCTAGGGAAAAAGATTGACTCTATTTAATTTTTTGTTGTTGTTGAGGGCATGTGGGGACAATGACAATAGAGACAACTAGGCACAAACTCACACCTTTCCATGAAACATTAATCTCCAATAGCATAATGTTTTTTCTTGCTCTTTCTTTTTAAGGCTTAAAGATTACCTGAGTGAACCACCTGTGTTTCAAGCTTTTTTTTGGTCTTTTTGTCTTAGGAAAAGTCTGTAGACGATGGTGGTAGATGAAAATAGGTGTAACACACAGCTACTTCTATGTTACACAGTATGGCTATGGTTTTGGTAGTTCTTAAATTTGAAAAGAAAACCCTAGTAAAGTATAAGGAACAGACATACGCTCATGAGAGCTGAAATAAAATTGAGAGAGTTTCTTCTAAACAACATTTGCAGAAGATGAGTAAGTGTATTTCTGTTCTAGGCTGCCAAGTCTGGTTAGGAAGAGTGATATTTTTTTTTTCTTTTTAGAGGCTTTAGATTGGTTTAGGCAATAGAGAAGAAAAACAATGGGGTTGTATGTAAAGCGATACCTAAATGAAAGGTGAAAGGTTTAAAAGTTAAGGACTCAGAAGCTGTAAGAATGTATCCATAGAAGAAATACTTTATGCCAAACAAATGAAAAGTGTGTGGGGGGGAAAGATTCCTGGAGGTCATCATTCTTGTGCTTTATGCCTATGATAAAATATCCGACTTTGTAGTGAAATGTCAATCAAGTATTATAGTCCCATTTTCTTGCTTTTTTTTTTTGCAATTTGTAGAATGGCAATGATTCTTTTTAACTGAAGCTAGATGTCTGCTTTCTTTGGGCCTATAATACCCATGTTTAACGCACCTGGAGCAGGGGGCAGCATCTATGTTTTCCCTCTAAAGCATTATGAGTATAATAACTTTTGTGGGAATAATATTTTTTTCAGGCTCCCCAGAGAAGTTTAAGGAAAGATAGCAGGGAATTCTGTTTAGAGCTTTGAAACCAAACCTGTGATTGCAAATCAATCCTGCTACACAGCCAGAAATAGCATACTGCACGTTGTCAAATGTGTTAGAAATCACACATCGGGTACAGCTAAACTGCAGAACCAACTTTTTTTTTTGTTTTTTCAACTGCATGGTGTTTGGATCCTGTGACATAGTATTGCAACAGGTGAGATGTCAGCACGTTAGAGCCCTTTGCAGCTGCAGGATCTTGCAAGATCAGGGAAGGGGGATGTGTGTGTGCATGTGCCTGGCAGTGTGGCATCCACGCAGCAGCTGTGCCACAACTTTTTCACACAGATTGGTCTTTCTAGTCCTCACCTGAAGTCACCCTCCTGCCAGTCTGAGGTTAGCACAGCTGAAGCCGAGCACTTAAGTTTTGGCCTTGCAGCATCCTTGTGCTTAGCCCACATGTTTTTCCCAGCCCTGCACCAGGTCCTCAGCACTAGCAGGAGAGGACTGTGGCAGTCCCTTGCTTTTCTGTGCTTATGCATTATTATTTTTGTGTTTTTTTTTTTTTTTGGAACAGATTGCCATTTGTGTCAAGCTGTGTGGTTTTGTGACACGTAGATAAATCATTTTGCTCGTGACCCGACCTTGGTCCACAGCAGTAGGCACAGATGCATTAACTACTACTTGCATCTCAAGTGGGCATCCTTCCATTATTTTGGAAACAGATTCTTTATCTATATTTCGTCAGTATAACCTAAAATCTAATTATTAGTTTTTTGGTAAGATTATCTTCTCCGAGGGATCTCAAGTTGCCTTGAACTGCTATATTTAGCTGCTCAGTAGTAATATGGGTATACAAAATATGGTATAAACAACTCATTAAGAAACTTAGAAAATATTTTTTCTGCCTTCATTGGGGAGATTGTGAAAGTGAGGCTCAGAGAGGCTTCATGACCCACTGAAGGTCAGCAGGTGCTGGTAGTAGTCTTGAGTGTCTTGGTCCAAACTGTAACCACAGGAGAATGCTTATATTTATGCAGCAGGTTAAGCAATACTGTAATGGTACTCTTTAGGGATGTTCACTACTAAATTGTGGTGAGTCATCTATATTTAGCAGGATGCCACTATCATTGTGCTTTTTAAGTAAAGTGCTTTTAACACAGTTTATTTCAAGGAGAAGTGCATGCACTGAAAATCTGTTCTTTGTAGTTTTCTTGCTGTGGAGCATTAATGCTGCCTTCCCTTTTGTAAATGTTCAGAGAGAAATTTAGCTCCTGGTTGTTTAACAGACAGTAGTGTAACAAAGACAGTTCCCTGGTTAATATTACCTTGTGTTTGCACAGTCATTTATGAACATTAACTAATTGAGAGCCTCCAAACTTACTTTGTGAGGGCAGCCAGTTTGATTTACAGGGTAGAAAAGTGAAGTGTACAGAGATGAAATGATTTGCTTGCTGTCAAGTAGGACACCTGCCCAGCCTCTGCTTTAGAGAAGTCACAATTACAGGGCTCCTAGTCGTATACCACCCCACTTTTCTCCTGCAAATGTTTCATGTCTTATGTATCAAGGAGACAGCATGCTATTATTAATTATGCACAATGAACTGTTGTACGGTTTATTTTTTTTAATATGTTTTCATCTCTGATTTTGGAGGTCATTTGTGTCCATTCTGGCTTCTGCCTTTTTTTCCTCATTGCTTGATCTAGGCTAAGGGCAAACGCTCTGTTTCATTAGAATTGAGGAATTTGGCTTCATTCTGAATTGAAATAGAACTTTAATGCTTTGGTGATTTTGAAAAGAAACTTTTGAGAAGACTTCCATTTTTAGGACAACAAATATTGTGTTTCATTGTGGAATTGTATTATTATAATACAAAAAAATACCCGAAACATAAGATATCTTGATGTGAAAAGTCAAAACTTTTCATCCCAAAGATGCTTAAGTTGAATGATTCTATATTTCTGGCAATTTTCTCCTGTGTTTCCTTTAAAAAAATTTATGATGTTACAAAACATCCCATGTTTGGTAAGGTATGCTTTCGTGGAAGTATCTACTGTCAAACCCTTAGTGGTTGCTATATTTTATTTCTACAGGGCAGTTAAAAACAACAGTGATTAAAACCAACTTGCAGAAATCGATAATATCTGTGCACAGTCTCTGTCCATTATTTTTGCCATCTTGATACAAGTATGCAAAGGCCATGTACATGTTGCGTTGCCCTTGTCCTTTCCTTATTCATCATGCAGCAGAACACTATTTTCACCGAAAGAAGTAGAATATGGCATACGAAACAAGATGAGTTTCTATTTAAGAAATAGAAACTCATTAATCTTTGTTTACCCTTCTGGAGCAGTCACTGGAGAAGTTGGAACAGGACTAGGAGATCAAGCTCAGCCTCTTACCACTTGTGCATGTGCAGAGCCACGGCTCTCCCCTGGCAGCACAGCAGTACTTGTGCATTTACATACCTGCATGAAGTTAATTTCAAGGGTAATTTCAGTAGTGGATTGGTCAGATTGCTTGCTTAGGGATAAAAACATGTGCATTCTTTTTCCTTGCATCCTCACGAGTCAAGCTAGCTATGAGCACATGAGCTAGATAGTGTTTCACAAGCATCAGCAGGAGAAAGGTGATGTCTGAGCTCCGCTTGGTTACATCTGGGCTTCAGTTTTACTCAAAATGCTGAAGCTAGGAATGTAATTTTGGGGGCAGGGGACAACATGCTGTTTACTATGCCTGGTGTGTTTCTGCAGCGACCTGTCTAAGCACCACTGGGCCAGGTCAGATCACTGGTCTTCAGTAGCATGACCAATATTAGATGCTTCAATGGGGGCTGCCAACCCCCCCCCCCCATCCCCCCAGGGAGCAACTGGTATCAAACATTTAGCAAAGAGGAGTCTGGCGTCGTGCCAGCGCTACAGGTTTCCCTAGGAGGATACTGATGTATGTATTGCTCTGGGCTTCAAAGCTTGCTCAAGCCAATTTTCTCTTAATTTCAGGAGGTGCCTACAGTCCACTTTCTTGCCATAAAATGAACTAAGTTGTATGTGTTCCTCCTACCAATGCAGAGTGAATAACATGTCTATCCCCTCTCCTTTCCTCAGGGAAACCCCTTCCACTTGAAAAGCAACAGATGCAAAATTTCCCCCCTTGCCAGGCGTGAAGTTGAACAGTGGTGACTGAGCCCCCTCTTGCAGCCTTTACAGTTATTGGGGGGCTGATGTGCAGTGCCCCGGGCACCAGACCTCAGCATCCCAAAGGGCATGGGCTGCTGTGGGTGGGCTGTCCAGGCTCAGCTCTTCCCATGCCTGGCGTGTAAGTGGCATCTGCCAGGAGCATGTGGGTTGGTAGACCCTCTCTGCATGTCCACTGGGGAGATTACTTCCTAATCCTTGTTAATTAGAAGTTGGCTAATGCCTGGAAGCATGAGATGTAGTGTTGCTATGCAATTTCTTTTCTTTTTTTTTTTTCCTTATTTTTTTTTCATTCTACCTGATGTAACTATGTGTGTTCCCAGTATCCTTAAAAATGCACAGGCCTCTGTGTTTTCTGCTGAGCTCTTGACTTTTCAATAGCACTGGCTAATCATTCCTGGTACTTAATTATGGGCTGTGTTTAGAATAAGCATAAAAAGTAAAAGCAGAAAAGAAAAGGAAAATCATAATGTTTTCCTTGTGTCTGGTCACATTTCCTGCCTTTCAGTTGTATTGAATGACCTTTTGTCTTTCTCTGAAAAAAACCCAACCAGCCAAAAAAAAACCAACCACCAAACCCAACAAAAAACCCCAAACCAAAAGCATAGAAGCACTTGGTTCACTTCTTCATAGCCATTTGATAATTTCTTTCTAGCTCCCAACTTTAAAATTGTCCCAATTTTAACCGTGTTTGACCAGTAAGCATTATTGACTGGTCCCTTCTGTGTTTTCAGGTGTGCCTCCAGAAGTAACCAGGGCAATTCCAGCTGAGGGTGCACTGTCAGTGTTCACGGTGGCTTTTTAATACTTCCAGCATCCTTTTCAGCCTCTGCCTTTAGACATCCTAACAGCTTGCTTGCTTTTTTGACCACCGTTGTATGTTGAACAGATGTTTTCATTGAGCCGTTCACAGTGATACCAAGATATTTTCCTCAAGTGATTACATTTGAATTAGAGCCCCATGGTATGAGAGAATAATCTGAACTACTCTTAAGTTCTTATTACTGTCCGCTTGGTAATGTTGAATTTTATCTTGCATTATGCTGCCCACTTGCCAAGCTTTGTCAGATCCCTTGGAAGTCTCTCTCAATCTTCTTTTGTCTCAGCCAGCCCAAATCACTTTGCCTGCTCCCTGTCTCCAGTCCAGATATTAAGGAATAGATTAAAGAACCCCAGAGCTGGTATAAAACCTGGGGGTAATCCCTTGTAATTGGGGCCAGAACAAGAGTAGGGGGAGAGGGGCTCCTTCCCCTCTGAGCATGGGCACTGAACAGTGGGGCAGCAGCTCTGGACTCAGCCTGAACCCGGGTGGCATGAACTCCACCAGGGGCGAAGGCAAGGGAGGGGGTGTTCCACCCCAGGCAAGCAGGTGATGAGGCTGGCACCAAATTGGCATCCTTCCCAGAACAGTTTAGCAGGCGTGCTTTGAAGTGACTGCAAATTAATCACTTAGTTCTGTGTCTTTCCTTCCAAAATTGTAGTGGATTGAAGATCCTCTGAGCAGAGATCAAGATTTTTTGTCTCCTGTTGAGTACTTATAGGGGCTTAGGGAATTTTATCGTTTTAACTGGTCCCTGTTGCAACTTCCAGGTTAGCCTGTACCCTGTCTTAAGGAAAACATTGCCAACTTCAAGAAACACCTGACTTAGCAAGAGCTTGCATGACTTTGCTAGCAGTTCAGCCACTTGAGAAATGACATTCTCCTGTTGCTTAGCAGTTCTGGACTTGTCCTTTGAATATACTGAAGTGATTGTTTAGTTTTTGACTTTTGATATTTGGCCTTGAGTTTTGTTCTCAGCCTTCCTAGCTACCATCTTATGAAGCAATTGCTTGGACTGAATGACTTCTTGTTCCTTTTGTTTGACCATACAATGTGCTTTCTTGCTTCTCAGCAGTTTTCTTTGTGCAGGGGTACCAAGTACCTTTTCAGTGACGTACTGAGATTGCTTCAATGAACCACCACACAGAGTGTAACAACTTTAATTCCCCTGGTTTTGGAGCTAGGGTGTTTTGACCGTTTTGCTTGTAATTGTCTTTTCTAATGTGTAAGAAGTGTCATGCAAAAGTCTGGTGCTGTTTTTCTTGCAGGGTTTTTAGATTTGATTATGTAGCAGTCACTGTTAGTTTGTGACTTGGGTTGCTTTTTGCATCAGTTGGTAGTTTAGCTTCTGAGTGCCCTGGGACTGGCTGTTCCAAGACCTACCTACGCTCTTTAAGAGGCTGCAAAATTGTAACTTGCTGTGACACTGAGGTGATTCCTGCGCATGTTGCTGAAGTCACCTTTTTTTGATGTTTTCTTTGATTTTGTTCCTTCCTTCCTTTGATTCCTTCCTTCCTTTGATTTTGTTCCTTCCTTCCTTCCCTTTCCCTCCACATTGTGCAGTAGATATCCTGATCAGGAGGCCCTTGGTAAATCCAGGTTGCTGTAGTGAGATTTGTTTTTTGGTTAACTTTTCTCCCCTCTTCAGCTTTGGTTATCTAGATTGGATCTGTGCATTACTCATCTTACATTTTGATGTCTCTGCCTTTTTGCCCACTCGGGATTTCCAGGCAGGACGTTACTCTGTGATGAATTCTGCAGCTGTGGTACCACGGACTACAGGATGTGTTGGACATTTTAACCATTGGTTAGCATGGCTATTTCATCCCTTTCCTGCACTGTATAAATCTGTAGTTGCATCATGTTGTAGGGAACAATTCACTGCAGGCTTCAGCATCAAACTATAAGTGGTCCTTGGAATATTTTGGTCCAGCTTCCTACCTGCCTGCACCATCCTATGTTCCTATGCAGTCTATCAGCATCAGGCACACTCTACAAAATGTTTGGGTTTGAAGTGGTATCTCAGAAAATACAGTCCTGCTTTTTTGGTTAGAAGGTCCCTGGGTGCATTGCTTGCTCCGCTGCCTCTCAACATCTGTGCCAGCAAGGGGGCTTGAAGCTCCCTGTGACCCCTGGGGAAGGAGAGGGGGTTGGGTGGCAGACCCTGTTGTTTTAGTGAAGCCCTGTGAGAGAAGGTGCCAGAGGGCTTCTGCAGGGCGCTGCAGGGCTTATGTGGCTGCTGGGCTGCTTCCATAGCTGAGCACGTGTTTGAGCTTTGCTGTTTGACAGGGTTTGATGTCTGATCGTCTCTTGGTTGTGGAGCTGCTAGGTTGCAAGCCTGCTTGGTTTTCTGGCTGTGTGTTGGGAGCTAGTGGCTCGGAGAGATTGAGAGGACCTTGGCTACTTGGCAGAGGGACAGAATAGCCCCAGTCTGTCTGCAGAATCGTAATGTCCTTGGCTTGTCAAGGGCAGCCCTTTCTTTTGCCCCTGAAACAGCTGGTGTGCCGCGGGCCCCTATTACGGGACTCATCCGCAATCAGCACCTCCCTCTCCTGTGCTAATGCCTCGGACACAGAGTCTGGGCTTGTGTTTCTCAGCTGTGTGGAGTTGCAGCAAGGCTGCATTTTGCTTGTTCTTTGGGGAATGCTCTGTATTAGATCTTCAGTAGCTTTTTTTGCATAGTCTCATCTGTTCTTGCTGCTCTTGTCCCTGTTCCCAGTGGCTGCTTGCTTTTTTTTTTTTCTTTTTTTTTTTTTTTCTTCCCTGTAAGACTGCATTTTGGCTGCCACGTTGATGGCAGTAGCCTGTTTATGCACAGAAAAGGTAAAATGTGAGCAGGCTTCCCCCACCCTCCTTGGTCCCCATCCTCCAGCACTAACCCACACCCCCTTCCCCCTCCCTAGGAGCTCCAGCCCTGAGGCAGAGGGCTGAAGTGGAGGGCACTGCTGCAGGTGAAGGAGGGGAGCTGAGGCATCCCACAGCCACCACTGGCTTGTGTTGCATCCTAATTGCAAATAGCCCTTCCGGCGTCAGCAGTTTGTGGGAATAATTGACAGGAGGTGCCGGCGAGGTGCTGAGTCAGAGTGAGGTGTGCTTGCCAAGTCACTGCAGCAGAAGGAGCCTGCTCGCCTCGCGTGGATGGAAGCCAATGGATGGTGGGTTTCCTGGCTGATTTTTGGGACTCTTTCTTTCCTTATTCCAAGGCTGCAATTCAGTGGCAGCAATGCTATGCATGTAAGGGAGAAACCAGGTGCTAGGGAGGGGGGAGCTTTTTTTCTTTTTTTGTTTCTTTTTACTGTGAGCTCTGGGGATTAGGAGATGCTGGCTCCATTCCTACCTGCTGCCAGTGGGTCTCTGTGCTGCCATTTCAGTGCTCCAAGCAAGCAGAAGGGGTAGAAAACACACAGTATGGGGGTCAGGGACAAGTAAGTGGCCCTAGTGATAGATTGATGTCTCCTGGGGGAGGAAAAGGAGCACGTGGCAAGGAGAACATCTTAGGGAGCCAAAAGGGATGCAAAATAAAAGGACTGAAAAGGTGTTTTGTCTTGTCCTTCCTGGGGGTTGCTTCTGCTGCAGTGTCCTGCTGTTTGTTTAAGGGTTTTAAATGAGTTGTTTGACACACAGGAAGATGAGTGCTTGTCCTATATACATCTAGCACCTGATGGACCTCCATTGGAGCTCTGCCACTTACTCCTGACCTTCCTGAGTGGAGCTAGCATCAGTATTTATATCACAGCTGAATCTGTCCCAGAGATCTGAATCCTCTCCTTTTCCTTGCTCCAGGCAGACTTCAGGTGTCTTTGTCTTTCTCCTCCTCTGTAGCACAGAGTACCCTTTTTCTACCTTGGACAAAACTTGGTAATTTTTTGCACAATAATCTAAATATATATGTGTCTGATACGTGCTGCCTTTTTATAGGGTATATTATTTTTGCTTTGATTGACCACTTTGTAGAAGGACATAAGGAGCATGAAGAGGGAGGCCCACGTACTTTTTAGAACCTTTCATTAGATCTATGCTGTGCTCTATCCACTGACATTTTTAATGCTAATCTTTGTATAATCTTTCTCTCCACTGACTAAGGTAACAGCCCTGTTATCTAGAACATCATGCAACCAATGGGAAAATTGAGGCCCAGAGGCAAGACGTACCCTGCCCATGGTCATGCAGGATTCCCATGGCCAATCTGGGGTTGGAGCCTGCATCTCCTGAGTGCCAGCCCCCTGTGCCTTCTCCACAGGAGCATGCTGCCTTCCCACTGATTTCATCAGTGGCCTGCTGAATGCTTTCCCTCCTGAATTTTCATGGCAGTGGCTCCTGAATGGTTATTGATTTTTGAATCTTCAAAGAAAACCTGCATGCGGTTCTTCTCTCATTATTGCCTTGGCCACCTCAATAACTGAAGTTGTACATGGGACCACTGGAGAGGGGGCACTGGGGAGGAGGGAGTGTGTGCGTGATGTCTGTCCTCCTTCCCTCCGTCTTGCTGCCTGTTCACATACTGGGTACAGTCTGTGACACTCATGGCAATGTAGTTTGAGGACATTTTGGAGGAAGCCTTGCCCTGCTGCATTCTGCTGTAAGATCAACTGGGGATAACTTAGTGCTCAGGCTTGGCTTGAGAGGCTCAGGACAGGCTGCTGCATGACTGACCTGCCTTCAATTTGTCTTTCTGTGTGAGTTTTGCCATGGATGGTGTAGATGTGCTAGCAAGGGCACTGCTATGGAGAAAAGAGTGGATCTGGACCACCTGCGTTTTGAAGGATTGTCTTCATTGCTCAAAGGAACCTTGGTCTCCATCTGGTCAAACACAGCCTACCCTTCTTATTCACTGTCTACTTGTGCTCTACCTTCACTCTGGGGAAAAAAAAAAAGAAAAGAGCGTTGTCTGTTACAATTGGGATTTTATAAGGTACCTATGGGAATTAAGCACTCAATTCCCTCAGGGTCCTTTTAAACAGCTGAGCTGATGTGAATTTATGTTGAAAATAAGCAAGAAGAGGAAGTAGTCCTGTCAGCAGTGGCATGGGTATTCTGCCCATGCTTGATATAAGCTTTACCATGGCAGTTGCTATTTAGATTTTAAGATCTGTGTGTCAGGAGTTGGGATCAGAGCCTGTGTCCTTTGCCTCCTCTGGCCCTGTTGAGGGTCTTTCAAAGCACTCACAAAAACTGTGGAAATACTACTTTGTAATAACACTGTGTGCAGTGGCTGTACTTTGCTGGGGCATGATCAATGCACCTGATGGCCACTGGCCCAAGGACTAAACCTGCTACGAATCCATCCAGGATGACGAAGCTCTGCAAAACCAACTTTTCTTTCATTCCCAAGAAGTAAAAATGTGTATGGGTGATGAGGTGTGACATTTAATCGCAGCCCATTGCCAACAGCAGTGATAGCATTCCCTGTGGAGATGAATGGGAGATTATTTTGACAACTGCAAGAACCTTTTTATCACTTTCTTCCATAACTAAATAACCACAGTTTGCAGCAGTTTTCAACAGAGAAATTCAGTGACAATCATCATCATTCTAACTAAAAGTAAACAAATATGGTATAAAAAAACCAACCAAACAAAAAACACCAACTGCTGAGAGACCAAACAAGTAGCATGGCTGTCACTTAGACCAAGTCAGGACACAAACAAGCTGAAAAAGCTGCCTTTGCCCTGGCTTATGAGTGAGAATCCTTTCTGGTATTTTATTTTCATGTCTAAAAAGCACTGTATACTGTATTTTCGTTCTGGAAATTCTTTGACCATATAGCCAGGGCAAAGCTGGCAGCTTGGCTTGCAGCTGCAGGTGGGGAAAAGTGACTCGGGTGGGGATGCTGCTGACCCTGTGATCCTGTGCAGAGTCAGTGGGTCCTGGAGAACCACTGCAGTCCCCAGCCTGTGATCTGTTCCTACCTCCCCCTCAGCCCTTGGCTCTCTGACACGTGCTGCCTGAATCTCTCACCTTGATGAAAATGTTTGCTATGTGGCTTGATGGACACAAAAAAGATGTCTCTGCCTCACCGTGAATTTATGTGAAATGGGCCCAAATTGTGGAAATCTCATGAAACTAGCCAACTGTGTAAGATTTCCTTTTTTTGTTGTTTTGGTTTTGCTCAGAGAACAGCTTGGATTCTTTTCTCAGATTTGAAGAGTTGTTCAGCCTCAGAACTCAAAATGAAATCACAGTCTAAAATCTGACCAGGTCTCCTTAGCTCAGTTTAAAAAAAAAAAAAAAAGTATTACACTCAAAGTACATTAAAGACAAAAGGCTGTCTTAATGCAATAATATAACTGGACAGTCAAAATAAAGCAGCACTGGGAAATGCATAAGTTAATGATGCCTTGTTATGTATCCTGTATCTTTTATGGCATGAATTTTATAGTCTAAGTGGTAGTAAGATTAGAGGTAGGTGAATAATTTATAGCATATAATTTATTTAATGAATTCCTCTTCCATTTCTATTTGCAAATTGTTTGTGAACATCCTGTGGTTTCTTTGCATTTTACTTATTTGAAATTACTTACTGAATAGCTTCTACAAATAATATTTGACATACTGCATGCTTATGAGCAGGTTTTTTTTCTGTTTCCTTTTTGAGGGAGCAGTATTTCAGCTTTGGTTGTTCAGCACAGATACAGAGCAGAAGTTCACGCCATAGTATTTCACTATCTTGACATCCTAAAGTAATTGCTAGAATTAAGCTGTTTCTGAAAGGTATCAAGAATTAGCTATTACTTTTTAATAATTACTCAGAATATTTATGTGGGTAGGCAAGTTCAAATTTCACTTTTGTCAGTGTGTGCTAAAATTGCTTAAAATGTATTACTTTCTTGTACATTCATGTGACTAAATTAGAATAGTTGCAGAAAGGAACAGAAAGATATAAGGTCCAGAGTCAGCAGTGCACTGTGCATATGCTTGACTTCAGGCGTATTCCTGAGAAGATGCATAAGTGGTAGAGTGGCAAATGATGAACTTCAGCATATGTTTAAGTGGTTCACTGAGTTAGGGCCCAAAATACGGAACAAAGCAAATTTATCTTTCATGGGAGTGAACATAGGAGAGAATTTTGTTTCCTCATCTGCAATTATGGAGTAGTGCATCTTTCAGATGGTGGTGGGGAGGTGATGATATAAATATTGCAGTAGTTTGCAGTATTTCTGATTTAATCAAATACGAGACAGTATAATTCTGCACTTTTTTCCCCCTTAAATCTTGGGAGAAATAACATGATGAATTGAAAAAAACCCCAGCCATTAGTTTTGCTTTATTATTTATATTTTCATCTTTCAAGATTTCTCAGACTTCAGACTATTTTCCATCTGCTTTTGTTGGTTTTTCATGCCTCTAAGGAAAAAAAAAAAGTTAGTTCAGAAATATTAGAAGATGCTTGACAAAAGTTACCCTCACTGAGAGGGGAAATTTCTCTGGGTCTGCAAGGAATAGGTATGAATTACTTCAGCATCTCAAAGGGCTGTTGTAACTATATAAATCTGGAAAGGTCTACATTTTTCTGTGCATCTTTTGGAGGCTACACATTGTGGAAAGCAGCTTCTGAAGTTATGTGATGTGCCCTTCAGCTCTGTAATTCAGATGGTGTTTTGTTGGCCTGCCTGAAAAACAGAGTTAAATAATCAGTTTTGTGGGTTTGTGAACCACTGAAACTGCATCTCCTTCCCATTTGTGCCTTTAAGCTGACCTGTGTGGAGTCTTTTATGTCTAGTAAAGGGTTGAGTGTGGACTGGTCTTTCCCTCAAGCAGCGAGTATCTCACTGGCACCTGCCCACCTAATTTCATGAACCTTATAGAAATAAAAGTAATGTCTTTGAGGCCTTTACTCTTCTGTCAGAGGAGGTACAGGAGCCTCATATTCCAAGGAAACAACTGTTTGTGGGCCATGATGCCTGTGGGCATATTAAGTAGAGTAGCCAGAAGAAGACCACAGACAGCTCAGGCCAGTGTGGTCTGGGAAGAGAAAGTCAAGGTTTAGTGATGGTTTTGGCAGTGTTAGGCTAATGGTTGGACTCAATGATCTTAAAGGTCCCTTCCATCCTAGATGATTCTATGATTCTGAGTGTGGGAGGCAGCTGCAGAAGTTGGCAGTGACTTTTGAGTGAGAGAGTCACTGCTTCTGCTGATATGCAAGAGCCAAAATGACCTCTTTGTAGCAGAGACTGAAATGAATAAGGTGTTGTTTCTTATGTCACATGATCAGAAATGCATCCAAGTCATGCTCTGTACCAAAACCCAGACCAGATATATCACAAGGATAATCCTGCAAAAAGTGGTCATCAGTGTCATAGAATGGTTTGGGTTGGAAGGGACCTTAAAGATAATCTTGTTCCAACCCCCTGACATGGGCAGGGACACTTCCCACTGGGCCAGGTTGCTCAAAGCCCCAATCCAGCCCGGTCTTGAACACTTCTAGGGATTGGGCACACACAACTTCTCTGGGAAACCTGTTCCAGTGCCTCACTGACCTCACAGTAAAGAATTTCTACCTAATATCTAATCTAAATCTCCCCTCTTTCAGTTTAAAACCGTTACCCTTTGTTTTATCGCTACACTCCCTGATAAAGAGTCCCTCCCCGTCTCTCCTGTAGGTTCCCTTTAGGTACTGAAAGACTGTCTATCAATTCCTTGTATGCGATGACTTACACAACATACACAAGAGGAAAACTTTTTCCAAAGGAAAGTTTTTTGGCCTCTGGATGCATTTGTTGTCCCTTAGGCGATGGCCTCCATCTTGATCTTGCACACAGAGAAATCAACGGGGCAGTTTTGGCTCTGTGTGGTTGGGAAGGTGAGGGAACATTTGTTGGGCCGAAGAGAGGAGTGCTGGCGCTGGACTAGCAGTATATGCTGCAGGGAGGACTGGAGAGTCCCTGGAATGACATGTTTCCCCATCTATATTCCTATTGATCAATCTGTGCTCCGCGCCCACTTCCATGTCCTGTCATGTGATTCTAGCTTTTGGGCTGGAGAGGGCTCTGCAAAGAAAAGCTGGCAGTTGAATTCTGAATTTTGCGCTGGTGGTCTCCTCTCCTCTTTGTAGGGCTTTCAGAACATTAATCGCATAAAATTTATCCAGGCTTACTGCTCATCCCCGGCACCTTTAATGACCCCAGCGATGAACATTGTGAAATTAAAAAGCAATCACCTATACCAAACAAGATAAACAGCAAATGGTCCCAGCGGTCTGCCACGTGTCCTTACACACTACAGTGATGCCTTCAGCAGCAAAATAAGTAGCACTGCGTTATGTTTACAGGGGCAGTGATGCTGTATCCTGCAAGGGCTGTGGGTGCTTGTATCTATGACAGGAACAGCGTCAAGAGACTGCTTGAGGCAATTGCATCCTTGTTATTTTGGGACCAGAGCCTGGTGAGCTCAGGAAGGTGGGAGATCAAAGGCCGCTTCTGAATTTAGCTTGGGCTCACTTTCATAGAGCCTTGGGCTGGATATGGCAGAATAAGTTAGTTTGAAAAGAAGTATGGCTATGTCTCCATCCAGTGGCTAGTGCCACTGATGATGATTTGGCATCCCACAGAAATTCAACTTTATATGGGGAGAGATGCCCCATCCCTGGAAGCGTTCAAGACCAGACTGGATGGAGCTTTGGCAGCCTGGTCTAGTGGGAGGTGTCCCTGCCCATGGCAGGGGGGTTGGAACAAGATGATCTTTAAGGTCCCTTCTAACCTAAATCATTCTATGATCATAAGATTCTATGATCTCCCAAAAGGAGGATGTGGCAGAGGGGGGAAGCTGCCTTCCTAAAACTGACTCTTACAGACATCTGAGATGGGTCTTATTTTGGTTTTGCCTTCCTGTGTTGTTCCCTTTTCAGTGTTATATACATAGATTTGTTAATAATAGCAACAAGTTACAATTATTATTAATTGTTTTCCACTCCCTTGGATCTCGGTTGTGCCAACCAGTTCTGTGGTGACTCCTATGGGATGGTGCATAGTTTCAGACCTAGATGGCTGTGGCTGTATATCAGCCTCTCTGTGTGTCTGTCACAGGCAGCCAGGACAAGTCGAAGCAGGCAAAAGGAAACAAAATAGACAAATTTCTGCATCCACAGCAGCTGGAGTGAACGTCAAACAGATGGGCTCTTCCACCCTGATTATCCGTACGTCCTAAATATAGAAATACGGGCTGTTTTTCTTTTTCTTCTCTTTTTTTTTTTTTTTTAAATAAATTAAAATTACCCGAGGGGGTGGTGTTAGCTCACGCTAGGGCAGTGCTAACGAGTGCAAATAGAAGTCATCTGCTGACAGAGTCAGATCACGGCTTCTACTCATGACTATTCCCCCCACCCTGCCCACACACACTTTTTCCATTTGGTGCGTGGGGACTGACAGGGGCTGAAGCTGTCCTCTCTGTGGGGCAGGGGAATACATATGTGTGAATGAGCAGGCTTTTATTTTACATCCTGTCCGTGGGTATGCAGATACAGAGTAAGTAAGGACCAAAGAAAATGGGTGAGAACTGCATGTCCTTGCCTCCTCCTGCAGACGGTTTGCTAAGTAGATGGGGCAGCTGTACTTCGGATCACTGGAGGAGTTCACAGCTATTTGGTCATCCTTGCACAGGACACTGATAGGTGTAGGGTAGAGAGGTGTGTGGTCTGCTTTTGTCCTGCCCCCACTCATGTTTTTATGCAACAAGCAGAGAGATCGAAGGGATGACTGCTGGCAGTGGGCAGGCTGGCCATACCTGAACACCTTCATCCCTTTAGTCCTGCATTGGTTGACACCAGTGAAGCAGCAGTAAGGTAGTGTTTTTGTGTGATTTTTGGACTTCTTTTGCTGTACTGAGGACCTGGGTAGGGAAGATCTGTGGTGATTTTTTTTTTTTTTTTCTTTTTCCAACGGGGGAACACAGCACCTCACCAATGCTGTGTTTTCCATTCATCTTCCAGGTTATTTTTTTTTTCTCTGCTTTTTCTTGTCCTTGTTCTGAATTTCATACCTGTCCTCAGGCTTTTGTTCCCTGACCAGCCATGGGAGCAGGAGGCAAGGAGGAGGTAGGAGAAGATTCTGCCTGGACAACATGGTAGAGGAGTGTGGAGTGAGACCATGTGTCTTGCTGCTGCCCAGGTGGTTACTTGTGCTGTGTTGGGTGCGCACACTTGGGCCTTGCTCTCCCCACCTCTTGGAAGGCAATGATAGGGGATTGTTTCTGAGGGTGCTGGCAGGGAAAAAAATTACGTTGGTGCTGTATTATTAGTATTATCACCCTACCATGACTTAAGACATATAATGAGGACAAAGGTTTGCAGTAAATCTGCCCTGACCTGGGGCTCAGCCAAGCAGCACTGCGATGTTTTTCCCTTGTCATTATGTACAAGGGTGTGTTGTGCTCTGTGGATGTATCTACGTTAGCATCGGTGCAGATATACAAATAGATCATGACTAAAACTTCAGATGCTCTGTGAAGAGATTCTTTATCTTATGGGCTTCTCTCCATGTAAGGATAGCGCATGGTTTATTAAAGCTCCCAGGGCTCATTTTGCTTGTGTGCTCATGCTCTCCTGCAGAAGTCCAAGCAGTTGCAACCTTAATCCCAGGTGCCAGAGTGTTGTACATATTGTTGGCTTCTATAGGATCTGTATCTTCCTTGGAGGTCTCCTACGTGCAGGAGGGGTTGACAACCGTTGGAGGAGGCTGGCTGGGGAAGGTATGTAGTTTCCACTACGGAAGAATGCCTCTAAGAATAGGTTCAGCCAGCAGCTGGCAGGGTGACAGAGCAGTAGGAAATCCTGCCTTGGGGCAGAAGGATGAAGCTGGTGGTTTCCTGAGTATTGCTGCATGAGGAATTATTACTTTTGGTCTTTTCAGGGCAGAGTGCTTCTCCTGTTATACTGAGGTCGTGTAGAATAGCATTATCTGGACCATGAAGCACCCAGATCCTATAGATACTGGGCAGCACAGCAAAAGACAGCACCAGACCCGAGCTGGCTTCCACACGTTCGCTCAGGACTCAGGATAAGCTCTCTCCCAGAGACTGCGTATAAGGGATCACAGCAGACGGACACCTAATTGGCTTTGCCAGAGAGGAGCTTTGGCACGGTTTTATTCACTCTGATTCACGAGCGGCTGTATCGAACCTGGCTGGCATAGCACACGGAGGTCACTCAAGCATCTCCGCGCTGTGCACTTGGGTTCTCCTGCCCGGCTTGGCAGGGCTGCCTTGCTCCGGCTGCGAGCCGCTGCGCCCTTCATCTGTCTCTCGCATCCTCATTCACGCTGCGCAGAGCTGGGGCTATCTGACCGGCCAGACCCCCCGGTAACCCTGACGGGAGCCACCACTGTATTGCTCCACCAACAGCACGGTTAATCTGCACCTTGGTTAGATCATCTCTGGAGACGACAATGGTGTTTTTAGGATCTAAAAAAAAATAATAATACTGTAAAAAAGGATGGTGGTTGTGCTGCTTGTGTTTAAGGATGCTTGGTATTTTCAGTTATAGTTTTGGCCTTTTCTTGCCTCAGCTTCACTCCAGGTAAATGGGGCCAACAATCCCTCTGGTTATAATTGTTGCCCCCTGAGTAACTGTGATGGTCGTTATAGTTATCCTGTCTTTTCTTTGAGATACTTAACTATCTTGCCAGGTTTTAAAAAGATGGTCTGAAACTTTCCCATCCTCAGTTTCTAGCTCAGACTGACTTTGTATGGAAAATTTTAGCCACCTTTGTCCTATTTTTGAGAATAATCATAGAATAGTTTAGGTTGGAAGGGACCTTAAAGATAATCTAGTTATAAATGCCCTGCCATGGGCGGGGACACCTCCCGCTAGACCCACAAGGCCATCCAGCCTGGCCTTGAACACTTCCAGCAATGGGACATCCACAACTTCTTTTGATTAGGGTTCCTGTATGCTTGAAAACGAAAATGTTTTATTTTGGATGCTGCCTTTCCACTATGTTCTGCAGTGAAACCTTGAAGTGCAGCAGCAGGGTGGTCTGTGTGACACACATGTGCTTTCTGTCACCTTTGAGAAAATCTACCCAAATTCAGCTAGGTAAAGAGCCTTTAAAAAACCAAATCTGATCATCCATGTGCTTAGCAGAGGCACCATAGAATTTATTGAGGAAAAAGGCCCTGATTTTCCAACCTCTTGCAGCTGCCGTGCGTAATGGGGCTGCGCCTCGTGCTCCCACCCAGCACACAG
This sequence comes from Gallinago jamesoni, assembly GCA_025769975.1. NCBI lineage: Eukaryota > Metazoa > Chordata > Aves > Charadriiformes > Scolopacidae > Gallinago > Gallinago jamesoni. The sequence continues at coordinate 84,754,123 of JAOQGH010000001.1, forward strand.
ACCATGTTGAGCCAGTACTAGGACAAACCCTGACCTCCCCTAGTGATGCCGTGAGCTGAGCTAGGGCTGGTCTCTGGCAGTAGGAGCAGGGTGAATGTCTGTGCCTTGCTTTCCTGCTTGGGAGACTTCCTCTGTCATGCTTGGAGGTGATGGAGGAGCAAGCCACCCTGCTCGAGGAGAGAGGAACCCTGGTCAGGGACGTGACCAAAGCAGGGGGTGCCTGTACACCAAGTGATGGTGGGAAGAAGGGAGGAAGTGGAACTGAATAGGACTGGATGGAGAGAGGGACTTGGTGGGGGTGAGTCACACTGATGGGGTGCTCTCTAAGCCTTCTCTGCTTCGGGCTGTCCTAGCTCTCTCAGCCTCTCCTTTGGGATTGTACAGAGGGATTAAGACTGGGAGTGAGTCTGTCCTTTGAAAGGGACCCTGTGGACTGATGAGGCTCAGAGGAGTGGGGCAGAGTGAGTCTAGGATGGGCTGGGCAAGAAGACCAGCATCCCATACCAGAGGAACTGAAAAACTGCAAGAACTTGCTCGTGGAGGGTGTAGGATACTACATCACTGGGCACTCTAAAAATCTCCTCAGCAATTCTGTCTTCTAGCTGGGACTTGAGGGTATACCACAAATAAAACCTGTGATCACACATTTTGTGTAAAGTCGGTAAAATAGAGGATTAAGTATATGCTTGGTTTCTGTCTATCCTGGAGGCTGAAAGAAAAAGGAAACAAACAAAAAGTATGTGAAAATTTTGTTTGGTTTTCTTAGTACATGGTCAGCTATATTTTAGCAGTACCAGTGGATATGGCATCCAATGCTGTTCCTTTTCTAGCAGCATCTGGGCTAAATACCTCAGCTGTGTTGATAGTTGAGTGATTTAAAAGTTTGCTTATAAACTGCCTTCGTGAAAGCTGCTTCTTGCACAACAGGGGTTAAAAAGGAGGTGAATTAGCATAGTAATAGGGTAATAACTATTAATAATTGTTATAGTAGTAACAATAAACAGCAATAAATTAAAAAAAAAAAATTCAGAGAGTTTAAATTTCTGGTAAATAAATTGCACCTTTCATCCTGCAGGTATATCTTCCCAAAATTTCTCCTGTCACTTCTGTGCTCAGAACTCACTTGTGTGGTGGTCATTCTCTGCCTGTTTGAGGTTTGCTTCTGTTGCATTTAACAGGAGAAAAGTTTTGGTGCAGGGACCATAAAGGAAAACATGTTGTGGGACTTCTGCAATACAAGTATTTAATCATCGTTGCTGGCAGTATGGGCAGAGTCTGTTTCTTCCTTCAGGAAGAAAAATGAGAAGGAAAAGGAGAGAGATGACTCTAGTGTAAAGTAAATGCCTTCAGATGATGACTGAAAATGCAGAGAGGCTGGTGGATGTGAAAGAATAGGCATTGAATTTCCCCAGGAGCTGCATGTGGTGGGCAGCACGTGTTTGTTACCCAAGTGGAGGAGTCTGGGGCAGCAAGGACTGCCAAAAGTGGTGGGTGAGCTCACATATGGCATCTTACCTGCACTTCTAGTCTCTCCCCCAGTGTCGCAGCATCTGGGGAAGAGGAGCCACTGAGTGAAGCGGGGATGCTGTTTTCCCTGACAGTGGTTGAAAGATGCTCTTTGGGCATTAGTGCTCTTCCTGGCTTTTATTTTTATTCAGAATAGTGGAGATCGAGGACAAGAAGATCTCTTGGCTGAATGTGATGTGTATTTTGTGGAGGCTCTCTAATCCAGCCTTTTGCAAAGGCAGCCAGTGGGACTTCTGCCAGTTCAATTAGGACAAATATACCACACTTGGGTGCCTAAAGCTGGACACCTTCATTCATTTTGAGGTATGTGAGGAAGAGTCACCTTCTCTTCAAAGGGGTGAACTGCTTTCTTGGGAGGCTGAGCTTTAGTCCCAAAGCAGGTCCTGCTGAAGACTAGACCTGGACCCCCTAAGGGCCTGGGAATACATTCTATTATGACCTCAAAAGCATGAAAGGGTTGGCCTGATCTATGGAAACGACTGCCACTACCTGAGCTTAGACACTCACCTACACTAACTTAGCAGGCTTTTGCTCGGAAACCCTCATTCAGAAGCAAGATAAATGGTGGTGTTTTTCAGGGCTTGGGCAGAGAGCAAGTTGTAGAGCAGGAGGGAGACCAAAGTTCCTGGAGCACCTTCCTCCTCCCTCGCGTGGTGCCTGGGGCTGCGGCAGGTCCATTGGAAGCAAGAGGGGAAGCAGATCAAACGCAACGCTGATAACAGTCGCTGGCATGGTATTCTCCCTCCGTCCCTGGTCCCACTTGTCCATCATGGAGAAGAGGTGCTAAGGCAGGTGGAAAGTATGCTGAGATCACCACACCTCATCAGGTCCAACGAGCTGGCCTCCCACTGTCCAGCAGGTCTGTAAATACTCCTTATTGTGTGTGGATGATGTGGGGTTTGGCTGTCCTTGTCTGCCAAAGTCTTTGTATAGGCAGGTTCAGTTGCATGAGTGTTTGGGAGATGGCTGTTCGCTGCAACGATATGCCAGGGAGCAAGCAAGAAAATTTTCTGTTTAGCTTTCTCGGTCTGTTGCTCTCAGACTATGTCAAGATCTAGCACCCTGTGATCAAGATTACCAATCACAGCCAGAAAAGCTGGTGCAAGCAAACTCTCTCTTTCCCTCTCTCAGATGGAAAGCTCTTTTTTTTTTTTTTCTTAAATAATTCACCAAGTGATTACGAATCAAGGGTAAATCATTTTCAAACTGATTGTGAATGGAGAGTAAATAATTTTTTAAACCATGTGTTGTAAAAGAATCATGGATAAAATGGGCACTAGGCATTACCTGGAGAGTAACTGAACCACTTTCTCCTTTAAAAATCAATGACAACAAGAGAGCATCCTCCCCTTTCTTGCCCTCCAGACTTAAGATGTTTCAGCTGCATGAGTTGCTGTTGAAAGTATGAAGGGGACTGGTGCTGTGGGAAATCCACAGATAGTGGCTCTTAATTCCTAGGAGTGATACAGATATGGAGAGAGTTTTCATTGCTCTGCAGAACACATTAGTCTTTCCCAATGGGGAAGTGTAGCTTTTTAATCAAAGCAATCTTCCTCCCACCTTGGTGAGCCTTGAAAAGATGTATTTCTGTCGTGTCTGTCCATGGCACTTCATGCTTTATCTTAATGGTTTAGAGAAAGCCTTTCTTACGTACTGGGGGAGTTTGGAGAATGCCAGGTTTCTGTGCAAATGAAGCCTTCCCTGCATTTATCCATAGTTTTATTTCCAAGACCGTTCCTGTTGTCTAGTAAGTAGTTAAAAAACAGAGCAAATTAGAAACATTGGGAGCAATTACTTTCTAAAGTGAAGGGTGAAGGTGAGCAGGACACACACATTTTTCATTTGTTCCTTTGATTCTTGCTTTCTACTCTTCCCTTTTCGAGTATCTTTCCTGTGGATGACACAGGGAGTTCCTGGTAAGTCCGATTAAAGACCAGAGTTCAGTGTGCCATTTCTTTTTTTTCTTGTGGCCTGTGATTGTGTCCTGTAATAATTGAACTTTGGAGTAAGTCCCAGTCAATTACTCTGAAACTGCCTCTCTGTTATCCCATTACCAACACTGATTACAAAAAAAACAACCCAAAATCCCAACTTTTTGTTTTTGCTCCTGCCGGAGAAAGGAATGTGAAAACGAAAGGTTATTTTTAGGCTTTCTTTTCCCGGTGCCCTGCTCAGAGAAATTGTGCATGGGAAAGGGGTGCCATCAAGACTGGGGGAAGAGATGTTTCCCTCCCTGGTCAAACCCAATCCAGGATGAAGACTGGGATGAGGAGAGAGATCTGGACCTCAGTTGTTGGGCTTTGTAGGGCAACCACTGCCTCCTAGGCTGTTGTTGAGTACCTAGCATTAATTTAGACTGATAGCACCATAGAATAGCACAAGCACAGCTGTGAAATTAAAGCCACAGGTCGGCTTGTAGAGTTTCCTGTGATTGAAGTCATAATGTCTCCTCTTAATTAATTTAATTCAGGTTTAATTTATTGAGGGTTTGCCTTGATTTATTCCATTGTTGAATTGCTTGCTCAGGCGGCTTGTGTGAAGAGTCACTGCATTTTCTTGCAGCCTGGAAAGGCGTGTTACCATGTAATGATCCAGCACAAGTTACTGATGACACTACCCCCATCCTCTCGCCTTGTTCCACCCCTCTACCAGGAGAACAAAAAAAAAAGTGAGAAGGAAGGGATGGATTCACAGGTTCTGCTGTTTCAAGGAGAGACAAATTTCTTAGGACTTGATAACAATTTTTGCACAGGTTTATTGGCATGTTTCTGCACCAGGCCTGCTACAAGTCTGTGGGCATGTGGCCTCACTCCTTGGGGCTGTTATTTCTCCATGGGTAATGTGGGTCATTTGTGTTTGAGATGTGCTTTGGGCATCACGGGTGTGTTAGATGCCTAGCAGCCTTACCAAGTTTGCTTCTCTCAGGGCAAGAGAACTAGGTGGTTCCACCCAGCACCCCCCTCACCCTTGCAGGAGAGGCTGGTTTCCCTTCATTCCCCCCAAAAGTTTTTTGTTCTCTCCCCTTCCAGCATCCACTTGTGCAGTGTGTGTGCTGGAGAGTCTCTTCCCCTCCTCCATCCCCTTCCCCTCTATCCTTTCCCCCATCCGAAGACTCCCAGAGCCCTTGTTGTTGTTCGGGAGGAACCAGCGACCCTCCTCCTTCTCCTCCTCCTCCTGGCTGGGTGTAAGGCCCTGATTTCCATTTCAATAGCAGGCTTTCTGCTGAGGCTTCCCCACCGCCTAGGCGGGCAAACAAGGAGCCCACTGTTCACCGAGGGGATGTTCAGCCATCCCTGACGTCCCCGCTTGTCCTCAATGGGGCTTTTCAGACCCTCTGCTGAAGCCTGGGCGCCGGGCTGGTGGGGGGCAGGCTCCTGGCCCCGGGCAACACGCCACTCATTTTAAGCAGCCCCAGCCTGTCCCCACTCAGGGCTTTATGGTCTGTTAGAGTCTTGTTTGACTCGCAGCTGGTTTTCGTGCGGCGCAGAGGTAATAAAAAAGGGAGGGATAAGTTAAACTGGAGTGGCAGCAAGGGATGAGGGATGAGATGGGGTCCTCTGCCAAAGGCTTGAATCACACAGGGGCTGAGTGTGTGCTGTGCCCAGGGCACCTGCCTCGGGAGTTCGTGCTGATCCTTCAGGTCAGAGACAGACCTGTGCCTCACCCCTGAGGTTTTCTTCTAAAAACCACATCTTGCCAAACAGGTAGCTTTCCGTATTGGCGTTTGTTTCCAGATGCGCAGCTGTGGCTTCCTATCTCCAGGACTTCAGGGTCAAGGCAGGACAAAGGAGCATTATTTAATCCTGTGGCCTGGGACCTCTGAGCCTGGGCAAACCAAACCCTCCTGCCCCATCCCACAACACTTGAGTGTGTCTTCATGCAGGACCCCACAGTGACCCAGCTGGGTTTGAAGTGCTGGAATCTCATTACCTCAGCCAGATGTGGATGTGGGCTGATAGCCCCCTGTGGTAATATTTTTTGGACTTTAGCACCCAGATGATGCTGGTGCAGGTGTCATGAAGGATTAGTCTCTGCCATTTGAAGCTCTTCTCCCTAGCAAGGTGGGAAGGAGCTTGGCGGCTACTTCTGCTGCCTTCAGCTTCCAGGAGCTTTTGGTGGCACGGGGAGAACCGAGTTCAAAGCCACAAGGAACTCCTGGCATTGAGACTTTTTTGTTGTTTTTGTTTTTTATTCTCTGTGGGTAGAGGTAAGGGACTCCGGGTTTGTGTGTGTTTTTTTCTCCAAATAGTGTCACACTGATGACATTTAAATTCTGCAGAGCAGGCACAGAAGGGGTGGCAGCAGAGCAGGCTTCCCTCGCTGCTGCTGTAGGAAGAGCCAGCTGGACCGTGGGGACAGTGATGAGGCCAGGCAGACCTCTGCCAAGGCTGGCAGAGAACAAAGCCTACTAAAACTGGTTACAATGTGCTCAACTGCTAGTTGACAGCAGAGGAAAATGAGAAACCTCTCTCTTCTGTCAGTATGGGTAAACTGTTGATAAGGAAAGGTAATGATTGCTTCCGGTCACTTCTTAACGTTTTAATTTAGCTGCACTTCTTTTTGTCTGTCTTGGTTTTTCCACCGAACGCTTTTCGTTTGTCCTCTGCTGATGCCCTCTTGTGTGCTGAGATTTTACAGTCCTGTTTTCCCCTTGTTAATGGAGACATCAATTCAAGTTATTGACCTTCCCTCTGCAGCAAGCAAATGCTGAAGGGTGTGCAGGGTCTCAGAGGTCTTGCCTTCACCTCCTGTGTTTCCACCCCAGCTGTGGTGGCAGAGTTAGGACTGGTGGTCAGGGGTGCCACTGAAGCTTGCAAGCACTTTATGGGCCTCACTCAGGTTGGTGGAAGAGGCCTGGAGCAGATAGATGACTGCTTCTCTTCTGCCAGCGGAAGCACTGGAAATCCAGCATTTCTTATTCCCCAAGCTCTGGGGGTCAGTGCCCTGAGTGATGCTCTTTGGTTACCCCAACACTCGTGCAGTGGAGCCACCCCTGCGTGAAGGATGGGTTGTTGTGGCTGCCTGACCGTGCCCATGGGTAAAGTGACAGAAGGGAGAGCAGGAGACAGACATACAGAGGTATGGAAGGACTGGATCCTCACTGCTGTCCTGGCGTCCACCGACTTCACTGGAAATTAGGCACTGAAAAATTCCCAGCGCCTGGACATAAGCAATTAGTGGAGTGTCATGGTTTCAGCTGAAATCACTGCAACCAGACCGACAGATGGCCTTTCTCCCCCCAAAAGAGAGGAGAGGAAGAGATGAGGAGATAGAGCAGTTTGGAACGAACTAAACTACTTTAATGAAGAATTAATATTAAAATAAAAAAAAAAAAGAAAAAATTAAATGGATACAATATATACAAAACCATATCAAACTCCCAGGATAACAGTCCCGTCACCGGCAGGTGCTGGGGAAGTCCCAGGCTGGACTCAGCAACGGATGGGAACTGAATTCCAGCTCTGGAGTCAGGAAAATCAAGGGCAGCTGAACAGACAGGGTCCTCTTCGGACATCGGCCATCACAGAAAGAGAGGGAGGAAGAAGCCAAAAGAAGGGCTGACCCTCTGATCCCTCAGCTTTTATACTGAGCATGGGGCATATGGGATGGAATACCCCAGTTGGTCAGGTTTGGGTCACCTGTCCTGTCCGTTCCTCCCCACAGGTTGGACCCCTCTACACTTTTCCATTTCCGACCCTCTAAGGGGCAAATAACGAAAATTGGCTGAACTTGGTTGTTATAGCAATAAGTATAAGCAAGGGCCTCTCTGCATACCATTCCTTGGCATGTAGCACAAACATTGGCCTTATCATCCTGAGAACGAGCAGTTTCTCTACAATATGCCGTTAATTTCAGAGAGTTAGAGGAGGCCTAACTAAAATGTAAAATTACAGACACAAAATCGGTTGGGTTTTACCTCAAACTGGGACATGGAGACTTTGAGTAACTTGGTGGCAGTAGCTGGGAGAAGGTACAAAGTCCCCTTCCCAGCCAAGCAGCATAATTGCTGGATATAATTCTTCCTCCTATGAGCAGCCCTCTGGCTGCCTGTATCAGCACTGGAAATCTCATTGCACTCCCAGCTTTCATACACCCATGACTAGTAAGAAGGGCTTTCTTCCTGGGATGGAGTCTACCAATTTGGTCTCGGCCTAGAGGAGGGGATTTCCAGGTGTTGATGTGGCAATGTTTCATGTGTGCACTTGTCTTTCTGATGGAGTATTGTCAGTGTGCTCTGAAAAGAAGAAGGTGCTGTGGAGTTGTAAAGGATTGTGGCTTTATTTTGATCTTTTGGAAAAGGTTATTTGTAACGTGAAATGGTCAAAATTAAAGTATGTAGAAAGTCAGTCCCATTTGCTTTATTAGAAGAGGCCTTATTGCTCTTCGCCATGCGGAAAAAAAAAAGGAATAGAAACCAAACTGAATTAAAAAACGTTCACACATTTTGAGGAAGCTAAGAACTCGGTGCTGTTGGAGTCTATAGGGGCTGATGTGCTGTTAGGCTCAGCACTGCAGTGGAGCTATGATAGCTGACAGCCCCTGTGGAAGCACCCAAGGAGCGCTGTGGATGCTCAGAGCCAGGCAGGATCAGACCTTACATTGATATTACCAACTGAGGAAGTGCAAGGGGCCCAAAGGAAAGTAAGTTTCTGAGTCCCACTGGAATTCTTGGGCTCTTCTGACCATTTTCAGCATGGAAACTTTAGGCAGATTTTAACGCAGCCTACAGATTGTTGAAATCTTTGTACTTCTGTGGAGCATATATACTCTGAAGAAGGGGACCTTCTTACCAGGTAGCTTTTAAATGCTGCACTCCCTCTTACAGAGTTGATGCTGGTGAACCCTGTGGAATTTGTTCAGTCTGAGCAGCTCCAGTTGTACATAACTGGTAATACATAACTGAGCTGATCTTTTATTTTTTTTTTAATGGGGAATGTCGCAGGCAGTTCAGGGAGAGAAAAATACAGATGCTTGTGTTACTGTAACTGTCTCAGATGAATAGGTTTCTAAATTGTGATATTTGGGAAATGTTATCTTGTCTCTATTGTGCTTAGAGAAGATTGTATTTTCAGGACGAATATTTCTTTGTGGTTTTTTTCAAAGACTGTTTTGCTGGATGTTGGGTATGTAAAATGCTGAGATAATGTTACTATGAGAACCTTCAGCATTTAATTTCCAGAGTAGGAGTGTTTAGCTATGAGATGTGACGATAGTTCAGCTTGTTGCATTTCAGTTTTATTAACCAATCTGCACATGGTTATCACCTGGATGACTCCCAATTAAGGAAAAGGAAATGTAGCACACACCCCCCCCCCCCCCCCCCCCCCCCCCCCAAAAAAAATAAAATACCCAAAACACAAACCAAAAACCCAAACCCAACAGTAGCTCTAAATACTGTATAAAGCCCTCTAAATCCAGCTATAAATATGGTCCTGGAAACAGCTCAGTGTTTTCTTTGACAGCTGCAATCTGCATTCTTAACATCTTTGAACTTGCACTTTGCCTGCTGGGAAGGGAGTTCTCCTTCACTGACATCTCCGCGTAATTCAGAGGGACACATTTACAAAGAAAGGAAGCCCTTCCCAAGAGGAGCAGACTCTTCAGCTCCATAGTGATTCTTGGGCAGTTGAACTCAGATTATTTATTATTCTCGCCCTATTTTAAAAAAAAAAAAAAATTGTGACATTTGTATCTTATTGTTTTTGGAGGTTTTTTTTGTTCCTTTTGGACCCACAAAGAGAAAGGGTCCTGGGAACTGTTTGTTTGCCTTCTTTTGCTTTCCCACGTGACCCTCAGGGACTACCATTGTGAGCGGGCAGCGAGAGGAGAACAAACTTCTTATGCTTGTTAGGGTTTCGTGGTTTCGGTAACAGTGTGCCCCTTGTTTTAGATTCAGATACGTTTGCCTGAACAGCCTGGGAAGGAGAGGTGGGTTCCCACCAGCACAGCAGGTGGATTTTTCTGGCAAACCTGGGACCCTGGCAGCAGCTGCAGCGGGCTGGCTTCTGGCTCATGCTGTCTGCCATGCTGGAGGGGGAAACAGGGAAGCTCCAGTGACCTGGCATTCCCAAGTATTCCTCAGTGAAGTAAATTGTTCCAGTAGAAGCCATTCCCCTCCCCACGGCACCTACCTTTCTCTTCTGCGGAGAGGATGCTGTGACAGCAGCCGCTGCTGCACCTCGGCAAGTCTGTGCAGATAACTCGCAGCAAGTCGCAGAGTAAATGTCTTCTTTCTGCAGGGGTTTAATTAGGCTGCCAAGCACATTAGCGGAGAGGGCATACTTACTGTGCCATACGGTGGACATCACTCAAGCTGGGCGTGAAAGGCCAGGCACCGCAGGGTGTGCGGCAGAGACTTGAGCCATCCTGACTTTGCTCCCCGAGACTTGTAAAGGCTGATAAAGCGCAAGGCTCATAGTGGCACACCTTGTTCGAGCCTGGTCACGGGATGCACCACGAGAACCGTGCGGGACCTCTCCGGAGATGTGAGTGCTCTGGCAGAACATCCTCTCAGAGTGGGATGTGTTTTGGGCAGTGTGCGTGTGTGCCTGTGCTGCTGTGTGTGCCTGTGTTGTGATCCAGCTGCCCTACTAGGTCAGGCTGTAGTTTAATGGTGTATAAGAAAGTGTGGTATTGGAAAGGTTGCTTTGATGGTGTGGGTGGGCTCCACGTTGTCCTTTAAGCCCATGTTGGAAGATCACTAAGCATTTTATCATCTGTGCTGTATATTGGCTCACGGGTAGGGCAGTGGAGACGCTGGGGGGTGGGAAGGTGAGACATTGGCTGTATCTCAGGAAATATTTTCCTTCTTTTTCCTTTGTCATTCTTCATGAGGACTTAAAATTGAATGATGAAATAGGAATCAGACACTGCTCTCTCCACACTCCCCACGCCCCCCTCCAATGCCATCCTTAAATCCAGTAGTTATTGGAAGGAAGAGGGTATGCATAAAGCTAGAGTGTGCAGGGAAGGGGCTGGGTTATTGTGTGCCTGAAGCCTGAGCAAGCAGCTGGTGAGTGAAATCATACACATACGCACACGTGTGCACACACACACACACACACACAAACATAGAGCTCTGCATTTGTCACTGACAGTGTAGTACAGGCCTCTGTATACGAAAGATCATGCCTGTGCTAAAGGGATATCACCCCGGGAGAATCATGCTTTCAGGGACTGCAAAGGAGAAAATAATGGATATATATCGCCAGAAGACTAAAAAGATTGCAGAAGCAGAACTAACTGTGCTGTTTAGGCTTCTTTTTGCATTTTTATTTATTAAAATGCTGTAGATGCAGAGGAGCTCTGCTCATTATTTGTAAGTGTTGCTACCGCCCTGAAGTGGAATCTGCAGGCACTTTGATAAATGTGGTGAAAGCTTGTCTGGTGTCACTGCCACTTCTCTAAAGTGCCTCCTGCATCCTCTGCCGAATTGCTGTTTCATCAGTTTGGACAGCAGCGCTCCTCAGCGAATTGCAGTAAAAGTCTAGTTACATCATCCCGTGCTAATGGACATGGAGCAGGAGGGAGTGAGTGTCCCGTAAGTGCTGGGCAGGGGCAGGAGGAAGGAGAAAACCCTGCAGAAACTTGCTTGCTCCTCCAGCCTTGGGAGTTTGGTGGATAAAGGCTCCTGCTTGGTATTGCTGAGTGCACACTTTTCTTTCGCCCTGTACTGACAACTAGGAATGTCATTCCTGTTTGAATTGCCTATGCCAGAGAGCAGAAATTACGTTGTTCCAGCATCAGCTTCTCCTTGCCGTCATCCCAATACTCATGGTGGGGATGATAAAGCCATGGGCTGTCCATGGGGCTGTCCTGAGAGCTGAGTGTAGGGAGCTTTAAAAGGGCTTAAAGAATGCAACTCCCCTGGGATCAGAGAAGACGAAAATGTTGACATTGAAAAATCTAGTGACCAAAACTCAAAGGGAGAAAGTTTGTTTAAAAAAACCCCACAACTCGGTGAAATTCAGTGAAACAACATACAAACCAACAAAACCCAATCATCAACAACAACAAAAAAGCAACCTCCCAAAACCTTGTCCCCTCCCTTGGGCAGAGGGAGCTGCTCTTAACTGATCTTGCTAAGCAGAAGTTGCGCTTGTGCTGAAGCAGGTGCCTGTCAGGATGATGAGGCAATGGAAAGATTGTCCTACAAGGGGAGATTAGAAGAGCTTGGACTTCTTAGCCTGAGGAAAATGGTAGGGGGGAGTACGGGAGAGCTCTGTAAATATGTCAGCAGGTAAACCCTGTGATGGGGGAAGAGCTTTTTAAGGCTAAGGGAAGGTGCTGGCGACAGTGTAGGCTCCTATAAATCAGTTTTGGTAATCTAATCAGGATGTTAAAGCAAAATTTCAAACTGCCAAGTCAAGGAAGTTTGGTAAGAAGCTTTCAGTCAGAGTAACAGGAGCAAAACACCCATACAATCTCTAAGATGAGTCTTGATCTGTCTGTGAAAGGGATTATACGATGAGGGCCAGGTTCTGTGTGCTAATAGATTCTGTCCTATGCCACTTCCTATATTCCTTGTCCCACACTAACCACGCAGGCTTTATGTATGAGATGTGCCTAAATAGAAATCACAGATGAAACTTTAAGTGGTGTGCATCTTTAAACTCATTTATGGTGAGGTTTTTTTTTTGTGGTTTTTAAAATTTTTTTTAATGGCTCCTTTCAGGGTGTCCTTTTGACCTGAGTATGCCACAGCAGCATTTCACCCGCTGCCCAGGTTTCCCCTTCCCTCTCCTCAAGCCGTCTCACTTTTGCACAAGCTGTTTCCACCAATGCATAGTGCAGCTCAGCACTTTTGGGGGCTGAAAGCTATTTACCAGCTAAGAGGGCAAGAGTACAGAACTATTTTCAGCGCTGTCACCCGCCTCGGCCAATTGGATTGCGTATGACAATCCTATTTGGTGGAGTTGGGGTCACGTAACCTGAAAGAGTTTCTGCTCTTTGCCTTCACTTCCGGCTCTCATGCCCATATAGCGACCTGGTTGTGGTGCCTGTGCTCTAATACCTGACCTCCAGAGGGCAAAAGGGCACTGTGGGGTTCTGGGCTGAAGCTCCTGCTCCCCACCAGGGACCTTTGATTGCTCCTTTCTCCCCGCCTTGTTGCCTCATGGAGTGGTGTCCTTGTGCCATAACATGAGGTTGCTCTCTGCCCCCGTGGAGTGAGGCACAGGTGTGTTTAGCTCTGACCTTCAGCTCACTAAGCCTCTGTCCTTCAGGTTTTTGCCTTGCTGAATATTGGTGGGACTTACAAAGTGGCTGGGGATCAAGGAATGGCTGCTGGGCACTGTGGAGGAGTGATATCGGGCTCCACACTTTGGGTTACTGACCCTCCTGGGGCACTTGGGTGCTTACCAAGGCATTACTGATACTTTGACCCTGAATCCCAGCTCACCCTGTGCAGGCCCCAGAACTGCATTGGAAAAAGCTCAAGTGTGCACTCTGTGTAGTGTGGCCACAGGGGCAATCTGGCACAACCCCAGTGCAGCTGAGGAGGGACAATGGGGTGAGGGAATGAGCCTGATGGCATGGGATTTTGCTCAGTGAAGCAGCTGGAGTTTATAGCCCAAGCACCAGCCTCAACCTAAACCTGAGCTTGCTCTGAGAGTCTTGGTGGGGAGTGGTACTTTGGTATGCCACTGCAGGGCTTCCATTCTCACCTGTGCTCCCACCTCCTCATGGCCCTGTGTATCCTAGGACAGGAAGAAGGGTTCAGGAGCTAAGTCGAGAAAGGAAAGAGACATCAATAAGCTCTTATAGAGTTCTCTTCAAATGTTTGAAGTATTTAAAAGCCCTGAATAATCTATTGCCTAAAAGAAGCCAAGAATAGAAAAGGCTGTTTAGCCCAAACTGTATGTTTCAGACAGGATTTGAAGCTCTTGGGTTTTTCTTGGTGCAGTGACTAAACAGTGTACTTGCAGGATCCATTTTTAGCCCAGTTTTACTGTGAGGAAAGGACTATGAAGTTGCACTACTTCACCCTTACAGGTTTGTACCTTGGTGGCCAATTTCAGCCCTGTTTGTCAGGAGTCTCCAAACGACTGCATTTGCCAGAATTCATCAAAACATATAACCAGATTAAGAAAGGAAACCAAATTAAGAATCCCACTGTAGGAAAGGAGGTGGTCGGTAATGTAAATTTAAGTAGAGTATTAGGGATAAGAAAACCCAAGGCAGCAGGTTGCAGGAATCCAGGCCTCAGTCCTGCTATTCAGGGGTGCCTTGAGCATTTGAGATAAGGGTGTGTGTGGAAAGCTTAAGGTCTCTCTCTGATCTTGTACAAGACTACAAAGCAGGAATGTTACTGTGTTTTGTAGTTGCCAGTTATAGCTCTGCTCAGCTGAGGCACTTTCTGGCCTTGTTTGCTGCAACTTCCAGACCTTTGATTGACAGAGCTGAGCTGGGCTCACATGCCTGCCTTCTCTCTCATCAAAGACGAACAACTGTGGGCTAATCCCCTGGGCAGCCCCCATGGCAATGAGAGATCCTCTGCCCTCCTTTGAGGGGTAAGATGAGATGCTCCCTCTGGCCCCGGCACAGGTTCCTCAGGCGCTGCTCAGTCCATGCCATGGGTCGATGCCGCTTCTGGCTTGCGCCTGTGCTCAGCGAAGCCATCCCATTGATTTCAAGGCATAAAGCTTTGCACAGCAGAGGCACACTCTCTGGAGGAGTGGGAGGAACAAGAAGGCTGTCTGAGGATAAGGTGCAGTCTGGTATGAAAGACTTTTGCATTTCTGTAGCTAAAGCATAAACTGGAGTTTGTGCTGTGCCACTAAAACCAGTGTCAACTCAGGCATGGGACTTTGGTTGCCTTGGGTGCTGGACTGGGCTGAGCTGGAGTCTCGGTGCTGTATGTGGTGAGCCTTTGTCTGCCTTGGGATGGAGTAAAACAGCTGGCACGTGTTCTTGGAAACCAGCACATGCAGTACTTTGCACTGCTGTAGACAGACTTTTTCATCATGGGCCGTTGCAGATGCTGAGTTAAGCCTGGCAAGAAACCCAGGAGGTTATGCTACAAGTTAGGGCAAGCTGGGGGGAGCACGTGTAGTCACACTTGTGGAGTCACAGGATGGGCAGAGCGAGGGCAGCCCTCCTGTCGGTCTCCCTCTCTTTCCAGCATTCAGACTACTGGCGTTCATTGCATGTTGGCTCGGCCACTCCAAGCTGCAGCTTCCTCCTCACCTCTGGCCTGTGCAGCAGCAGCTGCTGTTTGGGAATGAAACTTTGCTCCTGCTACGCCAATATCCAGTGCTGCTAAATTAGGCTGGAGTTTCTCTCTTTCTCCCTCACCCCAGTACCCTTGTTCCTCTGTGTCTTTGCAGGGATGGGGCGAGCTCTCCCAGAGATATCCAGCAGCGGCACGTGATTTATTGTGGTTTCTTTTTCCTGCCTTCTGACAAAGTAAAACCTTTTTCTTGTTTCAGCGTTGGCAACAGTAGGGGCATTGGATTTGGATCCAGCATGAAAATGAGCAGCCAGGGTTTTTGGAGTAAATAACATACCCAATTCATCTCACTGTGTCATTTGCACTAGTGTCTTGGAAACCAGAGCCGTGGTTAGGCAGGAAAGCCTGCACCAACTGGAGAGAAAAGGATCTTTCCAGTCTGAGTGCTGGCATCCCCGGAGGGATTTCCTTCCAGGCTTTCTCAGTTTACCTGGATGATACTCATAACCTTAGCCTTTCTTGCACATGCTTTAATCTCATGTTTCAGACTGTTGGTATCTGCAGGGTCAGAAGGGCATTTCTCCCTCTGATGAGCACAGCAGAATCTGCTGTAATCTGGCTGGCTTTTTTCCCCTCCTCTGTACTTTGAGGCATGCTCCCCTCTGTCAAATTGTTAGGCATTTTTGCCCAAGAAATTCCTCCTGACAGTGAAGAAGCACAGGAGATCCTTGGAGGGTGTTAATGGAGCACTTCACCTGCCCTCCTGTCCCTGGCCACTGTGTAGTTACAGCTTTGGGTCTTCTACTGTCCAGAGGCACAGAGCATTGGGAAGTTACTCTTTCTGGGACCTTACTATATCAAAATGTCCATGGCCAGACTGCCTGACATTGCAGGATGCTGCATTTGGTGACCCTGATGGTCTGTTCCAATCTTTACTTCCTAGTGACTGGGATGCAATTCATATGAGGACTGTGGGATGTCTGCAGTCCATGGGTGGGGACTGAACATCTGTGGGGACTGCAGCTGAGTTTTCCTGCATCCTGCTGCAAGTGCAGCCTATCTCCTCATCCTACTCAGATCAGGGCACTGCTGGGGTCCCCCTCCCTCCTGCTCTCCCATTTCAATCTTTTTGTTCACCTCATTTAATTCTGAATTGCAGCAGTCAGTGTACCAAAAAAAAAACCCAACACCAAAAAAACCAAACCCCTCTATTGATAATCTGGGTTTAGAAACAAGCCTTCAGGGCGTTTAATTAAACCCAGTGTGATGGAGGCAGCGAAAAGGCATGCATGGCGTGTGTGTGCACAGGGAGCTGGACGTGGGAGAGCAGCAAGCATGTACGTGTGGGTGAGAGAGGGAATAAAAGATATGGTTAAATAGACCCTTTCTATCCATGCTCCAAATATAATGTTCTTAAATGTGTAACCCACAAGAAAACAACAATCTCCTTATGAAATATACAGGGAGGCTTGTGCCAGGAAAAGGTCAGCAGCCCAGCTTTGCATGGCCATGGGCTGGGGTGGCAGGGAGTTTCAGAGGGGAAGAGATGCCTGGCCAAACCTTTCCTGGCACAATGGCTAGATTTTCCTGCACGGATCAAACTGGAAGGCTGGCAACTCTCACCTGGTTTGAAAGAGACAAAAGGCAGGCTGGGGAAGGTATGTGCAGGCTTTACCTAGGCATTGGCTGCTGACAGAGAGGAGGGGAAAAGTGGAGTGAAAAAAAAGCTCTGAGTTTCAATCCCTGTTTCATCCCTGTCATCCATAACTTCCATGCCTCTTCCTCCTTCAGGAGCTAATTGCTACCTGGATTTCCTAAAGAACAGATTATATTCTGAGTTATTTTGTAGGAGGGGAACAGAGAAATCTGTGTGTGCCAGAAGAGAGTACTTTGGTGCTTGCTAGTAGATGTGCCTTTTCTTTTAAAATTAATTTCCCTTTGGTCATCTTTACACCTTGTCCAGTTTTTCTGCTTGTGTTTTTTATTTGCCAAAAACTGTTGGGTCCTGCTTCGCCTTTGCTGCAGTGCCGAGTCCCTTCTTGCCTTCATTCTTCTGCTGCCCCAGTAATGGGATGTGGTGGGATCCTGGTACCTGACAGCTTTCCCCCAAGAGGAGACCAGAGCCCTCAAGAGGATGTTTGACCTTCTGGATGGCTGAGGGTGTAAATGGGGTTTGTGCCCCCACAGATAAGCGCTGGTAACAGTGGGTCCATCAGGGAGGTCTTTTCCTGCTGCCGGTAGTACAGGGCACGAGTGCTACAGCTGCATACAAAGCCAGCATCATTCTCACATGCCTGCTGCCCATTTAAAAACAAGGGGAATGGGGGAAAAAAGGCTTCTTGTTTTCCAACTGAAATAGCTTCGACAAGTCACAGGCACCACCTCGGTAAATGCAACCGTTGTGTGCAACCCCACGATGACCGGCTCCCTTGTGTTAGTTCCCACACGACCCTCAGGCCCAGAGCAGCTTCTCTGAGCCAGGGGTTGTTGGGAGCCAGCAGATGTGGTGGAGAAGAGGCAAAGGGCAGTGATCCACTGCAAGGGTCACCGAGTGTGAGGTGTAGCTGCTGCTGAACTTCTCAGCTGTAGGAGAGCACTGAAGCCATCGTGCTTGGGGTGCTCGTTGAAATAAAAGGAATATTGTGGAAAGGTGTTACCTAATGATGGTTGCTCTGCACTCTGTGAAGCCCACAATCCTGCGTCTTCAGGATGGTGAAAAGGATTAGGGAGGGAGGGCCTGTCTAGCCCACCTGCAGGTCCTAACTCTGCATCTAACTCTGCATTAAGGACTTTCAGCTGTGCTCTTGCTATTGGGCTTGGTGACTGCATCACGTTTCTCTCATCTTCCAGGAGTTCCTTGACTGCGTGAATGCGTGCAGAGCCATTGCATGTGTTGGGCCATCAGGTGAGGGTGGCTGTTCTGTCAAGCTCCCGGTTCAAACCTTCTGCTGGAGTCGCTGCTCTTTCACGATGCCATTTTTGTGCCACAGCAGCTCATGTAGGTTCTCATTGGCTCTAATGCTCCTGGCAGTGATGACAAGTGGCCCACAGAAGTGTGAATCTAGTTTAAGGAGAGGAGACTGAGAAGCAAAAACAAAAAACAACAACAACAACAAAAATCCAAGCTTTCTAATTTGATCATTATGCTTAGGCCAAGAGATCAGCAAAATGATCAAGCGAGGAAGAGAAACAACTTCTGGCTACTAGATTCTGCATCCCTATCCAGGCCAAGTGCTGAGGGTAACTATTAATGACTGTACCACAGAGAGCATCAATCTTGTAACAAGCTTGGATAATACCCTCTGGTGAATTAACGAGGACTGCTGATATCTAAGTGCTTTTCAGCTGTGCGTTGCCAGGAATAAGTCTCAATTCTGGGGGACCTGAGTCTTTCCTCAATCTGCATTTAATTCCCTCCCATCTGCTGTCTGCATTTCCCAATGATCCTCACCCAAGTAGGGCATGGCGTGTGTTTTGAGGGGAGAGGGGACACGCTGGGCTCTTGGCAACCTGAAATGTCCCAGGGGGAGGATTTCTGCTGTGTGGGGATATTCGGGGTCTATTGTGGTTTTCATGCCCCAACATGTGCAACCAGGTGCTGCACCAGCTGCGATGTCCTGGGAGCAAAGGTGATTCTGCTGGTAGAACAAAACCTCCTGAGCTGGTGCAGACTGGAGCAATGGGACAAAGGCAGTCTCATTCCCACCATTGCTGGGAATAATGGGGATAATTATCTCATTATTCCTGCAGCCTCCACAGCTCCCAAAGAAAAGAGTAACTGGTGTGCAACAATGCCCCTGCTGTAAATAACGCCCTCAGCACATTCCACTGAAGCAGAAGATAGAGGTACAAAGCCCTGTCTGCCCTCAGACCACACTCAGATAAACCACTTGGGTTTTTGGTCCACTGAGCTTTAGGTGGGTGTTGGTTTTTTTTGTTTGTTTGGTGTTTTTTTTTTTATTTTGTTTTGAAGGGGGTGGGGGAGTGAGTGCTGTGTGGGCTTTCTAGAGTTTTATTTATTAATTAAATCAAGGTCATGGGTGCATGTTCAGTTTGCAACTGCTTGGAGTTGTGCAAGAAGTCTATGCCACTGCTGTCCTGGATGTGACTGCTAACATCACAGAATGAGTAGGAAGGGGGTCCTTCTATACTGGCTACACCAGTATAGAATAAGGGGGTGCCACTTATTCCTCATGGGCCTATCAAAATACATTTTCATCTGTAGGCCTCAAAAATGTTCCCGAGATCCTTGTTTGGCAGCAGGCAAGACTTAAGGGGTAGGAAAGGGAGAGGTCTCACTGAGGTTCACACAGCCTGAAGGGAGCCAAGAGCAGAACCAAGTGCCATGACTCAGGTTTGTTCACTTAGTCTTGTTTTAAAGGTGTCCCATAAAAAGAAAAATATCCTGCTGTTAGAAGCAGAGGTCTTT
Organism: Gallinago jamesoni; assembly: GCA_025769975.1. Taxonomy (NCBI): domain Eukaryota; kingdom Metazoa; phylum Chordata; class Aves; order Charadriiformes; family Scolopacidae; genus Gallinago; species Gallinago jamesoni. The sequence goes on from JAOQGH010000001.1 coordinate 84,773,250, forward strand.
ATTCCGTCAAACTTCTGCATGTTTCACTGATCTATTGCTGGTTTGTGGAGGTTACTGCAGTGCTGCTGATGACTGTGCTGTTATCCAGGGGTGTCTAAAATTCCCTGGAGAATGTTTTGCTTCTTTTCTCTACTTATTATTCCCATAAGAAATATCAGGAAGCTGTTTTCCTGCAGGACTTCTGGGAAGATTGGAAAGGGGTGTCATGAAGTTTCTTCATCCTTGTCTGAAATTTGCGTTGGCTTTCAGAAAAACAGTTTTGGGTGTTTTTTTTTCTCACAAGCATTTGACAGGTAACTGGTTTAAGTAAGTGTTAACATAAAGCAGCGGGTGAGTTTTCAGTGGTTCTTCCAGTTTCCTGGCTCAGGTATCAGTTCTGTTTCTTGTGATGTTACAGTTTCATTAGCTCATTGGAGATGTCCTTGGCAAAAATTAGGAAGCTGAGACCTAATATTTCCAATGCGTCTGAAGGAGAAGAGAAAAGCAGATGTAGAAAATCCATCCATACATAAATTTTCACCTAAGCCCCAGACTGCTGTAAACTCGGAAGAACCCAAATCCAAAGGCTGAAGCATCCTTTTCCTGCAGCCCAGCTTGGAGTAAGGTTGGTGCTAGTTGGCTTGTGATGGTCACCTTTCTCTGGGTGACCACTGTGCCCCCGCTGGGATGAGGGCAGGGGCAGAGCGAGACGGGTGCTGGTGTTCCTGGAGGGGAGCAGAGCAGGCTGCAGGGAGCCAGGAGGGCAGCCTCGTTTTCCAGCAGGTGAAACTGGGAAGGGTGACAGTTGCTTGTGGTGCAGGGAGGCAGTGTGCAAATTAAAGGGAGTTGTGCTTGAGCCTCTACAAAGTGCCGGATGGATTCAAAACATCCTTCTTCCCTGTCTGGCCCCATACCAAAAGCCCTGTGAGGCTATGCAGAGGAGGGATTCCTCTTCCTTGCAGCCCATCTGCAAATTGTCCTGCTGGCAGCCTCTGCTGTTCCTGCACTGAGCTGGCATCTTGCTGGTACAGCAGGGCTGTCCGGCCCTGGGTGAGCGGCAGCTTATACAGAGGGTGGAGCTTTCTGAAATCCCTGCCGTAACCTCGGGAAGTACAGGCTGCAGCCAAGCAACAAGACTTCTCTGTCTTTGCAATGCCATCTGTCTCCTCTAACTTTCTGTAATCCTTCAGATGATGGATTAGAAATTATCGCTAGGAGGGGCTGGGCTGAATCTGAAGCGGGATTCCTCCTTTGAGTGACTCAGGAGAGGGAAGCCTTGCTGAAACGGGATGTCTTCCTAATCCTCTTCAGGGCCTCGCAGGGTTGTCACCTTCCCAGTGTGGGTCATCCTGGAGTGGTAGGGCTGAATTTCTGCTTTGATTCTTGGTATCTTCTTCCCATGCTATGTTGGGGTGTGGAAGAGATGGCACTTGGGGCTGAGGGGCACCAGTGCAGGAAGGAGAGCACAACTGCTTGTTTCTCCTCTGACCTTGGCTTACCAAACAGCATGTTCAATGCTGATGTGCATGTGGGAGAAGTTCTGAGTCCTGCTCTTGCTTGTTATCAATCTGACTCTCCAGAACTGAAGAAGAAATTGATCTGCTCTATGTTTTTTTGCAAGACCAAATATTTTGAAGAGGGAGACAAACTGCTCTCTTCCCATACACCCTATATCCAACATCCATGGTATCGCTGTGACAAACCTACTATTGTCAGATGTTTCTTTGCTTCTTAAAACATTTTCCTCCTTTTTCTAGTGTAGATGGAAATCTTTCTGCAGGGGACGCAGAATTGGGCAACAAGGCTCAGTGCAGAGCAATTGCTGCATGGTGCTGCTGATGTCACCCAGCCACCGGAGCAGACTTAGTGCCTTTGTGCCACCAATTCATGCAGGGCTCTGAGATGCAAGAAAGCATCTTTCCTGCTCTCACCCCACTGCTGGTACTGCCAATTTCAGCAGGGTAAGTGCTGCTAGCTTTTTCCTTGGCATTTCACTGTTGTGTCTGGAGGAGGATTTAGGGACCTGTGGCTTAAGCATATGTCAGTGACACTGAGGTTGCGCCCCTTGCCTGCCCATAGAAGTACTGCCATGCCAAGGGGCACGGCATGTGTCTGGAGTCCCTCATGCTGGAGAAGTCAGCATGGTGGCTGGGATGGTGGGGAAGAAGGAGGTGAGATATCTCTATTGGAGGACCCAGGGAGATGCCCGGTTCCTCATGCCAATGCTTGAGGCAGCAGTATCATGTAAGGGTCTGGTGCTGTTGGCTATAAGCATTATTTTAAGATGTATTTTACTAATGTTGAAATTTGAACCAGAAGAGGGGTAGCTCAGTTGTTTGTGCAGTACCAGCAGGAATAAGGAGCCATTAAAATGTATCTGGGTGAGCAGAGCTGGGTGTGCAGGCACACATAGAGGCAACGGGTCTCATCAGCAAGAAGAGGTCCTTTGGTAACAGTCACTTTTCTGACAGAAGTTGCACTTTCATTGCCTCTTCTGTGAGGGTGCTTCTGGGAGGTGAAGCTGTGTGTGGTTTCCTCAGGGAAGACTGTTTCTTTTGTGAACCATCCCTCTGCATGTGTGATTGTTAGTGGGATGAGATGTCACTCGGTGTCATCCATCCCCACCTCCCAAAAGAACTTGCATTATAGAAAGGGAACAGAGAGAGAGGAAAAAGGAAAGATAATAAAGAGATTTATAGGCTCACAGGCAAGTGACGTGGGTGATGCCTACATGATATATTGCAGGCAGAAGTAAGCTCTCCTGACCTGCCCTCTGAGCTGGTGGATGCAAGCCAGTGCTGGCCTGAAAGCCATGAGACTGCTTCAGTGCAGCATTCAGTATCAGCTAATGCATCTTGCATCTCAGCATGCTAACCACAGCTATGCAGCTTTATCAGCTCAAAGGATGGTTAGGGCTTGCTTCTGCCTGCAGTGCACCAGGTAGATGTGCCCATGGCTTCACTGATGCTGTCTTCTTACTGTAAGCACCACTTATCCCCAAGTGTGGTTCATCTCCAAGGCTGCCTAAGCTGTCCCCTAAATGAGTAAAATAGCTCTAATGTGCACCAGCTGGTCCCATCTCCCTCAGATACAGTTGTTTAATGTAGAATTGCACATTAGGCTCAGATTGGCAACTCGACAGTTATGTTGTGGTTTAATCCTGTCATGAGTGCACACAGGGATCTCAAATATCACAATGCAACATTTCAACATGACCTTTAGTCTTGAACTGTACCTTTAAAAACAATAATTAATGTGAAACTACCAATTTCGGTTTCTCTCTAAGGTTGAATATTCCCATGCTGTGGACGCCATTGGTGTCCTAGAGTGTGGTCTGCAGAGTGTCAGTGTTTGGGAAGTCATTTGCTACAGTAATCAGAGGATTAAGTGGGGGTGGGGAATTTTTGCCTGAGAAATGAAACCCCCAAGTGGGTAGTTTGGAGAGTCCCTTCTGTACATTGCAGTTGTTTGCGTACAGACCTATATTCATCCTGTTCTCCTCCTGGGATTTGTTGTTTCTGCGGAGGAGAGCAGATGAAGAGTCTTCTGCAATTTCAGTGGAAGCCAGGGAGCTCTTAGACACGCAGAGCAGTTCCTGGCATCCCCGTCTCTCTTCTCGAGAAATGGGGAGACTGCTAACAGAGATATGAAATGTCACTGTCCCATTTTGTCCAGTCAGAAAGCACTTTACAGGCATTTAAGCTTTACAGAATCCCCCTGCAAGGTGTAGAAGGAATTCTTTAGAGATGGAGAAACTGAGAGAAAATGCCTTGTGTCTGCTCAATCCAGTCATCACTGAAAGAACTGGGGACAGGAGCTGGGACACCTATTCCTAGCCCTGTTCCTCCCTCTCTGTCACCTTGGGAGGGATATAGCCCATACAGTAGTGCTCCTGGGGAGGGGGCTTTAAATATCTACTTTGGTCAGGAGACTACTTTGGGAATGTTTCTCCTCCGTCCATGCAATGACACGTTGTGTCTGACTTTTATTTTTTATGGATATTTAACCACTCCAGGTATGCCAGCCTGCAAAACCCTGTAAGTGCCTCCCTATGCCTCCCTGTTTTCAAACTATGCCAGTGCACTGATTACCCAAATCACACAGAAAAACCCACCTTGTGTGGGCTTTTGTTTATCTCCTGGTGGCTCTATGCTTCCCTTTCCAGATTGCCTTGACAGCCCTGGGTGCAAAGAAAACCTATGCATGGGGGAAAGGAGCAGGCTGGGAATGCCCAGCCTCTCGGAGACATGTCTGGTCCTGCATGTTGTGAATGGGAGCTGCTGCTCCATCCTCTCTTCCTCTTCCCTGCAGTGAGCTGACCATCTGCTTACCTTAATGGACTAGAGATTAGCCCGGGGGTTAAGTTATCAACATAATTAACCTAGATTTCTCTTCTATGGCCAAAGCAATTTTTACTTATCTACTGCTCAGGTGATGTTGTGAAATTTGTACGGCTCTCTAGGAACAACAGAAATTGGAGCAAGTGGAGAGAAAGGCTTTCAAAGTTTTAAATTACCCTGAAGCCCCCAAGGCACAGAGATGAGAGATGATGAAGCTTGCACAGGGTCACATATGTTCTCAGCTATGAGAACGGTATTGCAGAGAAATCTAATATATTATTAATACTGTCTGTTCCTTACGTGGAGGGATTTTCAGCTCTGTCTCAGACCAGGCAAGACTCATTAGCTCCATTTTATGGAAATTTGTTCCTGGAACTTATGCAGAAAGCTAAAAAATTGAAAACATATGACATCCCTGCATTTCTGCCCAGTGAGCGTAGGTCTACCTGAAGGACACTTTCCAACCTGTGCTCTGGGTACAGGTAGTTCAGTGACAGGCTATTGGCATTCAGTACTGTGGTCATGTATCACCAGATACTCTCTTCATTCTGGCTTAGTATGCCAGAGCTAATGTGACTTTACAGCCATGTGTGGGTGGCTTTTATGCTGCCTTTTCCTTGACAGTAAAAGATTGCAGTTGCCACTTCAGATCATCCCTAGCTGCCTTTGCTACCCTAGATTCAGTCTGTGTTTGTGGATAGTGCTATCGGACTCGTGCATAGGCAGTCTTCCTTGGCAGGGCCAGTGACGACAAGGCAGTGCTCTAAGTTTCATAGGGCACCAAGTTCTTGCATACGCCCCCCGAGGCTCTCCTACCCATGCGTTCAAGCCATACATATTTGCTCTGGGCTCAGCTTGCCACAGGTGGACATTGCTTGCAGAGGCTGTGAGTGTGGGAACACTCTCTGACCCATCCCTGCGGGCTCTTCCCATGCCAGAGGACATGCCACGCAGGACTGGAGGACATCTGGCATGCCGTCAGGCTTCAGAGCCAGCACTCAAAAGATCATTGTAATTACCATCCTGAAAGCTTTTAATCCCTTGGTTAAATAAAACCAACAAATGATAGTGGGAGTAGGAAACTGCAGACGGCTGGAGGACAGCCGTGCCACGAGCAATGAGATGTGCAAATGAACAAACACCCGCATCCTGCCAGAAACACCTAATCTTCCTAATGATGAAATTAGTGTGCAACTTTGGTCAGATCCCACCCAAACCTTGGTGCTCAGCTCCAGACTTCTCATTGTCACAGTGGTGGGCAAGTTAGAAGGAGTTCAAAGAATAACAACAATGATTAGGGTGCTGGAGGGGAGCCGAGGTATGAGGAAAGATTAAAGCAACTAAGCGTGTTTATTATGGGTAATTGGTGATTAAGAGGGGAAATGTAACTGTCTTCCTGTAATTTGAAGGGTGTGAACTTCAGGGAGAGGAGCTGCTCAGAAGGGTAGCAGGAGTATATAAGTAGGAGTGATGTGATAAAGCTCAGGGAAAGAAATGTAGGTGGAGTCTCAAGAAAAGCTCCTAATAGAGCTAATTTTTTGGTCTGGCTTATGAGTGATAATGATCAGAATGTCACTCTTTGAGGCACATGTATACAGATAGGAAAATGATGGAGGAGGAGACCCCATAGTAGTAAATTATTCTGCCCAGGCAGGGCTGGACTGCCTGAGACCACATATGTTTTGTCCCCTTCTCCGTGTCTTTTTTTTTATACGAAGAAACAAACAGCAGCAGCACTTCTTGTAATTTTCAGTGGTGACGAGTTGCAAATGTTACACTTTTCAGTAATGCTTTACCCCACGCTGTCACTGTTAAATTTGTCTGCTACCAAACTGTAGTGGGGTGTCAGTCCTCATGTCTCTTTGATAAGGATTTGGTGGACATTGGTGGAACCGCACATCCCCGAGCTCTGCTGAGAGCAGCTCTCCTGGGTGAAATGGGTAGAGTTCTGGTGGTGCCTAGTTGCTTGGAGACAATAAAGCCTCAGAGCATAGAATCATAGAATGGTTTGGATTGGAAGGGACCTTAGAGATCATTGACTTCCAACTCCCTTGCCATGGGCAGGGATACCTCCCACTACAGCAGGCTGCTCAAAGCGCCATCCAGCCTGGTCTTGAACGCCTCCAGGGATGGGGCTTCCACGATTTCCCTGTTCAACCTGTTCCAGTGCTTCACCACCCTCACGGTAAAGAATTTCTTTCTAGTATTTAATCTAAGTCTCCCTTCTTCCAATTTAAACCCATTACCCCTTGTTCTGTCACTACACTTCTTGACAAAGAGTCCTTCTCTGGCTCTCCTACAGGCTCCCTTCAGATATTGAAAGGCCGTTATAAGGTCTCCCTGGAGTCTTCTCCAGGCTGAACATCCCCAGCTCTCTCAGCCTGTCCTCACAGGGGAGGTGCTCCATCCCTCAACACAGCATGTCTGTGTTGATTTTGTACATGCTACTTGGTTTGCACTGCTGAAATGGTGTGCCCATTGTGCTGCTGGGCTTGTACTCCGCCTTTCGATAAGGCTTAAAAATTGCAGACTTGTCCTTCTGGGATGGCAGAGCCCTAGTCGTGGTGTGAGGAGCTTCTTCCTTATCTTGGGTAGGAGGGATCTGAGTTTTCTCACAAGAGGTTTGTACACCCAAGTCCATGGTCTTGGAGGCATCTGGAGGGGCCACAGCTGGAGCACAGTGGCAGCCACCAAAAGCACAAGTCCTTTGTTGTCCCACTGTCATGCCCATGCAGAAAAGGTGGTGTCACTCTCCCAACAGACAGATGAAGCATCTACTTGAGTGCTTCAAGTGATGTCTGAGCTGCAGCCTTCTTACTAGTTAAAAATAGACCCCACCACCCTGCCCAATATTAAGTCTGCCTGTATGTCGCTGAGGACTGCTTCTTGTATGCAGTTGATCTTCTCCATATGCTTACATCCCGCCCCCCCTCTTCCCAGGCCTCAGTTGCTTGCATGTTTTCCATGGAGTTTGCAGAGTTTTTGCTGGCAGAAAGCACTGCCTAAAATGGGTTCCCGTTGCAAGAATCTCACCTCATTAATCTCCAAAACATAATGCGTTTACCAAGTTTACAGCCGCCCGTGGGAACCTCTCTGTAATGCACACAAATTCCTCACCTTGTACCTCATCTGTTCTCCTGATCCTTTCTGCCTTCGTCCCCAAACCTGCATGATGCCCCCACTGAATGCTTTCCTGTTTCACGCATCGGCTGCCCAAAGGCCGTGGTGTGCCAGGTGCCAGCACGGCAAACGCTGTGATGTGGTGCCCATGCTCTGCCGCGGCTCTTACCCCGGGGCGGCTGCTCCCCATCTTCATCATCCTAACACAGAGTGACTCGCTTCAAATGCCCCCGCAGTAACCTGCCTGCCCGTAAATTGGAGACCTTTACAGCTGAAGGTTTGCCTCTAACATCTTTTTTTAGCTTGCTGGTATAATTCTCTCTTCTCTGTGACTGCTTGCAGACACAGTTGCAGGTTTTATTTCCAAAGCAGACTGCATTGTAATTAAGAGGCCCCAAAATGAACTCAGCCTAGCAATAAGAAAATGTAATAAACTGAGCTCCTAACAAGACTGATAGGAGAGCAGTCAAGCTGCACTTGCCTGGGATGTTTCAGCATCCACATAGACATTTTACCTGACAGAATAATAGCAAGTTTCTTTCAACTGTTCCGTTCACCTTCTCTGCTAGGGTCTGACAGCTGCTGTCACCTCAGAAATCACCAATGAAGCGGTGAAAAGCCTTGTCTTTCAGGGAGGTAACAGCACCAGCTAAGCAATAGAAACTTTCAACCTGGAAATTTTCCAGACACCTCTAGAGAGAAAACTCCTGCCACTGACAGACACTGACCATAGGACCAAATAATGCAACCAACAGCAGCTGCAGGATTGATCTTTCGCCTCCCTCCCACAGGAAGGCAGCTCTGAATAGCTGCAGTCTATGACAGAATGCAGAAAATCAGGGGCTGTAGCATGACGTTGATGCAGACATCCAACTTTTGAAATCTAGCGTCGTGAAGGAACTGAAGGCATTTTTCTCTCAAGTAGAATTCTATTGGCTATTTCACAGGCAATACATGCTGGCTAGACATTGTAATGTTTGCTTACTTGCAGCTAGCTTTTTGGGCTGGGAGGCTCCATCTCTCTGTGTTATGGCCCACTTCAGGTGCAGTCTGATCTTATCTTACTTCATGACATTCGATTGAGTCCTGGCTCCAGCAATGCTCAATGAACCTCTCAATCAACTGGCCTGGATAAAATCTGGGTGCGTCTCATTACTGGGTCTTGCCTTCCTTGTCTGCCAAGGTCTGGTGAAAGCAGTTTGCTTGTCGTCATGTCATGGTGGTCATGTGTCTGTGAGAGAAGGCTATGAGATAGTTGTCTAAGGAGCAAAGGATCCTCGCACCCCACAAAAGTCTGAAGTGCTTGTCCAAAGGTCAATACCTTTCCTTGAAAGCATCCCAAACCCAGAAAATCTTGTGGGACAGCATGAGACAGCAGCTTCCTGACTGACAGATGGTACAGAACAAGAGTAGTCCTCCTCCCTCTGTGTCCAATCCCAGTGTCAACTCAAATCTCCCAACCAGAGGGAGCCATGCACTGCCCTCTTTGGTGAGACTGTTCAGGGCGATTGCATGGTGGCAAGGACATGTGTGCCAGCAGGGAGCAACCCTGCACCGACTCTGTACCTGGGAACAAACCTGTCCAGAGAAACAGTCCTGTTCTTCTTTCCACCAGCTCCCTGCCAGCTCCTTGGCTGTCTTAGTCCTTCTCACAGGCAGCTTGAGATGCTGGGAGCAGGTGGGTGGCTCCTGCACGGGTGGCTGGTGTCGGGCTGGAGGGAGGTGGCAGCACCGGCAGGGATGTGTGGCTGGGCAGGAGAGTTGTGTTGCAGGACAAGGCGGTCGTGTGAGCGGCTGTCAGTCTCTTGGCATCTCCAGCGGACTTGACAGCTGTGCAAACAGTGCAGGCGAACTTACCCAAGAGGAAGTGACAGTGAGGAAATGGAAACCTCTGGAAGCATACCAGGGAGTGAAGCCTCATCATAATATACCCCCAGGTCAGATCAGAATTACTTTTGAGCAATGATTTTTTTTTTTTTTTTTTTTTTTTGCCTCTGCTTTCCTCTCAGGGAGGAGATGCGACAGATCTTGACTGGTATTGCTGGGTATGTAAAATGTCATGTTGCGCAGTTGAAAGACACTGGCCAAGGGAAATGCGAGGCCTGCACAAAAAAGCTAGCTTGGATGTGCATTTGCAGGGCAGCAGAGCCTTGGCTTTCTGGACACAGCCTGTTTTAGAGATTCTCTTAATTTTGCAAAAGTAGTCCAAGTCCTCTGGGATTTCTGCTGATCACCCACAAAGTTCAGGAAGGAGTTTTCCCTACCCTCTCCTCCCATGTTTGTCTACATTTGATACTGGGGGGGGGTGGTGGTGTATTTTCACAAGGATCAGATTTATTTTGGTGTAAGATGGCAGGGTGTTGCCCTCTCTTTTAATACAGCCTGGATTCCATGGAGATGGTGACCATCTCTCTTTTCCCCTGTTACCATACTGCCAAAAAATTTCTTCCTTCCTCTGAAAGAGAAAAGATTGGAGAAAACAGCATGCTGGATATGTGTGGTTGTGCCACAACTGTCATTAGAAAGCTTTTGAAGCCAGCAGGCATCTCTGACTGGTGGGTCATGTCATGATTGGGGACAAACGTTTGCTTGCAGTGGGACTGTGATGACCAAATGCGTTTCAGCTTTTTTTTTTTCTTTTCTCTGCATCATGATCTAAATAAACCTTAGCAAGCGAAAGGTGGTTATGATCATTTATCATTTGATGAGCTTCAGTCTTTGTCTCTGGCAGGTACTAATAGAGAAAACATTGTCATCCCAACCCAAGCAGCCTTCAGCTGGAGTTAAATTACAGCACTGCTGAAGAGAGACAGATTTGGGAGAGAAAATAATGACAGGTGGGCAGGTTATTAAAATACAATGCAGACAATACCTGGAGGGTAAATATAATCAGCTTTGAGATGGCATTGAAATCTGAGGAGCGTTTTGAAAGTGGAGAAGGCTGGTATGCCTGTGTCTTCACAGTGTGGACCCCTGGTTACACAGCTGGAGAGCTGACATCTTTATTTTAGCAACTTGTTTTCTATCATACAGGAGTGCTCCTTGTACCTGATAACTCACAGGCAGCCTAGATGGAACTTATTTTGCTGTGTTTCACAGTAGGCTTCCCGCAGCATCCCAGAAACCACAAATATCTTGCTGCGAAAGCAAGTGCTTTGAGAGGCATTGCAGAGGCCATCTGAAGGCCGGCCTTGGGTTGCCTGTCTTGCCCTGGGTCTTGTGAACCACTATGTAGTTATGAGCACAAGCAATGCCAGTGTCGCCCACTCCTGATCCCAGAGGAACAGTCTCATGTCTTCTTCGGGTGCAGGTGATTTCTCTCTTCTGCTCAGGCATGCTTTCATCTCCACCTCACGTGTAAGCTCCATCTCACTTTCCCAGCCTCCTGCCCCATGTGTCATGCAAGCTTTTTGCTCTGTCTGTCCTGCACGCTTTCAGATCCTTGTTTTCTACCACACATTTACTTCAGAAGGCCGTCTGGGGAAGACATATTCACGCCAATAAAATTGATAAACTGCCAGAGTGAGCATGATACAGTTTTAGTAACTGGCATAACAGTGAATTTGCTGACCTGGCACCGTGAGGGGAAAGGGAAAAGCTGGTGAATTAATTAGAGTGCTGAAGCAGTGCTGAGGAGAGCCTGGCTTGTCTTGGAAGTGGTTCAGTTGCTTGGCTTGAGATAGATGTTCAACTGTTGTACACCTGAGGAGGTAACAAATGCATGAAGTTGAGTCAGGGCTGCTCAAGGCATGGGTCTGTGCTTGGTGTAAGTTGTTTTTAGACCCATGGTGCAGCCCTCTGCCCACCTGTCTATGACTTCCCACCACCTCCTCTGTCCTGGCATACGCAATTGCAACTCTGAGCAGACTCTTTACATAGCTGCACAGATTCTGAGGCTGACGTGAAGGAAGTGGTGACAAGGTGTAGGCAAAGTTGGGACATTGGCAAGGCAGTGATTTCAGTCTGTTTTGATTCCTGTTCCCAGCTCAAATCCCAGTTCTAGCTCTGCTTACTGACCTGGGTGAAGGCAGATCACCTCTCCTTGCCTCAGCGTGGTCTCCTTAGCCCAGAAGTGCTGCCTCCTTGTGCAGCCTTGTAGAGGCACTCAGGGCTGCTCATGACCATCCTGGGGAAAGACAAAGGGCAATCTTCTGTTGTGGTCAGTATCACCCGTTGCAGTCAGTATCCCCAGATGCTTTCCAGTTGACTGCAGAAGACTAGTACCTTTTTTTTTTGCAAACCTGAAGCTGTCCCTGGCATGCTCCAGCCATGCTGTGGTTCCCTGTCCCGCTCATGGGGCTGGAGAAGGAGGATAAGTGCTCATCTTTCAGCACTGTTGCTTTCCCTCCTGCACCTTGTCCTGGGCACCAGCTTGGGGAAAAAAAATGGAAGGTTACTCTCTCTGGTAGCAGATTGAATGAGGTGGCTCCAGTGTTTCCCAGTTTTCTGAGAGGTTTCAGAGAAACACAGGGCAAGCAAGCTTCAAACCCATTACCCATAGGAGGTTTGGAGGGTCAGGGACTCAGCAGCAGGTGCCAGTTCAAAAATAATGGCATTGTGTTGAACAAAATCTCCAGAGATTTAAAGTGCACCCTGAAGGAAGAGTGTCCCTTGCAAAAGGTATATCCTCTCTAAAATTATTACTGTAGTGGTGTGATACTGTTACCTCTCATATTTACGAATAATTTTTGAATACAAGTATTCTCCTTAGGGATCATCTTATCTGTGATGTATGACTGATAACTTGGCCAGACAAAGGTTATTGCAGGAAATAGACTTGACCTTTTGAGCGTACAACAGAGATTTGCAGCAATAGTGAGTGCTGCTCTTTCTAAATGAATGTGTTAGCAGGCAATGAAAGCAGAAGAGTGCATCTAATTAAAAATGTATGTCAAAGAAAATAGATGGAATAAAAAAAGGTAAACAAATATTAGAGAAGATAAACATATTGTCACAACAGAAGTTAGAGCTAGACAGCACGGGGAGGGAAGAGTTCTACATGGAACAAAAGCAGCCATTTTGAGAGCTGCGTTTAGCACTAAATTGCAAAGAAATACAAAAATAAAATGCAATTATGACTATACAGCTGGAGGACAAAGCTGTTATGATGATGGTGTAGAGCCATCGGTAACTGTATGATGAGAAAATGCAAAAATCTTTCTGCCATCTGGTCAAACCCAGTACTTACGTAGTTCTCACTGTTAATGGTCCTCACATCAAGTATGTATTGTAAGGCTGCATCCTTAGCAATATTTTAAGGCTGGATCTATAGCAATAGGACGTATGATCAGACATGCAATCAAATGCACACAAATCTCTAAATTCCTCATCAGCTTTTTAAGAAAGCATTCTGCCTGCTAGACAGTTAAAGCACTTTTTTGCTTATCTGCACTTGTCAAAGTCTTTTTGGCTTCAAATAGCTTTGAACAGAGCAATCCCTGAGCCTGGTTGCTGGTTTTGTTATGCCTCCTCTGTAAGATGAATGTAAATTATTGAGCAAGTATTGGCTTGCTATTACTCCATCCCGTCAGACCTGTGGAGGGGCAGGGGGGGATTAAGATAGGGAGTATGTAATCACCTGAGCTCGAATTTAGCCAGGACACTGGGCTTATCACTTTTAATCTTATAAAAACAGGACCATGGGATCTATAATGGCTAGAAGTGGTCAGGTCCTCAGCTCTACCTCTGGCCTGAGAGCATGGGTCTCTGACAGCATGGGTGTCCTGTGGGAGAGGCTGCTCTCCCAGCCTCGCCTCAGAAGAGAGAACAACCTGCTGGTAACTCACCTTTGGCAGCATTTTATTTTTTTCTCATGAAGGTTTCCTTGCTTTGCTATAGGCTTTTGATTGTTCAGGCTCAGTGAGTGCAGGAGCAGAGCCAGTGGGAGGCCTGGCTCTATCAGGGCTGTTAAGGAAGGGTGGCTGCAGGTTTCTCATGTTTATAGGGGTGATTGCTTTTGACACTTCTTTCAGTGCCTCTCTGTTTGGTGAAGGCTGAAGGGAAACATGATGTCAGAGAAGAGACCAAGTATAGGTTGGAGCAAGGAAGCTCTGTGAACTTGGAATTGGGGTGACCCTTGCTGCTGTCATAAGAGCTTTGGGGCAGAGCATGGGAAGATTTCATTTGCAGCATCTTGGTGTCTCTTGGTGAGATGCCCATTCACAGAGACATGATTCCCCAGCATGATCTGACCACTGTGGTCCACTGAAAGAGGGCTGAGGGTGCACAGCAGCAGGATGCTCTAGCCTGTGCAAGTGCTTTTGATTCAAAGTGATGGTTGCCCAGTGGTAGCCAGCACAAAAGACTACCTGGCATTAAACCCCATGGAAAACACCACAATTGGCTTGGCTGTCTCTGGGAGTGCTGTGGAAGGAGGGTGACTTAAGTCTTGCATTTAGTCCATGGGGACCTGTCCTCAGCCTCAGCAGGTGCCCCAGACCCCCTGGTATGGCAGAGTCACAGCCACTCTGAAAGAGTCTCTGCCTTCCACCACTTCTCCAGCATCTCTGCTGGCTGTGCATCAGGGATACACGAGGAAAACGAGCTAACGCTTTTAGTTGACAAGGCTGTCTTAATACCTGTGTAGATCTATAGGCAGTGTTGCCTCAGGAAAGATGAAAAATTAATGGGGACATTTTCACCCTGGCTGACTCACATGCCATTTTAATCCTGCTGCTGACATGATGGGCGTTTCTGCCTGAGAAGAAGTGTTGAGTGAAATCCAAATCGTTTGACAAGGAGCAAAAACAGCTACTGATGGGGCCTGGGGCAATAAATCAGTTTGTAAACACTCTGCACTTTGAGTAAGGTGTATACACAGATTTTCATTCTATGATGGCTCAGGCCAAGGTCTAAGCACCTCTAAAGTGTCTTCAGCAGAAGATAGTTTCTGCTGCAAATGGGGGGAAATGGGGTGGTAGCGGGGAACAAACATAGCGTAGTGGGGACTCTTGTTTTAATCCAGATGATTAAGGATTGGTCTGTGTGCACAGTAGCACCTGTGTAACGGAAGGTATGATTTGTTACAGCATGTGAATCTTTTGTCAGTTCCTGTGGTTGAAACTTAGCACTTCAATGTTTGGGTGGGAGGCAGCATGCACAGCGACAGCTAACGTCAAGGGAAGCATCATAAAGACAAGGGCTGCTGGATTTTAGACAGAATTGCTGAACAACGTGGGGAGCTCAAAACCTGGGATGAAATTGAGAATTAATTACTTCTGGGGAGATGGCAGTGGGATGTATAGGTGCAAGAACATTAGATCAAGAATCAGGAAACACAAAAGTATTCAAGGCTTGCCCAGGCCATACGGTTTGGGTTACACCACCGGCTCCCAAAGATCTCTACCTGGGAACTGTGGGGTGAGCAACCAGTGAGTGCACCCCAGGGCGCAGGATGAGAAGGGACATGCTGCTCTCCGTGTAGTCCCCGAGCAGTCACTGTGTTATCACAACTCATTCTTTGTAAGCCAGGCAAAAGGACTCATCCTCTTTCCAGAGAGATCAAGCCTGAAATGTAAAAATAGTCCGATTTGGGCTGAAGCTTAAACCTAAAGTGATTACATGACTTCTATTAAAGCAAAAAGCAAACAAAACCCCCTCTATTTTTCTCCAGTGATTACATAACTCCCAAATCAGATGAATGGGCAGTCTTCAAAGCTCTCACCATGGGAGAGCACCTGCACAGCTTGAACCCAGCAGCCCTGTGCACCGGGGACTGGCAGTCCGGTGGAGGCTGAGCCTCAGAAGCACAGCTCTCGCCCTGTGTGTACCTTGCAGCTTTTGCCCTTTCTGCTTTGTGAGGGGATGTGGGCCTTTTCCCAGCTACATTAGATGGCCTTGTAAGCTCTCCCTTAGTGTGGCATTTCTTATTGCACTGTTGTCCCTGTGCCGCAGATTACAGAGCTACCCTTTCTGGCACTTGGGCTTTGGAGGACCACTAGCCAAGGGCTTTTGCCAGTGTCTGTGCAGCAGCGTGGGCAGCAGGGAAGCTGTATATTATACTGGGAGAGGTATGAGCAGCAGCAGAGGTTACATTCCCAGATCCTGTCTGCACACAGAGTGCAACATAAATAGTCCTGAAAAGCCACACGGACAGTTGATCCGAATGGCAGGCCACGATTTCACTACAAAAAGCTTCAGTGAAAACTTATGTAAATCAGTACCTGCTGGAGATTTCCCACAGTACAGGGAAGTTTTACTTATGTGAATCTTACTTACCCCAAATGATGGTTTTCCTGAATCAACAGCAGTTGAGAGATGGCTGCCCATTGTGTCTTGTGCTCTGGGTGATTTCTCAGGTGCCTTTGTGCTTATTGCAGGTTATCAGTCAGTCTCTCAGCTGGAAGTTGTTGCTGGTTCTGCTACACACTTTTGCGAATGCTGAGGATGAAGGATATGATCTTTCATCTTTCTGATATATTGCTTGAGGGCTTTGATTTTTTTCTGGCCTGAAATCCTGCTGGAAACCTGGTTTGCACAAGGTCATCTTACAGTGGCAAAATGGAGTGCAAATCTCCAAACTCAAGGTCCTCCTGGCCGTAAGCTGGGGGTCCAGCAGGTCCCTGGCCCTGACGCGTGGTAAAGTGGTGGTGGAGGAAGTGAATGATTTTCCATCAGTTTCCTTTGCTTGCCCCTCTAGAAATAGAGTGTTAATACAGGGGACAACATGGCAAAATGTGGTCCTTAAAGGCTGGTCTGGGGAAGATAGACTTGTAAAAGATGATGGGCACATCAGGCTTGTGTAGGTAAGGCACAGAGGTGTCATCTTGGTAGAGTTATGGGCAGGACGAGGAGGATACCTTTGCCCACACTGTTGAGTAGATAAGGGTTATCTGCAGAAGTGGAACCTGCAGTTGGGTTGTAACCTGGGCCTCTAGCAAGGACTGAACTCACATGCCGGGTCCAAAATATGTGTGTGTAAGCCAGGGCAAGAGCCTCAAAAGTGCTGATGCTAACCCTGCAGAGAAGGTACTCACTTGAGGGAGGTAAGGAGCACCGGGGTCCCTTAAGCAGATGGGCTACTGAGCCTGAGGCACTGAAGTAGGAAGCTGAGTAGTCCAACAGGCAGCATTGCACCTCGGTGATGGTAAGAGCTCTTTGCTCTCTGATGCTGTCCCTTTATAGGGCCGCCTTCTTGCACTTCAACCTCTTGGAGTTGTATCCTCAGGCTGTTTGCTTGGCACAAAGCTTATCATTATTTCGCTCCGAAGAAAGGGGTTTGACTGTCCCCTATCCAGAGAGAGTTCACAGTCAGAACTGGGCAGAAACAGGGGCTTGTGCTCCTTTATGTGACAGCATTGGGCATCCTGCCTCCAGAAAAATGGCCAGAGCCCAACACTTTGTAGCGTCAGGCCCCCTCACCACCCCCACTTATCTGCATGTCACAGGATAGACATGGGAGGGTGAAGACTTCTTTGTCTGCCTTAGAGACGGTTTTGAAGCAGCCTAAGATATGTAACAGTAAATTACTATGGAAATTCCTCCATACATTTGTGTGTATGCATCTATGTATGCGTTGATTTGCGCATGTCATCTGTTTCTTGTCATCTGTCCTTCCAGCTGGGTTGCTGCCCCAGTTTGTTGCTGAAGTTGGGTGATTATTCTGCAGTCAGAGTGGGTTGAAGATGGAAATTATTTTACTTGGAGAAACTCCTTTACCAAATACAGCATTTCTGCACACTTATTCCAGGACACGTTTTTTTATCTCCTCCTGGGTTTACCATCACCTGCCCAGGTGATATTTCCAGACAAGATCTGTTGCTATATTCTGCTTTGTGCTCTGTTTTACCCCTCTTTATCTTCTCTCAGATCATCTTCCTTCTTCCTCTCCTATTAGGCCGTTACCTGACCTCCTCTCTCCTAGTGCCACTGCCATTCTTATCACCCTAGCGGCTGCCAGGCTCACAGAATTTCAGCAATACTGACAAATCTCGTCTAGTGTTAGATTTTCCCTTTCCTTTCAAGCATGCCTCAGAGACAGAGCCGGATATTCGAGGGTGTGCGGTGGGGGGCTCCCAAGTTTCCAGCAGGTTTCCTGCAATGAGTTGCAAAAGTTGCTTTTCAGTGGTTTCTCTCGGAGGGGCAGGCAGAGCAGTTAGTCCAGAGAGGTGTGACCTAAACCCAAAAACATAACTGCTGGTGCAGTTAACTCCTTAATCATTGAGCAATAATATCAAGCAAATGTGTGAATACGGCAATTCTTAACAGCCTCCAATGTATTGCTGACGTGTGAAGAGCCCTTTTGTCTTGTGCTCAGCTGCTACAGCCTCCTGACAGCTCCTCCACTTCAGATACTTCTTGTAAAGTTGCCGACAGTTATGGGGTGGAGAAATACAGGAAGGAGATGGATTAAAGTGCATTTTATGTAAAATCAATTAACATACATACTGCATCCCTGTGTGTGTGATTCACATTGCATTCCATTTGCTAAAAACTTGCGTATAGGTGACACAGCTGCTGCCCCTGTCAGCGTGTCAGTGTCTGGCTCTCAGCTGCTGCAGAGTACGCTGGGTCTGCCTGATCCACTCTGGCACCTCTAAGCCATAAGTTTGGTGAAGCTTTGAAGCTTTCTGGGGAGGGAAGATGTCTGTGGAGAGCTGCTGGTGCAATGTAGACATAATCCTGCTTGCAGTAAGACTATCTGTGAAAAGGGCTGTGTTTCTTCAAAGTAAGGCAGGGCCAGCAAACCAAGGTGCTCAGTTTAGTTACTAAAATTTCTTCTTCCTGAGGTAATTTAAAGAATTCTCCATTATTGATCATGATATCCATAGGTATTGGTTTCTCTAGACAACTTGATTGCTCCAGCAATCTGTATTGATTGCATTTATTGCTGTATTGCCACATTAGCAAAGGTTGCTTTTTTTTTTTTTCCTGACTAGCTCTACCTAAATGTAAACCTCCTTCTACCAAATGATGCATGTCTTATTCTCCGTGTCTCAGAGATGCACTGCACAAGTGATGCCTCGGTTGTGCGGTTCCAGGTTACTGGCAGGCTTTGTCCTTCTCCTGTTACACCGTATTTCTTGATCGCTCTGTTACACATGTGAAAGCGCCTTCCATTATGTTAGATCTGCACCGGCTGCTGGGTAGTGGAGCAGATCCATTGCTCTGCTGAGTCTGCTACATCACACACAAATTATATCTACTTTATTGTAGCTTTTCAGGTTTATAGGTTTGGGGGTTTTCTACCCCTGTTCAAGGTCTCATCGAGTTTGTGCAGCAGCGGTCTGTTCCATGGTAATGTAGAGCAGCTGGATCAAAAGGGCTGCAACCACCAGTGAGCTTTGTCTCTCACAGAGCAGATGAAACACAGGATACTGGTCTAAACTGTGATGGGGTGTAGTGCCATACTTGGAGCTTCCTGTGAAAGGTGAAGCACCAAAGCCCAGATCTAAGACTGAACTCCCCCAAGGCTCCTGGATTGAGGGCTCCAGCCCACCAAATTGAGGTCTTCACTATGCCTCCGCAGTGTGTCAGGTCTAGTTGGTCTCATCACTTTGTTAGTCCTGCCACCTTGCACACTGTGCTGTCATCCTGCCCGTGCTGTGTGCCTTGCTCACCATGGTGCTGCACTGTGCTGTTAGAGATGCACACAGGGTAGCCATCTGACCTGTTCTCGTGTGCCTTGCACTAGAAATGCCTCATCTGCTCAGGCAGAGGGTGGGTTTCTGCTTTTTCTAATACATCATCGGTCTTATAAAAGACTAAGTGACTCAGTTCAGTGGTGCAGGAAAATGGAGTCTGTGTTTTCTGTCTAGTGGCTGTTGCTTCTTTTTAGTTTTCTCTGAGATTCATTCCTCCCCTGTGTCCCACCCAGTCTCCCAATTCCTCCTGCTCCAAGTGGTGCACAACTGGGAGTTCTTACCCTTAATCCTGCATTTCTCTCACAGCTTCCCTCTCTGCTCTTGCTGGGGCTTACACGTGGACCTGCCAGTCACTTGGTCATGGGACTTCACCCAGTGTCCAGGGCAGGATGCTCAAGGAGAGTAGCTCCTCATTTTCAACCCATGCCTGTGTGAGAAGCCTGGCCATCTCCTGGGCTTCATAACATTCATCCACCAGCCCCAGACTGCCCTCTCCTCCTTGCCCTCTGTGATCCCTAGACAGCTTTTCCCTCTGGGCAGTGGCTTTCAGGGTGCCATGCAGACACCCAGCCTCCGAGCCCACAGGGACGTGGCAGAGCTTGTACATCCAGTTTCACTTTACCTGTGATATGGCACCAGTCTCACCCTTTGGGAGCCATGTCCTAGGAGTAACGCTGGCTCTGCTGGCTGTGGGCCTCAGAGGAGCCCCTGTGGCAGGTTGGTGGCCAGCTGTCCCATGAGTGCACAGCAGGCAACATGTGTGAGCAGTGCCTGCCAGTGCTGCTGAAGGGCTCCTGGCTTGCATGTTGTCATTGAGTCCTTATTTGCTGTGTCTTCTGAAACCTTTTGGGATGGCCAGGATGAAATTTGTTGGGTTTGGCAGCAAGTTCTCTCAGCCCTTCCTTCTGCTCAGGGCAGGGGTGAAGTCCATTTATTTTTATCTCCGCTTGGGTGCTGAATTCCATGTCTGTATTTGGCTTGCCATCTTCATCCCTCTGCCAAGATGCCTCTGGCTGTACCTGGTTATATCCAGCCCTTAGGCATGTGTGCAGGAATTCTTGAGAGGGTGGTGGTCACCCCCTCCTTCTCCGCCTGTTATGAAGATTTGGGGATGGGGTGGGGAGAAGGACTGGGGCAGCAGTTGCACCTGGTGGATATAGTTAATCCCTGGAGTCTTGAGCAACTCCTGTTTTGCTGGCCTGCCTAGTTTTCTGCCTCCAGCCCCTGCCCTGGTGGGGTAAGGTTACCGAAGATGCTGGGGGTGGGAGTGGTGGGGGGAGTGTGTCTATTCTGAGGAGCCGTGTTTGGTTACCGCTGTGATCCTGCGGCATGCAGGAGATGCTCGGGTATCGCTGGCAGGGAGCCCTGCGGTACCAGGGCAGGGGGGCAGGAACTGCAAGATGGGAGCAGGAGAGAATGGCCAGGGTCCTACAGGGCTGCATGAGATATAGAATCATATGGGGTTGGGAGGGACCTCTGGAGATCATCTAGTTCAATCCCCCCCCCGCCCGCCGGAGCGGGTCTACCTATAACAGGTTGCACAGGGACTTGTCCAGGCAGGTTTTGAATTTCTCCAGAGAAGGAGACTTCATCACCTCTCTGGGCAGCCTGTTCCAGTGCTCTACCACTCTCACCGTAAAGAAGATCCTCCTCATATTTAGGTGGAACTTCTTATACTCAAGTTTATGCCCACGTCTTCTTGTCCTGTCACTGGGCACCACTGAGAAAAGACCAGCCCCATCCTCCTGACACCCTCCCTTTAAGTATTTGTAAGCATTGATTAGATCCCCCCTCCCCCTATATCTTCTCAAGACTAAAAAGACCCAAGTCCCTCAGCCTACTTGTAGGAGAGATGCTCCAGGCCCTTAATCATCTTTGTAGGCCTTTGCTGTACCCTCTCCAGCAGTTCCCTGTCCTTCTTGAACTGGGGAGCCCAGAACTGGACACAGTGCTCCAGACGGGGCCTCACCAGGGCAGAGTAGAGGGGCAGGATGACCTCCCTCAATCTGCTGGCCATGCTCTTCTTGATGTACCCCAGGATGCCATTGGCCTTCTTGACCACAAGGGCACATTTTGCTGGCTCACGGTCATCCTGTTGTCCACAAGATCTCCCAGGTCTTTTTTGTCAGAGCTGCAATTTTAAACATTTTTATACCCAGATGATTACAGAGGCAAAATGTGTCAATTCAAGACCAGGAAGCAGTGACACTGAAAGAGCATACAGCAGTTCATCTATTAACCTTAAATTATTCCTCCTCCTGAACTCCCCACTACTGTGCCTCCTTAGGAATGAAGGAGACGTATAGATACACACCTCGAGTACTGTGTCCAGTTTTGGGCCCCCTACCACAAGAAAGACGTTGAGGTGCTGGAGTGGGTCCAGAGAAGGGCAACGAAGCTGGTGAGGGGTCTGGAGCACAAGTCTTATGAGGAGAGGCTGAGGGAGCTGGGGTTGTTCAGTCTGGGTGAAGAGGAGGCTGAAGGGAGACCTTATCGCTCTCTACAACTACCTGAAAGGAGGTCATAGAGAGGCAGGGTTGGTCTCTTCTCCCAAGTCACAGGCGGTAGGACAAGAGGAAACAGCCTCAAGTTGCTCCAGCAGAGGTTCAGATTGGATAAGAAAAATTTCTTCACGGAAAGGGTTATCAAGCATTGGAATGAGCTGCCCAGGGAAGTGGTTAAGACCATCCCTGGAGATATTCAAAAGACGAGTTGACATGGTACTCGCGGACATTGTTTAGTGTTGGTTGGTGGCGTGTGGGTGTGGTGTATGGTATGGTCGTGTGGGGGGTTTTGGTTTTTTTGTTGTTGTTTTATTTTTTTTTTTTTTATGGTTGGACTAGATGATCTTAAAGGTCCCTTCCAACCTAGGCGATTCTGTGATATGGGGTTTTTTTGTGTGGAGAGCCATGGTGAGGTTACTTGTCTGAGGATATGTGGGGTTTGTGGTAGAGGGATGACCAAAGCCTCAGTCACAGATGGCCTGGTAGATCTGTAACTTATCTGCTAGACAGTAACACATGTTGCAGAGGTTGCTTCTAGATATTCTGTAGTTGTTCTGAATATCTCTACAGACAATTATCAAGCATTATTCAGATGCAAAGTGCTGTTCAACACACTTTATAAGCCCCTGATGTTCGGAAGGTGAGTTTGGAAATAGAGACAAGAGACTTTGTGGCTTCTGGGACAGGACATGAGGCAGGGATGTGGTAAGCAAGTAGGCTTGCTCTGATTTCTCTGCACTTGCTGGCAATATTTGGGTGAATGAGGACAGTGCTGCACATACGTGTGTAGCTAACATCCCTGTGCAGTGTGTGAGCATGCCTAGATGGAGCTTGCTTATACTGATTTGCATCTGTACCTAGCTGGTACCTGGTACTTACCTCTAATAGTCCTTTAAAGAAAATGGTATTTTCATCTGCTGGCAAAAAAAGTTCATTTGGGAACTTGGCTGCCTGCAGGTTCCTGTCCTACATCCCCAATGCTCCTGCAACACAATGTTCTTCTGCTGACATCCCCAAGATCAAGCATCACAACATTTTCAAAGAATCCACACATCTTCAGGCACTTTGTGCCCTGCCAAATCTTTCCATGACCTTCCTCCCACCGACTGGTAGCACTCAGCTCCTTCCTACATCTCTTCTGACCTTTGTAAATATCTTTACTTTCTCCTCTCCTTCTTATTTGCTTGACCAGGTACTTATCTGGTAAGTACTTTGCTTTGAGATCTATATGTGGTGATTAACTGCCTGGCAGTCAAAACCAGGCAGCTGTTACAACAGTTTGTCACAACACAAATTTACTCATCCTCAAAGTTACAAAACTTACAGGAACCTAAATCTTGGAGGTGTCTATGGCTCTGTTAAATTTTCTGACCAGCAGGTTTGAAAACTGTGTGGGTGACAAATACATGATGTACACCCACACAGACTCCCAGTGTGATCTCAATAAATGACATGTGTTGTATATATAGACGGTAATCATAGCTTTTTGGCTTGAAAGCAAGCCCACCTCTCTAATTTCATTACCAAACAAGTTTTATTCATTTTTTCTTCTGAATATCCAAACAAACTCTCATGGCCTTTTCTGAACTTTTCTGTGGTGGATATTTAGTGGGCAGTTATGCTTGGATCAGAGTCCCAGGTATCAGTGCTGCTGTGGTCCTCTGGCTTGGAGAAGAACCCAGGCATCACGTCTGTATGTAGCTAGAGTCCTGGTGGGCCAGCCCCCTACCCATTTCCCAGGCATATACTCTGTGTGTGGATATTTTGAAATCCATGGCAAAATATCTGCGCCTGCTTGCCTTTGTTCCGTGCTTGGCACTGCATGTGAAATTCCTGTTTGAGAAGCATGTAGGAGAGCTGTATGGGAAAGCATAGCACTATTTCATGAATAAAAGGGTATTTACAAAACAACAGGGTTTGTTATAGCTACATGCAGACTTTTTATACCAGACAGTGATGCCAGCATTCCTAAGAATCAGCAAGCAGACAAACTATTCACAGGCATAGTCAGCTGATTAATTTATTCACTGACAATAATTCTTATGGACAAGCATTCTGGAAAACCATATTTAGGAAATAAAAATCAATAGTCCTTTTTAAAAATTCCAGAGCTATTAGGGAAGGGAAGTAAAGTTGCTTCATACTTTTCATTATGTGATGCTTGATAAAGTACAGAGGAATCATATTCTCTCAGTGTGAGCGTTTTTGCATATATTGCTACAGTAACCAGAACTAGTGCCTGCTGTCTTGCAGCTATTACTGATTATGCTGATTCAACGGATAGGTTCAGCTCTTTGCTACAGTCCATCAAAGTATCATATATTTTCCTCCAGATTTTCACCTCTAACTATGCTTGTACCCTCACTATGAGCGTTTTTTCCTGCAGGGTGCTTCTCTGGTATCCCTTGTTCTCTTAAGCTTCTGTCATTGGTTCTAAAACTTTCCTACTTTAGCCCCTCGTTCATGGTTTTACCTTTTTGTGTTCTTTCCCCCAAGCCCCCCGCCAGCTCTCCATCCAAACATAGTTTATTCAGCTTCAGTCACCACTTCTGCCCCTAGATATCTCCCTTTACAGTTTCTTCTGCTCACGGTGGGTTTTCTTTTCAGTCCTGATAGAGCTGCTCCCTTGCCCTCCTTTTTTTTTCAGGTCCGTGCTACAGTTTCTTTCACCGACTTGTGCCCTGTTTTAGCTTGTTTAAGACCTCCATGGAACCATCTTTTACTCTTAATGTTACCAAAGACTCCCTGGGTGTCTCTAAGCACTACTGTAGTACAAATCCATATATAAAATTCATCATCTTGCTAGGGCACATTCCTGGTGTCCTAACCTAGCAATTTCCTTGCTCTTTGTGCGTGGGCTTTTCAATTGATGTGATAGAGAAGTATATTGTAGTCACTTAGCAACCAGAACCAGCTTTTGAAAGCAAAAGTCTTGGTTTTGTTTTGTAATTTTGGTTTCTAGAACCTTAAAATTAACAATTGCGTGCTCAGGAAATCAATGAAGTGTTTGCAGGGTTGCAGAATGAAGATACCCTGTTGTTTCATGTTCTTGCTTGCATGCACGTGTGTGTGCATGCTTACTCGCCAGCTCTCCTCAGTTATAGGTGGGACGGCATTTTATTTTTTGTCCTCTTCTTTTGCACCTGATTTTCAGAAGCGTTGTTGAACTCTGCTTACAGTCAGTGGGAACTTCGGCACTGAAAAATCTGGAAAAATCAGTTCCTTTGCTGCAGATGCAGGTTGCCACCGATGCATCATCCCCAGCTGTGAAAAGTTCCAACTGCCCTTTATCAACAGCCAGCGCTTCCTGCTTTGTCCCTGGCAAATTCTGCAATGCAGCTCCGAGTGATCAATGCAGAAGTCTTTGGCATATGAAAACCGAAAGTGTGGGGACAGCACAAAATAAATTGAATTGCAGAATAAAAGAGCACAGGCAATTCTCCTGATTGCATTATTCAGCTTCACATTTATTTAATTAAAACCCCGCATTTTCTAATTAAAACGCAGCCCCTGCAGAATTTCCCGGTTGCCGCCTGCGAGGGGGGAGGGCTCGCCGCAGCGGCCACGGGAGGACCTGGGCTGGGGGCTAGGGCTGGCCCCCTCCTTCGGCGGGGGACACCCTGCCCGGGGGGGTGGGGGGGGGGTACCCGTGGCCCTGTCCCCGGGGTGGGGGGACACGCATCCCGCTTTGAAGGCAGCGCACTGCCCTCTAATGCTACTCCCTGGTAGTGGAGGGGGGAAGCCCTCCGGAGGATGCCGGGTCGGAGGCAGCCCCGTGGGCGCCCTGTCGAGGCTTTGGGGAGAAAAGGGTCTTTTTTGAGTCCCGCTGGGGAGAGGGGTGGAAAGCAGGGCGCTGTTTTGGGGAACGCTCCGAGCCCAGCCTTGATGCCGGGCCAGTAGTTTCGCCTCTCCCATTCCCTTGGTACGCCTGATGCTGCAGCAGGGGAGAGCCTTATAGAGGGGCTGCTGTGATGCCTTCTGTACCCAGGTGACTTGAGCTTTTCTTTCTGGAAGTAATCTTGTCCTGAAATTTGCGGTAAATGAGCTTCAGGCCAGAAATACTGCCCCAGAGCTTTCTTTTTAGCTGTGAGGCTGTGGGTTGAGCTGCTGAAGAGACAACGCTGCCCTTTGTCAGCGCTGCCCTTTTTCCTTCCTCTGTGCTTCAGAGAGGCATGTCCAAGCTGTGTATTACCACTATGTCAGAGATGTCCAAAATTACCATGCCTTCTAGATCTTGGTTGGGGGGGAGGGAGGAAGGGGGGAGGGGGACGTGGACACGACGGGACACAACACTTCCATTGCTTGAGCCTGTGTCTGAACAGAGGAGCAAGAATTGCTCCTTTTGCTTCCTAGAAATGAATGCCTAGAGGTGGTTTAAACTTTGCTTTCTTCACCAGGGTGCCATTGGGAAGGGGCGCTGGTGGCCCTGGCTGTGGAATCACCTTTTTTTATTCAGAGTTCCCTGTAGGGAAATCAGTGTGCCAGAAAGTGATGGTGTTTTCGACGCTGGCCTGTGGAAGCCAGGCTACAGCATGGTGGAGGACCAGTGCAGCCATGGTGTAGGCGAGCAAGGGCTGGTGGCAGGCTGTGGAGGTGGCTGGCTGCTGCGTCTCATGCGTGGGGTGACCTCTCTATGGCCCAGGAAGGGGACTGGTGCAGGGCAAAGAGCTTCTGCCTGATAATGGAGTTCACTGTTTTCCTGACCTGAGGGCAATTGGGTAGGAAGCTTGGCTGGGAATGGCTCATCATAAGACTGTCATCAGTTGGTTTAAGTCGATACCAATTACAAGGTTATTAATTAAAATAATGTGACTGCTGTGAATAATGATTGTAACCCTTTATTTTCCAGGCAGTCACATTGCATACATCTAGTGTGAATTAGAGCTTTTTACATGCACTGACTGGTAAAGGACTGCTTCCTTAAACATGTCTTGTGTCACAATAATAGCTTTTTAAGTGTTAGGACTGATTATTTTTTTTCTTCAGAATTGGCTTTCTCCTGCCTTCAGGAATCTTCTGTGACTTGAACCACCCTATTCATTCATCTTCTGCTGCCTGAGAAAAC
The DNA here is from genome assembly GCA_025769975.1 of Gallinago jamesoni. Classification (NCBI taxonomy): domain Eukaryota; kingdom Metazoa; phylum Chordata; class Aves; order Charadriiformes; family Scolopacidae; genus Gallinago; species Gallinago jamesoni. The sequence goes on from JAOQGH010000001.1 coordinate 84,799,840, forward strand.
ATTAAAAGTCTCTTAAATGCAGCCCATCATGAAAGGGTGAATGTTCAATCAGGCATGGAAATCCGCCTGATGTCATCTCTTGTTCCCAAGAAAGTTTTCTGGCGTTCCACTGAATGTTCCCATGCTTTCATCTGTGGGAAAGAGATACTGGCGTAGTCACCATCCTTTGCTGGCACAGAGATAGGAGCTTGGTCCTCATCACATGTGAGCTGTCTTCTGGGGTCAGCCTCATGACTGTCCAGTTGCTGTGTCCTAGAGGAGGGAGCTTGGGACTGGCTGGTCTGCATGAGGACAGGAGGGTTTGCTCAAGCAATTACTGTGTTAGATTTGTGCCTCTGATGGGTTTCCATGTTCACAGAGGGGTGCAGGGTGTGGAAGGGAGAGAGGAGTAGGGGGAGGTGGCGAAAGGGCTACCTGCATGCACGTACTGTGGTTTCCCGCATGAAGCATGGCTTTAATGTGATGGTGCCTCATTGCTGTTCTGAACCTGAGGCACAAGAGCAAAGAGCTGCCTGGCTTTGGTTTACGGTTCATCAAACAAACTTAGAGATAGCTAAGTTTGTAAATAAGTGTACCCCTGCCTCCAAGCCTGTCTCCCTATACCTCTAATGCAAACTGCGTTAGCCTTACAACGCTGCTCAACTGTCCCCGGAAAAAGTGCAGTTCCCCCCCTTGCTAACACAACTTGATGGATTTGGGGGCATGAATCCTCCTCGGGGACGCACGTAGCCCTGGCTTCATCACTGCTGGGCAGGACAGATGTGAATCCATGTGCAGTGGTGACGCAGGCAAACTGGATCTGGCCAGCTGCTGGGGCTTTGAATGTTCATTTTGGGGGAGGAAAGGAGGGACAGAAGAGTGGAAAACCTACCCTCTGCCTGCTTCTGGTGCTGAGGTGCCCAGGGAGGGAGGGCAGCCTGGGAGCAGAGGAGGAGCCAGGGCAGGGCTGCTGCTTTGCCAGGAGGTCTTTTCCTGGTTTGGTGGCAGAGATGTAATACCGCGTGGCCAACGCACAGGAGCCCAGCTGGAGCTGTTTGTCCTTTTACTGCATCCGATGGATTTGTGTGCGCCTCTGTGTGTGTTGCTTTGTTTTTCCACTCTGTGTTTTTTAGTAATAATCCCCTCCAAGGTTACAGAGATATCATTTGTCAGGCAAGCCGACAGAGCTCTCTCTTACTATGGGATTACATAAGAGAACACAGGCTTTATTACCATTTTAGGACGTATTAGCATTGTGGATTATTTCCATAGAGACTGAGCACAGCGGCAGCCTTCACTCTGGGCTCCCTCATCCTTCCTCCCCCCCCCCCACCTTCTTACTTTTTAAAAATAATATTCATTAGCAAACAAACAAGCAGCAAGTGTCCTGTGAAGGCTGGTCTGTGATCAATGGTGTATGCGGAGGGCTGACACGAGTGCCAAGAGTGCATTGAAAGCCTGCAGACAGGAGGGATTTTGAAAGGACGATGCAGAGCAGCAAGAAAGCAGCCCTGTCGTCTTCTTTAGTCCTGCTTGTCTGCGTGCCTTCTTGGGAGGTTAGGGAGAACCACTGCTCCTGCCTTGGTCATTCATTGCCTGTGGGATGATGGCAGGTCAGGTCAGTGCTTTGTGTCTCAATTTAGCAGTCTGTAAAATGTGGGGTTTAATGATACTGGGGTATCCTGTTGGCCAGAGTAACTCACAAGCGTATGATTTATTCACAGCATCTTTTCTGTGACAAAGGCTGATCCTGAAACAGCTTTCTCATACTGGCTGCGAGTCTTCTGAGCTGCCAGTAGATAGAAAAAGAGTGTGCAGCATTGCTGTAAATAAGTGAAATTCCACATTCCTCCCTTGGAAAAGCATCTTGCCATGTGTTTGTGTTCTGCATTTCTGATGTGCTGTAACTGAGCTGTGGTAGGATCTCCTCCACAGATATACTAGAAGGAGATATTTTAGGTCTTCCTCCTTTTCCTCAAAACTTGCAGAGAGCAGAGATGTTCTTCCTCAGCAGGTCTAGGTGATCACTGTACTGTGAAATCTGGAAACCGGTTTTGTCCTCTTGGCCGTGCCTCTGCTACACCACAAAGTATTGGCATTTCTCACGGCCTGGCAGACACGGTGTGGGAAATTTTTGGCCTTTATCTGTGCTGGGGGTGTCCGTTACATGAAGCAGTTCATCACAACTCTCAAGCTGCACCGTGCAGAGCTGATAGTGGAGTTGATAGACACAACTGCCAAGACAGATGGCAGTTCACCAGTCAGTGACTAGTCTCCAGATCTGAAAGGGAGTCTTGTTTTTCTTTTCAGGGCTCACAAGTCATCTAATTAGCATTTCTTCTCCTGATGCTGCTCATGTCTTACCTGCAACATGAAAGTTGTACTAGATCCTGCATAACTCCCAGTTTAGGGAACACCTGAGTGTTTGCACTGCAGTCATATGTCACAACTATCCCCCAGGGCCAGTCTTACAAGAGAGCAATTAGACAGCTAATCACATCCAAGAAGGAGCCTGCTGCTCTGCTTCTTGAATGCTTCTGTTCAGGCCTGTGCCCTGATGGGAGCTCCATGGGAAAGCCTCTCCCCCACCGGTGAAACCCACAGGCTCCAGGTAGCAAATTACTCCAGTGGCAAAAGTGGCCTCTGCAGAAGAGGCACATTCTACAGGAAGAGCAAAATCTAACCAAAAAGTCACTGAGGATCAGTCATTCATAAGTAACACGTTGAAGAAAGACAGGGAACTTGTGGTCGTTGGAGGTAGGGTGGGAATGGCTACAGTGGGAACTCAGATGAGTTACTTGACAGCTGAGAAATCAAACATCAGAGGTGTCTGAAATCAGGCTTCAGATATTCTGCCGCTCAAGAAGCTTTTTGTTCCTCTTTGCAAGAGCACTGAGGACGGAGCTGTGCTGTTGTGACCCTGGAAATTGCATTGTTTCTGTGATCTACCAGCACAATACTTGACCATTAAGAGCATCCCTACTTGGGATGGTAAACTGAAAACCTAGAGCTTTACCTGTAGGCTAATTGCACCTGATTTTTTACATCTTTGCTGCTATTACAAAAAATTAAGTATGCCCATGAATATTCTTTTTGCCACTCTAGACAAGTGGGTCCAAGTGAGGGGGGAAATAAAAAAGTTAATTTCTCATCTTTGTGACCCGCCTGGACTTGCGTTCTCTCCTGTGTCCCTCTCATGTTTTCTTCTTAACAAAAAGGCCTCAAAGCCTCTAAGAGACACAAGTTTCTAGCTAAAGACTTGTGGCTGTGTAGGTAAAAAATATTGTGCTCATATGTATAAAAGTTTTGGATCTTTAAAGATTTTTAACTGGATTCCTCATCCAGTCGTAGGAACACTGGTTGGCCAACAGAAAGTGCCCTGTGATCTTTATTCTCTGTAGGGGAGACCAGATGTGATGTTTTTAAAAATTGTCTCAGTCCTTAGAGAAGTCTATTTACAGAAGTCCTCTGTAATAGAAGATGTCTTATTCTAGCCAAAGTGAGCTACTACAGCAGACTCTAGTGACACAGAACCACAGAATCTTAGTGGTTGGAAGGGACCTTTGAGATCATCGACACAAATCTGGTTGTGGGAAACAGCCTAAAAAAAAGCTGTTCAGGCTGGAATAAAAAGCCATATATAATAGATAGAACTACTGAAAACTATCTAAAGTGATGGTAGTATACATCCTTACTGCCTGCCCTGTTTACTGCTGCTTGTGGAGTGAACATTGAAGGGATTAATGTGTGTCAGAACATGAAGCCATTATTCCCAGTGGCTGGAAATCTCACCCAGACATCCAACTTTTCCTCAACTGAAAAAAAGACAGCAAGGAAGCGCTTTCTTAGGTTAAATTTGCTACAATTCAAAAAAGACTTGTTCTAGGATGTTTCTTATCAGCTAGCTGAATTCACAAGGGAATCCTTTAAACATCAGATCCGAGACACATGGCTCTGCAGGGTTTAGGGCATGCACTTTTCTTCCTGGCAGCTACACCAGCATTCATACATTACAACACCTTGATCTGTTTCTTGAAGATTTTGGGTAACTGCGGGCGGACTGCAAGTATTTGTGCCTTAGACTGATAACTGAATGAGCAAATCAGCAGGCCTTTGCAAGCCGTGGGGATGGCTGTATTTCTCATGCAAATACACACAGTATGCATTCTTCCAGGGGCCTCAGGGAAGGGCATACATCTGAACGCTGGACCGTCTGTGGCAATGACTAGTATCTATTTATCACAGCTACTGTGAAAGCAGGGCAGCAGATAAATAAAATGGAGAGGGACCTTCTTTCTACCGCAGCAGTTCCAGGAGTGCCTTCATCTCATACTTGCTCATTCATGTGGCAGAAATCAGTTTTCCTCAATGCTTATCTGGGTGGCATCTGCAGAACTACAGGGAGATGAGCAGGCATCTTTCTATCTCTTGTGGTCCTCAAACCCCCATGAACTAAGTTCTGACTGCAGATTCTCTAGTGTCCACAGCTGTTGAGGATGCAGGAAGACACCCATCTCAAACCTTACTAGCTTGTATCATGCCTAAGGCATCTGCAAACTTCAGTGCAAACTGCAAAAATGTTTGTCAGTGAGGGAGGGTGACAATCTGTGGGGCATGGGGAGGGGCTGTAAACCTCTGTCAGAGCCTATCCTGGTCAGGAGCCCTGTGCACACAAGCTACTGCCTTGGGAGCCAAAGGTATGACAATTCTTGCTTCTCTGTGTTGCTGCTTGAGAGATCCCTCAACAAACTAAGTGTGCTTGAGCGCTTGGGATGCATCAGACCTGCTGCACTGGTGCCTGTTTCCTGTGTGGAATTAGCACAGTAAAGCTGACGTGTCCAGACTGCAAGCAGCCTTGCACAGCATGTGGACAAAATGGTTCTTTTTATAAGTCATGAGACTATTCTTGTGCAGGGCTGATGAAGCTCTAAAAAGACTGTGGTAATAACCAAATTTTCTCTTTGTCTGTCCTCACAGTTTTACTGGATGAAAAAAAGTGAATTTGTTGAGAAACATCCAGTGATGCCACAGTCCTATAGGTATTGTGTTGGTGTGAGCCCTGTGTCGCTCACAGTATACTCTGTAGGCTGGGAGAAGCCCTTTCCAACATGAAATTACTTATCTACTTACTCTCTATGGTTCTGCTTTCACCCACACCAGGAGACCTCTTGGGGACCTTAGCAGCCAGCTGAGGAGCAGTTTTGCACATCTGTTCCAAATGACTGTGGCCACGATACTAAACTTGCATTGTATTAAGACCTTGGTGTTTCAAACGTGGTCTTTGTTAGACATCTGTCCTTATTTAATGAAGGATTTGAGCATTATATGTATGTATGTATGTATGTATGGTGTATTTATACTCATCATAGCTTGCAGAGTTGCTTTATTGTCAAAAGTATTTGTGCTTCAGTCTGTGAAATGAACATAAATACTTACCTCTTGGCAAATTATATGGTATTTGGGCATCTGAATTTTCCTCTGCATAGGCTTACCTTTGTGTTGAGATCCTCTGAACTGTGCCTGGGTTTGATCCCTTGAGTAGGCAGTGTGACTCCTCTTTCAAGTGACTTCCAGAATCACATATATTGCTTGTACAGACAGGATGATTGAAAAGCTAAGCTTTCAATCCCAGAAAAGCACCCGCATTTCTGAGCTGTCCTCCCTTGCCAGGTACCCTGACACCAACATTTCCATTTGTGGAACCCAGTTTGTCTCACAGCAAGGAGAAAAACACCCTTTGACATAAATTGGGTACATTTAATGGGGAGCAGCACAGGAGGAGTCATTATTAATAATTATTTGCATAATAATAGCCTTGCTTCCATAGATCTTGCAAAGCTGGGCAAACATGAATTAATTCAACCTTAAACTACCCACATGGGAGGACGCAAAGTATCATTAGCCACATGAACGGTTTCTCTGCATAATTTTACTAATTATAGTATAGCACTTAGGTGTTGTTATATGTGCTATATAAGATGGTAAATAGCATTTTTTTTACAAAGAGGAACAAAGGGCATTTCTTACCCAGTCAGACTCTCTTTCCAGCACTCATACTATACAGTCTCCAGCAATGGGGAGAATTATTCCAGCAGAAGGTGGAGGAAAGGGGGCATCAACAAGCAGCGTGGCCAGAGCTATAATAGGCGAAATGCCTTGCCTAAACCCTGCAGAAGTGGGCCTGTCAACCCACTGGATCAAGATAGTAACTCAAGTTGCGCACCTTCCACCATACCAGAACAGATTTCACCTTTCTCCGTTGCTTGGAGGAATCCCATTCCTGATCCTAGCAAGGCCATGTAATATAACCTTCCCAAAAAAGCTGAGCTGTTCCAGTAGCACTGCCTTAAGATGTTACTGGGCTGGTCTAACAAGGTGTGGGAGCACCTTCTGCTTCATGATGCTTTGAGCATTAGAGAAACAGCTACTGCCTCAAAGTCCTGGGGAAGGGGCACTGAAATACTTCCAGCCACCTGCAAGCCTGTGGGTATTCCTTCCTGGCACCTGAGGCTTCCAGCAAGGCCTTTTCCCTCTTTTTCTCCCCGCTAAGCTCATGGAAAAGAGATGGCTCTAGGTTTTCCTGAGGACAGCCCAGCAACTGGGCATGGCGGTGTCTGAAATAAATATAGTTTTGGAGGAGAGTTCATTTCCCCTGAATTAATGCAGCCTGACACAGAGCGCAGGAGCATGTGCCATCTGGTCAGATCTGCCTTGATTTTGTGAACAAGGGGGAGGGTAACCGATACTTTTATGAACTGCTGTTGCTGCACAGGCGAAAACAGTAATCCCCTAGGTACTGAAAATGCGAGATGCTAATCTGAAATTAAAATGGGTAAACGCACACAGGCCCAGTAAGGTCATGAAGGTCAAAACCTTGTTCTCTAAGGAAATGAACCTTTTTATCTTGAGAAGCCCTGAGCACAGCCATGTAGTCCATCAATTTAATAGGAGTCGGTGGGGTAGCATGCTGTTCTTTTATTTCACAGCCAAGCCTGTTCCCTGTACGTGTAGAGCGTAATGTAATTTCCTTCCTTCATCCCACGATGTATGTGTGTTCTCGGCAAAGATTTCACTCCTATATTACCCGTCCATGCCCCCTGCCCCATCTTGGGCACTGTTATGCCATTGCCTTATGATGCCACTGTATAAATTGAGCCGGAGGGTGTTCCTCGCACCACTCCTCAGCTAGAGAGCAGGCATCTAATTCCATTCTTGCCTGTAGTCCTGCCGAGCATATAATGAAATGGCCAAATTCCGACAGTTCTCCCCACGAAGGAGTAAGAAACCATTCAGCAGTACGTCGTAAGGCGAGCTGCGATGGTGGGGAACGTGGAGGAGATCCTCATTTCTTTCCTCCCACTGCCTGTGAGAGCAGGGCTTTTGTGTTCGCAAGCGGTGGGCGAGGATTCTGCACAAGCTGCCGGAGAGTTCAAGTCAGCCACGTGTACCCCGTGGCAATGGCGAAGAAGTCACAATTGGCCGTGACTTTGGTACAGGACAGGCTCTTAAGGCCAGCACGGCTGGCCTTAATTTAGCTGATAATGGCTGAGTAACCCAGAGGCGTGTGTAAGGCAGGAACAGAAAGCGTTTGCCTTGTTTTCCTAACAAAATCGCTCTCTGGCTGAGCGCCTTCCAGATTTTCGGCCATAGTCTTGTAGTATAAAATAGCAATGAGGGCTCTGAAGCTTCTCTGCAGACGAGGCAAGGCAGACCTGCAGTGCCACCAACAGCAAAGGGGAGAGCAGGGAGGTGGTAGAGCTGCTTTCGTACGCCGCAAAGAAGTGGGGGACTCTTTCGGGGTGCAGGTAATAAGGGGTGCAGGTAACTCCCTGAGGTTTGTGGTGCCTGTGCTGCTTGGAGGTAAAGCCTGTGTTCCTTTTTGATCCTTTCACGTATGCTTGGGGTGAAACGCAGCCGTGGGTTTACAGGGCATAACAAAATCGGGGTGCGTGGACAACAGATGTGGTCGTTGCATTTCTTCGGGGGGGGGGGGGAGGTTCGCACACGTGCACACCTGAAGCCTCTGCCATCTGGGAGTTCCCTTCCCCAAAACACAGCCCGGTGCCTTCCGGCTAACAGAGCAATTTGGCTGCTGCCGTTAGGTCTTCCCTTACTGTTGGGGGTTCAGCCCTGCAGCCGGTAGGCACACAGAGCCAGTGGGCACCGCTTGGTGTTGGGGCGAGCAGTGATTCACAGGGAGGTGAGGGCTGCAGGAAGGACAAAAATCGGGAGGCATGTTTTCTGTGTGTTAGTTTAAGGAGAAGAGTGCAGCTTTGCTGGCCAGAAAAGATGCATGCAGAGAGGATGTTTCCCTGAGGTTGCTTGGTTTTCCTTTTTCCCTGACCAAAAACAGGAGTAGTACCTTGACACACTCTTCCCGTTCTCAGATGGAGTAATAACTTGCTGGGGTTTTTAGGGGAGGTACATTACAACGCTTGGGTGAAAGATGCTATAAAAGACGGTGAAGATTTATTTGGCCAGCAAGACCCAGATAAAGCATCGAGGTTTAGGTTTAATTCATGACAGGGAGATTCTGGCTCAGAAATTTCCATCAGTTTCAGGAGTGTTGAGCTCTGATCGTCTGTACAAGGCACACATTTCAGTAAAGATACTGTATTTGTGTCGTGTCCTCTCTCCCCCAGCCTTACTTTTCTTTTCTATTGGAAAGAATATATCTCCAAACCCAGGGAACTTTAAATGCCTCTTCTCTTTCACCTTTTTCTTTTACTTCCAACGTTGTTTTTGTGTCTGGACCAGAATGCCCAATAAAATCACGCAAAGCTCTTTTATTTATGTTTGGCTAGGAGCTAACCAGATGCCCCAGCCTGTGAAATAATCACCATCTGTTGATTGTAATCACAAGGCAAAAGCCAAAAGCCTGGAAGGTTTTTTCGGTGATGTATTCAAAGAACTGTAGCTTGACTTTTCTGAATAAAACCAGAAGCTTCTGCTTTAGGTCAGACCTTTTTTTTCTTTTTTTTTTTTTTTTTTTTTAATTCCTCCCCACATGCTGAGTTCCTATGAATAGCTCTGCTACTCATTCCCTCTTTAGCAGAAGCAATTTGACTTTGCGCTTTCTTTTTTTTTTTTCATTGCTATCTGAGAGGGTGGCACCATTGCTCTGCCCTGGTGCATCCATCCTCTGTGGCTCGGCACTTCAGTGGGGAGCACACTTGTTTGAGGTCCAATACGCAGTGAGTTTTCTCTCCCTTTTTTTGTCTGTCTGACATCTTGCCATTCTCACATCAGTCAAAGATGTCTCTGGAGGAGAAGGACAATGGCAAATACTGCAGGTGTAGTGAGAATCAATAATTCATTTAATCATAAATTAATAAATGATGATGCTGCTTGGGGAGAAGGGGAGGAAAAGAAAGAACATTAATAGAGTGGTTTCCAGATCAATTCCACAACTCTGAGAGACTGAAGAACGGCTCCAGAGGGCCTGAACTTGATAATTGTCAAGGTCTGTAGGATTCCCTCGCTACCATCATTGCTGCTTCTTGGGTTTAATTCAGTGATACAGCTCGTATCTGCCCCCGTCTCCCGTGGAACTTGGAGGCTGCAGAACTTTGGTATTTGCAGAATGCAGAGGAAGATGCCTCTGGGTGGGGCAAGTGAGCTATACAGAAGTTTTTATGCTTGCTGGATAAAAAAGCATTGCAGTTCCTGAAGTGCTTCTTCTAGATGTTAAGAGGAAGGCAGGTCTCTAGTCCTAGCCCCCAAACAGCTGAGCTTACTTCTCTGGGACCACGGGGAGCAACTGAGCACTGCTGCCATGGGGTGACCTGGGAACACTTAACGCTGTGCTGCGTCTGGCCCTGCACAAAATACACGGTGGGGAAGACATTCAGGCGTCCCATCTGCTTGAGACTGCAGCATGTGAAGGGAGGACAAGCCAGGATTTAGCCATCAGAAAATGAGGCATGAATACAATGAGGAAATTAACTGTATCAACCTCCAGAAAACACCTCTCAGACAGGCAATGCCAATTTATTTCAGTAAGTGGACAAGGACTCTGAAAGCTTCTGTCACAGCACTCCTTCGTGCTGTGGTAAGAGGTGTGATGGGTGGCCAAATTTGTCACATGAGTTACCACCGAGCAGCGGCGCTTTCCACCACTTTTCTCTCCGGTGTTCTCTGTCCTTCCCTGTGCCTGCAGAGGTGCAGACCTTTTGCAGCAGCTTAGATGAAGGCCCTCAGGGCTGCGGAGCACTATTACTGTTGTTTTCTCCTTCGTTGGCTCTTAAGTAACGGACATGGACATCTCCTGACTTGGGGATTGGATTTGTGTTTTTGAAGATAGGTAGGACCCCGAGGATGTTTATCCCTGGATTTAGTACTCTGTGGGCCTACCTGCGGTTTAGGCTGACTTAAATTTCACAGAGAGACAAAAATTCATTTCCATCATTGTGCAGGAGAAGAGGTCAGATCTGTTTATGCAGTGTGGTAGTGCTTAGACGAATTCAGAAACTGTGCCCCTCTCCCAGCTCTTCTTGTGGTCAGCAGGCATCTGGAAACATGACCTCCCTAGGGATAGGAGGTCTTTAGTATGTATTTGTATGAAATGGTATTAATAATGGTAATGAATTGTAGAATTAGAGCCTTAGTATCCCTTTTATGTAACTACGCATGTTGCTAATGGGCATAAGATTAGCCAGAGCTGCTGAAACAGCCAGCAGCGCTGTTTTGCCTCAGCACTGGTTTGAATTCTGCCCAGTGCTCGTATGCCGGGTAAAGTGTCTGCTTTTCCTAAAGGGAAGGAACAAAATTAATGCAACCAAAAGTGCTGCTGGAGCCTGGGACCTGAGATCTCAGTTCAAAGACTGGGAGAGAGGGAAAGAATCTCCAAAATTCTCTCTCTGGATGTGCTCGCAGTACCTGTTTTCTGTGCCCCTTCTAATTTTCACTGATACAGAAGCAGAACCAAGCTAACTTATTTCCAGATATAAGGTCAATTCTTTTATTTTTTTTTTTTCTCATTTAATCTTATAACTCCTAGTTATTACCTCCTCCCACTCTGCAATATTTGCACACATCAAGTATATTTTACAGTTTGCTTCCTTGGGTTATTCCTTAATAAACTGTACGCATTTAACCCTTCTTAGTTTTCTTCATAAATTCTTCCAGGTCTGTTTATCAAACATCTCTGATTTTTTTTCTAGTTTGCTGCTCATTTATTGCTGATGAGGAAAAACTGGTGGAATGAACAAAACTGAATCCTTTGTCTCGTTGCATTGACATGGTGCAGAAGCTCTCTCCTCCCTCCCTTTGCTGTGACGGGGTGCTCCTCCCTTTCCCACCCGAAATTGCAAGAACCTGTTTTGCTAATATAGCACATCAAGATTTTTTATTTGCTATTTTCTGTAACCTCAAGTCTCAGAGAACAAAATAGCTTCTGTGTTTTCTCCCTCCTGCTGAGTATCCATCTTTTGGTTTATTGCTCTTGAGGGACATTACCTGCATTTTTCTATTTTGTTGGGTTCAGCTTGTGGCTTTGATGAGTCTAGATTCAATCATCCTCTGTCCCACTCATGCTACTCTCTGCTTTAACTTTCGGACCATTGCCCACACATGCTTAATTTTAAGGAGCTCTGTGTTAGTCGAGGGCCTGTTTCTTTGTCTTTCATTATACTTGCAATTTCTCTGTAGGGCGTCAGCTACAAATTTCATGGACAGTTAGTGTTGGTTTCCTGTGACACTGGTTTAATAAGACCAACGTGGATGTAAACCCTTTAGCACATCATTTGTCATTTCCCTGTACAACAAAGCATATTTTCTTTTGGTACCTCTGGCCAGTTTTCTGAGCCATGTGCTCTTGGTTCTGGTCAAACTCTCACAGCAGGGCAATGTCAAATCCTTCAAATTCCCAAAGCTTCAAATTCCCCTTACTGCTAGTTGTGCACACGAATTAAAAAGCAAAATATTTTCACTTCTGTATTGCATGTGTTCTTATTCTTTAGATTCTAAATGACCCTTCATATTTGTTTCATTATTTCACTAGGGATAGATATCGGCTTAGAATTAAACAACGCCAGCTCTATTCCTTATTGAAAATCTTTATTACGTTTGCTTTCTGGTTGATTTTGTGGAGCCTCCCTAGATCAATGTAAATTGTCAGATTATTTGTCACTAGGATAATACGTTTGTCAATGCCTTGCTATAACAAATTAGGCTCCTGATCCTGCATACATTTATGAAGGTGCTTATATGTATAGATTGCTTAACTTTCAGCCCTGTATTAATTCTGTTGAAGTGAAAAATACTTTTTAAAAATGTTTCTGTCTTTTCTGGATTAAGTTCTAAGATGTCATTTGTTTTATTTGGTTTGTGGACATATCATTCTCCAAGTTCTTTATGCTTCTGCTTTATTTAAACTTACTTTTCTTCCTCCTTTCTAGTCTAAACTTCCTGTCATTATTCTTCTGGCTAAGGACAGATTGAAAAAAGCTGCTCAGCCATTTCTGAACCATTAATTTTATCCTCATCCTCATTTATTAATGAACCTACCTTCTTTCTGGTGTTTCTTCTCCTCCTGATGAATTTGTAAATCCCTTCTTATTCCCTTCAGTGCCCTAGGCAACATAAATTCATTTGCTTTTTTACCCTTGCTCTTATCTTTTCCCTACAGCCTTAACTGACTCTGTACATTGTTTTTTAGTCACAATCTCCACTTCTGTTTGCAGCACAGGACTTTTCTTGTGATTTTCTTAATGAAAAGGCATAGTAGGAAAACACCATAGCGTACAGTGCAATAAGGTCTGAAGTGTTCCATTTAAAAGTTGTGTGTGGTGGAATCTTCTTAGGGAGAATTTATGTTAGGAACAGTCACTGTGTGGCAAAGCCAGCATTTTAGTTTCAGCATGTCTTTGGCTTAATTTTTAAAGCTCAGATCATGATTTCAGTAAGGCAAGATGGGCAGCTGAGCAAATGGGAATTCCTCTTCTTTCTGAGTGGTTTCATCAACTAAACTGTTCATTATGACAGCTGCTCTCCTTCTCTCGTAGAAGATACAGGAAAATCTCCCTTTTTAAGGGGAGCTCTTCTAAACTAAAGAGTGTGATGAGGGTCTGTGAGAGTTTCAGCTACTTGTTGCTCAGGTGAAGGCAGAGCACCAGGAGGAAGCCTGGACCGAAAAAAAATGAGTGGCAGTAAGAGAGGAGAGGGGACAGGAGGTCCTTCTGTCTTCCCAGGCTCCCTTTCAAGACAGCTTGGCTATACTTCAATGCTTGAAGGCAGGAATGGTCTTTGAGCTCCACCAGCATGTTAGGCAGGCAGACAAGTCCCATGACTACCGGGGCTGTTGCTAGCAGAGATGGAAAACCTGCCCTTGGGGAGCAAGGCTGGCTGGCTGGCAGAGAGGTTTCTTCACAAGGTCCGGAAACAAATAAACTTGGAGGCTAAATTCAGAGACTCATTAGAGAACCCCTATTCATCCAAGGCTGATCTTGTGACCTGGAAAGATGCCTGTAACTCAGCTCATGTGAATGGGACTGTGCCACTGACCTGCCCTCTGACCTCAGAATTCTCTCCTATGTTCAGTTTCCCCCTCTGTAAAATCAGGACAGTGATACAGGGTTGTAGGTGTTTGGCTGACTAATGACTACAAAATGCTCCAAGAACCTGGGTTAAAACAACGTTTCTTTCTTGTAATGAGTCATTGGGAAGTTTTTGGTGGAGGGGGGCAGGAAGAAGTGGATTGTGTTTAGTGGTTCCCACCATCTCTTTTGGGGCTGCTCTTACCCCGCTTTCTCCCTCTCTTCCTCCCTGTGTGTGTGCTATGGAAAGCAGCTATGCATCAGCAAAGCATAATGGGATCATGAGTTTCATGTGCCTCTAGGACCAGAATAGTACCAGCCATTGCTTTTTCACCTTCCCCCATCACTATGGGCACCTTTCCACACTTCCTGAAGATGGACAAATCAGGAGTCATGCAGAGTCCTGAGGAGGCAGAAGAAAGAGCGCAAAATATACTAAATAACAGAAGTTACTTCCATAGACAGGTACTTTCCCCCTTCTCCTGTACCCCATAGTGCGCTATCTGAGGGTAGGGAGACTGCCAGAGCTCTGGTCAGCATGTTCGATGTTTGCTCAGAGGAAATGCCTTTTTGTTTACATGGGGAAGAGAGAAGCTTAGAGAAGAAACCTGGCACAGAGCAGTTGGGATTCGGTTAATCTGCTTAGAAATACATTAATCAGAGGATCAGATGCTGTCAACAATACTCTTTCCCCCTCATTCTCTTCCCTCTTTCAGTACTTTCCTCATCACCACTCCCACTGGGTCCTACTCCACTACTCTCCTCCCTCTGTCCTTCTTCTCCCCTGCTGTGAAAGTCAGGGAGTAATGAAGGACTAAGAGATTAAAGAAAAATTAACAAATAAAATATAAATCCTAGATCTAAATGAAAATTAAAAATGGATCGTCAGCTGTTTGTTTCCCTAAAAATAGCCAAACTAAATGTAGCCAGGATTTCCCTGGAAAGTTCTGGGGAAAATAGTCAGGTCCCAAAAGATGAGCAAATCGCGGATATAGTGGCTGCCTGCTTTCCCCCACCCCGACTCCATCCATCTCCTCCTACTTCCACTGAAGCCTGCATCAAAAGCTGTGGGGCCACACTGAGATATGGCATTATTTGGACGTTATCACAGTGACTGGAGAAAAGAATACTCCAAACTGCCAGCTCTCCTTGCCCTCAGCAGGAGTTGTGGGTACTTGGCTTCTGGCTCACATCTCTTGCCTAGAGATGGACATCTGTAAGCCTCAGCAGTCACAATTTAGCGGGTGCTCTGATTAAAAGTTTCTCTTTTGGGCTGTTGGGATGATAATATGCATGAGGACATTACCTGTATAGGGAGAGAAGCTCTGAGAGAAGGTGTAACTGTTAGTGGCGTATTCCTCAACATCTTGTTGCTTTCCTGCCTGGTGAATTGGAAAGCAGGTTCCAAGATGGCATCCTGTGGCTACATGGAGCTGAGGTTGAGGTCAAGTTCGCTGCTCTCTGAGCTCTGTTGTTGCAGAATAACTGTTGTCAGAGGAGTTGTTGGGCCCCCTACCACAAGAAAGACATTGAGGTGCTGGAGCAGGTCCAGAGAAGGGCAATGAAGCTGGTGAGGGGTCTGGAGCACAAGTCTTATGAGGAGAGGTTGAGGGAGCTGGGGTTGTTCAGTCTGGGGAAGAGGAGACTGAGGGGAGACCTTATCGCTTTCTACAACTACCTGAAAGGAGGCTGTAGAGAGGTGGGGGTCGGTCTTTTCTCCCAAGTTACAGATGATAGGACAAGGGGCAATGGCTTCAAGTTGCACCAGGGGAGGTTCAGGTTAGATATTAGGAAGTATTTCTTTACTGAAAGGGTTATCAGACATTGGAATGGGCTGCCCAGGGAGGTTGACATAGCGCTTGGGGATATGGATTAGTAGTGGATTGGTGTTGGTTTTTTGGTGTGGGTTTTTTTTTTTGTGGGTTTTTTTTTTATTTGGGTTTTTGTTTTTTGATTTTTTTTTCATTGGTTGGACTAGATGTTCTTAAAAGGTCCCTTCTAACCTAGGTGATTCTGTGTGATTCTGTAAGTATTTGTTCTACATGCACTGTCTTCTTCTAACATTTTTGTTTTATTAATTTTTCAAGAAAAGCACAAGAAGAAAAAGCATTGCAGTGAACAAGATATCAGTACCAACTGGGGGATAAAGAAAGAGGTAGATAGCTACTGCTATCTACTCTTAATGTTTGCTTTGCACGCACAGTGTTTTATATTCCTGGGGTTTGTTCTCAGATGTGCAGCACTCTGTTTCATTCTCTCTATGAGGGTATAATCACAGGCAATGCAGGATGTGCAGTGTGGCTTACTTAATTTCAAGAGAAACCTTTAACTTCAGGGATCTCCTAATCTTTGAGCTATTGTTTTAACAGCATTACAGTTGCATTAATTTTGAAGATTTTGCAATCCCATGTTAATCCAAATTCCATTGAAGTCAGTACACAGACACCCATTGTCTTAAGCTGGGGTTAGTTCAGGTCATTATTCTTCAAATTGTGCTGAGGAAAGTATGGGGATAAAGGGGAGGATGCAGTGCAGTAGCAGAGCTCAGCTTCTCTTTGTGCTTTCATGGGTGAAGTACAGGCTGGCTAAGAAAGAAATTGAGGTGGGTAAATGTGTTTATAGGAGGATTTTGGTTTTTGGGGGGAGCAGGCGTCATGAGGAAAATACAAGGCTGCTGCCTAAGGGTGCAGCAGTACTTGCCCCAAATGGGAAAAACAAAGTGCTTTGGTCAGAGAGTTCTCGGTGCATCATCCCTTCCATAGGAAGATGTGTCCTTGTGCCAGTTCCCTTCCTCTGCTCCCTCCTGCTGGATCACTGCACTGAAGAAAAAGTGAGAACCCAGCTCTGGTTCTCCTCAATCTGCTTTAGAGGAAGATCCAGAGGAAACAGTGCCATTCCCCAGAAGTGCACAGCATGCCCTGTGGCGCACTGTGGTGCCCTGTGACCCTGCTGCCCAGTGTCTAAGTGGGACTGCCTGGGTGGCCAGCGGTGCCTGCTGGCTGTGCACTGCCAGTCCTTCACAGGCCTCCTTTCCCTAATGAATTTGCAGTGCTGATCCTGTGACCTATACTATAGTGTGAAGACTTGATGCTCTGGGGCAACCACTTCAAAAGACCTGGTCTTGAGCACTGGCCCTACAACCAATAAGTGGTCATAAGACTTTCCAGAAGGCCATGTCCAGGCATTGTGCCAGCAATGCAGAAATGCTGAGTTAGCAAGTTAGCAAATTCCTGCATCTTGGCTTCCTTCCAGCACGTGGGAGGTAGGGAGCCAATAAACCTCACAAAGACGTGCTTTTGAAAGCAGCCCCATGTACATGAACTGCTCAGTTGCTCCTGACCAGGAGCTGGGGCTCTGATACCTGCTGGACAAGGTTATAGCACTGAATGAGTGCATTTAGTTTTACTTGGGTAAAGAAGGGTGTGATGGCATTGCTGCATCTGTTCCATTCAGTATGAGTAAGAGTCCGAGGGAGGATCTGGTAGCACAGGTCTTGCTGTGAGCTGTTATCTTGAAAGTACACAATATCCTTTTCAGCATGGTGTCCCTGCCAGTTTTAGCATGTTAGCTGGATTAAACCTAGCATAGACACATGTAATCATGCCGTGTCTGAATTTTCTTTTTGCTGAAGACAAATACTTGTGGTTTTGGGGCTAGCCTGTATCTCCAAAATGTTGCGTGGACCTGGTCCAGGTTTCTCCTTCAGCTTTGATGAAACAGCAACAACTCCTTCAGTGTTAATGAAAAATGGCTTTTTAAATCAAAGACTGTTTTTCACAGAAGCTTCCCTCACATTCTTGTCTTCATTTTTTTTCTATGGAAAATGGCCAGGGTAAGAGGAGGAAGTGGGACAGGTGCTTTTTAATTTTTTGTGACAGCTTTCAGTTTTCACTGAGAAGAAAAGTCGGGTAAAAGAGGACTGAAAAGAAGTCAAAGGAGGAAAGGTAACTCTTTTTGTTGCCTTTTGATCTAAGTTTGGTGCTGGAAACCTCTTATCTACCTTTCTCCTTATTCTCATCTTCATCTCTTTACTTCTTGTGTTCCTTTGTCATCCCAGGCAGTCACTTTCCCAAGAACGTCACAAGTGCTGATATTTGCATGGAGGATTGGAAAGGAAACTTGCAGGAAAATACAGTGACTTGGGTAGAAATGTGTCTTGGTATCAGCCCTGCAAGCTTAGGTGGTGACCTCTTTTTTAGCATTGAACTTAGTCTGGCAAGTGGCTGAGTGTATCGCTGGTGGATGGACTTTGTGCTGGTGTCAGCTGATAAGCCAAGGCTAGAGAGAGCATCACCCCCCAGCTGCTCACACCTTCATGTAAGTGGGCAAGCTTGAGCAAGGAGAGCTGACCCACCTCTCCTGGAAAAAGCAGGAGATCTTCCCCTTTCTTTTCCTTACTACATGTGGAGGAGAAAGTGGTCTTCTATCAGGTCTGCTGGCTTGAGAAGTGAGAAGGATTTTAAATGGGAATGGTGCCAGGCAAGGAAATTTAAGACCTTTTGTCATGCTCCAGTGCTCCCAGCAGGAGGTTTCTTAGACATGATTGTGCTCTGTCCAAGATCAACCTCTGCTTTTTCCATTCTCTTAATAGCAGTGGGTTGGAATTTGGATTACAGCAGATATTCAGAGAAAGATATTCAAGGAGGCATCTCATGCCATGTACCGTCTCTCTGGAGATTCATGAAGAGAGGGTTGAAGGAAGAGTTGCTTGCCACTAAACTTTTCCCCTGCCTAGGGTGTTGCCATTGGCTTCCTTGCTCATAGCTAAGACCTAAAATGACACATTTTGAGCCTGATGTGCTCCACCTCTGAGCTCAGTGTTGTATGTTGGTGTGCATGGTGGGCAGTGAGTTTTTGGACTGATAAAGATGGTTGGAAGCCCTTAGGAGATTGTCCCTCCCAGTTTGGCTACATACAACACGATCTATTGCTGAGCAAGCTGCAGGTCCCTGGGGCAAAGTGGGTTTCCTACACATCCTCTTTTTTTCTGTGGCCTCCTTCATGTCAGCTGCAGCCTGTCCCTGCTGTGGAAGCATGTACAAAGGTAGAGCTGGGAAAGCTTGAGAAGATCTTGGGACAATTTTTTAGGCCAGTGATATGTGGGCTGTGCTCTAGGGAGATTGAGATTACTATGAAGGTAAAGTCTATTAAATAGGAGCTTTTAGAAAATCAGTGATTTCATGTAGCTGTGCTCCAAAAATTAAACAGTGGATAGCGGGCAAAAAGATCAGGTACCACTGACCTAGTCTGTGTGCTGCCCAGGGAAAGTACCGGGTTAAGTCTCAGCCAGCCCTACACCCTGCCTTTCAAAGCTGCCTGAGGTGGAGTTTTCACAGCCTTTTCCGAGCAGTTTGTTTCAGAGCTTTGCTGTTGTCATAGCTAGATAGCTAGTCTGAGATCTCGCTGCAAATTTTGTTGCTAATAAAGATGATCGGTGGGGAAAAGAGAACTATTTTTCTCATGCAAATTAAAAATATACTACATTTATCTTTTAGCATTTTTCTATCTATTTTTCTCTGTTTCTTTTCTGTCCCTTTGATGTATCTCCCTATCGCTATCTCATTTCCTACCTGCCTTCCTCCACAATGATCACTTTCTCCTTTCACAGGAAGCAGAAAGAAGCATCTGTCATGTTTTATGGGTTCCCACTTAATCCTGCCTGATCCCCCATTTTTACAAGGCTGTTTCCCCTCTGGTACCTTTGTGCCAGGTACAGACGAGTTTGACAGATCCCTGCAGAGGGGTCCTGTGCTTTTGGGATGCTTCCCAGCCAGCCAGCCAGCGCCACTGGCTCCATCTCCCTCCTCTCTTAACGCAAGCAGCTCGTGCTTAGATGCTAATATTATCACTCTTCTGGCCTGATGATGCCTGGAGCTTTCAAATATGTTCATTAATTAAGCCTCCTGGCCACTCTGTACCTATGTGGAGCTGGCAGAGGGGAGGGGAGGGAAGATGGCATGCCTGGCACTGGAGCATACGCTGTGCATCCTGCCAGTTCACAGAGTTGCTTTAACAGTTGGTCATTCCTTAAAGCCTCAGCCCCCTGCAGAAGTGGAGAGGGCCTGGGATGCCTCGGAGGGGCAAAGAGATGCAATTGGGTTTGACAGGATTTGCACCACAAATTAAGTGCTGAGTGTTAACGTTTGACGCTCCAGCTCCATGGAGCTTTTGGGTAGCCCCTTGCAGAGAAATCTGTCAAAAACCCAACCATCCAGAAAGCAGGGGGAAAACCATCCTGCCACCTCCTGTTTTTCGCTTCTCAGAGGATGCAAAACACCGAGTCGATGCTGCATGGCCTTGTGAGCTCCAGTGAGCACCCCAACTCCATTGCCCTGGGGAGAAAGATGCTGTCATGTCAGGGATCTTGCACCCTTCCAGCCCCAGTCCCAAACCCCCATGTTTGCTGTCTCACCGGCCCAGGGCTGGAGATATACAACCTGCAAAGTGAGTGTGGATCCTGGGAACCTGAGGGGGGGGCATGACTTTTCCCCTCAGGCCCTTCCTGTCGTTCTCACAGCCACAGCCAGTAGTGCTGTTGTGGTGGTGGATGCAGCAACACTGCTTTGAACCATGTCATCTTGGGTCTTATTGGTAGGGAGCAATGTTGGTATTGGAGAGAGAAGACTTGTGACGGTCATTGACAGGCCTGCAGGAAAGAGGACAGGTGAGTGGGTACCCAAGGCTCTTCTCTCTCTGCTAGGGAACTTCTCAGCTGCTAGTTATCATTTTAGATCTAATGGGGATGTTTAGATCTAATGGGGATGTGGAGGCAACATCACCATTCCTCTTAGTCAATTAAATGAAAAAGTATGAACCAAACCCATTTAATTTCTTTGAGCTAGGAATGTTCATGCCAAAAGACTAATGGAAGTTTGTTTTCATTTGTCAGGCTTTTACTATACAAAGGTGGCTGTATTTTCTTCATCTGTCCTCTGTGGTTATGGGTTGTTGCTGCATGTGCTGTCTGAAGAGATTCTGTCTTCCAGCCTAGCAGAAGTGCTTTCCTCCACCGTTGTATTGCTTCTTAGAGCTTGGAAAAGACTTAAACATTTTGTGACATGAGTGTGGAAATACATATCAGTAGGTCCTACTGTAATGAGAGCTGGCCAAGCAGTTATAAAAAGTTGTTCCTTTGATGGAAGTCGGCCCTGGATGGGCAGCAGCCTTGTGCCAGTCTCAGTACATCACAGCCTCCCACAATACTACCTTGTCATAAGAGCTGAAACTCCTTCCCTGTGGCCTATGTTTACAGTGAACATAAATAGCATCCCTGTGGCAGCCTCAAAGGACATTTCGTTCTGAGCTTCTGTTATTCTAGGATTTATCCAGTGTAGTGCTGATCTTTCTCAAACTTCCGGTTCCTCCTGCTCGGGACTACTCTTGTGCCACTGTATCATTCTTTAGCTATTCCATATCCTACCTAAAGATAGCCAAAATATCTGTGCAGATACTAGGCTCTTGCAGAGGCATCCAGCAAGATGGGCAGCCTTTCCATCTATGTATGTGGGCTGTGTGTTTTAAGCCATGATGATTTAACTCCACGGTCTCTCTCCAGTTGGCCATCAAGTGTATACAGTTGAGTTTACTCCTCTCTGCTTTTCATGAAATGCTTTTCCCAGGGTCATATTCTAGCTTGCAATCTATTGCTTTGATTATTTATTACTTTCAACCTGCATGTAGAACTCAGGGTATGGTTTCTGCTCCTTCCATCAGTGTCTCTGCTAGTTTACCCGCCTTCCCTCAATACCACATGCCCAAGCAGCACAAAGCACTGGTGCGGTCCCAGTTCACAGCCAGGCAAATGGAGGCAGGGAGTGAGGCTGCAATCAGACGTACTGCCCTGGCTGCTGCTGCTGAGGTAGATGGAGAGGTTAGAAGCTGTCTCTGCTCCCCTTCCCATGCCAGAGGTTACCATCAGTTCAGATTGCCAGCACAGCTGTCTGCATTCTTCTTCTTTAACCTGAGCCTCTCAGCATGATCTACGGTAAAAAAAAATTTTGCTCTTACCCAATAACAAGGATCTTTTTTGCCAGAACCGTGTGGGAGAGCTATTACAGCAGCAGTTATGCTGGCAGATCTGAGGGGGATACAGTGGGATGAGGAACAGGAGGGATGTTTAACTGCAACTCTGTGGGCAACCAGCCGGAGGAACAGGTATGGCCTCAACATGAATGATTACATCTCTTCTCCCAGCCCAAACTGCAGAGCCAAGGATTCAAACCCACATACAGATGGTAGACCAGGCCTTGGTGTCATAAATTTTAGCTTTCTGGCTTTAGACTTGTTTATCTTAGCTATTTTTTATGGAATCCAAGAAGTAGCCTGCAATCTCTGAAAGGTCTGTCCACCAGAGGCTGGAAACCCCTCCTCCACCAGCCAAAACCATCTTCATGTTTACATGAGTATGTGCAGCAGCCTCTCCCTCTTGTCGTCATCTTTGAACATGGGAGAGCTGGTGTGAGCACTCGCAGAAGGCAAGGAAACCAGGTCGGGTAAACACTGTCGAAGCAAATTCAGGCTTATTATTCAAACAGATGTTCATGAATATAATTTGCCTTACTTGCAGAGTCTTAATTGTAATCTGACTTGATGGGCATATGAATTTAGAAGGCTGAATTTATGGATTGAGAGACGATGTGGGAGATGAACTACCAAGCTGGGCTCTGGAGAGTGAGGGTTCATGTCTAGCTCTGCACAAGGGCTTATTGGTCCTTACCTTCCCTGGGTCCCAGGGGTGCTCAGATCCTGAGGTGGGAACACAATTACATCCTGAGCAGGACTGTTTGTGTGCTGGATTGCATGTTCATTCATAACTGTTGTTTTCCTTCCTTTCCACTCCTGGCAAATATTGTGGAGGTTTGCCACCTTTCTTCCCTCCTGCCTATCACTCCCCTGTCCCTGAGACAAGGGCTCTCACCCACTCCTCTTCTGTTTTCTCAGCTTCCATGGAAAGCTGTCAAAACCTTTCTCAGTGGCATCCCTCCTGGAAAAACAGGTGTCTGTGAAGTTTTGGTGATATGATGACTTCACTGTCTGGTGAAGAAGAGGTGAATCTGGGAAAGAAGCCAAAGCGTGATTCTACTGCAGTGATTATTATTATTGCCATTAGCAATTATGGCAGGAAAAGTTATGATAAACAAGGGAGAGATAAGTGCGATTTGTATGTCTTTAATCTCTTCTGTTTGTTTGTTGTTGTTGTTGTTTGTTTTGTTTTGTTTTTCCTCCCTGATGACAAGAACTGTTTTAAAGCTAGGGACAGATTGCATCGTTTTTGCCTGGAGTCTGGTGACATCAGGGTTGCCCATTGCATGGTGCAGCACAGCGCATTCGGTCTCACAAGAGCACCTTTCGCACAGCAGGTAGTGGTCTCAATTGCAGGTGAGATGTCCTCTCCTCTGATGGCATCTGGAGGGTCAGAGAGGCATCAGCACCTCCCCAAGGGGGACAACCCCCGCTAAGGATTGTGCTCACTGCCTGTGCACCTTCCTCACCTGGGAGGTGCATGGGAAGAGCTTGTAGCCTTGGCTGGCATGGTGGTGCATCTGGCGTGGGCCCAGCTGGCTGCAGGTGAGGGCAACCTCCTGGGGATGCTCTCAGGTGGAGGATTAGGAAGGAAACAAGCCTGTGAGTACAGGAAAGGGGATAGGAGAGAGACCACTTTGTGATGGTAACTGCTAACGCAACTGTGCTGAGATGGTTGTTAGAAGCATTGATGCTTAAAAAGAAAGTTTTAGCCCTTACGGTAAACGATGTGATACCACAGACTCTAGAGATGGAAACCTTCTGCTCAGCCTGCTGCAGCATTGTAAGACTGCAGCTTGTAAGGGAGCAAATAGCTCCAAAAATACTTGTAAAAAACCACAATAACTCTGCACGTGCTGCCTGGTCCTTGGTCCCCTCTCCCTAGGCAAATAAAATGAAGCATAAAAAAAGTAAGTAAAACAGAGGGTTCAGCCTCATGTCTCATGTTTCTAAATGAGAAACTTTATAATAAGGTGGCACAGGGCAGTTTGGGAACAATTCTTCATTCCAAGATACAAAATATTTTGGTGAGTCCTCTGGAAAAGGTCCTCTGCCACAGTGAGTTCTGATAGCCTGGACTGTGTCAGGTACAGACAGTTCTTTCCTTGGGGCTGTCCCCCCTCACATCATTTAATTAAACTGGGGGTGTTTGCAGGCTCAGTGCTGGGGCTGACCTGCGGAATATGGTGTGACTCTTCCCCAGGATTGCCAAGGCACTTGGATAAAGGTTGAGGCCAGTGGTGGCTTTGATGCCTGTGCATAGGATCTGGCTTCAAAAAGACACAAGTGGCCAGGTTGAGTCAATCTGTGACCTTGCATCACCGCTAACCCCTGCTAAACAGGGAACTGCTGTTTGGAAGCATTCCGCTTGTTCCTGCTGGCTCCAGGTTTGTTCCTCAGGATCACAGACTGAGTGGCAGGATGTGGAGACCCCCAGCACAAGCCTTTCCCAGCTCTTGGGAATCACAACAAGGCTTCTCTGAGCTTAAAAGGATAAACGGGGAGAGCAGTGAGTACCTGCTCTTGGCTTCAAGAGAAAGGAATGAGTTTGGAGAGACTTCGTTATGCAGAGTAGCACTTATCTGAGCTTTTAATAATGCAACAAACTTGTAAGTGTTCCAAACTGTGAGATTTTTGAATGAATTTTTAATCCAGGGTTTAACATTAAAGATTAACATGTGTGTTTTGAATTTCAAAAAGGGAATTTACTCCCAAAAGACTAAGACTTCCTTCAGTGGCTTCGTATGGTTTTGTGATATTTTACATTTTATTTTTTTTTTCCCTGGGTGCATTAAAGAAAAAAAACAAAGGAAAAGGGAAACCCACCATGCAGGCTGTGCTTGGGGAATTTTCAACTTCTTGTTAAACTGGATGAAGGAAAGGCTGTGGATGTTATTTACCTGGACTTTAGCAAGGCCTTTGATACAGTGTCCCACAGTATCCTC
>JAOQGH010000001.1:84824420-84860478 GCA_025769975.1 Gallinago jamesoni
CTGAAAGGGTTATCAGACATTGGAATGGGCTGCCCAGGGAGGTAGTTGAGGCACCATCCCTGGAGGTATTCAAGAGATGAGTTGACATGGTGCTTGAAGATATGGATTAGTGTTGGGTGGTGTTTTGTGTGGTGTGGATGTGGTGGGTTTTATTTTTTGTTTGTTTGTTTTTTTCATTGGTTGGACTAGATGATCTTAAAAGGTCCCTTCCAACCTAGGGATTCTGTGATTCTGTGATTCTGTGGTGTCCAATTGTCCAATTGGGCTCTTTCATATTAATTCTGCTCTGTATGCTGTTAGACTTGGCAGGAGTGACAACATCTGTGTGAAAAAATAAGCCAGCTGTGCAGAAGAAAAAAATCTTTCTTAGTTCAGAGCAGTTGTGCTGCTTGGGCATAGGCAGCTCCCCGCATCTGCTATTTATGGGAAAATTTGCAAAGTCTTTTCCTGAGACTCTAACTCTAAAAGACAAGGGAAGCCTGTAGCAGCTTTATGCTTGCAAAAGTTAGCAGCTCTTGTAAAAGGGAATTTAGGACATCAGAAGGGACGAAGAGAGGGCAGGCATAAAATCAGAACAGCACTGAGAGTCTTGGTCACCCAGGGTTAACTCTTAGGACTTGGCATCAGAGAAGAAGGTGGCAGGAAGAGAGACACATTGTCATGAACAGTAACAGCAGCAGCTGCATTCACAAAGCTTCTTTCCTGTGTTTCAAGCATGTTATGATGATATTCTATGTTAGTTTTTTTTAAGAACCCCTTAAGAGGTTTGTAGCATTTTGTGAGCATCTGACAGCTCCTTGAGGGTGGTGCTGTGTGCTTCCAAGCCTGGAGTGCTTTGGGGCAGGGTGTTTGCTCTTACAGTCATGTTGGCCTCCAGCAGAACTGAGCATAGTGAACCTTCTGGGTTATTTTTTTCTCCTTGATAAGTAATGTGTATGTTAATTTGAAATCAATACTAATACTTGGCACAGTGGTGGAGAACATGATTAATCGGCAGAGTAAGGCCCATGAATCAGGTGCCAAAGTCCTATTCTTGTCTCACCATTGACCTGCTGCATGGTGTTTAGGTGAGTTATAACCTCTCTCCATCCTGGTTTTCCTCACTGCGAAAAAGGAAATTCTCTGCATTGCCCCAGTGCCTTACCTTCAGGCACATTTTAGAGCTACCAGTGCAACTTTCTGCACTTGAGTTTTTTCAGCATGATGCTGGGTACCCACCTAGAGTGCAGGAGGGCTGCCACCGGCTGGAGGTGAATATTCTCAGCATTTCTGAAAAAAAAAAAAAAAAAGGCTCAGTGGTCTTAGCTTGGATGCTTAGAGCTGCAAATGCCTCAATCTTGGGTACACTGTGAGCAGGGAGGGCCTCCCAGCATTAGGACATGTTTCCCTCTGTGCCCTGTGCTGGCATGCACCCGCATGACAAAAGGGCACACAGCAGATGGACAGCAGATTTGCATTAATCTGGCTGGGCACATTTTCTCTATTGGTCCTGCTTCCACGATGCAATGTGGGAATGATTAGCCCAAAAGGCTGCAGAGCAGCAAATTGATTTAAAGTCAGCAACACTTGCACCAAAGCTTCAGGATTCGGAGCAGAGAGGTGGGGAAGGCATCGCTCCCTGAGGATGGTGAGGAGGGAGCAAGTCTCATTCAGGGAAAAGACAGAAAAACGCTTAAATAGACGTGTTCCTGTAGCTCATGTGTGGAAGTGTCTGTGGCTGACACTGCCCACTTGAGCAACATCAGGGCCAAACTTCACATGGAAACACCTACAGCTCCTGAACTCTGTGTGTTCCTGTAGAAGACTGGACTGGAGCTGTCCATAGTTAAAGCTAGTAACAAACTGGTCATCTGTCCTAAGGAAGTCTTAACATGTCCTCTATGTTTCGTTTCACGTGGCAGTGAGAGTCCAGACCTTTTGGTCGGTGGAACAAAAATCAGGAGAAATTTCTATTGGAAAAACATACTGTTCATATGTTGTTGAAAGGCCATAGTGTACGAAGTATGTGCGCATATAACACTGTACTGTTACTGGATAAAACTCTACAAAGTTAGAATTTATGTAATATCTAAATATATGCCAAAAGTTTAAATGGATTGAAATAAAGTGTTTTTACCTTATTGAACTAATATTACCATAATTAAATGGGAAAGTCGAAGCAATTCATTTTGTCATCACTCAGTGAAAATGTCATCAAAGTTGATATTCTTACAACCTATTTTGATTTTAATGAAAACTCTTTTTTTCCCAGTGGAAAATTGTCCTTTTACAACCTCTTTCAGACAGCTTAACTCATAATCTGAAACATTCAGTTACTGACCTGACATTTGCCAGATCAAAAGACAAATTTGTGGTTTTCTTTCTTTTCAATTTAATAAAAAAGAACCTGCTTTTAAATTTCTTTTCTGTTTGTTTGTTTTTAACATTTTTAATATTTTTTTAATCCAAAGCAGTTTGGGATTAACTAAGTTTAAGATATGGAAGTCTAATGTCTTTGAGCATCCCTGTGAAAGCTAGTTTCGGTCTGACTGCTTTTGGAGACTGAGTTATGCTTTTATGGTTTTATCAGGCTTTTTTTCAGCATCACGTATGAGGCAGGGAAGTTTCACTGTAGCTGTGTGTGTTCTCACGTAAAGGGTCTTTCTCATACCAGCAGGCCACAGGAGTTTTGTTATCAGAATGGATGCAAATGTGATTAGACCCTTAAGCTCTGATTTGGCAAGATACTTAAACATGTGCTTAATTTTTAAACATCAAGTGTATTTCCAGTGACTTAACTGCCTTTAGTGGAATTGCTAGGACATGTCAGATCAGCCCGGGCATCAGTGTCTGGCCAAGTGGCTGTGGGCACTCTGCTGGCCATGCTGGCAGCAGGGTAGGTGAACTAGGACTCACAGCTTAGTCACAGAGCAGGAAAAACTTTAGGGGACCTCAAAAGCACCGTGAACCCTGAAAGCATCTACCTTTCCTTTCACTTGCAAAGTTTGTGTGCTCCATAGGATGTGAACATTTCATACATGATACACAAAACTGGGGTGGAAAGCAGATCGTCAACTTGTTGGCATAGCCTCAGCCAAAAACTGTGGGTTGCAGGACCAGATCCTTTACAAGTCTGATATTCATCCTGGTGACAGTCCTTCCTGACTTCAAGGAGACTGGGGTCAGTCTATAAATGAAATATTTCTTTCTTTTTTTTTTTTCTTTTCCCTCAGAAATGGCTAGTTTCTGTCACTTTGGGGTCACTTTTATTTTAAATTATTTAATTTTGTTTTGTTTTGCCTTAGACATGTCTTTGTTGATGGACCAGCCCATCATAAGCCCCTGTGGGCCATTGTAACCAACTATGAGGTAATGATGGTACTGGAACATACTGGTAATGGGGGAGGGCAGGTAAGGTGGATACCCTAGGAAGCACTGGGGGAGTTCCCCTGCATTTGGTTTGAAGATGTGGGGCCATTTCTTGGGGAGTTGTTTCCTCCTCCAGGCCTCACTGTTCAAGGTCCCCTGCACTTCCTTAAGCCTGATCCCAGCTCCCACACTACTGCCACAGCCCCTCATTCCTCTCCCCAAACCTCTCCCTCTGGGGCTGCCCTCAGCCCCTCTCCAGCCTGATCCCAGCTTGGCCCAGACTTTGCACTCTCCTTTACAAGGAAACTTTTTCACACAGGAATTCCCAAGTCCCCGGAGTCCTCATTGCTGACCCAAGCCCTGATGTGGCCTCTGTGGCTTTGTGTCATACATGCATCCCTGCACACATGGGTGGAGCCCATCAACATCTGGGTGGGTGGATGTACAGTGTTCCTGTTATCTTGCTGCTGCATCAATTCTTGGTAGATGCAGCAGCACCAACAAGGCCTGGGTTTCACATGGCCACTTGAGGTTCCGGGAGGACTCCTGGAAGATGTCAGGGGTGCGTGCGGGGAGGGAGCCATGCAGCAGCATGTCCCTGCATCTTCAGCCAGCCTGCCCTGCCTAACAGGGCAGTTGATGTCCCTTTTCAGTTTGTCACCCTCTACCTTCTGTTTTAACTCTTTGGAGGATGGACATAGCTCTTGGTGCTTTGGTTAAAAGTAGTTGAAACATAGTTGAACCATAGGTTGGGGCTATTTCCACTGGAGTTAGACCTAATGATGGTTATGTCAGGACAGGTGAAAAAGCCACTCAGATGTGACTTTGCAATCTGTGTTTCAATGGCAGTTTTACTGTAATGGGCCCAGGAGATGGAGTTATACGTGTTCTGCATATCTCTCTATGCATTCTGTGTTAAAAGTTTAAAAAGTCACTAATGAGCCGGTTCTCCTTTCCCCATCCCCACTCATTTTCCCCTGCAGCTGCACTCCATGCTCCTGCCTCTCCCCACACATCCACAAGTCCTATCAGCCTGCCCACCCACTCATCCTGCCTGCCTTCCCCCATGTCATCTCCCCTTACTGGACTATAATGTTATTCCTTATGGGTTCTGTCATTCCTACTCAATATACCATTGAATATAGTTAAACCTCGAGCTGTTTTCCCTTATTAAGCAGTTTATCACTATGTTGTGCTTTTTTTTTTTGCTTTTATTTTTTTTTAACCAGAAGAGAAGGGAGATATTTATTCTTTTGACCATAAATCATTGACAAAGCTGCGGGGCCGTTAATGTATTTTTTATGGCTCGGCAAACAGAAAATAGGAGTGAGTGTCTCAGTAGAGCTCTGCTGACCTGTTTTAATTTCAGCTTCCTAACCCTGACTCTCTGTTTCCCAGTCTTGGGAGAAGATACATTTCTTTTGCAGAGGCACCAGTGGATACCTTCTCCCGAAGGAGGTCACTTTGCTGTGTCAGCAATGTCACGTGCTGTTGCCAGCACTTGGCGCTGATCCACAGCGTGACACATCTCTGCTGTCTGGGCTGTGCCAGGAGAATACTAGCAAAGAAATGGGGTGTGCGGGGGAGAACTCGAGGCTGATTTTGCTTTAGGTCCTGAGAAGAACTCTAATTAGACTGCTGCTCTGGGGCAAGCAAGTTACACATAGCTCTCTCTCATATGATGAAGCCTCATCCTGTAGTTGGCATGCTGAGGGCTGTGCTAGCCTCAGGTATGGTTATAGATACCCATACAGATGCTTGAAGATGCTTTCAGAGACAGTGACTGGCCATGGTGGTGCTTCCCAAACATTAAGAGCTGGCTCCTGTGAGGTTTTGTAACCTGCTTCAGGAAAATGAAGCCAACCTATGCCTTCGCTGCTCTCAGTCAACTCTGTGCCTTTTCCCTCTTTTAGGAGACACAGGTACAAATCTTTGCTGTAAAAGTGTATTTTCTTTCATGATGCCCTGTGACAAGCAGTGAGATAATTAAGAGGAGGGATGTGGGAGGTTTATGTTGGCATCTGAGCTTGATGAATGGGAAAGTCTGCAGCTTTGAGCTGTTGTTGCGGGCTCTTTGCAAACTCAAGCTGAGCTTCCCACCTTAAATGTGCTTGCATGAACATTTGCTAAGCTTTCATTCCCAGATCACTTCAGCTAAAGTAACTGGCCATGGTGATTTAAAATGTTCCCACCCCAAGACATTCATTACTGTTGGATGATGCCTCTGCTGTATCAGTGAGCAGAACAGGACAGGGCATCTGCAATGCAGCTTTCCCCTTTCACAGCAAAGAAAGTTAGCCTGCCCTTACACCTTCCTCAGCAGGTTATGCTAATTAACGTCTGCCTATGAGGTGGAGGCACAGCTTCCGTTCTGCTTTTGCTGGTTTGGGAACAATACCCTTGTGCTGAGTGACACGGC
Organism: Gallinago jamesoni; assembly: GCA_025769975.1. Lineage (NCBI taxonomy): Eukaryota > Metazoa > Chordata > Aves > Charadriiformes > Scolopacidae > Gallinago > Gallinago jamesoni. The sequence goes on from JAOQGH010000001.1 coordinate 84,830,188, forward strand.
AAGCAGCAGAGGATGACAATATCTTAAGTTACTGCAGCAGGGTTCCCCAGACCTGATCTATCACAGGAGTAGGGGTGAAGAAGGAGGGACTTGCCAGTCTCAGCTTTGTAGAAGACAAGGAATAGGGAGATGCCTTTCTGTATCCAGCTAAACTTTTACTTTCCTCCTTATCTGTGCCTGTGCATTTGGATGCTTCAAGCATTCCTGGGGGACCTTAGCAGGGAAAGAAAGGACTGGCACTCTGTTGCAAGGACACACCATCCTGTTTGTACCTTGGCTATGCTGCCTCATTGTAGCCTTCAGCCACAGATTGCATGCTCCTGATTTGCCCACCTGAGTCTTGGAGAGATGAGTCATTGATGACTCTAATACTGGGCACAGCCAGGAATGGGCAAAATTAGCAGCAAGTGGTCCCACAGAGTGGACTGAGTTAGGCTTACCCACCCTTCCTCTCTTTCAGTTCAGGGGAGCAATGAGTGAGTACTTGAGTAAGTTCCTGATCCTCTCTGGGTCCCCTCTGGTCTTGCTCATCTGCTAAAGCAAAAAATTCCCCAACCTCAGTAGTGCAGCTGCTCCTTGAGTCTTCTGCAAATACTGTGAATTCAAGGACTGCCAGCTGAGATTGCGGCAGTCTCTGTTTCCAGCCAATGTCGCATGCATCGGAGGGAAGTGTTAAACCTTCCATAATGTACCTAATTGTGCAACACTATACCATGGGCAGGGGATGAACGCATGCCCCAAAGCACAGTGATTGATTAGTTTTATCCTAGCTAATGTCATTGTAGATGCTATTTTTGCTCCTATCGATGTCCCTTCCTATTTTTATATTCTTGCTATAATACAATGCAGGGTTTTTTTTGTCGCTAACTTGCATGCATACTGCATCCTAGGTAGCAGAGATGGAAGCTGCCAGCTAGCAGGACCTGTGAAGAAGGTGGCTCTCCTGGCAGTTCCAGCCAGGCTGGATGGAGGCACAGGAGAGAAGCCAGTAGTGGGAGCACAGCAAGAGTCCAGAATTGGAAAGAACTGTTTGGGTCACTGGGCCCCTGACCCTGCTATCACCAGGGCATCTGTAAACCCCATTTGGGTTCTCATTCCACATTTGTACATATTAGCAAGCTGCTCTAGCACTATGCTCTTCTAACAGTTCAAAAACCTCTTTTGCATTTCAAGACAAATTAAACACAAGCGTTAAGATCTGTTGGAAGAGCCCTGTTCACGCTACACGGAGAGCTTAACCTAATGTGACCCCTGCTACATGGAAAGCACAGACCCTCTTGATTTCCCTAGCAGGTTTGAATGCTCAGCAGTTCAGCAAATCAGACCCTTGAGGTCTAAACCTCAAGGATCTCGCACTAATAGGGACCCTCTGAGGATACCTGGAGCCGACTGACTTGCTCAGCAGGACCCAGAGAGTCTGTGGCAGAAATGAGGAAGGGATCTAATTCCTCCATGATGTTCAGCTGTCCCATCTGTTATGAGAGCTCTTTTTCTAACCCTGCAAGAGCTAGTCCAGCTCCTCTGACAAGGACACAGGAGGGAACTGACACCATTTCTGAGGTATGTATAGCTGAAAGCTTTCCTGCCTTTTTTTGATCTTAAAGTCCAGTTTTCATCCTCCCTACAGCTGCAAGTTCAGGAGGTCAGGGGCAAGGAGATGTGCTCCATGTTGTCTCAGCCAGACAGTTGTTTGAAATCCTCCTTCCAGCTGGCCTGCAGAGAAAGAACTATTTCTAAAAAGGAGGATGGCAGGGGTGGTAGTGACTGTTATTCGCCAGGCCAACAGCTGAGGCCAGAGCAGAGTGGGTCAGCAGGAAGTTTCACTGTTATCTTTCTGCCTAGTTCAGATGAGGTTATAAATGATAAGGGGGAAAGCTTGGTGTGATCAGCACAGATTTACAGGTAGCCAATATCCCTGATCAGCTGGTGGAGTGCTTGGCAAGAACCACTGCAGGGCTCAAGTTCAAGACCCTGAGAGTGTGTTTTCTCCCCGGGTCAGTGTCTGCTAGCCCGCATACCCTGCAGCGTGGGCGGCAATTCTGAGAATGCTCTTACTGTGATAAAATGGACCTATTTACCTGGGAGGCTCTGTGCTGGAGGGATGACTAGATACCACTAGTTGTGTCTGATGATTTCTCCAGGGATAAAGGTGCTTAAAGGTTAAATTGGCTTTTGACCTGCATTTAACAGAGACGGTAACACCATATAGACCTCAGAGGAAAAGTTAATGTCAGTGTACATTTAACACATGTGTTACAGAGATCTTTCACTAAAAGCATGCTAGATGTGATATTTTTCCTGCTGTTTGTCCCAGTCTGTCCTGCAGAGCTAGAAAAGATAGGAAGGAAAGAGTTGGAAATCATTTTGCCTTATACACTGTCAGGTTACTATCACATTTCTAGACCTGTGAGCCAGAAAGAACCAGCATGAGCCTTGTTTTGGGATATTAAGCCTATCCAAATAAAGGGAACGGGCTTACTCCCAATAAATTATGGTATCTGAGAAATTCAAAGTTTGACGCAGTTGTTTCTCAACAAAATGGCCAAACTGTCTTCAATCACAACTTCCCTTTTTAACTCTTAGCTATATATTTGCCCATCATTCTGATGAGAATAGTGAAGGATATGCAGAAAAAACTGGATAGGGTGAGAGGAAGGGACAAGGCTGGCAAGTGTGACTTGCATGACTGGTTGCCGATAAGAAAGAGCAGTGGCCCAGAGGCACCTTGGTGAGAGCTCTGGGAGTTACAAGAAAGCAGGGTCTGCTCGATACTGGAGCCAACTACTAAGCTGTGCTTCACAGTGCTACCCAGACATTGTCTGGGTCTTTAAAGACTAAATTAGGCAAACTTCTGTTGGGAGTGGCTTAAGCAGTGTGGATTGTGTCTTGAGGAGGAGCTATGCTAGAAAGTCTTTGTCTCTCTTTTCTCACAGAAGAATGACACTTTCTTCTGTGTCCTCAGTATGCCCCGCAGGCTCTCTGAGAGGGCTCCCTGTAGCACCTGTATAATATATGCCCACAAGCTGGGGCTGTGAGTTGGCAGAAGGGCTATAGTGTGGTGGAGCCCTCCTTTTCACCATTGCTCCCAGCACACAGTATATTTGTTTCAAGGAGGTTTTTACCAAAACATTGGGCATTAAGTCAGACTTGTGCTACTATAGAGTACTTGGTGATGCTGCTTCTACAAGCAGGATGGAGTCTACTGCAAGCTGCCTCCAGACACTAAGCTGGACAAATACTGCTTTTGGTTAGATGGATTCTGAACTAGTAAGTGTAGCACATCTAGAGTGACAGGAGGATGCTCAGGCTCTGGTGAGAATGGGCAAGACTAGTATTCAGTCAGCTAGTTGAGCAGCCTGTTTTGGGTGCTGTCATATCAAGCTGGATAACTTCAGTGTTATCAGTGCTTACAACTGCAAGTCAGGCTCCTCCAGTGGTCTTTCGAATGGTCGCTGCACTAGCAGGTCCTGTGGCAGAAGTACTCCCTGCATCTGTTACTGTCTCCTCCAGCTGTGAGTCACTCCTTCCTGAGCTGTGGGTTTTGCTGCTGCTCAGTATGTTGAGTTGGCAATGTCAACCAAAGTCGGATCATTTGGGGTGGGAGACATTTCTCTTCTTTAGCACAGAAAGCAGGTTTGGTCCCAGACTCAGAGATGTGAGGCGAGCCAAAGGCACAGCAACTTGCGTTTTCCTTTCATCTCAGGAAAAAGACTGCTCTGCAGTTTTTCCCTCTGTTGCCTGCGGTCGCCAGATCGAACATTGTGTTCCTACTCATTTCTTGAAACTTTTGAGTGACCTCATCTTTGCCTTTCTGACGAGGGACCCAAAATGTCATACTGCCAAAGGCATCTTCCCTGGCACATGGCAACAGGATTGCTAATTGCACTGGGTTGAGGGGAGCCATTCCCTGGGTTTTGGATGTAAGCTGATACAGCTTCAAGCTTTATTCTCATTTTCCCCCAGCTACACACATTTCTGCACATTTTCCCTGGAGGTCTGGAGATGCAGAATGCATGCAGCTGAGGGCTTTTTCATCCTTTTCACACCTCCCTCCCTCCTTTCTCCCTTGGCCACTTGCTTCCCTTTCTTGCCTGCAGAGTGAACCTGTACCCTGGCCTCTACATATGCAAAGCCATACTAGCCCGGCTCCCACGCCATTGAGTATCAAGAGGTTGCTGCTAGCAGTTGGCAAATGCTGCTGACTTGCTAACAGTTTTTGGGCGTACTTGCAAAGTAGAATATGTCCTTCAGAAGGTGAGGCAGGGCAGGAGCTTGACTTCTGTGGTATAAATGACCCTCCAAATAAACTTTTATTTTTCTTTGGTTCTGGGAGCTCAACATTCCTAAGATAAATACAATGGGGAAAGACCCTCTCTGTGCACTATACTGTAACCCAGACAGTAATACCAAGATAATCACACTGAACATGGTTGCCTCTGCAAACTGGGTGCTGGGGAAGATCCAGAAGTAGAGGAGGAGGTGCCCTTAGCAGAACTTCAATAGCATGACCACAGTGCTTCCTGCAGGCACAGCCTTTGAGGGCCTTGTGATCTGTGACCATCTGTCATCATGGGGATACAGACTGGTGATTTGTGCATCATCTGTTAATGTTATAATCTGGCTAATTGAAGTGAAGTGATGGTGATGGAAGTCCTCATTTCACTCACAGGGCTGTTGGCCAAGGTGATTTGCTGGTTTTGCTGGGGACCTCTGGCAGAGAGGTGTGGTAGTGAGCTGGAGCTGGGGACATCTTGAGTCAACTTAGTATGAGTCCAAGTGCTGAGATGTGCTCATGTCTTTTAGCTTTACTGCATCTGGTGTATTCTGAACGCCTCTCAGGTTTGCAGCCCTTGTAGCATGCAGCAGCATCTTCCTCCTCCTCATATCCAGCAGGGAGTCAAATGCTGGTTGTGGGACTGGGCCCTACATGCTTGTGTCATGCTGTATGGGCTATCTGTATGGACTCCTTCATGGATGCAGGCAGGAGAGCTGAGTGTGCTACTTGAAAAAGCAGTAGTAACCCATCAAAAATGAAATCAAGACTGATCTGTTGCCAGAATAATTACTTGGTCCTGGAAATATGAAGAAACTCTAAAAGAACCTCTGTAGCCAAAATATCATTCTGCTGGTTGGTTCTCTGGTATGGGACCAAAAAAAAAAAAGAATGGAGCATCCATTCTAATTAGTGATGGTAGCTTGCTGCATCAGGATCAAAGTAGAAAGCTGTTTGCAGAACCAAGCTAAGATCAAAGTGTCCTATATACAGGAAGGGCCCATTCCTCTTTCTGCTGACAATGGTGTACCCTGCTCTTCCTCCAGGCTTGGTGCATTCAGGGATGCTTACTTACTAGGTAAGGCAGAGGCTGCATATACAAGAGAGGGTGTAAGGCTGTAATGGCCATTGTAATCCAATTCTAAGGCATGATTTGATGGTGATTGATTCTTGTTGTCTCTCACAAGTCATTACGCTTCTTTGAATGCTTAGAAAATATCTGGATTGTGTAACTTTGCAAAAGGAGACCCTTTACAACATCTTTTCCTTGATTTTTTCTGTATAATTTGAGTTAGTAGACTGGGCTGTATATGTGTGCATATATCTATATTTGCATTTATATCTACCCAAGGGAGTTCAAGTCCTCATTCCTTAGGCTGCATTGAAAAATCCTTATCCCAATAGATATGCTAAATTTGAAATCTCTTCCTCTCTCTTTCCCCTGCCTCCCTCCTTTTGCATTAATGCAAAGACACATTTTTGCAACTCCTAATTTTGAAATGTTTAAACATGTATCATTTGGTTGAGTTTTCCTACTAGATTTCTTCCTCAGCATACAGGTTTATAAGTGTATGTGCTTTTGTGTGCGTCCACCTGTGTTTTGGGCCGTGAGTATTGGTGTGGAAGGAAGCAGTCACGTAGATACTTGCATAGATGGGCAAATGCGTGTGTAAATTTGTTACATTTTCTAGTAGTCTGAGCTATAAAGACGCTGTAGTTTCTGAAGAGGATTTGATCTTTGCTCTTTCAGCTGTCTCCCTGGGAGAGGAGTCACGTTGTAGTAATGCCCCCCTGGTACTGTGTTAACACACCAGCCTACCTTCCTGTTTATGCTGGTGGAAGAGAACTTTGCCTACATTTGGTCTCCTGACTCCCCTGTCGCCTTGTTTAAGCTTACTTGTCAGAAGTGGTTGTGTGTGTTTTCCCCAGCTGTAGCCCTGCAGGTGCCACTTAGCTTAACAAAATGAGTCCTTGTCTTTAAGTGCTGCCTGCCTTGTATGTATCCTGGGCCAAAGAGCAGCTGACAGGCCCTGGGATGCATGAGGCAAAGGCAAGTCTGAGAAGCTTCTCCTGTGTTTTAACAAGACAGAGAAAAAACAGCATGGTGGGGGCAGGTGCTCATCTTTCATGTCCAGGTTCAAAGCAGCTCCTCTTGAGAAGAGAAATGGACTGGGACATCAGCTCTTCCTTAGTGTCCCCTGCTCACAGCAACTACTCCATGACATTCAAATTAAAAGGGATGCTATGGTGCCTTGAAAAGGGGATGAGATTACGAGGGCTGTGGGGTGCTGCAAGGAGAGAGAAGGGCCCAGGCAGAGCAAAAGGAATATTATATGTTTTCTTTCTTTTTTTAAGTTGTTCATAAGTAGATTGAGAAATTCTCAAATGTATTGAAAATTATTTTTACAGTGAAGAAATTATGCATGTTCTATTTTAGTGTTTTTGTTATTCTGCAGGATGTTTGCAATCGACTAATAGTAAACATTAGGATTAGCAAGAGGGTGGTTAGGTATGAAAATCACATCATCTTGATGACTGAGTGATTGATGTAAATAACTTTGCAATGCAAACGGCAAACTCTAACTTTTCCAGTAAATTTGCTATTAGTGAATACTCACAGTTAAGTATTACTTTTCCTGAATGATGAGAATTTGAACAGGGGGACGGTTTCATGGAGGGGATAAGGGATGGGGCTGAAGCACACACGTTGCTATTCCAAATCAGATGAGTAGTTTGCTTTCCTCTCTGGGAGAGCATCTCATTAAATCTATGCTGAATGTGGCAGAAAAGCTTTCTGTACCAGGTTGGAGAGAGAGGCTAATCTGAGAGATGTCCAAATTATTGTGACTCCCTGCACACTGTTAGCACATGGATGATGCTAGACTGGATAAGTAGTCATGGCAAAGTAGCCTTCAAAATAAGGCCTGCAGAAAAGATGATCCCTTGCCAGGGCCATATTCAGTAAGAAGTTAACATAGATTACTTCTGGTTTTTGGGCCACTACCACTGCCTGGACAGCCATAAGCAAATGAGGATTCCAAAACCATTCCCAGTCTGTTGACCACAGATGCAACTGGAAGGCAGATTCCCTGTAATAAAGGTGATGCTTATTACTGGCTCTTCAAATTGTTTACTTCTGCTTGCTGCTGACAGCCCTGTATAGGAGATTGATGGCTTAAACTTTCACCAGCTGTTCCTCATCCAGGCACCTAATTCCCTGAGATGTTAGCAGAAGAGATTAACTGTTTCGCTAGGAATTTCCAAAATGTTCTATTTTTTCAAATATGTTCCAAGCTTGTGAGGAATGTCAGACTTGGTAGTTTGGTTTTTTGTTTTGGGTTTCTTTTTGTTTGTTTGTTTTTTTCTGAAAATTAAGAAACTAAAGAATTTCACTTGAAGATTAAAATGGCATTTTCCCTGGCTCTATTCTGAAGTACTTCTGAGCCTTCCTGGACTACCTAGAGCTTTGGAGGTGGGAGATATGGAGGAGGGAACAGAAATCCAGAACAGATTGCTGAAGATTTGCAAGGTCCTGGGATACTGCAGCTCCAGAGCAGCCCATCCAAACCTAGGAACTCATCATAGGCTGTTCAGGTGCTAGAAACTTTGGATCTGTAGCATCTGAAGTTCAGTTTCCAGGGTCTGAGTGCCCCATCTCTCCATTAGGCAGGCTGGGAAGGATCCTAGCAGACAAGTTGTCTGCAGAGTGCAGGAGACCACTCACATTTTTCTCATAAATGAGCCTGTTCTATTTCTTTGTAGTTCAGATAGAAGCTTATTCTCATAGAGCATTTCACATTCAGCCAACCATTGTAGCCCTTCCTGGAGTTGCAAGAGCACAGGACAGTTCCCAGACTACGCCTGGGTGCTAGCAATATTCTGATACTGCCTTGGAGCTTGGAAATTCCTTGTCTTCTCCTCCAGCAGCCTCCCACACGTGCTGAACAAGAAGATAGTGAGCTGTAATATAGAGAGATTTTTTTTTTTTTTGTGGTCAATATTTTGATTTTGTAGGGAAAAATAATTTAAGGAATTTTAGTGCTACTCAAAATGGTGGAGGTGCCCCCTTGGTTAGTTTCATTTGACAAGATTTTAGCAGTAGGAACAGTGATATTTCCCTGTGTGACTTATAGTTTAAAAACTGCAGCCTTGAGCTGCTGCACTGGGAAGCTGGGGCTCATCAGGCTTTCAGCCCTGTCCAGCCTGTGTGGAATGCAAAGAAGTGAATGGTGGAAATACGGGAAAATAAATGAGCTTTGATGAGTTCCTCCATTATCAGTAGCCGTTTTTCACCAGCTAGATAGAAATACCTGGACTGGAAAAGCTTAATTAAAAATAGCACTAAAATGTTTCTGCTCATACTGGACTTCATGAGGGGTAGAAGTGTGGGGAAAACTATGTTTCTTCTTTAATGATACAAGTTCTCTCTTCTTAGACCTTGGTGAATACTTTTAGAATGTAGTTTCCTTTTCTGTTTCAGTAATGTTGAGTATCGTTAAGATTGATGGGTTCTCAAACATACTTCATTATCTCTTAGGCACAGCTTGGCTGCTCTTACTGCTCTTTCCCCATCACTAAAACAAAACCTGTTGTTTTCAGAGGCTCTGGAACTAGAGTGCTCTCACTTAAAAGGGCTACCTGTCTGCATTTGCCTGTGAAAAAGGTCTGCATGAGAGCAGTGTGATCTGTTGAGGGAAGAATATATTTCTTTTTAGCCTGAAGTGATTGGTAAGAGACAGTTTTGTAAAAACAGGTTGCTGCTGTCATGAGCCGCACGTGTATGGGACCACCTGAAGTGCTTGAAATTAGGTATCCTTCTCCTGACATGCTTGAACTGGGTGTCCTTCTCTTTTCAGGTCTGGTGTGTCCTCTGGAGGTGTCTGTCAGTTCAGGGAGTATCCAGGTTGCCCGAGGCCAGACAGCAGTATTGCCCTGCACCTTCACCACTAATGCTGCTCTCACTAACCTTAATGTCATATGGATGGTCATTCCTCTTTCTAATGCCAACCAGCCTCAACAGGTAGGTCCTTTCTAACTGGAGCATGCATTTCTTTGAGACTTTCCCTTTCCTCACCCTTTTCACACTGATCTGGGTGTGTAGTCCCTTTGGAATGCTGAGTCCCTTGTCCCAGAACATTCCCTTCGTTGTTGAACATACCCTCTGGATCTTTTTTGAATCTGATTTCTACAATGCTTTGTTAACTGATGCGCATCATGTCCTTGGCTAGAATGCAATTGGAGCAGGAACATATATGATACTCTATGGCTGCCATGGATCTCTGGTGCTTTGTGTGTTTAAAAGAGCACAGGAGATATAATCCAGGTTTTGGTGCTCTGGGTATGGGATTTGGAGGATCTGGAAGCAGCTGCAGCCTTAAACCTGTGAAATCTATGTAAAATGTGCCCAGAACACATGGCCTCTCATATATAGACTCATCTCCCCTTTTAATTCCCCTCTTACTTTTTCACTGTCTGTTGCTTATGCAAGTCCATTAGCAAGTGAGAGTCTATCATGGTGGGCACAAGAATCATAACCTGAGATCTGCTGGTCTGGCTTTTGCCCACATACTCTGACAGCAGAATAGTGCCATTGCTCTGAAATGTATTTGTCTTGGGTCACACTGGCCCCATCACACTTGGTATTCAGTTGTGAGAACCTGCATGGAAGAGTACTTGATCCTCAGGGATTTGGTTTCAGTACAAAGTGCTATATAAGCCATCTGATTGGTAGAGGCTGTGCAGGTTCAAAAGTTGCATTGCCTGTCATTCAGTTCATCACAATGATCTTCAGTAAGAGTGTCAATGGAAGGATCTTACTGGCTGAGACTCAGAATGATACTGCCCACTTGGAATATGCTCTTCCATAAAGTACTCACTGACCTGCAGAGACTCTGCATCTTTAGATCAATCCTTCCAGATGGGTAATGACTATTATATGAAGCAGGCTGGTATTGCCAATTCAACTATGCCAGAAGACTTGGGTATATATCTGGTCTCTTGCTTCTGTGAAAATTATTGTTGACATAAATAAGGCTACAGACTGTGTTCCTCTTTTAGAGAAAACACCTCCTCTGATTGGTCTGCCTGGTACAACTGTATATTGAGGTCTGGTTACTTAGAGATGCTTTAGGAGCTTTAGAAGCCCATGTTTTTCTTGCTGTTCTTCCTCCTTGCTCAGCTCCTGCAGAGTGTTGTATGAGCCTTCCTTTCTTTTCCAGGTTATTCTCTACCAAGGAGGTCAGATCTTTGGTGGTGCACCTCAGTTCTATGGGCGAGTGGGGTTTGCTGTGACAATGCCAACCACTAGTGCCTCCATCTTCATCAACAACACTCAACTATCGGATACTGGCACGTACCAGTGTTTGGTCAACAACCTTCCCGACCGAGGCGTCAGGAATATTGGAGTTATTGGACTTACTGTCCTGGGTGTGTTTACTTGGATTATGGGGGAGAGGGGAGGAACAGGGTCAAGGGGATCTACTGTGCAACTTAGTGCACCATAGCAGAGCAATATGGTAGTGTACTGGAGCTCATAGACATCCTGTGGTGAGGAATGGGTTGCCTTGTGGATCTTGTAGGCACATAGCCTTCATATGCAGGTAGCATATCATGGAGTTTTAAAATATGGTGGAGAGAAAGATTTTGTAGCAGCATTGTGATGTGCATGCAAAGAAGCATGAATAAAATATGAGGGCCTCCTAGAGAGCTGAAGGGACCATAGGAGTTTTGTGCATAGCAAGAGAGAGAATGACTTCAGATCTTTGCTTCCTTTGCATGAAAGAAATTAGTACTGGATGCTCCCTGGGATGTTAAATTCTCCAGAGTGTGTGCCACTATAAGGATATGAAAACAAAAACCAACCACAGCAAATTCTGTCTGCAGCTCTGTTAGCTTTCAGAACCCTCGCTGTCTGAAGGACAGAAATGTTCCCCCTCTTCTCTAGGGAGGGATTTAAGAGAACTGGGTACTGTGCAAGCCAGCAGTAGTCTGTAATCATGATGGGCCGGTGGGTCAGGAATCTTTGTGAACTCTCACCCCCCCAAACCTTAATGGGTTCTTGTCTGCTGCCTCCCTTTTGTCCCCTTGTCAGCTCATGCCAGTGTCCTTGCTTTCCCCAGAAGCACGTGTCCAGAAAGAACTTGCACTCCACTGTTTGATCGTATTTCCTGATCTGCTGTCACCTTCCCCTCTTCTCTCGCAGTTCCTCCTTCTGCCCCGCTTTGCAGAATCCAGGGGTCCCTGGACGTGGGCAGCGATATCACACTGACCTGCAGCTCGGAAGAAGGCATCCCCCGGCCAACATACCTCTGGGAGAAACTGGACAATGTTCCCAAGTTGCCCCCAACTGCCACACAAGGTGCTAGTTCTGTTTATTATCCTATCATTTCCCAGGTAACAGCCTGGGCTTTCCTTTGTCTGAGCCACCAGAGGTGGCATGGTTTACTGAGTGTCTGCCACCACTTGCATGATCACTTTATTGGAATGAAGATTCCTGGAGCCCATGGTGGACTAGGTACCCTCCAGTGGCCACTTGAATTTTCATGGGTTTTTGGTACAGAAACATCTTACCCATTGAAAAACAAGGGTCTGTTTGAATGGAAGAGAGAGAACAAGGTTGCCAAATGTTGGCATGTGGCTAGAGATTTCACCTGCCAATTCACCTGCATTTTAAACCAAATGAAAGGCTCATAGGTTGGAAACTGGGAGAAGGGAGGTAGGAAGGAGGTACCTGGGAAGGTATCCGAGGAATACACTGCCAGCTTCTCACACTGAGGTCGCTTTTCTCCAGTAAGTTACTGCCAAAGCTGCCTTTCAGATGTGTATAAAACCAAGGGTCTGGTAAGACTGGGTATTGACCAACCCCAAGTCCTTTCCACAAGATTTCTTAGCCTAGGTGTCCTGACCAAGTAGTGATAACTGTACTTTTGCCCTTTATCTTGCTGTATTTTAATAATATGGAGTCATTTGCTTTTACATAATTCAGGAATGAGGAACATTTGCAGAGCCAGGGGATGGGGAGCCCAGGGATAGGAGAGCAGGGGTTCTTCTGCAGGGCAGGACTGAATTAGCAGGTAGATCTGGGTATAGCACATCTCTTTTTTCCTCCCTTTTATCACACAATGCTGAGACTTCTAAGCTTTCATTTGCAGAAATTAATCTATAAGAAGAAAAGGAAACATCTAGTGTAAGCTCCTTAAGACCTAATCTTGTGTGTGTGTGTGCGCGTGCACAATGCTTCCATCTCAAGGTTACTTCCTAATTTATTTCTCTCCTAAGAGAGTCTCATACCAAAATTCTCTATTTGTTTGCTTTGCTTTTTCACAGTTTTCCTCAAGCGGGGGGAGGGATTTAAACCCTTCTTTTCTCTCTAACTAGACCAAGTCCAGGGCACTGTCACTCTCCGAAATATCAGCACTGTGTCCTCAGGTCTTTACCAATGTGTGGCTTCAAATGCCATTGGAACCAGCACTTGCCTTCTGGACCTGCAAGTCATTGCACGTGAGTATTTTGCTAAGGGAGGCTTGGTCACCTGCTTCTGTCTTGTGACAGTAAAGTGTGTAACCATGTTTGCTGTTAGCCACATGTGCCTCTCTATCAGAAGATCGTTGGTCCTGGAATGGCAACATTGCCTTTTCCCCCCTCCCAAGCCATGGTAGTTTCAAATGCTTATACATGGCCACAGACCAGCCCTGATTTCTTCTCCATTCTCTGTTCAATTGTCCTCACAGCCCACCCCCGGAGTATTGGCCTGATTGCAGGAGCGGTAGCCACAGGTGCTGTTGTGCTTGTTGTTTGCATTGTCTTGGTGGCCGTGGCACTGTTTTACTGGAAAAATAAACACAAAGAAGAAGAAGAGGAGGAGATTCCAAATGAGATAAGGTAAGGATCGGGGAAAGCTGGTAGTAGGGGACCTCTGATTGCCCAGCAAAATCAGGGTCTGAAAGGAAGGCAATCAGAAATTCACTCTTGCTAATCCTTTTTGTGCTCCCCTGGGCCCGTGGAAGATGTCCACATACGTCCAGAAAATGGAGGGAGCAAATTAAGAATGGTTACAACAGATTTTTTTTTTTCAGTATTGCCTTTATTGAGAGCATTGACTTGATGTTGTTAGCTCTGTAGGAGAGTGGTATGGTGGGGACCTTGACCATGATGCCAGACAGTGATAGCTGAAAAGCTCTGGAGATACAATTTTGATCTCCCCTGGTGTTACAACCACAGTGTTTCCCTTTGGTAGCTTCATGCATCTTCCCTGACGATCAGTTTCATTGGTTGTACAATAATACTGACTGCCTGCAAAGTACCAGTGGCTGTGACAAACACTAGTTTTGCCCCCCTTAGACACATTAGCATGGGCTGTTTGCCTCAGTGCTAGGCATATGGAGCAATTAATGCACACAGAAGTGGGTCCTACAAAGAGTGATGAGCAAAGGGCCAAGCAGCAATGCTGGTTTACGTTGGTGTTGTCCTTCATCTTGAATTGATGGTGTTGACCCCATCAGGGTGTGGCAGGGGGCGAGGGTTGGTGTTGGGCAAATGGGGCAGCATCCTCCATGTGCCCTCACACCCTCTCCTTCCCAGGGAGGATGACCTGCCACCTAAATGCTCCTCTGCCGCAAAGACATTCCACCCTGATGCATCCTCATCAGAGAACGACACCCTCACTTCCTCCAACACCTACAACAGCCGCTACTGGAATGATCCCAAAGCCAACCACGCCACAGACTCCTTCACCCGCTTCAGCAACAGCAATGATGCCCACCAGCCCCCCTTCTCCCGCTCGGGGAGCACGAGCACCCGCCCCATCTATGCCAACGGTGGCCACCCATCCCCAGCTCCCCCTAAGACGCTGGTGGTGACGGCCAGCACGGCACCGTCCCCTCAGGAGGTGATCCGGAGCAATGGCTCGGTCAGCAGGAAGCCGCGGCCACCGCACACCCGCTCTTATGCCGTCAGCCAGGCCACGCTGGAGCGGATCGGGGCTGTCCCTGTCATGGTGCCCGCCCAGAGCCGGGCTGGCTCCCTTGTGTAGGGCCATGCTGGCAGCCAAGAGCCAAGCAAGGGGCCTCTTGTACCTGGTGGGGCGAAGAGACCCTACTCCTTCCTGAAAGGTGGCGAGGCAGTGGGGGGACACACACTTACCTCGCACCCCTGCCCTTCCCTCCCAAGGCTACTGCTGGCCGGGGGGTGGGGGGACAGCCCCGGCCATGACGCATCCCCCTGGCTGTTGGGGCTCCTTGTGCCGGTGGACGCCACAGATGTGCCAAGGTCAGAAGAGCAAGGAGGTGGGGACACGCTCCCTGGCTGCTGGGCCCTGGCTGGGATGTGCACCCGTCCCTGACCTCAGGAGGGACTTTTGCTTTTGTTTCCCATCAGTTTTGTTGGGGATCAATTCCATCCATTTGAGTCTTTCAGGGAGGTTTGGGGAGATATATATATATATTTTTTTTTTTTTTTCTGTTGTTGTTGCTGTTTTTTTCCAAGAGGACGACAGCCTGCGTTGGGGCAGGGAGGGCTGAGTGGGGAGGGGTGCTGAGGCAGGGTCTGCCTCGACATGGTCACCCTGTGCACCCTCCCCACACCCCCGGTCCCATTGCTGGATGAAGGAGGGCAGCGGGCCAGGTGAAGAGGCACAGGCCAGGCTGGAGGGGAGAGAGGGAGGTACAGCCACCAGCCCAGCCAAGGGGATGGCTGGGCGAGGGCATGGACCGGGGAGCGTTTGTCTTTATTTTTTGCCGTTCTTCCCCCACCCCAACATGCACACAAACACACAGAAACACAGAGACACACACAGGTCCTCCTCAGACTGGGTGTTTTTCCTGCACTAGCGCAGCAGGCTGCCTGTTCGTGGCTGTGGAGGATGGAGCTGAGTGTCTTTCCCCAAGACACTCCATGCAGGATAAGGGTGCGTCGCTGCTGTTGCTGCTGTTCGGCTTGTGGCTTTTTTGGGGGCTGTTGCTGGGTTTATTCAGGAGGCAGAGAGGAGCAGCGTGGCAAGGAAGAGCAGCAGTCAGGTCCAGAGGCATCTGCTGCCTATGTGCTGCCCTGGTTTAAGGCAAGAAGCTTCAAACCCCACAACTTTGGTGTTTGCATGGTGGGTTTTCCTTATTGGGCTACCCATGGCTGGCTGGTATGGTGGGGCACATGTTGTGCTTGGGGCCCCCACATGGAGGCATCACAGTTTTCATTCCTGTTGTCCCATGTCCAGGGACTTCCCAAATGCTGAGGCTGGTAGGATTTGCCTCCAAATCCCTTTTCTTAGAAAGAGTGAAAACAAGGGTTTAATGGAGGGTGTAACCCTGTGGAAACCCATGTGCTATCTCTCTGCCTCCTCTACTTCCCACAATGTCCTGGGGTCGGGTACTGGTGGCATCTGCCAGTGGCTCTGCCATCTCCTTGCAGCTGGGGAGGTGGTTGTGCCTGGAACCCATCCTTTTTCTATTGCAACTAAATAGCCTTAATCAAAGCCAAGAGTTAAAACTGCTCAAGGAACCTGGTGCCATTTGGAGGGCTGGACTGAGGGCTGGTATTTACCTTCCTAGAGAGCACTGGCTCAAAGGGGCCATGCCTGGATGGGTATCTTCGCCCTCCTGTGTAACACCAACCCTTGCACCAGAGCCCTCCCAGGTCTGCTTTTGGAAAAGCAATTTGGGGAGTCACAGGTGACTTTCCGTAGCTCTCACATTGGTAAAAGGGTCTGTTTAAGCCAACAGACTCTTCCTCATCCCCACTTTCCTTTGTCCCGGCACGGCTTTACTTTCCCTAGCAGTGCACAAGCCTTGGGCAGGACCTCCCGCCTGAGCAGTACCTTTCAAATGTAAGCACAGACTCTGAGGAAGAGGGAGAAGAGGTGAGGGCTGGGTTCCTACATGGACACACTGGCTTTTTGGGAGGTTTGGGGCTCCCAGGCAGCACTAGGTTTGAAGCTTGGCTGAGATTTTGTGCCTTCTTTGCTTAAATTAAAAAAGAGAAGACAAAAAAAAAAAAAAAATTAAAATCTAACCTCCCTTCCTTCCCCCTCCTACACAACTCCATCCAGAATGAGTGCAAACCCCCATGGTGGTGCAGGCAGGAGGCTGCTCTGTGTGTGTGTGCACACAGGTCTCACTGGAGCAGTCCTCTTTCCTGCCTTTCTGCTCACTTTGCAGCTGGGTGGTAGGATTGACAGGGGGAAGAAGAGTGGCTTTAGAAACCCTAATGTGGGAGGTAAAAAAAAAAAAAAAGGCAATCAAAGAAAAGCCCAGACACATTTTCTCTGCTTTTGTAACAACCCCTGTGTGACATTTACAGGAACACTGCCCTCAGCAGGCCCTCTCCTCTACTGGGAAAGCTCTTCTGGTTCTTACCCTCCATGAGACTGTTTGCTCCTCTTTCTTTGTTCTTTCTAATTGTCTAAAATTCAATAAAACTTTATTCATATAAAAAAAAGGACTTCTTACTGCCTGCTGCTGCTTTTTTCCCCTTTCTTACCTAATTCTGTTACTATAATGAATTTGGCCACTAATACTCATCCTTGATATGACTGGCAGTAAGCAGCAACTGTGCGACCGAGACCTGCACATTATTAGGCCAGCCAGTTTGGTAGTTAACCTTGGTACTGTAGCCTTGTTTTCCTCATTCATAATGGTCTGACACGTTGCCCTTGAAGGTACAATTTCACAGGCTTGCAAGGTCTCTACTTCTCTAGACAAAGGTGAGTTTTATTTTCTGTTTGGTTTTCTTTTTTCTTTTTTCACGGGGGGGATCCTTTGCTGCTTTGAGTGATGTGGGAAAATGTTTTAAAAATTGCCTGACTTTGCTCATGTGTTGGTTTTCCAATCTGAAACATAGCGTGTTCAACCCAGATCCAAAATCCAAGGCAGTCACCAGGAAGGCCCTCATTGACTGTCTTGCTTCTGAGTAAATTTGATGGGAAAAAGTGTCAGGAGGTCAACAAAAGTGCTGATCTCCATAGACAGAGCATAGAAAATTTCAGTGTCTGAGCCTTCACATTTCCAGGGCATAAGGGGACTGGGAAGCACACATTTCTTAGTCCTTATCAACACCTGCTAGCAGGAGGTTATTATTAGTTAGGACAGCCTGATGTTTTGCCAAAGATTTTGCATTTTTCTCTCTGTGTTTCATTTTCCCTACTTCTCTAAAATCCCCCAGATATTCTGAGAATGATTATCAAACCCAGAAACCTACAGATCCAGCAGCAGTGGTAATTCAGCCCTGCTGTACATGCATCGTGTTCTCAATCCTTGGTGTTTTTCAACACCTAGTTTAAAATACTCCTTTAAATGTGTTCTCAGATATAGACCTTATGGTCAATGAGATGACTGCATTGCCATTTTGGGAAAGTTGCTGTAGCAATCTTAATGTTTGCATTTTTCATCTTTTGATTGTGCAACCTTGATGTGACATTAATAGCATCTTTGCATTTTATTCCCATGATAGCCCTGTCAGTATTCTGTTGTACTATCCATTCCTTGCCACTGGCTTACCCCTTATGTTATTCTTCTGCACATCTCTGTCTATTGATCTAGAGAAGAATTTCCTAGGATACAGGATAGTTTACAAGATTTGTGCAGCACCCAGTATGCTGGAGATTTAGCCTGTAAATTTTATCTAGTGATGCATTGCTGCAGTATAAATATCTAGCAAAAAAATAATACCAGTTAGATGTGTGTCACTCCAGGGTGACTATTACCATTAAAAAGCAAACAAAGGTTCAAGCTATGATAATTATAAGTGGAAGTCACTACTGAAATGCATGGGTTTGCTGACAACCTTCAACTAGCTGCGTAGTAAGGATTGTCCACCACAGTAGGTGCCATGGATGTTACTTTAAATGTCAATACCTATTGGTTTTATTACCTTCCAACAAAGAATGTCAGAAGAAAACTTGTTCTAGCACAAGAGTTAACTGTATGTTTGAGTGTTTAGAGAAATAGGCATGAGAGCATGCTTTACACTTTCATAATGGGCATCTTTTTAGAGGTTGGTGTAGATGCGAGATCAATTTAAAACATTTGGGAAATCTGGTCTGTAAACTGCCAGAAGTTTTTTAACTTACACAGCGTTTGGACTTGGGTCTGCTGATTCATCTGAACTAAAAAAAAAAAATAAAATTACTCATATGCATGCACTTGAATAAAGTCTTGCCAGAAACAGGTAAGTTTCCAGCAGAAGCCAGCCTACCAGATGGTATCCTGTCCAACACTCCCTTGCTTCCTCATGAGGACCTGGGATGCTCAGGAGATCCAACCTCCTTGTGTCATGGTTTAGGTCTTCATGAAGAGTACCTCATGTAAAGGTAGCCTCAAATGACACCCAGGATTGAGGTAACTGGGTGATTGATTTGTTACTGGGCAGAGGAAATCGAACTGAAAATTCTTGATCTCCTTCCTCCACCAAAAGGAAAGATAGTGGGGGAATTTTCATGATAAATTTCTGGTTTCATCAAACACATTCGTAAGTTTTTGCAGGTTACTGGATTTCTATTGGAAGCAACGCTTTGGATCTCAGCTTCTTCTGCTTTAGCAAGCGCTTTCCTGTGTCTGCACTCTAACTGGGATCTTTCCAGCCATGGTGTTGTTGGACTGTGAGCAAGTGGATGAGTCTGTCCATATGTATGTCAACATCAAGGTATACAAAACGGTTCCAAAGATTCTGCTAAGACAGTTTTGAACATTTCTAAGACAGGGGGCAGGGAAAACTGAGGAAGCAGATCCCTTTCACCTGTTCACTTCAGAGCAAACCCAACAGACCTTCTTATTAACACATGTAGCCTCTGTTAAAGGGAGGCCTGAAGCAGAGCTCTTGTGAGGTATCTTGATGACCGAGTTGCCCTTCTCCCTGTGCTTTTTCCAAGTGCTGCTGGCTATCCTATGTTTCCCCTCAGGTAGGGAGTAGGTGAACATCAGGGACAAAGCAAACCTTGAAAACAGGGAGAGTGAAAGGCCATGGCTCTTTATTCAGCCTGCTTTCTTCCATGTCTGCCTCTACATGTTGCAATGCCGGGAGGATGTTACAAGAATTACTAGGTCTGTGACCGCCTAATCAAGGGAGGACACACACAAGGCATTTCCTGAGCCTGGCACTACCCCAGAGCTCTTGTTGTCTGCTTGCAGGCAGTACAGGTTTCATTAGGTCACCTACACAGCCATAGAGGGGGAGTAGGAGATAATAGCAAGAGC
This sequence comes from Gallinago jamesoni, assembly GCA_025769975.1. Lineage (NCBI taxonomy): Eukaryota > Metazoa > Chordata > Aves > Charadriiformes > Scolopacidae > Gallinago > Gallinago jamesoni. The sequence goes on from JAOQGH010000001.1 coordinate 84,849,640, forward strand.
TTTGAGCATGGACAGGTGAATACAGGTTTCGGGGGAGGAGAAAGTTGGTAGCCTTGGGATTTCCCAGCTCTAGGGCTCTGGCATATTTTCTTTGATGAGTTTCTGTAGACAATAAGAACTAAAAAAAGCACTTTTCCTTTCCTTGTGATAGAGGCTCCCTTGCTTTAGAGAGCACTGCTGATGTGTAGGAATGGGACAGTGTGCATTGCTAAGGATCAGACTCTTCACTAAGCCTTCTAATGCTATTTTCTGCTGGTCATTTGTTCCTGATTTCCTCCTTCCCTCCACTTCCTCTGTAACGTGTGAATGAAAAAGTTGGTTGGCAGGAAATTTAATCTATGTGTATTAAAAACAACAGCAACAACAAGCAAACAAACAAACAAAACCAACTCCCCGAAACAAATAGCAGCAGAGAAGAGAGGGGATTAAGATACAGCTTGCATGGCTGGCTGGCAAGTGATTCTTTAACATGGGATGTAGTCTGGGTCAGCTCCTGGTTTTGGACTTTTTAAATCATACTTGAGAAGGGATGATGACTTGCTTCCAGTTGATATGCTTTAATGGGAAAACCGTTGTGGAGCATGCAACACAGAGAAGCACCGGCTAAGGGGCCTGATACAGTAAAGCCTAGAGGCTCTGTAGTTTAGCTTGCTTGTATTTAAACCCACTGTGTTTGGTACAGGGCATGAGCTGCACAGCCTGCCTTCCAGCTTCCTGGATGCTATCAATAAATGGAGAGTTTCTTTTGGGTAGTAAATTTTTTTGAAGGATCTCAAGATACTTTGGCAAGCTGAGTATAGTAATCACCAGGTTGTTGTCCATGTGGACATTTGAGATGGGGAAAAGGTGCATGATTTGGGTTGCAGCAGCAGTACTTTAAGCTGAGGCAGTTTCTAAGATTGCACAGCAGCTTGGAGACTCCTTTATAGTGCTACGCGTCAGTGGTATGGCATTTCCACTCACAAGCCTCTCCTGTCTTAGACTGGTCCTGTGTCTCACATGAAGGACCAAAGGCAGCGGGGGGTAGAATTAGCTCAGTAGAGAAGACATTGTGGCATTAGACTCTCAAAATTAAGATGCATCATTAGGGCTAGAAACTATTACAGAAGTGTGCTATGAACATCATTAGTGTTTCTTCCTTTTGGCTGTGGTTTGCTGTTGGGACAAAACCTAAAGACTTTCTATTTGTGACATCAACCGTGGAAATGAGTGAACAGGGTGAACAAGCACATAGACACACACCCCCCAACAGCTCTTTCCTAGGGGCACTTGCTCAATATCTGCAGAATACAATCTATTCGTGCTACCTATTAACACAATCTCCATGTTCACAGTTTTCTTAGCTCATCTTCCTTTTGTGCAAATGTATCCTCCATGCACCCACCCATGTTCAGGGACATGAAAAAAGGTTGCAAGCAGGTATGACTGCAAAGTGTGTGAGCATCCCATGCTTTTACTCAGCCCAGTCACCTAGAGAACACATCCCATTTGCTTTTCAGGCTAACTTGTTGCACATCTCTCAAATCACGATGGCTTTTGTGGCTCCTCCTGTCCTTCCACAAGTTGCACGCTGGCCTAGGGAAAATAGGTTACTTCTGGGAAAGTAAATATGGAGGTTTAGGGTTATTGTCCGAAGAGCGGCTGAACACTAGGCATTTATTCACGCTCTCTCCAGATTTGGGTCAGAAAGCTCGCCTTTTTTGGTGGCTCTACAATGACATCCTCTGGAGGGATGAAGAACTACATCGTCTCCTGCTCACGTGTTCATCTTGTCTGCACCAGGCTTTACCTCCTTACTAGCTCGTAGGTTGGTTTCTTTCCCTTAAGGTCCTGCAAAGAATAAAGCGCTCTGTGGCTTGAGTATGAACACCTCTTCCTTATTTTCTCCTGCGATTGTTACTCAGGATCTGCCCTCAGTACTGTGGTGTCTGCTATGCTGTGCTGGAGAGGTTTGAGTGCTTTCTCTGTGTCCCAGAAGCAAATGGTTTTCACCATGGCCTGCCTCTAGCTTCCCAGCTCCTCTCCTTGTTTGGATGATCTGGGATTCAAAGGCATGGGGAATGGCCTGGTACATCCCATCTGGGGAACAGGTGGACCACAGATAGTGTAAAAACCTGCTATTTCATTATTTAACTGTATCCACCAGTGCAACTAACTTCTTACGGGCTTGCATCTGACTTAAATTTGTCCTTCTGCACCACCGTTGAGGTAGAGAAGAGCTGCCTGGGTGGGTCTTTGAAATGTTCCAAACCACAGTTCTCAACAAATACTGTTTGCCTTTGAAATGCAGCTTTTAATCAGGATTTCTGTGTCATACTCTCATTTCTATTCTTGTCAATCAAGTCAAGAAAATAGAGCCCATGGGGCTCTTCTGGTAGCCTTTGAGCTGGTCTTTAATATAAACATTGTGCCTCCCTCTCTCCACACGCCAGATACACAGTAGGTCTAACCTTTCGTTCGACTGACACAAAGCTCCTTGTCCACTGGCTGGGAGCAAGCTGCAGTGCCTGACGGCTGTGTCATATTTCTGAGCATGGAGTTCAAGGTCTGCATTAAAATTGATCAAATCAGTCTCTGCCAGTTGTAAATGATTTAAAGGATTCTTGGGCTGTAGATTTTTGGTTTGTTTTCTTTTACAAAGGTTTTTGGAATATATCAGTGAGTGTCTGTCCTGCAGATGTAATAGCTGTGCATCTTTGTGTTGTATTTTAGTTCTCAAAAACCTAAATTCTCAGCATTAGACTTGTGTTCAAAGTTGTTGAAAATCCATTGCTTATTAGAGTGATGCACAGAGGGAAGGAAATGCAAATGCAACTGCTACACAAGGCAATAGTGGGAGAGAACAGGTACTAGGTTGTTTAGAACATGGTCACTATGATTCTTTGCCCAATGTATTCATTTCTTTTACGTCCTTTTCATTGTTCATTTAAAGCTTCTAGTGGTGTTCCTGCTGCTAAGCTATACTTAATAAATGGGACAAACATCCTTTTTCATACTAACAGACCTTTAAGACTTGCTACTGTCAAGGCTATTGAAGCAAGTGACTGGGAAAGCCCCCCCCTACTGCATTTCTCTCCCAGTCTTTAGCAGCAATAGGACTGGGGACAAAATGAAATTATGGTGTGGCTTGTGGTGTTACCTTGTAAAAGAGAAATCCCTGTTACCTTGTCTCCATCTGAGAGTGGCATGCAATGAGGTGGAGTTGTTAAACTGATTGAGTTAACCTGGGGCAAAGCCTGATGTGTGTGTGTGTGTGTTTGCGTCTGGGGCCAAGAGCAGTGTGGCTCGATTTGAGTGAAATGAATGAGGGCAGCATTAAGTTAACTTGCAGCACAGGCATTCACCCAGAGTAGCACCCCGGTGTTCTGAACACTGGTTCACAGGCCAGCTGGTATTGAAGCCATAAAATATCTCTTATAGTGAAAGTTAAGTAATATTCACCAGCCAGTCCCATCTCAGCCACTAGGGAGTTAAATTTATCCTCCTTTTTGAGCTTAAATATAAATGCTCTTTAAATAATTCTTTACTTTGTAGGTATGTGATTTATATCTGTTAAGGGAAGGAAATTACTCAAGAGGATATAAAAAAAAAGCACATTAAATGAAGACAAATACATCGGAAGCTTATGATCCAGCAAACGTGCTGCTAGGGTACTAGTCGGACCTGGGTTTCACTCTCTGCTTGCCACATGACCTGAGGTAAGCACGGATGCAAATACCCATCCTGGGGAGCCACAGCCGGACCCTTGGAGTACATGTCAGAGGCAGACTCATTGCTCAATCTGAACACAGGAGCCTGAGAGTGAAAATGTTAGCTTTAGTCTCTCTGAAACTTTTGTTCTCCACCTGGAAAATTGATGTAATTTTAAAGAACAGATTTGAGAATGACTTCAAAAAATAATCTAATCTACACAGACGTGCACATGCACATGTGTGCACAGAACCCCTACAGGGACCAACCTGAGAGGTTCAACTATATTTAATCCCTTGCTGAAAGATGGTTAACTTGCTCTTAAAGATCTCTGCTCAAGGAGCCTGCAGTCTTAAGCATGGGAATAAAACGGAATGCTTCGAATATTGGTTCTGACTGACAGCCTTATAAGAGTTTTATTTTTTAAGGATAATCTGCATATTTATTCATATGCATATTGCCAGCCCTGGATGTTAACTTTGCCAGAGGCTGCAGAGAGGGTATGCTAGGAATACACAGATCTCTGTACTTCACATTAATATACTTGCAACCAGAGACCAGGATTTTCCTTAGTGCTAAACTGCATTTCCAGACTGATTTGTTCCTTCACTGTTCTCTGTCGAGGATGCAGCTCTTCAAAGTAGGTGACCAGCCACACACAAACTAGCTCTTAGGAGATGCAAGAAAGGATTTAATTCAGTTCCAATCACCTTCAGCAAACCTGCTGGCTCTGTCCAGTGGACAGGAATGCTGGTTTTATCTAGCATCAAGCAAACTCAATCCCAGGGATGTTCCCAAAGCACAGGAGAGCTGGGTAGTACCTCCACAGGCAGGTGTGGTTAGCGTACACCTGACTGGCAGTCTTATCACTCCCAGCTAACCTCAGATCTGAATGGAAAGAAAAACCTTTTTTTGCTAATTGGAGGAAATGAAGGAGCTACTGTTTTCATGTTTCTGATTCTCCTTGTAGGAAATGGAGATCTTTGGCTGCCCTGTTGCATGGCTTTGAAACTGGGACCATCCACTGCATTTGGGGAGAAGCAGGTGGGATTTTAAGATGTGCCTTGTTGACTGAAGGAGTGTTGCTGCTCTATGGAGTGGCAGAGGCCACCCTTCTCTGTAAACTGGTGTCAGAAACTTGCTAATGCTGCATTTTGTGGTGGTTCAGCTTTCTTTCAGTACACCAGCCAGAAGCATCAGCTCTGTTGTCCGGGCTGCTCCTGTCAGGATGGCTGCAGCATTAACAGCTTCCCAGCATGTTGTTTACTTGCAATCAGGGAGTGTTCTCAGAGGTGGGCTGGTGAAAACAGCTGTTTGTGGAGAAGTCGTTGAGAACCTTCACAGTGAATACAGTTCCTTTGGGCAGTGACAGCCACAGCACAGGCAGGGGCAGATGCATCTTCCTCTCTGCGGTCCCTCCCCATATGCCTCATCCCCAAAGCAGTTGTCTTTTCAAGCCAAGTCCCAAAGGCACAGTGTGCTACTCCCTCAACCTCCTGCTCTCAGACTCAAGCCCCTCTGGCTTTCTCTATCTCTTCCCCTCTTCCATCCATATATCCTCTCTGAGCTAATCCCTCCCTTCAAATTTGCCTCAGAAAGGATTTTTCTCTTCTCTTCCCCATCCACCTTCCCCCGCCTGTCCTACTGCTGATGGGTCCCTTCCCTCTCTATGGACTCTGCCGTTTCTTCTCTTCCACTCTCTCCCCCTTTATTTTCCCTGTCCCCTACTCTCTTCAATCCTTTCTCCCCAGTCCATGAGGCTGAAGCCTCTTGTCCAGTTTCCTTTTCCTCACTCTCTGTGGTTGCTTCTTATCCTCTCTATTGACTTCCCTCACTCTTCCTTCCTCTGTTCAACTGTCTTCTGCCCCTTCCCAGATACCTTCAGCTCTCCCAGTTTTCCTAGTTTTGTAGTGAGGCCCAGATAGCCCCAGTGTGAGTCTCTGAGGGAACTCAGGAGGCTGGCTGGTGAATTGTAAAGATGACTAATCCAATGATTGACCAGCACCCAATGATTCCATACTACTTTCTCTTAAGAGAACAATTTAGTAAATCAGTGGTGCTGGCAGCACATCTCACAGTGAAAGTGTTGCCCTGTATAATAGGCAGCTGCTTGTCTCTTGGTATTTGCCCTGCCTCCAAGGTGCAGAGCTTCTTTATGAATGCTCAGAACAATCCCCGATGTCCCAAATGATGAGGGAATCTACATCCAGATTTCCCCATCCTTCCTCTAGAGACACGTAAATGGAGATATAAGCAGCCTTCATGTCATCTGTCATTCATCGAGGATCATAAATAAAGTCAGCCCCTGTTCCTGGCCTCCCCTGCCAGAAGGCTTAGCAAGGAAAGGTCAGGCTGCCCACGGGGACTAGTTGCCCCTGGAAGCTGGTACAGAGTGCTGTTGCTAGACAAAGAGTGGTGAGGTGAGTTGGCAGGAGCTAGTGTTTGGGAAAAGCTAGCCACAATACTAAGTGGACACACCATTCCATGTGGATACCCTGTGTACACAGGGCCTTGGTCTCTGGGGCTGCCATGGTAGCAACTTCAATTATCAACACGAACCCTTATTGCAAGGTATTAAAGGCAGAGCTAGATGTTCAGCTGCCAGATGGAGTCTGCAGTCTGGGTGAAAATAAAGAAGAAAAAAAACAGAAGAAAAAAAAAAACAGAAAAGAAAAACTTTGGACAGAAAATAAATCTCAGTGACAGGGAATAAATAGAGAGCACCAAGTCGTCATTTTTAATAGACTTTTTTTCCTCCAGACCATGACTGCGCTTATAACCTTTGAAACCGACGATTTCTTCCAGGGTCACCTCTGCACGCCCCCCGTTCCCCTGGCTGGGCTGCGGTGACAAGCAACCCCCAGCACCGGGGCCGGAGCACCGGCGGCAGCCCGGGATGCCGTCCCGCTGGTGGCCGCCGGAGCCGGGGCTGCGGGCAGGCTCTTTGCGAGGAGGGACCGTCGGGGGGCAGCAGCACCAAGCGCTTGGGAAGCTGGGCTCCACCGAAACCTTCCAGCCTGCTCCTGACTGACAGCGTTTTTGCGCCTAATCTTCAGGACCCGGCTTCTTTCCAAATCCCCGTCGCATCGGGCTGCGTGGCGGTGACACTTTAACATGCAGCATATGCATCTCATTTCCCTATTCACCGGGCGATTTGTAAACCTAATTTAAGCTAAATCTCTCCCTACTCTTACCGTTTAACAGAGCTCCAAAGGAAGGGTGGGAGGGGAAAAAAATTAAATCAAGTAAAAGAGTTGCCAGCAATGCACTTTTTTTCCCCCTTCCCCTTCTAGTACAATAGCTTTGTAATCATTCACTTGCTGCGTAGGAAGGACCTGGCACCCTTCATGGGTGCAACCTTCATGTCTTCCAAGGCCAATGTCAGAGCGGAAAAAGCCTCTGGGTTTCCCGGGAAGGGATGAAGGAGATTGAGTGGAAGATGTCCTTCTAGCTGGGGTCCATCACCCTCCTGCTTTCACATGGAGAAGGGCCTGCCTGGGTGAGGGGCTGTGCTGAGCCGCTACGAGGCTGGGGTGGCAGCAGGCAATAGACAGAGGGAAGCAATGTGATTTTGAGTGAGTACACAATGTCTTCCAAGTTATTAAAAAAATTACATGTGCTTTGTTTGCAGATTAGTTTGGTTTGGGTTTTTTGGACAAAGAATCACAGCTATGACCCCCCTCAAGGTGTCCTAGCAAGTAAAACCTATGAAAATTGATTAAATTTTACAGTTAGAAAGGTGAATTATTTCACCTCCATACATTTCTACCAAAGTAGTTTTAACCAGCTATAGGATTTTCCTGCTCATTCTTCCCTGCTGTGATGCATCTTTACTGTTCACTGTTTAACAGCTGCTGCTGTGAACCAAAAGGGGATTTCAACTCCATCTTACATGAAGTACTGCTTATTTTTTGCTTTGTTGTTTTTCTGTTTGTTTGTTTCTTATCATGATAAAAGTTGTAGGAACTTTTAAAAATAGAAAAAGGCCACAGCGGTTGTTCCAAGGAGTTTAGAGTCTGCTCTCCTGAAGGATGCAAGGAGAATGACAGCAAGATGAACGAGCGGGCACGTTTCATGTGTGCCTTTGTAGTTTCCTATTCACTAACGTATGTGTGTTTGGAGGAGTGGAAGAATGCTGGATTTGCTCGCAGGAGTTTGAGAGAAGACCTTGGAAAGTCAAATCTCATGGAGCAAGAGATTCGGAGAATGTCAACAATGGCTTGGCAGAAGGGATCAGAGATGCATTTTTGGTCATAGAACCCTTTTGCAAGAGGTGAGAGACTGATTACTCAATAGGCTTCAGCAAAGATGCTACTAGAAAGCTAAGTGAAGAAACAGATGCAGGGAATAGCTGGAAGATGAGTTGTTAAGGTGAAGACAAAATGCTTCAAATGGCCTGTGAAGGGGAAAGAAAACTGGTGAAGGAAGGGCTTGGAGGTGTTTTGAGCAAAAAGTGTTGAAGAAGGTAATGGCAGTGGCATCTTGGATAGACTGAGGCTCAACACATTTCACGGTCAAAGCTCAAGGTAATACAGGCCTAGAGAAGGTTGTATCTTGTATACATTCTGAAGGCTCTCCAATAGGGCTTTTGATGTGCAAAGAATACAAATGCCTTTCAAATGGCAGCTTGGAGACGTTTAACTATTATTCAGTCTGTACTAGACCTCCTTGGTCTTGTCTGGCAAAAAAAAGAAAGATGGTAAAACGTTCATATGAAGTTTCTGTGACATATTTTGACAGCAAATGCCTACTTTTCATGGGAAGGAATAGAAATATTTTCCATCATAAAATGAGAACCTTTCAGGTTTGGCAGTTGTTTACTGGTTTGGCTATTTTTTTCTTTTTCCTCTCTCTCCCCAACACTATGTTTGGTTTCTTCTGGCTTTGAGTTTCTCAACATAAAGTCAACAATTTCTCCACCTGGGGACATTTATTGTTCTCTCCTTGCTGCTGATGTATTTATCTGACCGAGAAAGCCTTTGGATTTGCTTCTCCATCTTCAAATAGCTACGTGGAGCAATTCAAGTCTCAGAAATAAGAAAAGAAGCATTACAATTAGCAATGTTGCATCAGCCTGTGAAATCTCTTCCTAAGGACACACCAGTGATGCTGAGAGACACTCATAGCCCCTGTTGTTACCTGCCTGAGATTTTCAGGGTGTTGCTGCCCTGATGTGCTGCTGATGGAGAAGCAGGACGAGCAGGTGCAGCTCGGTGGCTGCTCAGAGCCCCCCTGTGAGTAGCAGCTGGATTTGGCAGTACTGGCAGCAGCAGAGACTATAACACAGTGATCTGATGTGAAGAACATCTGCTGGAGACAGATAACAGGACGAGACAAGCCTGCAGGCTTGTTGAGCGGTAACTCAAACTTCAAACTACTGTTTACAACACGTTATGTTCTACCTCATCTACTTTCTTCTGTAGAGAAGCGAAGGATGTTTACAAACATCCTGGAAACACGCTGAATGGATTAACCCTCTGGAAAGCAGGTTGGCAAGAGGGAGCTAGGTCTGGCTGTGACTCAAAACTCACCCATGTTACTTCATTATGAGAATATTGAGTAAGGAGAAAGGGTCCATCTTTCTTGGGTAATGGCAGAACAGACAACATTGTACTATAAAGGAGATGCTGCACTGTAGATGTAGCAATTGTGTCTGGTGGCCACGCTTTAGGGAAGAGTGAGGACATCAACTCTGACACTTGACAACTGTCCAGGGGAGTGTTTCTAGCCTGCCTTTGTACAGAACAATTTCAACTGGGCATCACTTTGCTCCTTTTCCAGCCCGTTGTGCCGATGTGGACAGCTTAACCCACCCAGTTAGATTGAATAAGCTGATTCCTACCAGGGCTGAGTGAACAGAGGGAGAAATTCACTGTGAATATCAGTTCATATTTGAAAGTGAATTTTCATTCAGAACAGAGGCACGTCCACATGACTGCTGCAGCTAAACCAACCAAGAATTGAATTGAGGCTATTCATAACAAACTGTCCATGAATGGCCTGCAGGGCAAAAACTATCTGCGGGAGAAATTCATAGGCAATTTTGACTAATGAATGAATTCGGGAATTTGGCTTTCAGTTTGCAGACAGTTCACAAATAGAAAAAAAAAAAAAGTATATGAAAGTTATTGAATAAATGATTTATAGTGAAATATTTGTTCAGCTCTAATCTCTATAACATGTATAGTTTATGGTGTTAGAAAGCACTTTAGGATTAGCTGTGGGAGCGATATGTCAATGAATAGTCTGTGAAAAAACATTCCTTTCTGAACAACTATATGGAGAAGTGTTAATGTCACCTGCACCAGAGGGAACCTGGTAAAAGGCTTATATTTTGCCACGGAGACCAGCTTCAGGGCAGGTAAGACTGCGCTGGGGAAGGGATCTGTAGCAAAAAAGGCCGACGAGAAGCTCTTTTGGGGCTCTTTTTGAAGCCGGGCCAAGGTCTCTGCTTGTCCTGGGGGCTGTCAGCTGGGGGGTGGTGCTGCTGAGCGAGCTTGGGAGGAGCCACCACCACCCCCGGTTTATCCGCCTGCAGGGGATAAATGGCTTCAGGGACTAGTCCCTGCCCACAGAGCCCAGAGGGAGCAACCAGAGGTGGTGTGTGCACTGGCTGGGCCCTGTGCCTATACTAGCGTACAAGGTAAGGTCAGTCGCTCCTGGGGACTCAGCTATGGTTGCTACCAGATGGAAGGCTGTGTTTAGGAAAGCTGTGGGCACCCAGACAGAGGCCCCCATGCAAACATATGGGTGCGCAGGCCTCTGGGTGCAGAGAGTGCCGGGGCCTGGCGCTGGCAATGGAGGGCAGCGGAGACAACACCTGTATAAGATGTGAACAGGTGAATGATCTGCTCAGCCTGGTGGCCCAGCTGAAGGATGAAGTGGAGAGGCTGACAAGCATCAGGGAGTGTGAAAGAGAAATTGACTGGTGGGCCCACTCCCTGAGAGTAGGGGAACAGGTTAAGGGCCTGTGTAAATCGGAGGACGCCCTCCCCTCTTCTCACCAAGCAACAGGAGAGGATCTCAGAGAATGGAAACAGGTCCCTGCTCAGGGAAGTAGGTGAGTCCTCTACCAACCTCTCCCAGCTTCCCAGTTACCCCTGCAGAACAGGTATGGAGTCCTGCAGGAGGAACTGGCCGATGGAGAGG
>JAOQGH010000001.1:84860578-84908930 GCA_025769975.1 Gallinago jamesoni
AGGGAGGTGGTGGAGTCACCATCCCTGGAGGTATTTAAGAAACGTGTAGACGTGGCTCTTCAGGGCATGCTCTAGTGTCGAAGATTTTTGGTTTGTGGTGGGGTGTTGTGTGTGGGGTTGTGAGTGTGGGGTTTAGTTGGTGGGTGCTTTTTTTGTGTGGTTTTTCTGGTTTTTGTGGGTTTTTTTGTTTGGTTGGTTTGGTTTGTGTTGTGGGTATGTTTTTGTGTTTGTTTGTTTTTTTTTGTTTTGTTTTTGTGTTTGTTTTTTTTAATGTGGTTGGACTCGATGATCTCCGAGGTCCCTTCCAACCACTAAGATTCTGTGATTCTGTGATTCTGTTTGGGAAAGGACTGTTGGATTCTGGCAGTGCACTAAGGGTCTTCAGAGCAGAAGTTAAGGCTTGAAATCAGCCATCCTTTCTGACTGAAGTAACTGAGGACAAAAAGGGTGAATACTAGGTCTTAGGCATGGGAAGACTTGGCAGACTTTTGAGAGAGTCATTTCATTTCTGCAGTGATATTGTCTGAGAGACTGAGCTGCGATTGATTTTCACCAAGGCTGTAAGAAACATAACTCAAACCTTGTTATGTAACAAGGATAGTTATATATTCGAGGTGCTAAATGTTCATCTGCCTGGAAGTGCCTCACAGCTAGGCACAGCATGCCTTTATGCCTCTATTCCATAGCATTTTACATTGTGTTAATACTAACAAGTCCTCCTGGGAAACCAGTAACTACACCTTGAATGCATATGCTTTCAGGTTCATGGGGAGATGTTCTTAACTATTCTCTCTTCAGTGGTCACACCGCTTTGTTCCATATTCAGACCAGCTTGACCTTTCCATGAGTGCCCTCTGCTACTGCAGGGTCCCTTTGGCTGGTTCCTACCCATCTGTCCAAGTGCTTATGAACAGCATTGAGTGCCTGCTTCCCCTAGCAAGTAGTATGGAGTAGGACCAGCTCGATGCTACTCCTTTGTAGCAGCAGGAACTGGCTTATCTTTGGCAAAGCTGGAGGTGGAGCTGTCTTCTGAAGCTCAGCTGACACTCAATCCAAGGAAATGAGTCAAGGCTGAATCCAAGGTAAATCAGAAAATGATGTCCCACAATGAAACTGAAAATGTTCCTCTTCTGTGTTGGAAACTCTGGACACCACTTCTGTGAGCATCCTCAAGTGGTGTGATGAAAAGCTCTTTGCAAAGCCCATCCTGCTTTTCTTCCTTCCCCCACTAAAACACACTAAACACACTAAAAGTTTCTAAGCCAAGTCCAGTTGGGAGAAGATAGAGGCTTCACAGCCATCGGGAGGCAGTGTGAAGGAAAGCCATAGGAGCAGCTTGCCTGTGTGTGCTGTGGAGATTAATAACAAATACGATGTTGCAAGTGTCTACAGGGAGTAAACTGCACTGTGTGGATACTGGTTTGTGCTGCTTTTCTGTTTCTCATTATATTGTCAAAGATATAGCTCAACCTTCCTCTGTCACAGTCACTGGCCATAGTTGTCTCCATGTCCCACTTCTGTTACTACTCCTTGATCACTCCTCCACCTCTTCATCTACCCATTGCGGCTCACTTGTCCCACCCTCTCCATGGGCTGCTCCAGATGTTGACCACATGGGAGGTTAACTAATCCAGTGCATTGCATAGCAGATTTGTTTATGGTAGCAGCAGAAATAGAAACAGACACAGCAAGAGCAAAGGTACATTGGCTCATACTCTTTACTTTTAGTAATATTCATATTTCAGGAAATAAATAGCCCAGATTGGACTATGAAGACATTTCCAAATGATTACAGATTTTAAAGCATTACAGGGCATTTGACTTCAGAACAATTACTGTTGAATTTTATTAAGGCTGTGGCGTGTTTCAAATGTCAAAAAAAGAGAACTTACAGCAATGCTCTATTTTGGTACAAACAATGCAGAGAAAAACACGTTTCCTGGAACTGCCTGATCTTGCAAACATTTTGCTTCCAATTCTGACTCATCTAGAGGGATAGGGACTAGAGAAAACTACCCTGGAGCCACAATGGAGAATTCTTAGGTTAAGTATGATCTTAATAACATTTTGATATCTTTTTATGACTCCCTTGCATTATTCATAGAATCATAGAATCGCCTAGGTTGGAAGGGACCTTAAAGATCATCTAGTCCAACCATCAACCTAACTCTGACAAAAAAAAAATAAATAAGAAATAGGAAATAAAAATTACTAAACCATATTCCTGAGGACCATGTCTACCCGTCTCTTGAATGACTCCAGGGATGGTGCCTCAACCACTTCCCTGGGCAGCCTATTTTAATGCTCGATAACACTTTTGGTGAAGAAATGTTTCCTAATATGCAATCTAAACCTCCCCTGGCCCAACTTGAGGCCATTGCCCCTTGTCCTATTGCCTGTAACTTGGGAGACGAGACCAACCCCCGCCTCTCTACACCCCCCTTTCAGGTAGTTATAGAGCACGATAAGGTCTCCCCTCAGCCTCCTCTTCCCCAGACTACACAACCCCAGCTCCCTCAGCCTCTCCTCATAAGACTTACTCTCCAGCCCCCTCACCAACTTCGTTGCCCTTCCCTGGACCCGCTCCAGCACCTCAATGTCTTTTTTGTAATAAGGGGCCCAAAACTGGACACAGTACTTGAGGTGAGGCCTCACCAGTGCCGAGTATGGGGGAATGATCACCTCTCGGGTCCTACTCACCACGCTGTTCCTGATACAGGCCAGGATGCTGTTGGCCACCTGGGCACACTGCTGTGCTGCTGTCCACCAGCACCCCCAGATCCTTTTCTGCCAGGCAGCTCTCCAGCCATTCTTCCCCAAGCCTGTAGCGTTGCAGGGGGTTGTTGTGACCCAAGTGCAGGACCCAGCACTTGGCCTTATTGAAACTCATTCTGTTGGTCTCTTTTTTGCATTTTATTGCAAATCTATATTTGCATTTTATTGCAAATCTATATTTTTAAGTGAACATATTCTTTTATCCTTAAAACTTAGCTGGTGATAAAACAAATTTCTGAATAATAGTTCACACATTCAGACACTGCAGTCTCTTAGGGTTGTTTTCCCATCATTTAAGGTTGGGCTGGCAAGCCCTTGTTTCATCTGCTGTCCAGTGTGTGGCACTGTAAAGTCATGGGGAAGTCCATCTTTGTGCTTTAAGGAGCAGGGCCTATGCATGCAGTACAAGGTACTGTGTTGTGAAGAGGCAAGAATTATCATGAATGTCTTTGAGAAGCAGCAAAAGAGTAATAGAAGAGAAATCAAGAGAAAATAATCCAATGAAAACATGGTACTGACTTAGGTTGAGTAGAAACACAATTAATCCAAACACCCATTTGCAGAAGTGCGTAGGCACTTTTTTTTCCCCAGCACTGCTCTTAAAGAAAGCAGGAGCCTGAACAGAGAGTCCAGATGACAGTAATGAGAGTAATCAGTGTTCTGATAAATATGACCTATAAAAAAATATTGAATGGATTTGGGTTAATTAGCCGACAGAAGAGAAGGCTGAAGGGGGAAGGTGGTTAACAGTCTTCCAGTATATAAAAGGCTGCTGCAAGGAAAAAAGACAGTAACCTGTTCTTCTCATCCATGGTGGATAGGACAAGAAATAATGGGCTTAAATTGCAGCAAGGAAGATTCAGGCTAGAAATAAAATGGCCATGGTAGTGAAGGACCAAAATGGATTGCCTGGGGATAGTGTGGAGACTCCATCACTGGAAAGCTTTTTAAGAGCAGATTAGGTGGACAATTGCCAGGAGCATTTCAGTTCTAGTTCATCTTACCTCATAGCAAGGGACAAGCTAGGTGGTTTCCTGAGGTTTCTCCACTTCATCAAAGAAAAAACCCACTTTTTTCTTTGTGTTTCCAGATGTACCTCGGATTCAACCAACTCCATACATGGGTTGGTGCACTGGTGTCAAAAGCAAGAAGAATGACCCCATCACACAAGATGTGATAAGAAAATTAATTCAGAGCTCCCTTGATCTGTGCTGAGTAATTCTCTTCAATGCCTGTTGAAAATATTCTCAAATGGATTATCTTCCATTTGTGGTGGGAGCTAGGTGCTAGGGGGAGATCTGGAAGAAAGGACGGTTAAAACAAGAGGTGTCTTCTGCAACAAGAGATGTACTATCACATTTATTTTCAGGAATAGGTGGAGACGGTTCAAAGTATTTTAGTCAAATTAAGGTGTTAAAGTTGTGCTCAGACTTCAAACTGTTTTTCAGATTTGTTCTTTAAACCTTCTTTGTCCTGATCCCTGTTACTGTTGTAGTAATTCCTGAAAGTCCTTTTCCCCATGCTGGTTTCTTCTATTCCTGATCTTTCTCCTTTTAACCCCAGAGGAATTAACCAACCAGTCCATCTGAAAATCACACAATTCCTCCTCCTCTTTCACCCTTCCTCTGTCCTTTCAGCCTGCCACACAGAGACTACACTATTCTTAATGCTGTCAAATCCTGACAAAGCCAAACAGAATGAACAGTCTTTGGTTGCTGTGCATTCATGCCACAACCGTTGCCTTTCGGTTGTGCAGAGGAAGCAGACTGGGCATCTCTGACTGTTTCTTTGGCCATATGGTGACTTCATCTCTGTTTTTGTCAATTCATAGTGTTCAGAAAACATTCACTTTCTGCTCCCTCTCAACTCCCAAGGTCTCTCCTTTGCTGTCCCAGATGTTATGCAAAATACAGCAGGCATTTATCACACCAGGCGTGTTTAGATGATTTATAAGGCTGTACCACCTGCCCTTCAGTCTCCCAGAAGCATGTGCTGCTGACATCCTACACAGAAATGCTTGTTCCTCCAATCTAGAGGCCCAGTGACAGGATCTGCAAACCAGGTGGGTTGGCTTTCCTACATTCAAAGTAAGAACTGTAAAGGAGGGTAAGAAGAAAGCAAGTAGTTTGCCAAAACTTGTTACTGCAGACCAGCTCCCGTTCCCAATGATGTTCCTGAAATCATGAGTCTCTGTTTCCAGACATTGTCATGCCGAGGCACAGATCACACACTTGTCCTGGCTGCTGCTGTGCAATGGGAAGGGCACACTGACTCCAGCTTTCCAGCATGGCCCTATGCCTCGGATAGGTTTCTTTTCATATGTACCTTCAGAGGTGTCTTTTTTGTCAGGATCCCCTCTGAACTAGGTTAGCAATGACCTGTTATTAAAGCTTCCCCATTTCCCTCTGACTGAAGTGGGGAAGGGATTGGTTGCAAGAGCATCTAGGTCAGCAGATCTGACCAAGCAATAGTGTCTTCTTGGCTGCAGCTGGAAGAGGACACGCATCCAGCCCTGATATTTATGTCTGTAGAAGTGTCACCAAACCCAAGCAAAAGGAGCCATGAGGCCTTATATTATTGTAAATAAGTCCAAAAATGTTTTTGCCTGTTGTGTGAGGGACAGAAAATAAGGATAGAGAATGATTAGGCTGTCTCCACACAGTCTGAGAACACTTTCTGTGCAAAGCTATCAACAACCTAGGTGAGATATGTTGTGGTTCTTCCCACAGGGAACTCTGAAGGGAAATTTCCATTGGCCTCCTGGAGAGACAGGGCTGGTCATCCCTGTCCTGTAAAGCTGTTTTATTGCTATAGTCGCTATTTTTTTAGGTAAGAAGCAGTGTACTCCCAAGGAAAGCCGATCCCAGTTAGTGTCTAGCAGAAGTAAGTGATAAGTCCTACTTCTCACTCATACTGCTGTGGTACTGACCGACAAATCAAAACCTAAATCTAACTCTAAATCTAAATCTAAATCTAAATCTAAATCTAAATCTAAATCTTCTCACTTTGTGATTTCTCACGCTTGTCTGCCACCACAGGCCTATTTTGCCTTTTCTGGTCACAGCACCTATCTGTGTGGCCTCTATTTGATCAGACAATATTTTGAAAATGGTGCTGGGAACATTAATAATGTCATAGGAGATAAAACCTGGAAGTTTGAGAGTTCAATCCCTGCTCCAGCCCCACATTTTCTTGTGTTATCTGATGTGAAACTCAGTATGCATTAGTCCAAGGAGTGTAGAGCAGAATCTTGTACTGTGGTGTATTCCCTTAAAATGCTTGAGGGTTAACAGGAGTGAACGTGGAGCCCTACACATACAGTGAAGTCAGTCAGTGAAGTCAGCCTTGACAAGCAATATGCATGTGCTTCAGGTCAGGATACTTTAGTTAAAGCAAGTGGATAACAGCTACAGCCTTAAAGGAGATTTCCTTTGAGTATGAGAACAAGCCCAAAAGGAGAGGAAAGTAAGTGTAGAAAATGGGCAACTCTCTCCCAAAACCATTGTGTTCCTTTGTCTTGGTGCTAAGCAGAGAATACTGAAGGTTAGAAACAAGTAGTGACTTCTTCCAGACGGAGGCTTCAAAGGTTATAAAGGCAACCCACGCCAGTGTATGCAGAAAGTATCATGGGTATGGGAACATGGGGAAAGATACAGACCCCATGCTGCAAGTCTGGGGTGCAATACACTGAGGCTTGAAGATCTATGAAGAAAACCCTGCACGAAGTTGGTCTCAGCAATGTCTTTGACCTCTGCTCTCTGCCTCTTCCCTACAGATACTTAATTTCACATTTTAGAGAAGCAGTTCTTGTCCAGCACTCTGCATCCTTACAGAGTAAATCACTGAATGTTCAAAGAATCTGCCTTCTTCCCCTGTCTGAGGTAGCTGAATGCAGTGCACTTGGTTCCCTTACACAACAAGCCCAGACCATGTCTTTTCATTACATTCAGCAGTAGATGCTGGTCTGCAAGGTATAGATGTGAGGTAAACCTACACTCATCAGCTCTGTGTAGTGAAGCCTCCTTTATACACTGCAATGCCCTTTTTTTCACAACTGCTATATTTTTTTCCTACTTTCAGATAGCATTATTCTGAGCTCTGCCATCACAACATTTTACAGCAAACATTCATCTGCAATATTTCCTTAATGATAGGAAATGCTAGATTTCAGTCCCTCCATTTTCTGACAAGAATAATGATGCCTCTTTCTCTAGAGCAAAGGGCTGCAGGCATTGTATATTATTACTGTAGCTTTGTGTTTCTGGAGGCGGATGTTTGGCTAGACTCTCCAGTGATACAGATCTGCCAGGTATCCCTTAGCTGTCATCAAAATTTATAAAACAAAAACCACCTGACCCCTAGTGACAGCGTACCAAGTCAGGAAACCTTTGTCAGTCCACAGAAACCAAGTAAATAGGGCTGGAAAAACCTCCAGAGTCCACTGCCGTACCAGAGAATGATTGTCTCCCAGACAGCTCTGCATGAACGAAGCAACAGGCTTTCCTTGGGGAGATAGGTCAGCATCTCCATTATCGAGTGTGCCCATCAGAGGCTAAATCTCCACCCTTTTAATTTCACCCTATTCTTCATAGCTGTTAGACCTTTATTCCTCCCAGGACAATTATTCTTCCATCAAATACTTGTAGCAGGTTAAGTATGCTCCTCTGGGTATAGCTAGGCATCTATACATATTTAGCTCTCTTTCCCTTCCCAGGAATCAATTTTCCCAGCCCTTTAATCATGTTTACTGCTCTTCTCTGAATCTGTACAGTTGCTCATATTTTGCATTGGTTCCCATTCATCTCCGGGCTTTTTGACGAGCTGCGAGGTTTCATCTTTGCCTTTTTTTCTACCAGAAGAGAGGCAATCAGGCAAAGCAGGTAGTGCTCTGAGCTAATGGCCTTCTGTGATGATGATTCTCTGCCTCCCTAAACTGCTGGTTGATCCTGGAGGTCAGTTGCTTGTTTCAGTCTTTCTCACTGCGTGAACCCAACATTGGCTTCCTCTCCTGTGAAATGCTTGGAGATCTATGTGTGTGAATGTGATAGAAACACTAAACAGTACAGCTGTTACTGCTGCCTAGAGGAAGGGCTGGCATTGGGAAAGGATGCCAGGTTCTCGAGCAGAGCCCTGCACAACCTTCTTCACCACCAACACCCACACACCAGCACAGATGCTGGTGTCCATCTCTGCTGTGCAGCTCACGTCTCCCTCAGCTGTGAAAGTCTCAAAGGGCTTGAGCTCAAGCTGGGGGCAATTATGTTGCTTAACAGTTTCACCTCCTCTGATTCTTCCTTGTCAATAAGGGACCAGGACATTAACTCTCAATAAATTAAGTCATTATATTGGGTTTTAATCTCTCTGTAATATTTCACTGTTGACTGTTCTAACAGAATCAAGACACTTCTTGGCAGCTTTTTCTTCTTATCGCCCTGGTATTTAACCCCTACAGGAGCAGTTTGGTTTCTCCCAGGATCTTGGATGCCAGTAAATAGCTCTGCTCACCTTCCTTCCCTGCCACCTGCCATCCTGGCATTTCTTGGCCTTGGAACAGCAGATCAGATTTCACCTTGATCAAGCTGCAAAGCGTTAAGGTTAAGAGCTTTGGTCTCCAGGCACTGTGGCTTGGACTGATGGGCACGAGGTAGCAGAGCCAACGAGCCTCCTGGTGCCAGTGCAGAGAGCATGGGTACCTCTTGGACAGGACCTGAAGGAAGAGGCAAAGTAGCTGAGAGCTGGGTGACTCTGTTTCGCCAGACATGTTCAGCAAACACTGCTGGCTGCCCAGCTGTAAGGACGTGACTCCAAGCCTACTTACTACAGGCATCCTATCAAGGCTGACCGGAGACGTGTCATCAGCCTGTGGCAGAGACGGGGCAAATATGTGCCAAAGGATGTGAGGCTGGAAAATGTGTCAGGCTGAATCCTACAAACATCTTTCTGTTTCAGGGGAGATGAATTGTAGGGAAAGTGGTTTGGCTTCTTTTAGAGTCAGAGAAGGGAGAGAGGTTTCTTCAGCGGGCTGTTCAGAGACATGTTATGGTCTGTGTTATCTGATGGCCAGAGGAGGACTAAGGTGAAATTCTGGTCTTTCATTTAGGATATAGTCACTCTCCCGTGTATTCACAGCTAATGTCCAGATCTTGCAGCTGCTAAGACTCACGAGTTACTCAACTTTTGTTTATTCTGAAGCTTCCCAAATGCCTATAAGGATCCTGGGCTGTATGCAAATACCCCACCCCTAGCAGATGTGACAGAGGTAGGAGCTGTGTTATCATCTTGTTTAACAGAAGAAGGGATGATTTTCAGTTATCACAAACATTAAAATTCCGACTGAGTACCATATTTAAATGAATGTCACACCCAGGCTGCACCAGGAGCTGTCAGTGAGTTTGGCAATGGTGATTCTGCTTAGTGCAGGTGAGGCCATCACTCTCCTCCTTCACAAGAAATATGTTTGCCCTTGTTTAAATGTTTCCTCAACATAAGAATAATAACGACTGGATAGTGTAAGCAGCTACCTCTTGAACAGAGAGGCTATTCTGAAGTGAAAAACTGCTCAGAAAACTGCCAGGAGTAGAAAACCTGAAATAAACCATTATGCTCTAGTGCCTTGTACCAAAGGTGGGAGTGCACTGGACTGTAGGAGGTGCTGTTCCCTCAAGGATACTGGTCTACTGGTAAAACTGAGGAGCACCACCCTTCCAAATGACTTCTAGGAGGCAATGCATCAGATAGCAAGGAATTCAGCTTATTGGTTATTTGCTGTAAACTCAAGCAGGGTGCTGTGCTTTCCCTTGGAACCTCTCTCTTGAAACGTATCCAAAATTACTGACTTGAAATATGAGGCAATAATATGTTTATAGACGGAGTCTAAGCACAAGAGAGAAGCAAGGAGCACAGCATGTTAGCATGGATTACAGCCCAAAAAAATACCAATCTATGTGATCGCATATGAGAGAAGGGAGGCAGGAAGGACAGATGTTTGACAACAGGTTTTCTCTGAATTGGTGAGGTGATGTTTACAAAGGGGTGCTTTTTAAATAGGGACTTCAAATATTTTCTTCTGTTCAGCACAGGCCATGTTCCTTTGCCAGGGACTGCAGAGGCTGCTTAGCTAGAGATATGAGCAACTCAGAGAAAAATCATCACTTGTTTTCCCTATTTAAGTAAAAATGCTTTCTCATAATGATAATCAAGGCAGGAGGCAGCATCTCTTGGCAAATAAAGTGACATTAAAAGCATTTGCTGGAAACAGTTTTCACTTTGTTCCTGAAAAATGTTCAGAGTGTATTGATAGAGTAGCAGAGGACTCAGTTGTGCAGCAGGGGCCCAGCTACTGTAATTCAAAGTTTGGGAAGGCAAGACCAGAAGGATGGTGAAGAACCTCTAGTGGGATCTAGGAGTTTCCTCCTCTGGGAAACTTCCTATATTAAACCCACTAATTACCAGATGCCATCTGGCATAATCCAAAGACAGAAAACATGCTCTTCAAAGCATGTTTAGAAGGTACTGGGATACGTCATCTCTGGTGTGGGAATGATTCACCAACACTGGAGAAGGGGATGAGTCTGGGAACAGAGCCCAGCAATGTTCCTTTGAACACATCACTACTCTGTACCCGTGGGATAAAGGCAGCAGCAAGGGCTGACACAGGCCCTATCTATTCCTCAGTGAAAGCAAGTTGTGCAAAGAAGCACAAATGCTTTGCACCCTGCTGGCTTTTGGCTCTGTGGCTCCTTCACAGTCAACCCATAGAACTGCTTTAGAGGATGTGCCTGGCAGCAAGGTATCATGTTAAGTATATGTGGGCTCCTGTGTTTCCACATGATGTGGGAATCATGGTTCCACTATGCCTGAAGCTACACTCACAGGTTGCAACATAGAAGCTAGACAAGGCTAATCTCAAGGTTGTCCTGTAAGGCATCAGTGGTTGAAGGTGCAAACAGAGACAGGATGGATACTGTCAGACAGGAATTGTTGACTCCAAGACCTATGTTTCTATCTGAAAGAAGCAGATGCTTTACAGGACCTAGTCCAAAAGGAACTGAACTATTGCAGGAGCTAAGGGTTCTCTGTCATCCCACTGACCTCTCCTCAAAGTAAAGTGTTTCTTCTCACAAAAAAAAAGTGCAGCAGACCTTAAGATACAAGTCCCAAATCCTGCTGAAACAGGAGGAGGAAAGAGGAAGAGAATAAACCAGATGTGAATCACAGTATATCCCATACTCCTGTCAGTTATCATGGTACTTAGGCCAACTGAAAAAACAGTGTAAGAGTCGATGCAACTAACTTTGACCACTTTCAAACAGCCACCCCAATGTGCTCGCATCCATTGAGTCATACAGGAATTTATAAAATTGGAAAAGCTTCTTTAGCCTGCAGATATCTTACAGAGCCTCATCATAATGATTGAAGGGCTTGCCTTTTGCCACAGAGGCTTACACAAAGATGGGACTCCATGTTAATCACTTATGTATCAAGGCCTTGAGTACACCTGTCTGGCTTAATGACCCTGACCACCCTCACCTGTACCCTTCACTATTGGCCAGGAACTGCTTTTAGGGTTCAAACTATGCAGCAGGGAGCTTTATCTCTTGCTCCCTCAACTGACTGGCCTTCCTGTAGGAGCTCAGGACCTGGCTCGTTTTATTGCTCTTCATTACTGGACTGCCAGCAGAACCTGCTTCTGTCCCAGCCCTGTTTGGATACCATGGGACTGTGCCACCAGTTTGAGAAGACGCTATGAGTATCCTCAGCTCCTGGCTTGTCTTCTCTTGTGGGGTATTTTTGTGGCTTCCTGATCGCAGTTGAGTGACCTCACCCTGGAGGAAAAAGGGTGGAAGAAGTGGCATGGTTTTTTGGCTTCCTCAGCAGCTACTGACCCAAAAAAGTTGTCTCTGTGTTACTGCTTCTGTTATGGAAATCAAGGGATTCAGAGTAAGAGAGAGCTAAAAGGAAATGACAGACAGATTTCTGGGTTTTCCCGTGTGGAAAAACATGTCAGGCTTTCTTCTTTATTCACATCTTTCTACCAGCTCTGGTG
This sequence comes from Gallinago jamesoni, assembly GCA_025769975.1. Classification (NCBI taxonomy): domain Eukaryota; kingdom Metazoa; phylum Chordata; class Aves; order Charadriiformes; family Scolopacidae; genus Gallinago; species Gallinago jamesoni. Next base: position 84,872,400 of record JAOQGH010000001.1, read on the forward strand.
CCAACAGCTTAAGCAAATCTGTCTTGCAAATCGGGAGCTAGAATTTGACCTCTTCAAGGAGCCAAAATGAAACATATATGTGAGCACTAATGTGTGCAAGAAATCAGCATTTGCTTCTAAGAAGGAAAATAGGTACACTCTTCCAATAACCTGTGGAACTCACTACCACGTAATTACCTTGGGGTCAGAAGCTCAGCAGAATTCAGAGTGGAAAGAATGTTGAAATGGCCAGTAAGAGCATACACAATTACATTAGACAGGTTGAAAATGCAGAAGGGATGCAAACCTTCATGCTTGAGGGTATCTGCTAACTAATAACTGATGGCATTAAGGATGGTACTTCCCCTATTGACAGGTTGTTAATTGCATAATTGCACATGCTTTTCTGCAGCTTCTCATGCTGACCGCAGTGGGAGTCAGGACCCTGCATTGCATGGCCTGCAGATGTGATCCAGTCTAGTAGTTGTTTGGTTTATTTCCTCCTTTTGTGAGACACCCAGAAACTAATGGCAGGCAATGCATGGAGAATACAGAAAGAGAGGTGGCAGCAGTTTAATAGGAGGTGAAATTATTTGTACAGTGATGTGTTGACAGATGTGTGAATTGTACACAAGTACAATATATGAAGCCATGCAGCAAAGAAACGAGTGGTGCACAGTTCTAAACAGGGTTTTCCTTGCTGTGAAGTTCTCGCTTCTTTTCCATCTCCAGTCTTAATAACAAACCTCAGCAATCTGTAAGGTGCTGAGAAACCTGTCTCCTAGGTTCTGCTGTAAGTTGCCAGCATGCTCGTTTGCTGGCTCTTCAGGGTTGCTGTAGGTGCAGGGTGGTGATGTAGAAGGGGCCTGTGGCTGTGAAGCTAGACAGTGCTCAGGGCCACGTGAGGAAGGTGCTATATGAGACTAAACATGATAAACAGAAGTGAGAACTCAAGGAACATGTTGCTGTCAGAGCCAGAGCAAGAAACTGAGTTCTCAACCCCCTGAATGTGCCCCAGAAATTTGCCAAGGCTGCTGGACTTGTACAAGACCTTTGTACTAGAGACCTAGATGACTGAATGAAAGGAGCAGGAGGATTATCCCTGTGGAGACAAAGAAACAAGTTTCCTCACATCTTTCCTCTGTAGGCTAAAAGAATGTTAGAAGAAAATGTATATAGGGGCTTTCTAGGATTATCCTTGAGACAGTAGCAAGTCCTAAAAGGAATATTGTTATAACTTTTCTACTCTTGTTTTCTGCTGCGGCACCAGGCTGTCCCCATGATTCCCCATCTTGTCTTTATTTGTATTGTACTCGCATTTCCTAGCCATGTCTCAAATGGGATACAAAGAAGGAAAGTAGAACTTGCCCTGAAAGTGTCACCCCTAATTAATATCCTCCGAGGCAGCTCCCTAATTGGTATGCAGATCTGGTTTCAGTGCAGCTTGTTAATGGGCTCACTCCTCAGAGAATGGTAATTAGGTATGACACTGATATACTATGGTGTTACAAGAACCTGCCACAAGGCTAAATCCACTGGATTGGTAAGTGGCAACCACCATACCAAGAGACAAGGTCCTGCTTGAGCAAGTCCATTTTTGGCTGAGAACAGAGTGAAACAAGCAGGGACAATCTGACATGTTGAAAGAAAGAAGCCCAAGGTGTGATCAAAGATCTGGTTGGTAAACAGAATGAACAAAAGAATGTCACTAGCTTATGTCCTGCATTCTCCACACCTATGTCTGCTCATGACCATCATTCACATCTTGCAGCACCTCTTCCTCACGCAAGTGTTCTGAAGTTGCCCTGCCCAGCTCTGAAAAAGCCTATCAGTTCTTTCCTTTAGTACACCTGTAGTTTCCTGTTTCTTCTCTTTTCATGACCAAAAAGTGTATATGTTTATTTGATAGTTTTGTGACAGTGGCAGTAATGGACAGAATCGTTCTGCAGAAGCAAAATCTGGTTTCTGTGAAAACATTCCTCGCAAAACTTTTAATGGCTCTCTGTCCTCTTCTGCTTGGGCATTATCTGAAATGTTGGAGATATTAGGAAATATTTAGGCGGAAACATCCAGTGAAGATCATCCGAGGCCTCTGACAGTACGAGGCTTATGGAGTAAGAGGAGATAAACTGAAAAAATGACCTCTTTCTCCAAGCGATCAGACCAGAATACTGGGCTGCAACATGCTGATCCATCAAGTGTGTGAATTCGAGAGTCTCTTTGAATCAGTGAGTCAGCATTGACTTGGATAAATCATTTTGTTTGGTCACCTCTTCAGCTTCCTGGAGTTGTTTGTATGCGCAGCTTCTGTATTGGTGGCACCAAGCAGGCTGCCAGGCTCCTCTCTTGAGGCAGTCTATCATGGCCGTGACCTCAGATGTCCAGTATTTTATCCTCCATGATTATTATGGTTCTCTGAGTGTATATTCTCTATATACTCTTATAACCATCTTTTCTCTGCCACTCAGAGGCAGAAAGGCAGTTCAGCAGGCAGAAGGCTCCTCCTTTGTCTTATAGCCAGGGCCCAGGACCACCATCGTTGGCCCTGAGAAATCCTTGGTGCAAGCTGGCTGTCAGTTCCCACAGACAAGCCTGGCATTTTGCCTGATGCAGGTTTCCCACAATGCTGTATGCTTGTGCGTGACGTGATGATGGCTCACCATGGCAGCTGATGATAATATGGCTCTTATCAAAGGCACTTGAAGGAGGGAGCAAGCCAGTATGTAGCATGAAGACTGGAGATCTGATCTGATAAAGATCTGGATTTTTTTCCCCCAGTACCATTTCCTACATAGTCATGAACTGAACATGCTTGGTTTTCCCCCACTTTCGTCAAACCTCTCTAATAAGCAAATGAGGGGAGCTTCTGGAAGCTAAAGTTTCCTAGGTAGAAATAATCCATTGTTACAAGGCTTAAGGCTTAGAGTTTGTTTAGCAGATTTTTAAAAAACAGTCAATGAAAGGTCTGACCCCCAGAAAAGTTAGGAATTGAAAAGTAGCTGCATTAAGGAGTGAGCTTTACAAAGCATGTATTCCCTTTAAAGCTGAGGTAAATCAAGACCAAAGAATGTGGAGTTGAGTAGGTGAACCTTCTGTACCCCTGAGGATATTCAGGATTTATTAGCAATGAGAGTCACTTCTTTAATTAAAGGTACCTGCAAAAGAGGTTAAGTTTTCTTGTATATAATTTTCTTTTGTCTATGAATGATACACTCTGAAACTGATGTGTTTTTTTTCTGCTCTTTGAGCTTCACGTCAGAAACATCAGGACTATTCAGGCTGAGCTTTCCTAAACTTTCTGAAGGATTCACTGTCGGACTAATTAAAAGGTCCTTTTCCACACTTAAGTCTTAGTAAAGGTTTCTTACCTCTTCCTAAACAAGGCACTAGAGTAAGGCAAGTTTCTGAAGTGCTAGGACGTTCAACTCTGCTACAGCAAACAAAATAGATTTGTGTTCAAGTCCTAAACAACTGGCCTAATGTTAACAAGCTGATTACCATCCCTGATGCTTAGTGAATGATTGAACACAGCCAAAGCAGTAGCTCTGTATTATCTGAACCCTATTCTTGTCAGTATGCCTTGGAGCAAACAAGTGGTTAAGACTTGAATCCCTCACTCGCATCTCTAAAACAAATAACATTAAGATAGATGCTTGATCCAAGTGCACAGCATTTGCTCCTCTCTGAGAAATGGATAGTCACCACAGCACTTCTCAAGCTGGGTGCTTTGTAGCCACGAGGACTTGTGATCTCACTTACCCTGGATGGGACAGGATCAGAATCCTGTCTGTGTCCCCCCTGTCCTCTGATAACGTCCTTGAACCGTGCCAGCTCTAAAGCCTTTTCCCATGTCTCTTGTACAGATCATTGGAGGAATTTGAAATGCTAACCTGACCTTTTGTCCCCTTAACACATTCTCCCAAGACTATTTGGTGGGAGAGACATTTCTGTTGCCCTCGGATATTTCATAACTTTAAATATTTTATAACAAATTAAATGTTAATTGTGTGCTGTCCAGGGGAGAAAATCATTGTAGTATTCAATTAACATTTAATATATTAGCCATCAAATATTTAAATAGCTCCTATCCAGTGGATGTATTTCTTCTGCATTTTCTGTGGATCCCTGACCTGGCTTCCCACAGAACTTTTCACTAAGATGTTACAGCAGAGTACTTTAAAAGGGTAGGGAAAAAAATCACTTTTCTACTCATCTTTTCTTGCTTTTGAAGTTTTCCAGCAGAATATAGAAGCTCTGGATACCAGCATGGTCAGAAATCAACAAGCTCATAGCCCTGCAGTATTGCCTTATTGTTCTGCTAGCTCAACCTGACTACAAGTCATGATGTCTTTGAGAAAGTGCCTAGAGATCTCTTAATTATAGAGTTGCCTCCTTAAGTCACTCCAGTGCCTCTCCATTGTGCAGTGCATCAAAATTAGGTTCAGTTCTCAGGGCCCTACATCTCATGGCTTCTGCTTATGTTTCCAATTCAGTTTGCTTTTACAGCTTCTCCCCTTGATCTGTCCTCAGTGATCACTTCTTTCAACTTCTTCCTTCACTGGAAGGTTTATCTTCTTTCTTGTCACCCTAATATGCTTTTAATACTTTCCTATAAGGTCTGTTCATCAAGGTACTATTTTATTCTGAAACTAGCAGACCTTCTTCTCATCCCATAAAAAGAAATGGAGAAGTCCAGTTTTACAATAACAGAAAAGGTGTGTCTATGGAGAAGAGAGGACAAAATCACTGCTCGTAAAACTTATCCATAACAGAGTTTGCTTATTAACTAATGGCAGGGTGAAGTCAGTTCTGTGGAGTGGTGTGTAAGCCTTAGTAAGCAAGACGTATATTAATTCTGTGAAGTCAGGCATCACAAAATAGAGACTGTAGGTCTGGCGTTGGCTGGGAGAACTGTCTCTTGTGCTGGCTTGATTTGGTAAATGACTTTGAGATTCTGGTGCTAATGGGTTGAACGTGAGTACTTGGGACACTGTTCAGGGATATTAGAGTAGGAAACAAGTAGAAGGTGAGTCCCATGCCTTCTGTTTTGAGAGGTGTTTCATCTCAGTGGACAGGTAGTCGTGCTTGCAAATGTTGACCTTGGCATTCTGGCAGTACAGCAGTCCCCTTTGTGAAGTGGTGCTAGTGATTGCAGGGAGCTGGCTTACAGCAGGAGAATTGTTGTAAAACCCTTCAAATAGAAAATCCTGTCTGGATCCTTACTACAAGCCAATTGTGTGGTCCCACCAAGATCCCACATATTTCCCACATTTTTTGGAGAAATCTGTATCTTATCTGTTTTTCAGTCTCTCACTCTGTTCCAAGGTGTGATGCTTGCATATGTTTTCTGACTGGCCTGGCAGAGTTGAATGTGGTATACTACTCCTTGCTGCAGAGCCCTCAGTAAAATGGGTTAAGTATAGATGTATATTGGTGTACTTATTCCAGGTCTTGTTTCAATTTTGGGGTCCACACATCAAAAGCTGGAAATGGCAGTGAACTACAAGGAATCATAGAATCTTAAAATCATAGAATATTTTGGGGTGGAAGGGACCTTAAAGATCATCTAGTTCCAACCCCCCTGCCACAGGTTGGGGCATTCAGGGTTGGGAATATTCTCATCTGCATAGAAGGCATTGACGTATCTTATCAAAGTGAAGGGTCTTGATCATGGCATAAAGCCAATGGGGGAAGAATTTGTCTGATCTAAAACAGCTCTCTAATCTAGTATTCAAAAGTTTTGAAGAGATATGAGAACTGGAGATGGAAGCAAGACAAACTGGGAGTGGCAATAAGTCACAGCAGAGTAATGAGCTGTAAGAAAAGCTCTATTAGAAGCAGGGAGATGCACCACCCCTCAAGTTTTCAGTCCAACCCTGGCAGCATTCTACGTGGGCTGTATGTTGTAACCCAGAAGTTCTGAGTGTGACACAGGACTATTGGTAGAGTCTATGCCCTGTGCTCTGCAGAAGGTCAGAGTATCCCTGGTTGTTCTTAATGTCTGTTTTTGGATAACCAGTTAAGATAGTCATAGCTCTGTGGCTTGCCTCTTCTTCTCCTGTCATGGTATGTCCTCTTCAGGGCACAGAATGTGTTTCTGAGGCCATGGACGCTGGCATTTCTGAGAAACTCCAGTACTCTGTACCTTTGCCACTGGCATTTGCCAGCTTTCTTGGTGACCTGATGTGCTAAGTTGCTATAACCAAACAGTATCTAATTTAGGCCATATCCATGTGGTCACATCTTTAGGCAGTTATGCTTGAGCTCTATGACATCCAGCACTAGGAACCTGTGCCCAAATGGTGGCATCCACCCTATGGGGAAGAGTAGTCACTGTTCTTATCTTGGCCCTATCATGACTGTTAAGTTGGCTCTCCTGATTTTTTAGTGTTATGCCTGCCTGAAGGGTGCTGGGGAGGCAGGGGAGAATAGGGTGGGCTCTGGTTTTATTCCAAGAGCCCACACTGTAAAAAACTTGTGTAAACGCAGCTACTCTGAGGTTAACTCCCAATGCCCCTCCTTCTCTTACCTCTACAATAAATTGCCCACATATCTTCGTGATGGCCTCTTTAAAGTAGAACAGATCAATTATATGGAAATATATATGTAGTAGGCTGAAATAACAAGCCCTTAGAAATGCTGCACTGAGGCTGCGACACTGTTTGCAGAGCATGGAGCTAATTGGTGTGAAACTGCTATTTACAAACAGTTTATCTTCTTGCCTGTAGGTTTCTGGGAGGGAAGGAATAGTGATGACTGAAAGGAGGTGGGTGCTTTTTGCAAAAGTTGCTGTTTCTGTGAGACATAGAATGTCAGTGGATATTTCTCTGGCTTTCATGCAGTCAGGGATTGCTTCTTCTCCAGAATCAAGTCCTCTTTTCCCCATCTGTGCAATATTATTCCATTTTCTTGAGGGCCAGTGTCTTTGCTAACTGTGTGTATGGAGAAGCCTTATGGTAGCTTTTAGGAGCTCAGTAGCTTCTTATAGGCTTGAATTAATGTAACTTTAGTGTTTTATGTTTCCCTTACTTCTCTGGTGGGAAATGCTTGTGACTGTCTGTCTCATCCCTTCTAGGGTGAAGTGGGAGAAAAGGTTGGAGGGAAGATGACATATGGTTAGTAGTCTTTCCCACCAGGAATGAGCAACCAAGATTTGATATTTAGTGGGTATTTGCAGAACTGAGGAGCCTGAAGTATTATCGGGAAGCTTGCTTGTTTGGAGAAAGTGCATATGTATATGTGGGGCCCTTGCAAGGGGTCCTGGCTTTCCAAATCTTGTCACTACAGTTGGAGAAAACATTTGACATTGTTTTGGAGTGGAGGTCAAGGAGACATGACCAGCTTGCCTAAGGAGCAAGCATGAGAACTTCTGTAACAAGTAATGAATAAGTATTACTCCTATAGGTATTTGTGTGTTGCAAACTGTGCAGGTCGTTTCCTGGTAACAGCAAATCCTTGGTACTTCTAGAAGCCACTGCCAGAACTTGGCGTCACTGAAGGGAAGTGCATTTGCTCCCTGGCTTTTGCCTCAGCTATTCCTTCTCATACTGTGGAAAGCAAGCTGGGAGGCCCTCTAGCCCATTCTCAGTGGGGATACTTCCAGTTCCCTGTAGTATGCTTTCTTGTCTTGTGGCTTAAGAGCCAAGATCTCTTGTGGCTTAAGAGCCAAGGTTCACAGCCTTGAAAGAAGAGTCTTTCTGCAAAACCTCATCTGCTTTTCTGAGATTTGAGGATTATGAGGAGGAATGCTTCCCCAGTAGACCATAGATCTATGCAGTGAAGAGAACAAAGATGTCTGTTCCTCCAAAGTATACCATGGCGATAGCTAGAAGAAAGACTTAATAGCACATAGACATTTCTTGCATGGATGCTAAAAAGACAGGTAGAAATGCAGCCGGGATGAAGGGATGGACAATAAAGCTGTTATCCCTAGTGTTGGCAGCTTTTGGGCTGCATTTGCTTCCCTGGTCTCACCTGTGATTCTCTGAGGCTGTGCTTGTCTTCACTCTTTCTCTCATACATTTTCAGGCTGTCTGTCCACTTGATCACTTCTCATTATCCCTTGCCTTTGTGGTGGTGGTGGTTCCAAGCTTCTATTTCAGTACCTTCACTCATGAGCAATAGGCCTAAGGTACTTTCCTCATGCATGCCACCACTCCCTTTGCTGGAGCTATGCTTATCTAAGACAGGCACTGGTTTGGCTCCTGCACTGCTTTTTCTTCTGCATCCTGCCCTGCTCCCCAAATCCAACCTCTCAGCCTCATGCCACCTCTTTTCCTTAAAAATCCCACAAAATTAGCAGAACCTTTCCTTCCAATTTGTCAGGAAACCCACTCTTTCTTTTACCTGCCTTGCAGAAGAGGCCTGCCTATTTTCATCCCTCAACCTAGTTTCACAGCTGCACCCATATTCTAAGCCTAACCACATGCTCTGGGCTGTGAGGACTTTGTCCCATCTTTGCTTTGTCTTTTAGACTGCTCCACAGGCAGAGAGCTGTGCCTTTCCACGCTGTGCAGCATCTGGCAAACTGAAGGCACCTGGCACACTGTCAGTACTTAAAAGAAATTAAATAGTAATAATACAAAGATACCTAGAGAGATTAGAGACTCGGTACGAAAACAAATGAAGTTTCAACTTGGCAAAAAAGAAAGTTAATGCATCTGGCAGTGATGGGAATGTGGAGAAGCGTAGCTCTCTATGAATATTTGAAGTGTGTAAACACCAAGTGGAGAAGGAATTAGTTAATGCGTGTTGGGGAGAGGTAGCAGTGATGGGAAGAAATAAGAATGAGAAAACCCTTATGGTGAAGTTCATTGAGCTATTAAATAGTTTCCAAAAGTAATGGCCAGAAATTACTTTGCCTGAGATGCAGTAAAAAAAAAACTATAACACACTGACTGAAATTCTGGGACCATTCAAGTCAGTGAGGAAATTTGCTCTGACACCACCAAAGCCAAGATTCCCTCCCCAGATAAACATGAAAGTGAATTGGCAGAAAAATTGACCTGTGATTGAGTGTTTGCTGTTTTCAGAGCTGTTTTGATAGTTTCCCACCAATGCAATATATAAAGGTGGCTTACGAGAAAATATAAACATAAAATACCAAGTATGGCATTGTATATAAATAAGACCAGTGTTTTTACAGATTCAAGGCACTGTTGTTCTACATAATCACAGCATGCAAACATCTGCATAGTATGCAAATAATATAGAGAGGTATTTAGTATTAGTGCCATATAGATTCTTGGGGACTTGATAGAGAACAGTGGTTTTCAATCTCTTTTAGTTTGCAAATCCTTACAAAACTTCCTGAAACTGAGGGTTCCTATATGGTGAATTAACATAACTGTCTCTCTCTTGTTTATTTTTATGGAAACTGTAAATATGTCTCATGGATCTCTAAGGGACCAGAATCAGAATGTGAAAACTCTGGCAGAAAGATGTCTGAATTGTGTTCAGATGTGATAGATGTTTGTAAGGCAGTTGTACTTAGCTATATTTTATTGTAGTTAATATTGTGAGTTTTGAAATGCAATTTTTACGTTGTTGGAAAGCCTTGGTTTATATAAAGAGCTCAATGTATATCAAGTGCAACCTGCATGCATTTGCATTCCTTTACGCATTCTAGGCCAAGCATCAGCCTAGAATTTACTTGCAACTGAAGAGTTAAATCAAAGCAGCAGTCAATCTTGAATGAAGGTTGGTGGTGAGCAGCTGAGATCACTAGAAGTTACCACCCTCTTTTGGCATAGCTACACTTCTTGACAAAACTGATGGGTGGTCTTAATAGTGAGGGAAGTGATTATTTATATGTCTATGTCAGGAGACCAGGGATGACAATAGATTGTGGCAGTGGATGAGTCGTTGGCCTTGGTAGCTTTTTATTGCATAGATACAGCCAACATAAGAAGTGTGGACACAGTCCCAGTTGAGGAAAGTTTTTTCTCTGCCTGTGAGTAAGTCTTTGACGTGTGGTGGTCTTGAGTGAGTTGTTCCTTTCCATGTGAAAGTGGAAATAACAGGTAGGAAGTAACAGTCAAAAGCTCCTGACCTTGAGAAATCAGAGCTGTATGATCTGCAGTTTTTGAGGGATGTCATGACAGCTGGCAACAGCAATGGAAACTTTGTCCTGAAGGCAGTTTTGACATTTCAAAATTTTATGTTGTCAAATTGGGATGAAAGCCTCAATTGCGTTACCGCCTTAATTTGTGAAACACACATTAAGTTTTTTAGTTTAATTGCAACATAAATATTTTAAAGGTATCTGAAACACTTCGTGAAATATGTATTTGCACTCAAAGGTGTTTTGATAATATTGAGTGATTATTTCTATACAGACAGTATATTCATGCAGACACTACACAACTTAGTTATGTCAGATCACCTTTTTCTTACGGAAGACAATATATTGTTTTCAAATATTTCAGCTAAGGAATGTAAAGCTCCTGCTCCCTTGAGAAGAGCAATACCAAGAATGGTTACAAAAGGAGAGGATTTAGGATGCCAGCATCAATTACCATTACCTGTGTAATGTAGGAAGCCCATACTAACACTTACACAGTGTGACCCGATCTCTTCCTGACAGCACCATGGTAAGCAGGATGTAAATGATTAACTGCTCTAATGTGTTGTTGTGGAGACATGGGTTGGAGGGAAAGTTACCAGGAGAGATTTTTATGGTGCAAAATGTCTTACTGCTGTGGAAGTGAAGTCTTGCTGTGATTTGGCTGTTTTCTGTGCAGAATGTAAACCAACGTGGGGAGTGGTAAGGGGTTTTCTGGGTTGGCTGCGTAGACCTGTTTACTAGAGCTGGAAGACCTGCATGGAGAATTCTTGTGCAGTGGAAATAATGGCAGCTCAGCTGTGTGAAATGTTTGATTTCTTAATCATTACAGCTCAAGATTATATAAGTCTGAATTTTGCCAGCCTATCGGAATATATTCTCTCCTAGAGAAGGTCAGAGAGCTACTTGGCCTTCTCTCCTTGGGATGACCTTCAAACTAAAACCGTATTACAAATTTCCACTGTTATATCTCTCCAACAATTCAAAATTACGTTACTCTCACAAATTAACTGAGTCTCTGCCCCTGTCCTTGCCCTCGGCTCCTGATGGATTTTATCATTTAATGAAGCCTGATTCATTTTTTCCCCAAGTTTTATCATTTATTATTAATTTTAAACTTTTTTTTGGGTTCAGAGAGATCGTGAGGTTGCACAGTAAGGCCATGCTGTATTTATAAACCTGCTAAAAATTTACAAACAGGAGTTAATGTGCATATGCCTGTGGTACTAAGTCATTACATTAGGGAATCAGGAGGCACAAATGGCACAACTAAATCATTGCATTGTGGATTATGAAGACATAATATTAACTCTTTAGCTGGGAATGGAAAGGCAGTTCCCTTTGTACTAATCATTACTGTTATTTGCATTGTAGTTGAGCCCAAAACATGAGTTGGGCTCAGAGACCCATTAGGTGAAGGTGTTGTGTAAATTGTGCAGAGGGAGAGGGAGAAGACTGCTGATGTGTTTTACTCCTAGGAAGTGCTGATGAATTGCAATCATGGAGACTAATTAAAGCATCTGGATGGATAGATAAAATGGACATAAAACAGATTTAATTGACAGAGAGTGGGGGAGAGTTTGGCAGTTAATTAATGTTTTTAATCAGTTGTGGATTTACAGAAGGAAAGGGGAAGAAGGAGGCTGATGGGGTCTTAGTCCTCACTGATAGAAATACCTTGTGTATGGGAGTGCCCGGGGTCACATAGAGACAGTGTGTTTGGACACTCATCTTTTCTTCTCTACTCTCATCATGCATTTGGCCTCAAAAAAATGCTTGTTATGTACAGGCTTTCCCCATCTCTCAATTTGCTTTTGAAAGCATGTGCAAACACCTGTAGGAAATTCCCACGTGCAGATCCTCGCTACGCACATCAGACAGAAATAGACCAAGTCCCTAGAGGTCTGCAGACCACAGTTTGAAAACCACTCATCTGGAAAATGGGAAGTATTATACATACAGTGGATATAGCCCTTAATGTTCTTCTGCCATTTGTGTGTTGTGAGTAAGTCCTAAAGATGTGTTCCCAGACTGAGATCTGTTAAGGTGAAGGCTATAGTGACTAAGAACACACATAGTCGGTTTCCAGTGAAAAAGTTAATACTTGGCACCAGTGTGAATGGGAAGCTCTGTATTTTTAATGGTATTTTCACAAACAGCAATTCATCTTCCCAGTGTCCAATAAGAGGGAAGGGGGAAACCATTGGAGCAGGTATTAATGCAAGAGGGCTCATTCTTATCCTTCCAGAATTCATGAACCCAAATGGGTCCTACCATATACTAACATACTGCTGCCACTGCCAACATATTTTTTTTTGGATATATATACTTGAGAGCTTTTCTTATTGTTTGTCATGTTCAAAAGAATACAAATTTTCATTGGAAAAACTTCAGTATCATTTCCAAATAATACATATATCCTATAGCAACTGCAATATGGCAGTTACATAGAATCATAGAGTGGTTCTGATTGGAAGGGACTTTAAAGATTGTCGAGTTGCAACCTCCTGGCATGGGCAGGGAGACTTCCCACTAGAGCAGGTTGCTCAAAGCTACATGGAGCCTGGCTTTGAATGCTTCCAGGGATGGGGCATCCACAACTTCTCTGGGCAACCTGTTCCAGTACCTCACCACCCTCAGAGTGAAGAATTTCTTCCTAACATCTAGTTTAAATATCCCCTCTTTCAGTTTAAAACCATTACCCCTCATCCTATTGCTACACTGCCTCATGAAGAGTCCCTCCACAGCTCGCCTGTAGGCCCCCTTCAGGTACTGGAAGGCTAATATAAGGTCTCCCCAAAGGTTTCTCTTCTCAAGGCTCAACAATCCCAACTCTCTCGGCCTGTATTCATCAGAGAGGAGCTCCAGCTCTCTAGCCATCTTCATGATCTTCTGCTGGACTCTTTCCAACAGGTCCATGCCCTTCCTATGTTGAGGACTCCAGAGCTGGACACAGTATTCCAGGTGGGGTCTCTGGTGAGCGGAGCAGAGGGGCAGAATCATCTCCCTTGACCTGCTGACCATGCTTCTTTTCACACAGCCCAGGATGTGGTTGGGTTCCTGGGCTGCCAGTGCACATTGCTGGCTCATATTGGGCCTTTTGTCCACACACTCCACACACATGGCTTCAAGTGCTGGCACTGACATGGCCCTCAAATACTTGCATTCATGAGGTTCTAAGGTACTGCCATGCTAAGGAGACCAACAGAGGGATAAGAATGGAAAATGGCTCACTCAAAGCCACTCTTAAATGCAGACAGGAAGGAAGGACAAGATCCAAACATTGGCAACTGGAATGCACCATGCATTTTAGAAAATCCTTGCCATCCAAACTTAGTATAGCCTGATCCTTCAGGGCTCCTCTGTGATGTGCAAAAAAGCAACACAGAGATGCTTGAGCGGGTACTAATCAAGTTATCTCTGGACTGGAAAACAGTGCACCTTGCTGACACAGGCTTTGCAGTTCTGGGGTATGGTTGGACCAACTGCACAACACAGTACCAAGCTGAAGTATCATATCAGCTGGAGATAGGCTCTGCAATGAAGTCATAGACTTTCCCAAGCTATCCTGTGACCATCAGCTTTTATTTTTAAGGGAGAGCTATATATGTTTGGCACTTTACCCAGCAATTGTGCTTTTAATTTCTGCAGCTTTGTATAAAGACTTAATCTTTGCACCTGCTCTCACTGAAGAAGTTGCTTTGATTGCATGTTTGGGACTGAACCTGTGACTCCAGAATCTTGCTCAGTAATTGGGCACTGCTCAAAGGTGATATAAATGATGCTATATGTTACCTGGCAGCAACTTAGTGTAACTTACAAGACCGTACAGTCAGGAAATAAATGATGCAAGAGCAAAGGCAGCTCAATGAAAGGTGTAAGACAAAGTGAGAGTGGGAGGTTCTTTATCTTAATTCTACTTGGTAGTTGCTTTTCTATCTACCCAGTTCTATTGGCCTGTAAATTACAACTACTTATCAACCAGAGGTAAAACGCAATATCATTTCAGTCACTTTGAGTTTGACCCAAAGTGTTTATATCCATGAAAAAAATGAATGATTGCCACTTATTTATTTATTTTTACAAAAATGATAGGCCATTGTGCAGGAGAAATCAGCCTCAGCTGACATTCACAGCTGTTCTTTTATGTGGGAGGAAAGCAAAGTGAAAACAGTATGACACGCATGTCTCTGCTGGACAGTATTTTGGAATCCACAGTTAATCTGCTCAAGGGGGAAAAAGCATGGGGAGAATGCACTGCTTAGCAATAAAATACATCAATACACCCAGCATCACCACATCAATAAACAGTGATTAAATTTATAGCTCTAGCTTCACAGTTGTTCTGCCTGAAAACCCCCAGGGTGGCCTCAAAGTCCTCTGCTTCCAGTCCAAACTAGTGAAGCCCCAGTGCTTCTGTCATCAAAAAAAAAAAAAAAATTATTTGTAAAACAATGGATCTCTATATATCCAAGTTAAATACAGAAGCATCGGAATTCTTCCTAGGAAAGGTTCAAGTAGGGAAGGTCTCCCATCATTTAGTAGTCATCTAAGCAAATCTAAGAGAAGGATGAAATTGGTTACAATGAGTAACCAACCTCAAAGCTGAAGAGACTCAGGAAGAACAGCTTTCGCTGCCTGCTGAGGCTTCCTCATTTTGCCCACAAGGGGCCTTAATACCTGCTTCAGAGACTGCAGCCAACATCAGTGCTTTCAGCAATGGCTCCTGCTTTTTGGATACCTTTAATTTCTGGCTGCACTGGCTGAGGCATGTGATAGCTACCTTCAGGACAGCTGTTAAAATGCTTGAAAGGGACAGATGTGCCTGATACCATGGGAACTAAGTTTAAAAAAAAGAAATAGATCAACAAATGGACTAAATCTTTTCCAGGGCTACTAAAGTCTGGCTTACCATATTGTACATAGAAGAGTCACGTGCCTCCAGTGCTCTAATTTTTTCTTTTATGATGACTATTTCTCTCCCTTGACTGTAGATGGAGCCTGGGTCTGACAGCTGTGTGTCCTAGGCAGCCTCTTGAATTTAGATGCTATAATCAGTGAAGTCACTGAGGCCTCTAGAATATAGCTGGGCATTCAAAATCATGTTTGTTTAAAAAAAAAAATATATTAAAAAATTGGATAACAGGAGATTTCACAGGGAGGAACATGTCAACATTACAGTTCAAAAGCATTTGGGCTCTAGCTGAAATTGTGAGGAAAAGTAAGGAGGTGAGTGAATTAGCTACACAGACTCTGCCTGGGATGATAAATCTGCCCTGTGAAGGGAAAGCTCTAGGACTCCATTGTGCACCTCTGTATTACCCAGTAAACTAGAACAACAGTTTAGAGGAAATATGCTAGTTACCTTAACATTTTCATGACTCTTTCTTTTTGGTCCCCGAATCAGGGCTGTCCCAAGTGTTCTTGAAGCGTCAAAACAGAAGACCATCCAGAGGTCCTAAAACTTACAAAATTTTAAAGCTTTCAAATAAATGTAGTGAAAAAGCAGTTTTGTGCCTGTCACATATGAAAAAAACAATTCATATATCTTCTGATCAAAGATGATGAGCCATAAATGGATTACAGCTGATTCTATCTATATTGACTTTTATAAAAGCACCAACCACTGTAGAATCTAAGCAAGGAAAGATCTAATCTATAGATATACATTCATGCATTATTGAAAAATTAAATAGAAGCCAAAATAGATGTTCTGTTAGGCAGAGGCAAATTTTCTGCTTGAAAACAGCAATGAGCTTCTTATTGTTTACTAAATATTTGTACTGGATTTTCAGCATACAGAGAGATCATAAGCAAGAGATACAAGCGCAAAACAAACAAGAAAGTGAGAGCATACAAGAGAAAGCAAAGCGAATCAACACATTACAGGATTTTCCAAAGCACAAATGATTGTCATGTAAAAAGCAAGTCCTATGCTGTGTGAGATAAAGAAACATTTATCTCATAAACATGCATAAATGTGCATCACTGAGAGTGATAGCAGAAATGGATATTAGAACAGGCTGACCAGATTTTTCTGCCTTTTTTCCACCCCTGGAATTTTCCCAGTAAATTATTAGTTTGTGGACTCATAATTCTAAAAAAAGTTTTGGATGGCTGATGTCTATCAACCTTCTTGATGCTGAGCCAGGGCATGAGCTGGTATTTTTCCAGGTGGTTTAAGAGGTCTGTGGAAGGAGGTGACAGAAGTCACCCCTCCCTCCCTGCCCTATGCGTGCTTGTAGCTCTGCTGTTTTAAGTGCACTCTTTAGCATTGATTGCTTGACTTAAAATGCTTGGCAGTCATCATCCAAGCTGTGCATCAGTGGGTCTGCAGATTACCAGGCTTTAGGAAAATGAACTCGAAAACAGTGTGTTCATCAGAGTACTGTATATATATGACTGGCTACACCCAGCACACAAGACTCTAATACCCTCAGTTGTCCTTTCTGCTCCTTTGCTGGAGATGACTGGAAAGTTGGCAGAATGAGACATATGTCTGTGCTCCAGTGACTGCAGCTTTCATCTGATATATTAGCACAAACCCACCCTTCATTGGCAGTTTATGCTAATACACCAGCCTGAGCTAGAGCATTCAAGGTGTGGGCACACATTTCTTCTGCTTTACCTGCTGTTGGGGCAGTAACTTCTGGCAGAGGGACAGGGCAGACAGCTGGGGAGAGGTAACATCTTAAATCACATCAGCTAGGCTCTTTGGAGCTCATCTGTCAAACACTTTTATACACTCAGAATGTGTGTAAATTGACTCTATTTTGCCTGAGGCCATCACTCAGGCGAAGGAGGACAGATTGGGACAGGGGCATGAAGCTTCACCATGGAGTATGCCTGCTTCCATGTTGTATGTCTCTGTTATCCCTTACCATCTTTCCTGTTACTCAGAGAGAATGAAGTACCAAGGCTTGGTGACTTGCTGCAGCCTGGCTAACCAGTGACAGAAGACTGGATTTTAGAGTCAGGCGCTGGCCCACAGCAGTGCCTTCTGCTCGACTGTTTACATGTTCCCTGCCACTGCTTCAGCCAGTGTCAACTAGCATTTGCACTGGCAATGCCTGAACATGATCTAGGAGATGGCAAACACAAAGCACATAACATGCTCCTTGAGGGTTTCTGTTTCTGCCTGGTGGCTGAGCAAAGAGGGACCTGCCTCTGGAGGGTGGGCATCGCTATCCTATTGCCTCTCATACCAAAAGTATGGGTTTTGGGAACAGGGAATCTGGGGTTCAGACATAGCTGGTAAGATCACTTCTCTTGCCTTCAGTTTTCACGATGTTTTCCTGATGGCATCTCACACCAACTTGTGCTGTAGCTTCCTAGATAAATTCATGCTCAATTCTATCTCTGCAATTTCCATATCATGTTTATTCAGAATAAGTTGTTTTTGATTCTCTCAGCCCTGCGGGGTTAACCTGTCTTATGAAATTCAAATATCCTCTTCTTGCTTTCTGTCTTGTAATACTTCTTTCTCTTCCTCCCAGCTCTTCATGGTCTCTGCTAAGATTGCAGGAGGAACCAGAGGGTTGTGAGGGAGACTCACTGCCCTAGCCAGCCCCAGAGCCAACTCCAGCCCCTTCATATGGGCTATGTGCTGGTGTATTGCACAGTACTTTCGAGCATGAACAAGACACAGTTGAACGCTCATTATCACAGAAGCCTTTTTTCCAATTCCACTCTAAGGAGTAATACACCAGTGGGCCAAAGATCTAATACAAAAAGCATTAAGAAGATAGGAATTTCTCCATCAGCTCAGCAATTTTCAGAGTCTTACTAAAGGAAGCTTCCTATTTTAGGGAATACTTTATCTCTCTGTTAATGCCTAATGTGTTGAACAAAATAAGATGATAATGACAATTCCTGCCTGTGTAGCCAATGATTCTTTGTGCTACTTATATCTTCTTTCATTCAAGGATCTCAAAGCTCTTTTATGCCTTAGCTCTTCAAAGAATCCTATTTGCTTAGACACCCAAATCCTACTGAACTTAGTTCTTAACTCATAAAAGATATTGTAAAATATTAAATATTTTAAAAATTCTAACCTATGTCTATTAACAAATATGTTTAAAATTGCATTATTCTCTCTCATAACAGCATGGGTACTTAATAACACAGGGAGAATCAGAGTTCCAGAATTTATTTGTGGTGACCCACAAAGGGAAACATGCTGGATTTGGGGTTATTTTCCATGTTACAGCTCTCATAAGCTGTTATGCATCGTAGGAGAAGTAGGTCAGCCAAGGAGTGTGATCCAGTGGGAAGAACAATGGCCTTGAACCCCAGAAGCTGTGCAGCATTTGACAGAAATGCTATGTTTGCTCCAACCTTGTCTGTCTTGAAAGGAAATGTTTTGCTGCTTTTTCCTTTTCTTTTTTTTTTTTTCCCCTTTCTGTTAAACAGCCTCTTTTTCCCCTCTCCTTTGGAATTTCTTCTTGCCGGTAACATCAGTACTTTGACTGGACTGAAAGCAGGAAAAAGTTTTCTTCACAATCATAGCTATGGCATCTCTTGCTCAGTTCCTATTGCAGGCTCATTGCTGTGGTCCAAGAAGTAACATGCAAACATTTTAAAAAGCAGAATAAATAAAAGCAAATAAAGAGTTAGGAAACTGAAGAGACAGGATTGTCTTCGCAAAGTGATTTGCAAAATGACTTTGTCATTAGCAAAGTTCTTTGTGCTTTTCCCACTAGGAAGAGGCCTTGGCATAAGGTAAAACACAGCTGAACTTACCTGCAAGCAGGTTTAGTCCATGGTGGGACCGTAAAGAACCAGAATATTCCAAGCTTAAGCAGGGAGCTTTATTGCTTTATTTACAGACCTACATAGCACACAAATCCTCATTTACACAAACAGCATGCCGAAGGCAGTCTTTCCCTGTGCAGCGTAGGCCTGTGACCTTGCCAGATGCTGAGGTCAGGCAGCTGCTCTAGAAGGTATTTAGCAGCTACAAGGTTAAGTTTGACAATTCCACCTCACGCCCCGCTGTCTGAGTGCTCCGGCGTGCAGCACTCGCCTGCCTCCGCAGATAAACCTCATCTTCCCTGATTGTGAGATTTAAGTTTTTACCTGAAAAAGACTAAAGGTTAATGTGGTAACAAAGCAGCATGGTTATTATTTGCAGTAGATAACAAATAGTTCTGTGCTCTCTGGTGCGTAGCTTTAAAACTCTTCAGTGAAGGGGAAATGGTGAAAAGGTATTCTGTAGGAATGCAGTTTGAGCATCGCATGAGTTATGTTTGAGTGGCTCACCTTAATAGGAATTTTTAAATTTCCAGCTTGGTTTTTTTTATATATCTTGGCTTCTCAAAGAAGTAAGGGACTAGCATTCATTCTGTCTGCCTGCATATCAACCTGTCAGTTCTGTCTTCTCTGGTATCAGTTGCCTGATTTCACCCAAATTTCCTAAAGGGTATGTGATTCAGAAATTATGAAGTTCCTATAAGTACTAGGAAAACTGGAGCCTGGGCTAGGGACAGACTTAAATGAGTGTCCTCACTGGGAGAAAAGATGATGGTGAGAGCTGAAATGTGACTGGCCTAGTGTGGCTTGTCAGCCAGCTGATGAGCAGGTCCATAGCTTAGATCAAACACAGCGTGTGCTGCCTCTTGCCCTAGCTTCAGTTAAGCATCCCTGGGGATGCTCTGTAGGTACACACGCAGGGAGACAGGGCTGTTGCCATTTAGGATCAAATGATACTGCAGAGACTAAATGGACTTTAGTCCATTTAGATACCAGAACACTTTAGTCACAGATATATGCATTTTTATGAATTACACATCATCTCTGTTCTGCAGGAGAGATGATGCAGCCCAGAGGAAAAGCTGGATGGGTCAACGTAGCAGCTCCAGCTGTGTAATGCATAGTCCCAGCACTGGGTTGTGGGGTCGCCTGGGTTCTCTCCATCAGTAACTCCAGGTGCTGTCAGATAGAGGTTTTGGTAGAGATTACCCAAAGCTCAATTAGCCCATTTAAATTCCCTTTGTGCCCAACAACTGTCTTTTGCCACTGCTGGTGCTCTCAATCTGCTCATCTGGACAAGTGGTTCTTGACATATTCTTGCTTAAATTACTCTTCTATTCTTAAATCTAAGTTATTTCCCTATGCTATGAGGTTAACTAAAGTTTGTATGCTGACATCATTGTGATCTTGGTCTAACTTATCCTAACTACTACAAGGAAATGCAGCATAAGTAAAGCATGACCATAAGAGAGATAAAAGAATAGCTGGAGAGAAGCACTATGGCATAGGTTTATGTGGGATGTGGTTCAGAAATACACAAGAAATCAGAAATGGCTTTCGCTTTTGCCTGCAAACAACTTGTTAACTCCAATGTTCTTGAAAGGCAATATGCACTCAAACCACTGATATGTGCCCGCAACCTTAAATTCACCTTAGCAAAGTTTTTCTGTGTGCATTGGTTATTTATTACTGCTAGAGCAGTATGGATGCCCAGGGGATTTCAGTAGCATGGGAATATGATTACACTCAATAATAAAAATAATGTGCTGTAATAAATCTGTCATTTAGGGTAGAAAATATTGACTGTTAATAAAATTACCTGTAGTATGGACTAAATTATTCTAGTACTATTAAAAATTCCAATTGCCAGTTTCATGGAGATGCAATTCCTTTCACTGTGGATGCAGGAGCTGATGAGTGCATGGAATAAAGGAAGAGAACAGGAGAAAGTGGATGACTGCAAGACAGGGCCTGAAACTGTTGCAAGGGAATCATACGAAAAAAAAACGTTAGTTATGTAGAAGAAATTAAATGTTGTATTTATGGTGGGGACAATAATCGCTAATTTTAGGCGGGCATGGGACAAAACTGGACAAACTCCCAGGCATCCTATCCTTGGATCAGGAGCATTCTTATTATGTGATTTGGGGAAGGATCTGGAGGGTCTCTGGAGGGCTTGATGGCAGGGTTTGTCCTCTTAGGCCATCCCCAGTCTCCACTGAGTTCCTTCACTGACTTTACTGGGAACAGGGGAACAGAGAATTTAAAGCCTGGGTGGCTCGAACCTACTAGAACCAAGCCTCACAGGAGAGAACACACAGGAGAACAAACTGGAGGTGTGGTGTGGGTCTGGGTGGGAAAATGATTTGGTGATGAGGGTGGCCAAGAGAAGAGGGCATGAAGGTACTTGCAGGGCTGCATGCTGCTTTCTGTTTCTGGGGCTGGTGGTGCTAGAGAAGGTGAGGGAAGATGCAAGTCCTATTGCCATACCTACTGAGAACACTGGGGTGTCTGACAGAAGATGATGTGTTGGAGAGCCATATAGGATCATAACTGAGTTGGAGTAGGAAGTCACTGACAACTTCTCAGTGGGGAAGACTGAACCACAGAGTTCATAGGGAATGAACTAAGCTGCAGTGGGGTATAAAGCATATTAATCTCTGTTGAAGAAGCACCCAAAGGTGAGCAGAAGGTATGATCTGACTATGTCTCTAGGTTGGACCAGGACTAAGAAAATGGGAAAGCAACGAAAAAGGAAAGTGAGTTTTGGCCATCTTCTCTTACACTCTTTAACCTATTTCCTCAGTGCCTCAACACAAGAAATCTGGGAAATGACTAAGCAGGAACAGTGAGATGTTCTCATGCATGAAAACAATGATGATTTAGTTGGCATTACAGAAGCCGTGTGGGATAATGCATGTGACTAGAATATCAATAAAGGAGATATGATCAACAGTAGAAAAAAAAAAACTAGGGCAGAAGAAAATGAGTTGTATAATAATGGATCAAAAAGGTAATTCAAATTTTTTTTCTGAGCCTATTTTTTTCCCTTGTGTAGAACTTCTGACCTGAAATTCCCATGTGAATCAGGTTCATTGTATTTTAAGAGAGAAAAGTCAGATCATAAGAAGTAGAATTTATGGTTTTTAAAAAAGGAGAGACTCATTAGAAACATGTTTCCTTTTTATGTGATCACTTAATGTGATCTCACATTATGTGTGAGATCTTTCCCTTTATGTGATCTCACAGTTACAGCGTGATGAACAGAGGGTCAGTGTGGTTTCAGCAGATACAGGGCAAAAAAAAAAAGTAATCTTCTTTGAAGTAGGAGGCTGGGGCTGCCTCTAACCTCTTGAAACAAGCAGAACAGAGCACACTGCCCAGTTTAGCCCTTCTTACGCAGATTGACCTGGGAGTGTGTAGGTATCAGGACACTCCATTGGCTGTCTTTCCATCTGTGCCACCAACTGACCATGGGAGCCTGATTTTTTCATTTATTGGTTGGTTCCAATAATGCTGATCACCTTCACTGTGGGCTATGAGGATTCATTAGCGAGTGTTTCAAAAATGCTTTGACATCCTGCAATGATCATGGCTAGACAGGGATGTCAAAACTTAACCTGATGTCTTCTAATAGACTACACTTTATGGGGTCAATTCTCATGTCCAGAGAGCTTGGACTTTGAATTATTGAGGGATTAAAGATAAAGCATTGCTACAGATTTTAATTCAGAAAGTTGTCCATACCAAGCAGAAACAAAGCAGTGAGTCAAAATGTTAGAAGAGTTTGTGATTGTTTGGCAAGACAGTCTTGCCTTTTTATTTCTGTCTTCTTTTTGAGGGGGAAAAAAGGGAAAAAAAAAATGGAGGGGGGAAAGATCAGAGATATTTCTCCTTCTATCTGACTTCTTTCTGGGCATCATCACTGTGATTGGCTAACACAGATTAAGGCACACAGAGCTTTTATTTACATTAGCACCCTGATGGCCAAAAAATAGCTTTGGCGGAGGAGCTGGAATTTTCTCTTTCTGTGCACAAGTCCCAAAATGAAGGGCGCTCCGCTTTGCCAACAGGTCCCAACCTATGTTTCCACAGTTGATGGTCAAACTAAATCTCTTTAGACATAACCGCACAATGAGTTTGTCTTAGATTTATTGAGAAACTGAAGTGCTATTTTTGGGACAGTCACATTATGTACTCTGGTTTACACCAGGTAGAGCACGTTGGAGTTAAATGAGGCAAAGGAACAGACCATTGTGCCATAACAATTGAAACTGCAACAAACAATGAACTTTCGTTACTGAAGTGTGGCAAAAATAAACAAGGAGATCTTTTATATCGTGGTCACATGCACTGTTAAAAAAAAAAAGTTTAAAACTGAGAAAAGCCAGATCAAACAGTTAGAAAATAATGGAAAAGCTTTCAGGTATCTTAGAATCAAAGCATGAGGTTTTTTTTTTTTATTATTATTACTGAAACATTTATTGGGGGAAAAACACTGCTGGCAAAGAAATATTTCATCAGAGACACTCATACACTGAGTGGCCAACAATTTTCTTTTGCAGGAGATTTAAAAAAAAAAAAAAAACAACTGCAAAAAATGGGCTTCCAAACTGGTGGTCAGTTGGACAAAAGGAAGGTTGGGGAGGGGCAGCTTCTGTGGTGGGTGAGGCAAACACTGCCCACATAACCCAAGATTCCACTTTTCAGGAGTGTGTGGTGTTCTGGAGGTATTGCCATATCTAAATGAACATCCCAATCTATTCAATGTTGCTCATCCCAAACCAGAACTTGAATAGCCAAGTATGGATCTGGAAGCATTTCAGCTGTTTGGACATTCAGTTCAGTTCATTATAGAGGGGAGGCCAAGCCCATAATTTCAAACAGTTTTTTTAGATGCAGTGGCTTCAATCTGCTCTTGCAGGTGATAAATGATTCTCATTGCCTTGGTAGTTCTTCACTTTCTATTGCTGGGGAATCAGGCCCATGGTATTGGTTCTGACATATCTCTAATAAGGATGCTAAAACTTTCTGCAAACCAATTATGGAGTTGATAGAAAGGAATGCAAAGCTGTCCTCTAGTATGAGCTGGAGACAGGGCACAGAGAGGATAGGAAAGTATTAAAAACACAGTCTCGTAAGCCCAAAGGCTAACAATATCAAGACAACTTAAAATACAAGGTAGATTAAAAAAATCTATTTGGCTGAAGGGAGGGTGTGTAAAGGAATTGTATAGAAAATGAACAAGCAGGGAGATGGAATTGAACAGATAGCCACCAGTGCGCACCTCAAACCAGGGAAAGGAGGAAAGAGAAGCCAAATCAAATCACACTTGCTAGGGGCGGGAAAGAAACAAGAAAAGGCCTTATCAAAACATCCAGAGAGAATGAGGCATCTGAGAGAGTTTCCAAACAAGAAAGTGAGGTGGGGGTAGGACAGGAGAGCGGCAGAGATTTTGAAACACTCTTTTCGCTCAATTTTCTTTGCTCCAGATCACATAATTAATCCTCCTGCAGGGCTATTTTTCAATATCATTGACTGCTTAAAACATCTGCACCCTATCCCCACCCAGCCCCCTCCCTCCCTACCACATCTTGTGAATTAACACCTCCTCAGAGAGTGTCCCATTTGAGCCAGAGTATTTGTTTGTTGGGAGGAACAGCAGTCACAAGGGAAAATGCCAGAAGAATGGAGCTGACATCTGCAAGTAGCCCTTGTGTCAGTCCTCTGTAATTTATGGCATTCCTCTGGGATCCAAACTAGACCTTAAGGGATCAGCAGTGCTTCTAGGCAGATTCCCTTATTTCCTCTGTCAGCCAGGGATGGAGCAGGAGATAGCCACTACATCTCTTAATTAGAATGTAGAGGAAAATCCCCTTTGGAGCACTTTCCTCTGTCCTTGTCCCCTCCATATATATTTTTTTTTTTTTTTTTTTCCATGGAGAGGCAGCAAGTGAGCTTTTACCTTCCCTTGCTGAACAAGAGTCTTAAGACTATCCCTCTAACTTTCAGTGCCTGGCCTGAGTGAGACAATTCAGGTGAGCCTAGTGGCATTACCTTGCTGAATCAGAGCCTTAGTTAGATAATAAAAGTGAGTGCAGGAGATGTGTTATGCTTCATTTTCAGTGAGGCAGCTGAGATAATGCTGTATAATAGAAAGAAACGAGATTAATTCCTAGCTGATAAAACATGCCATCAGAGGGATTAGGTATGGCTCGACAGATGAGAAACAGAATGAAATTAATGGGTTAAAGCAGAATAAGAAAGGCTTTTACAAACAGATCAGAGGAAAAAGTAGCAGTAGGGAGAAAGTAGGTCTATTAGTAAATGAGGATGAGAAAGAAATTAATGATAGCTCAAAAATGGCTGAGATTGTGAATTTGGCTCTCCCTCTCCCACAAAGCATCTTGACCAAGATTAGAAGAAAACCAAACACAGCAAGCCAGTTTGAAAATAAAAAGGACAAACTGTAAAATAACTGCAAAAGAGCAGGTATGGGAGGCTTGCAACAAAATATGTTGTAGGTCAGCTCTTCTGGGCAAGATACTGTACCAGAATGCTTTGCCTTTTCAGGACCCAGCCAGCCCAAGTCAAACCCAGCTGGGATCATCAAGTAGTCTCTATGAAACGCTCAGAACAGAGCTGGCAGGTGAGCACAGGAGATGATCCATTTTCACAGCAATCACAGACCGTAAGAGATTTGAAAGGAGAGGGAAGTAGGTAAGAGCAGTAGTGGAATGGTTTTGGCTTGGAATGGTTTTAAATGGGGAAAAAAAAAAAAAAAGAGAGACTGCTGTGGCAGAGAATGGAGTTTATCAGCAGGTCCTCTAAGAAACTGAGGGACTGACCAGTGGCCTTAAACACAGGCAAACAGCTGCACATACATATGTGCTAGGATACTTAAAGTTGTTAACTTTGCTGTAATACTGGCAATTATTTCTGAAAAAGCAGGGAGATCTGAGGAAAAGTGAGTGACCTTCAGAAAAGAAGTGATCCTGTAAGCAACTCTCTTCTCAGTCTAATTTCTGTCTTCAGCAAAATAATAGAGAAAATCGCCAAAAAGCTCATAGATAATGAAACAATAAGCAATAGCAAGTATACAGAAAAACCTCATTGCCAGCCTAATGCAGGTGCTTTTTGTATCGGAAGAGTGCAAATTTGGAAGACAAAAGGCAAATATAACACATGTGGACTGTAGCAAAATATTAGATAGCTTTACAGTCTGTATTAGCTCAAATGAATCCAGAGAGGAATATTGTAGAGTGAAAACTGTCCTTCAGAACTTGAAACCAAGGCTTTTCTAAACTGGCAATTCATGTGACTTCAAGAGAGTCATCCTTTTCCTGGCCTGGCAATAGCTTTGGTGAATCCTCCTATCTGCCCAAGACGCAAAGAAAAACTTGGGGCTTGGCTCTTTGGAAGACCCCCAGCATTACCTGACAACTTCCCTCTTCTGTTCCACTCCTGGAAAAGTAGCACTGGAACATCACTGAGGAGGACACAAAGTCTATTTTCCCTAATATTTCAATGCTGATCTTACTGTATTTCTCTGGAGCCTGATCCCATATGGGGATTTTGAATGTATATGTGAGACTTTTGAAAATGTTTTTACTTTTGTAATCTTGACCCCTAAACCGCAGATGTTCCACGCAAAACATTGTTGACTGTGGCCACAATCCTTGGTTGGCTTGCAGTCAGTGCATCTGGCACATGGGTTGGGATCATAGTGCTAATGAACATACTGAACAAAAGAGTTATCTCCTTTCTCTCTTCCTCCCTGGACAGGAATGTTTTTCAGTTGAACTTGTCTTTATAAATAATGCACTATTACACACAAATTCTATCCATCATTTTAATTTGTTTCCTTTCACCTCTCCTCCCTCCACACACGTTCCTTTCTCTGTGGACATTTCTGTTCACTTTCTCTCTTTTCCCTTCCAGAGTCTTCTGTGTCAAAAAGAAAAGAAGGAAAAAAAGGTTTTGCTGGAAGGTTGAAATTATATTTTGTTTATCTGTGAGCTGTCTGCCTGCTGTCCAGATATCTTACTATTTTGTCCCAAAGGGACAGAATAAATCTTTGCGGTGAAAATCCAAAACTATTGGAGCTGGGCAAAGCCATAAAGCCCTTGTCATGAAGGTGGAGCTTGGCGAAAGCCCTGCCAGCTAGGAAAGTCTCTCAGAGGCCCAGGCTCATATAAACACTTTTATGGGCAACTGCAAGGGATTGCTGAAGGAAAGGCTTGATGGGATTTGTTTCTCTTCCTTTTGGCCCAAGATCCAACAAAAGGGAGAATGGGAAAGGGTTTGCCCTTCCCTTGGTTCTGGTGCCTGCAGTAGTTCCTGGCTTTCTTTTTGCCCGCCTGGGATATCAAACAAAAGGCCAGTCAGCTTTCTAGTGAATAACAGCTCATTAATAATATGCCTGGAGTTTCATAGAAAACCGGTTTAGGAAGAATAATCTAACATGCATGGGGAAAAAATGCTGCTCTGCCATTCAGGTGATGTGGGGAATGTGTCCAGCTCTTCCATGAGCATCCCAAAAGACCCTGAGCACCTGATTAAGGATTCCAGAACCTGGGCTGCCCATCCATAGAATGAAATTAATGATACCAAATGCTAGTATCTCTGTCTTTAATGGCCTGGGGGTGTCTCTCAGTGTGTGCTTATCCCATGCCTGGAACAACAGTCTTGTGAGCACTGATGAATAATTGCAGAGAAATGTTCTAGTAAAAGTAGGTTAGGGGTGGTGTGAAAGAATTTATGGTGGTTACAGAGCACTAGATAAAATTTGATCTATGGAAATATAAATACCTTTCAGACAAGACAGCTCAGTTCTGCCAATGCAGAGGAAATGAATGTTAATATTTGTGGCTTACATGGGCAGCCACCTCTTTTCACTCTCCCTACGAGAGTGAAGAACAAAGATAGTGTTGTTAGAAATTTGATGACTTAAGTCTCAGCTGCTCCCCCACACCAGAAGGCATTTTAAAGTACCTTGAGATGTGCTGGTTTAGCCCAAAGATCATGTTGTAACCATGAGAAACCTTCCATGACTTAGGCTGTTGTATGCTGTCAGTGTCCCTAATAATTTCTCTTTTCACAAAGGGTCTTCTGCTGAGCTGGGTGCTTCTGGCTTTCCAGACCTAGCTGAGGTGGGGATCTGAGGTCCTTGTAGCTGGATTTTTCTCTCAGTTCTCTGCTTTGTGATGTCACCTACCCTCTAAGCTTCTCAGCTGTCCAAGAACTCTTCTCTGCAAGTTACCTCTTAGCTTCCTGAGCAGATGGGCAGCCACAGGAGACAAATACTTGGGAGAAAAGGTAAGATGTCCCAAAGCATTTCTGCTTTCTTCAAAGTATTGAGTCTCTCATGGTTTTCCCCTGTTTCATCTTAATTAAGGAAGATTTCTTACAAAAAGAGAAAAAAATAAAGCTCATAGTACTTTTGGGGGAGCAGGTGTGGAGGGGAACATCTTTTCTGACCATCTCTAACCATGCCCTCTACTCACTTATTTACCTATGTATCTATTTCTGAACTTCTTGGTTTTGGGTACAGATGTAAAACATTACCAGGATAAAACATTTTACTGTTTGCAACGGTAGTAACGTTACGCATCCCCTTGGGCCTGATGTCAATATTTATATCACCAAACAACTTGTCCAGTCAAATGCCACTGCCAACTACCAAAGGCCAGTCATCTTTTTGGAAGGGGACTGTTGGTTAGGGAATCCTTGGAGTTGCTTGAAGTGAAGCACAGAAGGTGCTGGGGGAAACAACCCCCTCAGCCCCTATTGAAACCCCAGTAGCGCAAGGTATCCTCTATGTGCCTGGCTGTTGTTGGGGTTGGGAGTGTTTGTGACATCCAACCCAGGGAAGAGTTGCTTAGCAACTGTGTCCTGCCCTCAGGCTGCCCGCAGCTGCCTGTGATCTTCTGCTTTGATGATGGAAATTCTTCCATCTTGTGTTCTGGGGGCTCTGCATGTATCCTGCTGGGTATATGTTGTGTGCATAGATTTTCTATTCAACTTATCTGATCTTACCAGCTTAGATGCCAAACTCACCTGCTCTTGCAGTTTGAATTCATTGTTGCTAATTAAAGGCAAGGGTTGTTTTTCTATCACCTGGTTTGCACAAGAAACCTGTACCAGTTGATTGCAAGTGATTTATCCAGCTGGATAAACTGGGTCTTTCCCTTCTGTGAAAACCGCTTTGTGGGCTCTTGGGGTGACCTTCCCATTAGAGGGCTAAGCAAGATAGTCTTTGCAAGAGGAGGGACTTGCATTGAGTCAAGTCAGAGATAGTTAAAGCAATTTTAAAA
This sequence comes from Gallinago jamesoni, assembly GCA_025769975.1. Taxonomy (NCBI): domain Eukaryota; kingdom Metazoa; phylum Chordata; class Aves; order Charadriiformes; family Scolopacidae; genus Gallinago; species Gallinago jamesoni. The sequence goes on from JAOQGH010000001.1 coordinate 84,901,509, forward strand.
AAAAAAAAATATGCTCATGCTAACAGGCTTGCTCAATGTGAAGTGATCAAGTTATTGCTCTGACACTTGTTTCAGTGAACACGTTTTACTTGGCAACTGGGCTGCAGGCACAGAGCAATGGATGGTTCTGCAAAGAGCTGAGTCAGCAGAAGATACTGCAGCAGCTGAGCGTTCCCCTCTTTGTGCTGGTAGTGCCATCCCTCAAAGGCTTGCTAGTTGAGCTGCTTGTCTCAATGCTGCCCTCTGTTTCAGTCTAAATGAGCTAGGTTGGCTTAAAGAGTTAAAATAGCAAGTCCCAAAACTGTCAGCATAATCAGTAACCTCTGATGGAGCACACTTCACAGCAGAATCCCCTTTTCCTGATTTACTGGCTACAGCTGAAAATCTTGTGTGCAGTCTTAATCTCGTATTTGGGCAGCTGCCATGTTAATGTGTGGTTACTCATTGAGCCACCATAATTTAAATGCTTTTGAGGATGGTACCATATTCCTCTAGCATAAATCACCTAGGAGTTGTTCAGAACAAAATGACTCTGTTGGAGCGCTGAGTTGGCCAAGTCTGTGGACTTGGTTAAGATTTAGTTAAAAAAACGTGTCTCCCTTGTGTGTTACTTTTTCTGACAGCTCTTTGGAGAAGTATCAAGCAAAGGTGCTGAAGATCAGAGCAGAAAATGGAAATAGACAATTCTAGCTATGTTTAGGCGAGGACTTGTTTGCTTCCTGCGGTGCTTTCTCAAGATCGCTGTCAGAGTCTCCATGGGAAGAATTTTTCTCCTATTCCTACTGTCTCTGGGGAACAGTTTGATAGGCACGATGGATTTGCTTGCAAGCACTTTAAATAATTTCTAGAGCTTTAAGTCCCAGAGGGGGTCTAATTCCAAGCTGAAGCTGCTCAGTGGTTTGGGTCAGACCCCTGGAGGCAGCCTATCTGATGAACAGGTTCAGCCGACAGGGCAGGGGATGTCTCAAGTACCTTAAAGGATAGTATTGCTATTTGTAAACACATGTTGATAGTTTGCCCGCATTATGTTATTACCATAATCATTACTTTTACTACTACTCTGCAGGTTTTGTGTAACAATTCTCATTTATACATCTTGAGGCCATTTCTGCCTCAAGAAACCATGAGATAAGAGAAAAACAGAGACAGAGAGTGGAGAGTAAAGTGACTTGTCCTGGTGCATCCCGCAGGCTTGTGGCAGGACCCACAGCTGCTCTCATCCAGAATCATCAAACCCACGTTATTTGAAGTAAAAAAAATACAGTTTGTAGTCAGAGGCAACTTCTTTTTCTAGAGCAAATCATAAAGTTGGAAAAACCAGTGTAGGTTTTTTGACACAGCAGCCAAAAAGCTGATGTGGTCCCTGCTGGCAACCACAGGAGAAGGTGGCCACCACAGCATCTTTACTTTCCAAACTCTGGGCTCTTTTCAGACTTTTCTCTTTAGGCTTCTCTAGCATTGATTCCCATAGGTGACCTGTTTAGGGCTTAGAACAGGACAGATTCCCATTTGCCATGTTGTGCATGGGGAGACACCTCTCTGGTGCTGTGGGAAATTCCTAGCTGTTGGGAACTGCTTTGTGCAGATCCATGGTGGTGAAAAGGCTGGAATGCATGCAGGTGGAGGTAGGTCATACGCTGAAGAGACTTAAGACATTACAATTCATTGATTTGTTGATACGAAAATATCCCGTGAGATAGGGTCACTGAACATAAGCAATCCTGCTCCTTACTCCCCGACTTCTCCTCAGGTTTAAATACTTCCAGGTACTAGGGCAACTGTACAGGTGAAGCTGTTAGGTTTGTCCAGTCAGTGTAGCCACACTGGGAACTGGAAAGCAAATGAACCTGAAAGGTATGCAGCAAACGTGGGAAAAGACTGGCACAAGCACGAATAAGTATCTAGAGCAGGGAGCTCGTTTTTATTCCTTGCAGCAGGCTCCATGTTCACCACAGCCACTCAGCTGCCTGAATGCGTATGTAAAGCAGTACTATAAATCTGTGGTGCTACGTGCACGTTTTTATTCCTATTACATTATATACATATTTTATTATGTTTATCATTAATATTCAGCATGGGGTATTAGCAGAAGTCAGAAGCAGTCAGTTCTGCTATGGTTCCTCCAATGAGCTCTCAAAAGGGGTTTCTGAAAGCTGAGACCTCTTCGTTTCTCCCTTGCCTCACATGAGCTCCCTCTAATGCTCATGAGAATGTGCTGCATTTCCTTATCTCTCCCCATCCCATTAGCTTTAGATACAATCAGGAGCAAACACACAACCTTTTGGCATAAACTCGGACTTTGCCTAACAGGATGAAAAGTGACTAGGATTATAATTAGCGTCGGTTTGGGTCTTTTGGTTGCAAAACTGGAAGTTGGCCCCTCAGCCTTCTCCTTTTAATAGTAATTAATTATTAATCACCCCAACGGAAGAGGAGGGAAAGGAGAATTACTGGTGCTGTGTGGAATAGTCGTGATGGGAAGAGGTAGAAAATTGACTGATAGGAAGTTGAGACTCCAGAGTCTGATTTGAGGAAAAATTAGACTCATTTATTGCTGCATTTTAAACAGGCTCTGAAGCCCACTGGAGAAAGGATTTCTTGCCTTCCTTTGCCTGCCATGTGCAAGCCCAAGCTGGAAATCTCTATTTGCTCCCCTTTCCGACCTCAGCACCGCCCTGAGGCAGCTGGAAGCTACAAAGGCATTCTGGTTAATGAGACAAGCAAAAAGTTCTCCATGTGTGCCACAGTGCTTCAGAGAGGTCTGCATTGTCCTGCAGGTCACCAGGGCAGAACTCCTCTGTACCTGAGATGGCAAAGCTCCCCTGGGGCTTTGTTTCTTTCTTGCCAGAGTAAGGGATAGGCCCAAAGACAGGGTCTAGGAAGAGATGTATCTAAAGGGGAACCATGTGAAGGAATAAATTTATAAAGAAAAAGCTAAACAAAAAAAAAAAACAAAAAAAACCACAAAACCAAAAAAATCTCCCAAAAAACCCACAGTGAATTGAAGGTGCACATAAATTTAAGGCAAGGTGTCAGAGTCTTTCTCAAAGCTCATACTTGACTAAGGTGGCTGTGCTTGGTGGTGATAGAGGACAGATCTTGCCCAGCAAAAATCTTGTCTCTTGTAATGATCATACTAGTAGTTCAGTAACAGGTTACCCATTTCCTCTTTTTTTTTTTTTCCCTTTCTTGTAAGACAAAAACCTCCCTTTTCCTCCCTCATTTCCTGTGACCTCCTCATGGTTCTCAGTGCTATTGATCAAGGCAGTGTTCCTCTGGTGCTCACTCTTTCTTTTACCTCCTGGTGAGAATTGTGCCTTACCAGCTGCTGCTCTTTCACTGCTGTTTGAGCCCTCTTTCCTCTTCTCTCTATCTTTCAGACGAGTCCTGTCATTAGCACTGCTCCCTGTTCCCCTGCCAGTGATAGCTGTAAGGCTGGTGTTGTCACTCCTATGTGAGCCACACTCAACTCTCACATCTCCCTCAGCTTACCCTATCATCTCTCTTGTTTGTCTGCCTGGACTCTACCAAATCTCTGCTCCACTGTAACTTCCTGACTTCGCAGGCTTCACACAAAGAACTGTCTGTGTCTGGACGAAATGCTTTTCTTTTGTGTGTGAAGGCATCATGGACCATTTTCAGGGTACTCATCACAGAACCAAGGCATTGATATTATGCTCTTGGTTATACTTCTTGGGCGTAACCTTGTTTCTCAGTGGGCTTGGGCTTCTTGTTTCTCAGTGTCTCTGTTTTTCAAGGTGTAAAATAAAGAAGGTGCTGCTGATCTGCTTTTAAAAACTTTTTGAGATCTGTGAGTGAAAACTGGCAGATAAGCGTGATGGACAATTGTCAATACGCTTCTTCTACCATCACCTTTTACAGAGATCTCACATTTACTTTAGTCATGATTTCCTGATCTATATCTTCTCCATCAGGTTCATGCTCCAGCATCCCAGGCATGTGCACACACACACGCTTCTTTGCCACATCCACTCCTTTGTTGAAATCTATAATGACTGACTCGTCGCACTCAGACCTATTCACAATTATCCCTTATGTTATTCTTCCCAAAGCCTTGCTGGGCACCACACCAGCAGTCAGGAATGCTCCAATTCAAGTGGAGGTTGATTAGTGTTGAGGAGAGGCAATTCCCTAGTGAGGTGCCCAGATCTGAGCTGCTTTCCTGATTTTCCTGAGCAGCCTGTGAAGGAAGATCTGCGAGGTGTGATTGCATCAGTTTCAATCAATGACACACCTCCTCAGTTGCTGCTTCTTCCCACCTTTCCCCCTCGCTGTCACACCTGACCCCAAGCCCCTTCTCCTGATTGTTCCTTCCCTCTCCGTTCCCTGCTATCACTGCTTCCCTTCTCCATCACTGCCCCTTCTGTTCCCTCTCCAGGCCATTCCCACCTTGTTTCCCCCACCTCTGTATCTGCAATCAGAAGCCCTATCTGTGTGCTGTGCATCCAACACCGTAGCTGGCTGTGTAGACCTTTATCTGTTCTTTTACTCTCCTCTGTAATGAGATGCAGGATTCTCTGTGTGAAGGATGCTACACAGAAATAAATTGTTCTCTGTAGTTTTCCGTTATGTGAATTTACTGCGCCAAAAGAGAGCAGTTCGGCTGCTTTAATATCGTCTTCTCTTCACCACTTGATGGTGCTCTTGGACATAGCAATTCTTTATTGCACTGCAAGAGGGGCCATTGCAGCCAACGTCTCCAAAACGGGCCAGTACCTCTAAAGTGCTTGATTATCCCAGAGCTCAGTTGTAATCCAGAACTAGGTCCAAACCCATCTCTAAACAAGGTGCTACTTTTTTTTTTCTTTTTTTTTTCTTTTTTTTTCAACATAGGAAGCAGCATTCTATATTATTACCTGCTAGGGAAAAAGCCTGGTTTCTGTTCCCTTTTGTATTGACTGGCTTATTTTCTCCCTGTTTGGTCAAACTATTTTCCTCCTTCCATTTCCTGCTTTCTCTCTTTTATTTTTTTTGTTTTGTTTTGTTTTGAGATTCTGTTCTGTTTCTTTCATGATGCTTCTTTCATCTATCCTTTTCCCCCAGTGCCCCAGTGCCACATTTCCAAATGTATCCTCCTACTTCTATTAGCTTTTCTCTGCTCTCCTTTCCTCTGCTTTTCTCCTGTGGTGTTCTCTCCAGAGTTTACAATCTTAGCTGTAGAATCAAGTCCCAGAAAGTCATAACAGTCACTCAATATGATTTTCTTCCTTTGGCCTCTGAGATTCTTAGACCTCACCTCTCAGCTTCTGCTGTGCCCTTGGTCACTTTGCATTAAAGAAACCTAAACAACTGCAAACTCATCCTCTTTTCTGCATTCTTCTTCCTCCCACGACCGACTTTATAGTTGTGGTGTTGGGAGGAAAAGAATGCCCTGCAAGTCAACAGAGGAGCCTCAGTACAGAGCACCTCATAGAAATTCCCTTCAGTGCACCTTCCAGGCCATGGAGAGAAACATTTGAACTGACATGAAGAAATTCTCCTAAGAAGGTTCACAGCAATTCAAGTGCAGGGTTCATTTTATTGGGTATACAGTCTCAGAAGCAGAGTACCACGTAGCTTTGGCTACTGCTGTTAGGGCTTGAGGATCACCAGTGCTGTTGTAGCTTGAGTTAAATTTCATTTTTCACTCTAGGTAAAAGTTTAAACTCTCCTATGAAATGATAGCAGGCTGGTATCCAAGCCAGAGGCCATACAAGCACTTTGCCCATTCAGGAAAGTCAACTTCAATAGGCACTGAAAAAACAGGGCGGGTGTGTATGCATGTGGAAGAAAGAGAGAGAGAAAGGAACTTCAACACAAATATGGGGAAAGAAGGGAGTTGAAGCACAGCCTGTTTAAGCAGCTGGTAGCCTGACCCTAAGGAAGAGCTTAGAGAGTTTGATGCCATAAGCATAGAAACTGTCTCTGGCTTGTTTGATTTCTCTTGCATGGAGAAAATATGCAATAAACAAGATATCATAAAAGAAAGACTTCTTTCCAACTTCTTATTCCCCTCCAATAACCCACAAGACCCTGAGTTTTGGTTAGAGGAATGAGGGGCAGGATGTGAGCCCCTAGGTCAGCTCTCATATCCCCACCTGAAAGAACACCAGAACCATGCCTACAATTGCCAAATTTCTCCCGTGAGACAGGACCTGTGCTGTAAAACATCAGGAAGGCAACTGTGCTGGTGGGCCAGAGTTATCATGTACACAAGGCCACATTACAGTCCTCTAATCTGGTCCTTTGTGGTCAAAGCTGGTTTATTTTCTGTAGTAAAAGTTTCCAACCCATGATCACAGAATACAGAATCACAGAAATGTAGGAGTTGGAAGGGACCTAGTCCAACCCCCCTGCCAAAGCAGGTTTACCTGGAGCAGGGAGAACAGGAACGTGTCCAGGTGGGTTGTGAATATCTCCAGAGAAGGAGATCCCACAAGCTCTCTGGGCAGCCTGTTCCAGTTCTCTGGCACCTTCAAAGTAAAGATTTCCTGCATGTTCATATGGAATTCCCTATGTTCTAGCTTTTGTCCGTTGCCCCTTGTCATGTCACCAGGTGCTACTGAGAAGAGCCTGAGCTCACCCTCTTGCCACCGGTCCATTAGATATTTGTAAGCATTGATGAGATCCCCTCTCTGTTCCCATAGCTCTGAAAGGCAAGAGACAACCCTACAACCCTCTAGCTGGGATATGGCATTGTGACTGAACTCACACGAGTGAGATCAGGATCAGTCTCTAAGCACTTACGAAATGATTATAATAATATTGACTTAGGGGGGCATTGTGACAATTAGTGAAGGACTGTAATATATTTTGAAACCTGTGGATGACAGTGGGAGAATATAATGATCATTTTTCTCCTTTAGTTCTTCTGTATATAGATCTCAAAGTACCACATTAGCATTATTAAACTCCAGAGTTCTCTGTGAGGGTGTTAAGTAGTTCAATGAATCCATGGTCATAGGAATAATTTTCAGTTGTTTCTACACTGTATGTCATGGTGACTTCTGTCTAGGAAAGAGTGTGGCCAGTAGGTCAAGGGAGGTCATTCTCCCCCTCTACTCTACACTGGTGAGGCCACAACTCGAATACTGCGTCCAGTTCTGGGCCCCCCAGTTCAAGAGGGACAGGGAACTACTGGAGAGAGTCCAGCGTAGGGCAACTAAGATGGTTAAGGGATTGGAGAACCTCCCTTACGCTTGTCCCTTAGCCTGGACAAGCTAAGGCTGAGGGGAAACCTTATCTATGTTTATAAGTATCTCAAGGGTGGGTTGAAGGAGGATGGAGCTGGACTCCTATCACTAGAAACCACTGAAAAGACAAGGGGCAATGGGCTCAAGCTGGAAACAGAGGAAGTTCCATTCAAATACGAGGAAAAACTTCTTTACAGTGAGGGTGACAGAGCCCTGGAACAGGCTGCCC
>JAOQGH010000001.1:84909030-84933682 GCA_025769975.1 Gallinago jamesoni
TGCTCTGGGCAATCCTGCTTTAGCAGGGGAGTTGGACTAGATGATCTCTAGAGGTCCCTTTCAATTCTGACAATTCCATGATTCCATGGTCTTCATTGCAGCACCAGTGCTATAACTCAGGTCCTCTTGTACCAAAAAAACAGGCATTTGCCACTTGAAAACCCTCATAGCATCTCCATTAATTATGATCAGCACGGGAACAATGCATCCCGTTTGCCAGTGCAGCCAGGGTATCTTAGCAGCCTCCAGCGTTCACTGGCATCATCTCCCACACAGCTCTGAGAGGGAATGAGACTTGCCTCTCAGAAGCAGCCCAATGTGGGAGGAAGAAGAGATTTATTGTTCCCTGGAATAGGGTCAAGGCCTCTGATCTTGGCTTCTCTTGAGAAAGCAAAGTGAAAACAGAGGGATCTTTCAAACGTGACCTTTTAGGTTGTGCTTGCTATTAGTGAGTTACAAAATATTTATGCGCTTACCTCCTGTAATGAAACTGAGAGAGTAGACTCCTGGTTTTGGTCCTCTGACTCACATCTATGTCACTCACACAGTCTTAACAGAGCATCCAGCTCCCTAATGGCCTACTTGGCAATCCGCTTCAGTCAGAGACTGTCCCCACCCGAAGCCCCTGCCTCCCCTCAGCTTAGAACCAGTTTCTCCAGAGATCTTTTGCCAGGGGTGCCCAACCTCTATACTTGGATGTCTTCAAAAGGATACCACCACATCGTATCAACCCCTGCATTGCAAGCACAGTATAGGCTCCACTGCCTGCTCTTGTCAGCCTAAATATAGTTACATCCCTCACATGCTATGAGGAGAACAATGGGATGAAGGTAAATTGAGGGGAGGTTCCTTCCATGCCTTTTTTCCCATGAACAGGCACATCTATGTGTTTAAGTGCAAACAGAAAAAACTCTCTGAACTGCTTGGATCTGAGCTAGCAACCGTCCTTTCCGTGCAAGTGGGGCACCAAGCATGAGATATTATGTTTTAACATGTCCGGAATATTGCTAGCTCCTGCCAAGGCTGCCTCAGCAGACAAGGGGGATATGTGGACTTCAACATGCTGATCTTACCACAGTTTACAATGCTGATATTTAAGTAATCATGTCAGGATGTTAAGCAGAAGACTTTGCTTGGATGACAGTAGTAATTCTCTGTTCTCAGGCTGCTCCTCACTATTCTCTGGAGAGTCACATGAACATTTATTTCAGCATCTGTTGCACTCCTGCCAGTCACAATTGCTTGAAACAATATGCATATATATATATATATATATACACACACATATATATGTGCATGTGTGTACATATATATATATGCATGTGCATAAATAGTACATACAGCTTTATAAAGCAGGTATGACTGTGGGATGAGAAAGTAGTTTTGTAGGGGTGCACAATGAATGCCATGATCTTCCAGTGCAACTGAAGTTTCCAGTCCCGGCCTCAGAAACGTTTTTTCTTGAGTTCAGGAAAAGTCATATACTTCTCAAGCACAGCAATTGCACTGTGCAGCACTACAGTAACTGGGGAGGAAGGAGGAATTTTTCTCTTGTTTTGCTGTATACCTTTGCAAATGATGGCTGGTAGGCTAGGAATAGGTCTGTTTGAGCTATGAGGTCTTGTCTGGGCCGGTCAAATTTGTCTATACGTGCTCAGAACTGCTCTGAATGAGCAGGCAGCCTTGCTGCATGTCTTGCTGTGATCACTGCCTGGCTCAGTCCACCTCTCAGGGCTCCTAACAACTCAGGACTGTGGGGGGACTGCAACTGAAGTGGCAAGCAGCAACAGGGCAGGGAAAAATGAGGAGGGACACCTAAACCATCAAGAGAGCTCATATCTAATACCAGCTCTTCCACTGATGTACTGTGAGGGCCCACTTCATTTCACTGTGCCTCAGTTTCCCTGTTAATTAAATGGAGATAATAATACACCTCTCACAGGACCAACGTGGTTAGAGATCAGTCGATATCTTTAAAGTGCAGTAAAATACACAGATAAAAGGTTCTGCAGAAGAGCATTGTTAAAAGTCCACAGTGAAACCCCACAAAACCTCCTGAACTGAGCCCTCTTGTCAACCTGGATATTTTCACTGCACCTTTGAAGATGAAACTCTGCCGCTTATGCTACTTTGCTCCAATTCAGTAGGTTTTAAGAGGCCACAGGGGGACCTGTTAGAGTTAAAATGGATTGAAATTGTCTTTGAGCCTCTAGAATAATGAGTATTTCCCTTTCTTTACGTTTTTGGATCCAGATGAGATGCCGTTCAGTTGCTGTCATTCTGCCAACATACGCCTTTCTATTGCATTGAAACTTGAACTCCTAGGGTCAGGCATCTGCAAGCAGATGAACATTTTTTTGGAAGTACATTAAGCAAAAGAAACTTAGGTAGGAAATTTTAATTACTTTTAAATTCTAAGCTACATTTTGTTCTCCCCCATTATAAACCATTTTGATTCTGCATTACACAGATGCTGGCTATTCTTACTATCTACATTAAGGTGATGATCTTCTTAATGTCTGGACACATTTCATGATTATTATTATTTCATATCTCAGCAGTGCCAAAAGGAGAGGAGAGAACATTAAGATGCTCGACTAAGGTCTGATTCCCAGGCCTGGCACAGACTTTCTGTGTGAACTTTGGCGTGCCGCTATGTGGCCTGTCTTTCTGCTTCATTTTCTCATCTCTGAAATGACACTTCCTCGTTTCATGGGGTCAGTGCATTCATTGGCACAGGTTGGGTCTTACAAATACTACACAAAGGGAATGGCTCTGGTCCATACCTAGTTGTGTGAGATGCTGTACAGGTATCCATGAGGCTGTGCCCATGCCTTGCAGGGCTTCAAGTCAATGTAATGGTTACCTACCAAAGGCACGTGAAGAAGAGGGAAAGATGCCAATCTTTTGTACTGAAGGTGAGACTAAGTTAAAAAAACACTGGGAAGCACTACGATAGGAACAAGAATGAAGCACTAGAAAAGACTGCTTGGAAGCTCTGTGGGGTCTCTTTCTCCACAGAGCTTGAAGGACAATTCCTATCTGAACTGCCACAGTTGCAGGGGATTCTGCTCCTGGACAGGAGGAGAGTCTAGAAATCTTCCTATGTGCCTTCCAGCTACATTTTTTAATGCTTGATGACCACAGAGGTTCCCTCTAGAAGTGGAACTAAGACAGAATTCTTTTCAATTTTTTTTTTCTTATTTGTGGAATACTAAAATATTTTAGGAGGAGGTGTGAGCTCCTATAGGAATCACATGTTTGGCAGGCTGCCCTGTCACATAAGTAAAGCTTCTGAATGAAGGTGGCTTTCCTAGTCATCTTTGGAGGGTCTTTTGAAACAAGTCTCTGATCTGTCCTCCATCTTCTGTGGTGTTCCCTGATCTAGACAGCCCTGCTTTGAGCTGTGTGTTGAACAAAATGATCTGCAATGGTCCCCTTCCAATTTAAATTAATCTATGAGCCTACATTCACTTTGCTGCTGGGAAATCTGAGGGGACAATGCAGACTCAACCCTATCTATTATACAGAGAAGCAAACCAAGGAGGCTCTGTCTGTACTACAGAATTGTAGAAAGGCTGATTGGAAGGGACCTCTGGAGACCACATAATCCAGTTTCCCTGGGACCATCACCAACACTAGATCAGGTCAGCCATAGCCTTGAAAACCTCCAAGAATATAGATCCCACAACCTGATCTGTTCTGCAACTTGGTTGCTGGAAGAAGGCTTGCAAAAAATCATTAAGCATGCTCTCTATTTGACATCTTACATGAACAAACTCCACTGCTGGGAGCCTTCTCTTAGCCAAAAGTCCTCCTTTCTGCAATCTTCCCATGACTTCCCAGTTCAAATCTAGGATTAGCCTTGATAATCTGTGCTGAAGGGAATTATTTCTTGCTGGTGAAAGCAAGAGAAGCCTATTTAAGACAGCTAGGCTGTTGCTCTCCTTGGGCTTGGAAAAGCTTGGCCAAAACAACAGAAAAATATGTGCTACAGTCTTTTGAGATTATCTGGATTTTTTTCCTCCTTGCCCCAATGTCCGGTTTCTGTATGAGAAAGCCAGTGCTTGTTGCCCCTGGAGAACTCACACATTGACATTTTCAGTCAGCCAAGTCTTCCCACTGCAGTCTCATGAAACGTGCCCTTGTTGGCAGCAGGTTACAGGCTTCCACCTGCGAGCTGGGGGCTCACGGCAGATGGGTCTAAACTGCAAAGTTTGGTTTTGGATTCAGTTCTGGAACTGAACACTTTGAGCTGCAGTAAAAAGCAGGGTTTTAATTGGATCTTTTTTTTTTTTTTTCTTTTGCTACACTTTCAACTGAACTTGGCCTAATTTGGAGCTTAGCTCCCCATTGGCCAGATCTCTGGGTGAAATTTTGCAGGAAGTGACACAAATCTGGGGAAAAATAATTTCCTAACCAAATCAAAGTCAGACACAACTGAACAGATCCCAGAGAGAACCTATTGAGAGCTTAAAGGAGATTCAATTTGGACATACATGAATAGGTAAATAATAAGCTTGCCTTTCTCATGTAGGTATCTTGACTGTGCCTAAGCTTATGGGCAGGTTGGAGATCTCATGGTATTGAAAACTCAAGACTTCTGTATGCATCCTTACACTGTGAAATATGCCATGGTTTTTACAGCTCCTCTCCATTCTTCCTAGTATCTAAGCACGTATGCCTTTTTTTTTTTCTTTCCGTTCTGCAAGGCACAGGAGAAAACAACACAGGCAAATTTTGCAAAATCTATTTCAAGTCAGTAATTTGCTAAGTGCTCAGAGCTTGTCTCTTTTTTTTCTATGTTAAGTAATTTATAAATAAAAATAAATTCACACTCAGTCTAATATTTGCTTGTACTTGAATTCTATTGGCGAGATGTGTGAAAATTGCCTGATGGTTGAGATCACCAGCAAAAGCAAAGTTACAGGGAGTAATTACGGATAGTATTATAGAACAGAAGGATAATTTGATCTAAAAATTCGATCTAATGCTCCTGTGTAGGGACATATTTCTCTGGGAGAGGAGTTTGTAAAACAAAAGAGAAAAAAATAGTATGGATGTGAGCTGGGGAAAAGCAATTATTCTCTCATAATATGGGAACACAGTGTGCCTGGCTCAGGAGAGGTATGAAATACAGGACAAAGAAGGGGCTGCAACGAGCTTTTATGTGTCCCAACAGCATTACTCAGGAAGGTTATTCAAAATGTACAAGGAAGACACAAGCTTCTGCACCCAGTGGGGCAAAACATATATGTGAGGAAGGACACAGAGCACTGTGTGAGAGGAAGGTGTGTTGATGTTTTAGTGGTGAACATAAAGGAGGAGGTCTAGGACTCATCTGAACTGCTTGAGGTCTCTGCCTTGTCCACGATACAGATCAAAGAGGGCAAGAAGTTGCCAGGGTTGTGAGACAGGGGCCAAAAGGACCTGGCTTTTGGCATCCCCTGAAGCTCCTTGCAGGGCTTTGAGAGAAGGACAGAGGAGTAGAATTTCCTAGCTTTTGTCTTCTAAGCACTTCTCTGGGATACAGAAATGCTGTCAGAGGATATGCCTTTTACTTAAGCCCTGTTGCCCTCTTAAGATTCACCAGGGATGAGTCATGCTTTTCCCCACATGCTGACTGCAGTTCCCTCCCCTTTCTGTGTGTAGCCACTCACAGCAAGGCTGGCCTGTGGTCAACAGAGAAAGCATCTCCCATCATCTGCCCTTGTCTTGGTTTCATACCTCCCACTCAAAAATGGCAATCATCTTGTGCTAGATCTTGCCCCCATAAAGATGTGTACAAGGCATTACAAAATTAATAGTGCATCTGATTATTATTACCAGTAAATACCACTTTTTTGCCTGACCCCCAGCGTTGAGGGCAGCAGCTGTCCCAATGCACATCTATGCTTTAAACACCCAGAGAAGTGCCAGTTCCCCACAGGCACTCACCAGGTTAATGGCAATACGCAGCTGCGCTCACAGCTAACAAGATTTAAACACAGGCTAATGACTGCATGTTTTCACTTTAATCAACACACAAATCGCCCTTTTATTATTATGGTGTTTTTTTTTTTAACTCCAATTTAATTTATAATTGAATTATGCTCCAGACTGTAATTGTTGATATAATACACACCTCGAATTCCATGTTTGTGTAGTGCTTCACCCTAACCTTTCTGCAAGGGGCCCGAGTAGCACAGTGAGCAAGTCAGTGCACAGTGCTGGGTTCAACTCTTGATCTGAGCACTAGGGAAATGCATTTGATGGTCTCAGGCTGATCTGCCGGTGGACCCCTGTGCAGTTTCCATAGGTCCTTTTCTCCATGTCCCATGTTGGAAATCACGTCAGGAAAGAAAAAGATCATAGAATCATTCAGGTTGGGAAAGACCTTTAAGATCATGAGCTTTCGAGAATCCAGTTTGGTAGCTGAACATGCTAGCCACCCTCTCCTCCCTCGCCTTAATTTTGTTCCCCTCATTAAATGTCACCGTGCTGACAGCCAAGCTGTGGCAGGAGACTGTGCGAGTTCTCCTGACCCTGTTCAGTGCAGAAGAAGTATGCTAAGCATAAATTACTTTTCAGCAGAGAGGGCAATAATGGGGAGATAAGCAGATTCATAAGACACTGTTTGCCTGTGCCCTGATGTTCCAATTGCTCGAAGGCCGGTGGGTTTCTGCCTTCTCCTGAAGTCCATGGAAGTTGGACTTCACCTGTAACTAACGTGATCTCGAAGGCAATGTTCCCTTTAGTGTACATACAGGCAACGATGTTTCTGAATACGCTGCTTTGTCAAGGCACCTTAGCATTAGCCATGAGCAGCTAAAGTGTTGGAATATCATTTTTCTGTATGAGGCATTGAGTGATACTTGAACATCACATTAGTGAGAATGTGTTAAGTAATGAGGCTTTGAGGATATTTTTTTACTGGTGGAGACATAGCTGAGGACAGCTCTCAGTGTGGCAATGATTTAGCGTTCTTAGCAAAAAATGCAGAGCTGATGTGGGGAGCCCTGGGCTGCAAGAGCTGGAGGGCTGCAAGGCAGGGGCAATGGCAGGGGTGGTTGTGTGCAATCCAGGACTTGGGTAACAAAATACGGACATCTTGAATGTTCAGGCTTCCCAAATGGTAGGCCATTCCAGTTTTGAACTATGAGTAAAATTTACCCAGATGTTGTCAAGGGCCTAAGAGTGTAATTCCCGGGAGGACCCCACATTTCTTACTATGCTCAGACCCATCCTTTCTCAGCTGTGCGGTCAGCAGGCAGTGCCTCCCTGGCAAAGCTGGGATTGGCACCTGCTGAGTATACCTTGATATAATTGTCTAGCAGATCTCAGTAGATATCAGTTGAGGAACATTTAATAGCAAATTTCTGGTCTTTAGGTAAAACTAGCAAATGTGAATACACTTTAACTTTCATAGTCTGTAAATTCAGAAAGAAAAATATAAAGCAGAATCAAAGAGAATCACAGACTCCCTGGGAACTCTCCTAGCTAGGAGATCACTTCCCTTGCTCCCCACAAAGGATTGCTGTATGGGGTACATTGAAGTCTGATCAAGAGCTCTTGGCTGATACAAACGGATGCTGGGTACAAATGCTGTATTAATGTCTGACAAGAGAAGTGAACAGAAACTGCCCTAAGTATAGCCCCTGGCTGTATATGTGTGATGTTGGCTGCTCGATCCTTCTGGGTTACCAGCACAGATAGAAAGCTTCATTGAGTTGGCTGGTCAGCTGCTCTGGGAGGGGCTGAAACACATTCTGCATCCTGATGCAGGGTTAGGAGGGATGAGTTTGGCATTGCTCATCTCCTGGTGTCGTATCCCTGTTCCCAAGAATAGGACAGCTTCAAATCCCTCACTCCTCAAGGGCCCATGACTTGTTTCAAGACTAATGGAGAACCTGGAAAAATTGTTTCATGAGGACCAATGGACCTGGAAAAATGTCTGGGCATGGGAAAACATGAAGAATTATTCCACCAGAGCTGTCCCAGCCTTGGGACCTGCCTGGACTTCCCTGCTGGTGTCACTGCAGAAGTGGTTAATGGTGGAATTTCAGCTCACTGGTGACTTCCCCATGCTCCCTTATGAATACTCCTAGTGCATGTTAATGCACAATAGCTTATTCCGCTTTCAAACCTGCCTTACCTAAAGGCACTCGTGTTTTCTGGCAGGGTATCCATTAGGGAATGAATGAAGGGTGGTTAGTGTGCTATAAAAAATCACACCCTTGCTTATTGCACACTAACTTCACTTTATACGTGGAATATTCCAGAATGAAGAGTGTTTTCACTTTAATCAATGCACAAACTGCCATTTTATTATTATGGTTTATTTTTTTCTGATGTAATTTATGATTGAATTATGCTCCAGACTGGAGCATAAAAAATACTTTTATTCCAGTATAACTACTCCCCTTTGGAAGCAGAGTCATTATAATGGGATAAAGTCCATTTTATTCCAGAACAATGTAGTGCTCTCTACCGCCAGCAAAGGCCTGAATGTTGTAATTTATAAAGAGGGAAAAGTAAGGGTGAGAACAGGGGGAAAATTAAAGCAAGGATAGTTAACTGATAAAGGTCTTGAGAATATCATACACGTGAGGACTGAATATAGCCCATAGTGAGGAACACTAAACATCCACAAACTAAATAAAAATAATAAAATGCCTCCCGCCTTCCTCTCATACATCTTATGAGGTGGTAGAAGGGCTTGCAGAGAAAGGATTGATGTCTCTGGCTGGGAAGTGAATTATTCAAACTCTTGGCTGCAGGGAGCTCCTACAGTTATGAATCCTGGTCATCTTTGTGGTTGCCAAGGTAAAGGTAGCCTCCAGTTCTCCGCAGCAGAAGGGCACCCTTGGTGCTGTGTTCCCCTTTTTGCCTAAGGCCAGCTCCTTGTCTTCCAGGTCTTGATGCCACCCCAACTGGGTGCAGCAGAGGCTCCCTGAAGGTGAAAGATACCTGTGCTGCTGTTTGGGGCAGGGCAGTACAGGCATAGGGGGGATCTATTCCTCAAGCATCGATGTCAAGAGGTCTCCTGGGCAGTCACATATTCTGTGCTCCTCTCTGTAGGATCTGTTTTGGTCAATGCATTTAGCATTTGTAATGGTAACTCAAAATCCTGCCTCCAGGACTACCAAGATGCAATTAGGTCTAAGTAGCCTGCTGAAGTCTACGGCAAACCCCAAACCCCAGGTTTAACAGGACCTAAACAGATGCTTTTTACCCCTTAAAGCAGTGAAGCATTATTTTAACCAGAGGGCAGTTATAGTTAGCTAAATTCAGCTACTAAAGGAAATGCAATCACCTTCAATGTGCTTGTTTGTTAGTAACAGGCCAAACTGTCACATCTGTCACACCATTGCTGTGCTCTTGCGCTTCTTGGATAAGGACTTGGTGAGCTTTTAGGATGCAGCAATAGCAGAGAGGTGGGTTTTTTTTCTCTCCTGTCAATAATTCCCCACGTGGCAATCAATATGATCTCGCTGAGGGCCAGGACCTGTCTTTCAGAGATTTCACTTTGTGATGAAAAGGAGTGAAAAATGCTTTTTCTCCCTTATACTGTGAGGGACGGTATTCTTATCTCATACCCCTTCCCTGTACCCGCTCCTGGATCAGAGTGCATGAAACCATACAAATCCCAGGCACATGGCTCTGCTGTGCTGCTGGACTTGCCTGGAGAGAGGACAGAGAGCTTCTGGCCAGGGAAATATGAAGGGAAACCCAGTCTGCCTTTCTGGGGTGGGCTGGGATGAGGAAGCAGGTGGAGAGTCAGGGTTGTGCATAAGACTAATATCATGATGCTGTACCGAGTACCTGACATTCCTGGGAAACACTGGGGTGTGTGTGTGTCACGTGGGCATGTTGGTGGGGTGTAAGCATATCTCCTGCCACTGCTGCATACACAGCTCGAAGAATAGTCCACTCAGGCTGCAGTGCCAAGACATCCCATCTCACAGCACCAGGACAGGCTGCCCTCAAGCTGACCGTGTGGCTCCCTCACTGACCCCACACACACCTTCCAGAGGTGTGGAAAAGCCTGTCAAGACCACGCATATCCTCTTCTGGTGGTGCCGCTAAAGCTTGACACCAAAACAGCAGGATCATCTGACAGCAACCTGACTTGTTTCAGCTCAGCTTTTATTTGCAGGCGCGGGCATCCTGCACAGACAGTGTATGTGCAGTGTGATAAGGGTCTTTAGAGGGGCTCCGGAGAGATACGGACTGGTGTTCGCTCCAGGGTGGCTGTATAACTAGAGGTGGGCACCAGGGTGGCAAGGGGAATTTATGCGATGTGTCAGCTAGATACAATATCCTTCAAAATATATTGTCTGTTTCTCGAGCAGGGGTTAGTGTGGCTCATAAAACGTCTGGCTACACATAAGGAAAATAAGTATTAAAAGATTTAGGTATAAATTCTGGCAGTATCAAATAAATCCGGCTGCTCCTGCTAGGTAGACTCTGCCACGTTTGGGGAAGAGGAGTCTGTGGGATGACACCTTAACAGACCTTTCACTGCACTGTGAGGTATACTAAAAGCATCGACTCCAGCAGTGACCTGCCCCTCAGCCTGGGGGAGGCTGACCTCCTGCCTGCTGGGTCTGCTCCACCCCAGAGGTGGCAACATCTGGCAGATCTGCTTGCAAGCTGCCTGGGAAACCTTCATACAACCTTGAAGGCTGGGCAGACAGTGTCATTCTCAGATTAAGTCTCCTTCCTGGGAATGTGTGGCAGTTTTGGAAAGCTAAAGAAGCTCCTGCCTGGCTGCAGGCGCTGCTGCAGCTGAGTCCGAGTGGGAAAGACCCTGCCAGTTTTGCCTGCTTTTGAGAGCTCCTCTTTGGCTATTGTCAGTCATATTTCCTTTACAAATCTATTAGCTTTACCAGGCCCATTAAACGGCTATTAGGCTGCCCATTAGCAGATGCTGTTGATGGTTTCACGCAGAGGTCTCAGCATGGTCTCCTTCTTTGTAGGAGGCATGGAGAGAGAAGTGGGGTTAGGGAGCCTAGACTAGGGCTGTGAAAGAAAGGGGGGAAGGAGAAAAGCCACTGCCTCTACCAACTTCCCTTCCCACAAAAGGGAGAGGGCTCTTGGAGGGTATGTGTGTGTGGCAATTGGAAATAAGGCTGAACCAAACCAAGTAAATTCTGGGTCAGGTCTGGTTGCTTGTGCAGCAGTGGAAGGACCACGGTCCCTCACATAATGGCTGCCATCAGGTTGCCCACCTCCCTTTGGTACCAACATCACCTCAGAAATGCAATTAAAAGACCCAGAAAACCAGGATAACTGTTTGCGGTATAGGAAGCTCCTGGAGAACTCAAGAGAAGCATCTAAGAGCTGGTACTCCAGACCACAGGCTCTGCCCACCTGCCAGGCGACTGGCTTGACAGCTGCACGGCCATTCTGGGCTCTTTGCAGCACTGGGACTAGTCCAAGCGTGCATGGCCCATGCTGGCGTCAGAACAGCTTTCATCGTGAGCACAAATCACGCAATTATCCCAGCCTCCGTCCGCTCCGCATTGCCACCTCTTGGCCTCGGATCTTGGTGGCTCAGGTCACCTGAAATCAGCTAAGTCCTCCCTGTGGGCGTCTAGGGAGGCAGAGCAAGCCCTCCTTCCTTACACCCCAATTGCAAGGCACGGTGCCCTGGTGCATAAGGGGCAGAGACATAGACTTAGATGGGCATACAAGGGGAATGCAGCAGTGTCTGCAAGGTGGGAGTAATAATTATGCTTCAAAAAGTGGTGGGAATTGGACTAGAGGTGGCCACATTCTGAAAGTAATAGTCCTGCAGATACTTATGTATGACTGAGAAAACACTGTGTGGATTTATATCACAAAGCTCTGCCAATACCCCTGATCCTACCCTGCAGCATCCTCTCCAATTCCACTTCTTCTTATCTTTCCCTAATATGCATATGTGCACACACAAAGAGTTTTGCCAAAGCACCCTCTGTCCTGACCCTCTTCCCTGGCAGCTATAGTGGTTCTGGGTATCCCCGAAGTCTGAGCAGAGTCAGGCAATCATACTGAATTGTATTTAGTGGAGCCAGGTTATTGTGATGCTGAAAAATGAGGACAAGATTGAGGCCATCAAGCTCATTTTTATTGTTCGTTGGAACTCCAGATGTGAAAGCTAATGGATTTGGATTGGTTGCTAGCAGCAAAGCTTCATCAAAGATATTTTTTTCCTAAGGGCATTCAGCGCAATTCACTGATTGATTGGAGGCTTCAGACAGTTTGAATGTGGATCTGTGTTTGGGCTGGATCGGGCGCTCAAGAGGAAATCCAGCCTGCTGCCTTCAGGCTTGCACAGGAATACTGCAGCCTCAGCTCTAGTAGGCTGGGAAGCTCTCAACGAAGAGAGGGGTTTTTGCAGGTTTGCTTTGTTACCTTGCTAGGTTTAGGCAACTGGGGAAAGTGGAAGGCAGCCAAATCCCGGGACTAGCCAAAAGGGCTTCCCCAACGGAAGCTTTTCTTACAGGATAAAGGTACAAAAAATGGTCTTGTGCAGAGGGACAGAGTAGGCTGCAAGGAGAGGAGTACAGAAAGATGCAGAGAAGTGTCACCTGCAGGGAAAGTGGAGATGGCTCTGTGGAGGAGATGCTGAGCTGTCTGGAAGATGCTGAAGACTCTGCAGAGGAGGTGTAAAGGTTTAGGTAGGCCAGAAGGGCTAGAGATAGGTATCAAGATGGATTCTGTATGTGAGATGGTAAAGATTTGTGGGGGTCACAAAGACTTAACTGTGACTCAGGCAAAACATATGCTACCAGAGTTTCTCATTATAGTTTTACAACTTTTACTAAAAATCCTTCCCTCTCCATCAGGAAGCCAGATGAGTTACAGATCTGCATGTGCCTGTCAGGTGCCTGCTGCTGCCACACCAGCCTGTCTTCTGTTGGCATTCATTTGGGTAGTTTGCTTCTTTGTCTGCAGCACAAGTAGTTAATCACATGGAGAACCTAATTAGGTGGTAACGAACCCAGGTGTCTTACTTCTCTCTGTGTAATAGGACATCTGCCACTGCTCCAAGAGCACTTTACAATGACTGACTAACAATGGCTGTAATGTACGGTCATGAAGAGAGAACAGCTTCCTTTAGTGCCTCAGCTAGGATGTGGTTAGTTGAGAAAGCCTGAATTCCCAGTGGCCTAGCCCTGTGCCCAAAACTGTGGGTGTCCTGCTGCCAATAAAAGGGGGAGCCCAATCCCAAACGGTGGAGGCAAGAGAGATGCAGGGGAGGCACAGGGTCTCTTATGGAACAGGTCTGGGGAGCGCTGGCTGAGGTCATGCTTCATGGTGGTCTGTACAGGAGCTTACTATTACCCACTAGCACAACTTCGGTGTGTCTCAGGCACGCAGGCACACCTCTGTTGAATTAGACCATGTGATGCAGACCTTCTAGGGGATTTATGCTTTTATACCCATAACAGGAGGGCAGACGACACTCAATTCACTGCGGAGTTCAAGAGGTGCAGAAAGATGGTACCTGGTCTGACAGAAAACCAAACAGCAAACTTACCTTGTCAAAATGCTTTGGACAAATTTGTTCCAACAGAGTGAACTTATACCAGCTCAGCAGTTCATCTGACATGCCTGCAGAGCCTTTGATCCAGTCCTAATAGCCCCAGGATCAGATTTACTGCATAGTCCAACTATGACTCCCACATGCACAAAATGGTCTGATTTTTTCTGCCTGGCACCCAGGTGGGCTGGTGGGGCTGTCACCAAATTCCGGTGAGCTACTTGCAAGGGACTGCTGGATGCTGTCTGCTTCTGTGTTGTGGCCAAATCTTGCTATATGTACTGTGTTCTCAGTAAGATTGAGCAAATCGTTCACAGCTAATAATCTGGCAGATGCATTTCACTTCTCCCTCTGTCTGAGGAAGGAGATTATAATTTTCTCAAAGCAGTGCCTTCAGCTTTTATCTGCAAATGCATTAGTTTTCCAGCCTGCTGTTTAAATCGAGCCGTGTCACTGTGTTGTGGCTGGGTGACAGTCACACTAGGTTGCCTCTGCTCCTGCCCTTCGTCTCCCTCCCCACTTAACTGGAGGAGTGCAAATCTGGCTACCAGGGCAAATGCTCACAGAAAGAAAAAAGAAATCCACGGTTTCATTTTGCATTAGTCCTTGTGCACATTAAGGTAGGCTTTTTATCCCCAGAGTAGTTCTGGGAGCTAAACCTTCCCATGTGTCGTCACAAGAGGCCCCGTGTCCTACCCCAGCAAACAGCTAAAGCTAGTGCGTGAGAAGGAGACATCAATTCTAATTGTGTGGCATTACACCATGACAAGGTGTAGGATGTTTCTTCCTGACCCAGGCTGCTGATCGGCAAAAGCCCTGAAGCATGAGGATTAATAAGTCTACCAACATCTATCTTAACTAGCATAATTGAGAAAGCTGTTTCTATTCGTACTACTGTCTACTTCCATCCTTTTTGGAATGTGCCGAACCATATCACTCTAACCGAACAGGATACAAATCCGTTTAGCAAATCCATAGCTCCTTCCCTAACCACACGCAAATACTTTCTCCTTATCTTGCTGACAAAAGTGCTGTGGAAGGAGAAGTACAATGGGGCATACTCCGTGTGTGTACCTCCCTCAGGCAAGGAAGGAATTTTGCAACACGCTTCAATGAGATGTTTGAAATCCCTCTTGTTTAAATTGTCCCAAATTTGTTGGTGCTTAATCAAAGTTAAGCCACATTCTAGGCTTTTCTCCTTCCTTTTCAGCAACTAAGGAAATTTCATGCTCATGAAGCTCAGTGACTAATAGCAGTTAATAGCATAGCAGCAGATGGCATACGAGCTCTGTTAGCTTCTATGCTGGCTGAGCCAGTGCCCCCCACAAAGCAGTCCTGCTGTTTCCATCCATAGGCCCATACCCAGCTCTTCCAGTGCCTCCCTCCTGCCTTGCAGCGCCCTCCCTCCCCAACCCCACCATATCTCCCAGCCCAGGACTCCCCATGCCAATGCTGCCAGAGTCCTCTCGGGTCCCCCAGCCCCTGCGGGTCTCCCAGCCCAGGGCTGCCCCCCCATCCCAGCTTCACCAGTGCCCCCCCTCCTGCCCTACAGCACCCCTTGCTAATCTCCCTTTGTTTTCCTTAGCTCACTTACTCCTTGCCAAGACACCTCAGTTGTGTACATTGTGATTTTACTGAAGATACCAGCAAAGGCCCCTCATCAGCTATTCTGGCTTTGTGACTACAGAACCAGCAAATGATAAGGTCTCTCCTATTTCATAAACATAAATGTCATGGGTCTTACTCTGCAGCTGTTCTGAACTCCGCACTTACTTTGAAACCAATGGGAGCTCTGTGCTCAAAGCAGCTCCCGAATAATCAGGGTCTGTCAGCTCTATAATGTCACAAAATATTCCATGTGTGCAAATATTTGGATTATTATTTATTGGGTGTCAACAAAGTGCAAATATCATCGTGCCCCAGAGATACATTACAACTTTCCAGGGTGGGAGGATGGGGGAGAGCACTGTATGCTTGTAAAATAGCCACATGCCTGATGCCAGCACTGAACACTGATGATAATACCCACTGCTTTTCAAGTCCTTTCCATCAGAGGATTTAAAAACCGTTCATGAATTAAGGCTGACATTTTCATTTAGAGGTGGTGGGTGGGTGGAGGCAGTACATCTCTAATTTGAGGCACTCTGGCTCTTATTTCCAGAAAAACTGCTGTCTGTAGCTTCCATTTGAAATTGGAAGCCTTCGGCAAAACTAAGAAGATAACTCCCAGAGCCACTTCCTTGAGACTTGCGAGGACTTGTGCTGTAACCAGTTAGCTGCTCCTCCTGTCTCTTTTGTTGGCTGATGCTGTTTAACCACACCTTTCCCAAAAGTTACAAAAGGCCACCAAGGCCTTGCCTGTGTGTTGCTTGATGGAGTTGCATGCTGAAGACACCTGAGGCTCTTGGTTCTGCTTCCTGCAACTAGTATTGGCCTCACAATCTTGTTAAGCGTTGCTGGCTCTGCCTCAAAGCTTGAAAACTCAGGACATTGCTAGAGAAGGTGATTTATAAGTCAGTGACGGATGCAGTTGGGTAACTCAATTGTCTTTGCTCACATAGTTGGATTCCCATTCCAGAACCTTCTTTCATGGCAAGTGACGCTTGTTGATCCGTGAGACTAGTTTTTCACTTCTTATTCTTAATGTGAGGCAATGAGATGTGAATATGAAAGCAAACATCAGCTATGCCGAGAAGAACTTGACCTTTCTATTCTTATCAGTTGCAAGTTGATTTTGAGATTGCTCTCTTTCTCTCTTTATTTATTTTTTTTTTTAAAGTGCTGGCACTTTCCGTATCCAGAAGGAAATATTTTATTAGAAAGATTAGTGTCTTGGATGCCCTGTGGCATCCTCCAGCCAGCAACAAAGCACATCACAAATTAAAAATGGAGAGTACCCCCCCCCCCGCCAGGGAGCATAGAAATGGAACCAGTAGGATTTTTTTTTTTAACTTCTTCAGGGTCCACATGCTTTTTCAATGTCTGGACTGTTATCGATTCTTATAGCTCTATGTCTTCAGGCCCTGCTGTCTGTCATGTGCAATGCACATCATACACTGTTGGTAAGCAAACAGCTTCAGTTTTATTGGAAGCTCCCACAGATGTTTTTGCTAAACCATAGCATCAGAAGACTCAGAACTAACTCAGCTGAAAGTCCAGGTGTTTCAGAGGTGAGAGGAAGATCTCTAATGTGTCTGCCCTGGAAGGTTAGAGATATAACAGCTTCCAGCTGTTACTTGGAGTTTATGCAGCAGAGCTTGTGCACTCCTTATCTGCTTCAATGCAAAGTCAGGCAGCTTCAGTGAAGGTTTTCCTGTGCAGGATTTGAAGCAGGGAGACACCAATGACCAGCTCCTATGACCCAGCTGAGGAGACTCTATCCTCTACTAAAAATGAGTAACCTGGTAACTTGAAACACTTTACTAGATTTCATAGTGGGTATTTCTCTGTGCCTTCAGCACCACCTTACATGCTCTTCAAATTAAGCCAAAACTAAACCCATTACTGCCAACTTCATGGTGCAAGGTAATGAAAGAGTGGAATTAATGGAGAGAGAAACTGAAAGCTTGCCACAGTCTTATGCATTTCCTTCAACTTGATGGCTCAGTGGGTAAAGATGTGAAAAATAATTCAGTGCAACTTGGAGTTTGCCCAACCAACAGACCTAAGACCTGAGAAGACAGATAATTGCACTGGGACATTCCAGAGGAAGAGATTTGCATGACTGGCTCTACTACCCCTCTCGTATCATGATTCGTGGTAAGTTTTCTCCTACCCCATCTTACCTCATAGAGGTGGAAAAGGATTTTCACTGAAAATAAAAAGTGCAGCATGACAAGTTTTGGATTTTGGTGGCGACTGAAAGATAATGCTATTATGTAGGCAGCCATAATAATAATAATTAGTATTATTATTCTGAGAGAAGAATAATTTTTTCTCAGCAGGAGGCAAGTCGGCCAAGCTAAATTCAATCTCTCCTAAGGGATTCCAGGAAATTGCCTCAAATTCCTTGACTCTTGCTTTCATTTTTATACTGGACGCTGTTCAGGAAGTACATGGTTACAGCCATGCCTGTATTTTTAACCCTTAGACTTAGAGGATGGCACACTATATTCAAGGACAGGGCAAAGCTGTTCTTTCCCTGCATGCATTATTTCACTGCCTGCCCTTCCTCTGGGTGTGCTATCCAGCTGCTCCATCCCTCTCTTTACAGCTCCTCTGCAGACAGCTCTGTTGCGGCTGGCAGATGCCCTCTTTCCCCTCTTTCCCCTCCTCCCCCCCCCCCCCCCCCACCCCGCCTTTTTCCCATCCAAGTTTGTATGGTGATATTTTTATAGCTTGAAACACTATAGTGCTGCCAGTCCATCGATTAGTAAAGTGCCCACATGAGCCTGCCTACAAGCTCTCCTGGGAATGTTTTGCTGTGAAATCTGCTCCCTGCTCTCATTGGCACCTGGCTGCCGTTTCCTCGGAGCTGCAGTCAGGAGGCGTCAGAGATCTGGAGCAAATCTTCATTTCACACCCACTACAGCCAGCCTCAAATCTGAGAGTGAAGTGGACACAAGGGGATATGAGAGAAATAGCCTAGGCAAGAGTTTACGTGTATGTGTACAATGGTCTTTGGAAGCTGGTACCAAGTCTACAAACTTTAAAGCTGTTATCACCTGGGGATGTCACTAAGTATGTTGTTGTTACTTGATCCAGGTATTTGAGAAAGCCATGAAAGAGAGCAATGCCATCATTTTTGAGCCACAAATAATCTATCAATAAAACAGAGGTTGTTAAGGAAACTTTTTTTCAAGGAACAATGATCATTCATTTAGGCACAACTAAGGACTTGAAATGGATCAACTTGAAACACTGCAGCTTAAAATAAAATATCTTTAAATAGAAAAAAAACCCAGATAAATAATCCAGTAGCCAGTACCAGTTCATTTTCCAGGAAGTGTATGAAAAACAGGCAAGTATAGAGAAATTATTTCTTTGGGATGTGCTTCTAGCCTCTAGGGATTGACAATTTATGGACTACCTGTGTCAGACAGTGTTCAACCCACTGAACAGATACTCCATATTTTTTAGCTCCACTTGAAGAGTTTGTCTAATCCCTTTTATGGTGGCTTTTCTCACGAACATAGGATAAGATCCTTCCTCTGAAACATCACACTTCTCTATTTATTTGTTGTGGCTAGTTGACAGATTGTGGGTGTCTCAACAGCCTTGGAAAATAGAAAAAAACAGAAAGTATTGTTTTCCTCCAGTGAAATGTAAACCTGATTAGCATTCTGAGAATCCAAGTTGGGGATTTTTTTATTATCCCCAGCCTCTGTTACACGTGTCAGACACCTCTGGGGATGCTGCTGGACAACGCTCTATTCTTTCACTGGGCTATTGACTACATGCCAAATAAGATTTCTCTCCAATCGAACACTTCTGAAGATTTAGACACTGTCTCTGTCACAATTGGTGGTGTCTAGTAAAACAACTCAGTTCATTTCCTACACCTTGCCTGGATCACTGGGGAAGGCAACTTTGTGAGACTATTAACACCCCATAAAAGTATTTTCTTAGCTTTAAAGCACTCTGCGCTGAAACGTCAGCA
The DNA here is from genome assembly GCA_025769975.1 of Gallinago jamesoni. Taxonomy (NCBI): domain Eukaryota; kingdom Metazoa; phylum Chordata; class Aves; order Charadriiformes; family Scolopacidae; genus Gallinago; species Gallinago jamesoni. The sequence goes on from JAOQGH010000001.1 coordinate 84,928,143, forward strand.
GCATCATGGTGATGGGCTGCCTGAAGGCTGCTGTTGTGAGCATAGCGCTCTGCTGACCCTTTGCAAAACAAAGCAAAGAGACAGCACCAGAAAAGCAAAGCTTCAGGGCGGTACTGAAAATATCTTGTAGAGGTGTGAGGAGTACAGTTCCCATGGCCTTGACAAAACACAGACACACTTGCTATACCTGCACTTACAGAGAATAGCATGCTAAGCTCATCACCTCCTAAATTTTATGTCCTGATCTATCAAGTTTTATGACACAAAGATGATTATTTGCATAATAATGTGGCCTATAGAAATGAAGTAATTCTCTGTCTACTGTAGGATGATACTCTTCCTTCATATTGTTCAATAAATATCTGGCTTTGGTTCTCCAGCACAAGCTGGGCTTGTGCTGCAAATACCGTGACTTGATTAAGCACAGTGGAGCTTTGCTGAATTAAGTGACATTTGCATCAGCTCCCAAGGCCATGAAAAGTTGCATCAGTTGAAGGGTTACTGGGATCTGACAGCTGTGTGGTTACCTCTGTTCATTACCAAACTGTCTTTGGTACCAGCAGCCATGGTACAGCATATCCTTCAGTGCTGCCTTGTAATCTCTTGGGTATTTTGGAGATACTTGGCTCTCAATGAGCTCTGTGTTGCACTGACTTAATTGGTAGATGAAAACTAATATGGGCATGCCTGTATGTGTTGTTATTACACCTTCAGTGGTGCAATAATGATATAATCGCACCTACAGGGGAGTGTAGTTAAACCAGCACTTGCTGTGGGTGGAGATTTTTTCCATCATTTCACACTTGGTGTGGACTATGTTAATTAGCCAAAGGCCGTTTCTGTGAGACTGGGCTCTAAGCTGCCAGGTTGGGAAAGTGTATAGACCATACTGACCACTGAACCAATTGTTTTTTTACTAGCATGTGAAGTCCATAGAGGTGGGAACTGTCACTGACTGCTGTGTTTAGGCTAATGGTGTTACTCATGACGATGGGAGCCATGTTCCTTTGATTTTTTACAAATTCATAAATTGAAATGGCATGTCTCTGAGTGTGACAGGAAGCCTTTATTCGTACAGTTTGGAAGTCACCCTGTATTGGACATTTTTGATGCGTTGTAGGAGATGCTGTTTCTGTGGACACTGATGGTGGCTGGAAGGGCATCTTTCTTTGTTTCTATACTGACTACTGAAAGAATGCTGAGACATCAGATCAAGAGCCTTCACCTGGCCCGTGTTACCTGATAAGTTCCAGCAACAGAATAATGGACCCAAAAGGTGTAGAAAAAGCAGAGGAGAGAGAGCACAGGAGTTTTAGGCCTCCTGGTTTAGCTCTTCATCAGTATTTCCTCAATTTTCATCATTTGCACTGCAAAAGAATGCAAAGCATTTATGAGTTGTTTCTCGCTAGTTAACACTTGGTACTCACTTTTTTCCGTAGCCTAATATAAACCATACACGAATGTGTGTTCCTGTCTCAGGTACTTGCTGTCAGTTGCACTTACATGACCAATTATGTCTGAGTTAGCAATCTTGTTCCTTTAATGTGTGCCAATGAACACTGGTGAAAATAGCCTCCAAAATGTTGAAAGCTGCTGCAAAACCAAAGGCAAGCATCTTCTCCTTGTCCTGTGGATAATGACGAAAAATAGCAGACCTTTATTACAAGAGAGAGTCACTGAAATAGAATCTCCAATGGTAAGGGCAGAGACTCCCTGGAGCAGATCATGAAAAGAGGGAGCAGTCTCCACCACTAGTGTTTTCTTAAGAACATAGACAAGTATGGTAAGAATGGTTAGGATATCGGAAAGGACTACGATCTTGTGATGTCCCCTTCAGCTTTGTTATCGATGGTACTATGCAGTGCTTCATACCACTTCTCTGATCTTTTTTTTTTTCCCTCCCTTCTATTGCTTCCTTGCTGTTCAGTCTGAGTCTGGCCAACACTGAAAATGGAGTTATTTCCTGGGCTGAAGCCATGTTAGCAGCAAACTGTCCTTGTAATAGGAGAGAGCCAGTGGGAAGGAGCAAGAGTGAGGAAGCCAGATGTTCTCTCAAGCCAGTGACATGAGCCAATATCCACTGGCTGAGAGCATGAGCTGTCCATGTGTCCTGCCTGCAGCATCAGGCAGAAGCTTCTGTTGTCTTCCACCCCCTTGGGCATGCTTGCTACGGCTGTCACAAATCCAGCACAAATCTCAACACATACCACAGCAGAGCAGCTGTTTCAGACTGAACTGCCTCTTCTGTGCCCCCTCAGGGGCTATTTTGGGGGTGGATCCTCAGGTCCACTCTACACCAGCTCTGGGTTTGTCCCTCAAGGGTAGCTACCAATAAACCTGTAAGGATGGTTCTTTTTCTGCTGGGGGAAATGAAAATGGACTCAGCACAAGGAAACCAACTGGGATGAGAGCAGAATTGGCCCAAACAGCTCTGGCTTAAAAGAGGCAGCAGCATAGAGAGGAAGGGGTGGCAGCAGGGGGAGGGAGGACTGGAGAGGGGAGATAGTCAAGTGTATATAGAAGAGTGAAGAATGAGCGCCAGCACCAGCTCCTTTTTCTGAGTGATTTTGACAGTGAGGCGCCATGGCCTTCATTGACCTCAGCTCTTATCGTCCTGGGGATGATGTGACCTTCTTGCTTCCTTGGTTTAAAATGCTTTTTTATTCTATCAGTGACCCATTCCTTCTCCCCACCCCCAACTCATTTTTTCCTTTTACAGCATGTTAACGAGCAAAGTGCTTATGCAAATGAGAGGCAGAAACAATCGCTTTGAATAAGGAAGGAAATTGTCAGGGTAGAGACAGACTCCAACTTCACTCCAATGAGTGTCTCTCTACTTTGACACTCATGACGGCCTTTACACTACATCTGAACCCACAATGTTTTTTATTTATGTGCCATAATATTAACACTGATACCTGACTTATTGGTAATACTTTTATACTACTTCATATTCCAATAGAATTGTACAAACATTAGCACCAATTTTCACTTTCTTGCTGTACAAAGATAACCCAAAGGGGAGAAGGGTTTCATCTCTCCCTAGCTTGCTATCTCTATGCAAATTTTGTGTCCATTTCTAATTGTTCATTTAGAAAAGTGATTTTATGCTGTTTTATCAAGCACCCTTATTGTGGATGTAGTCACACTAACATAAAAGTGCTGGAAAGCTGTGTAGCTTAGTCAAACTGGACTATTACTTGTATGCAAATAGAAATGATCCTGCCTTAAGGGGCTGTTCTGTTTTCTCCAGCATTAAAGCAATGTATATGCTAGTGTGAGCAAATATTTAGAAATGTCAGAGGTGTTCTGGCTAGTATTGCCCCATTTTAGTAGAAGAAAACCTCAAGGATATTTACTGTAAGCATTGCAGGATATAGAAGTGAATTCTTTAAGAAAGGTTTTCCTGTTACCAAGATGTTAACTAGATCCTGAAATCAAATGTGATTTTGTCAATACTTGCTTAGGAAAAAGGGCATGTAGAAAAAATAGGATGTTTGTATGAAGCCTAGAAGAACTAGCAGAACATAGGGTAGTGTTTAGGTAAATCAAGGCTCATTTGTTTTCATTTGACTACAGGAGTTATCCTTATAGTTCACAGCATGGATACAGGGACATTTCTTTCTTTTAACAGTAGAGTCTCTAAAGTACCTCCTGGCTGTGTGGAGGACAGAAACAGGCTGAAAAAGGGAGGTAAGAAAAGGCTTTATTTCAGGTCAAAAGAAATGTCTGCATCATGAAAGCTGTAGCTTCATGAAGAAGAAGAAAGCAGCTTCTTCAGGACTTTTCCATCCAGTATCTTGACAGCAAAATCTGGGGCAACTCAATGCATCCTTTATATGAGGGCTTCTGAAAACAAATATAATGGATGTCATGTGGCTCCTGTCCTCCTTGTCCTATAGTATCCAATATAGAACTATATCTATAGGCGGGTATAAATGGGCAGGAGTAATGACTTAGGGTTCATTGAGAGTCTCACCCCTGCCCAGAAATTCCTACTTTATTGCTGTCATTTGAATTTTGCCTTATTGTCTCATATGAAGATGTAATTCATTCACTTCTTCAGCTTTCCAGGGCAGATGAGGCCTGAACATCTAATCTAAACATTAGTTCTGTGAAACTGAAGAATTTTAGTCTCCTACAGATTTGTGTCTCAAGACTGGGGCTCTTTAACCTGAAGAGAAGGCTGAGGGGAGACCTTATCTATGTTTACAAGTTCCTAAAGGGTGGGTTGAAGGAAGATGGAGCTGGACTCTTTTCAGTGGTTTCCAGTGATAGGAGAAGGGGCAACGGGCTCAAGCTGGAACAGAGGAAGTTCCATTCAAATACGAGGAAAAACTTCTTTACAGTGAGGGTGACAGAGCCCTGGAACAGGCTGCCCAGGGAGGTCGTGGAGTCCCCTTCTCTGGAGATTTTCAAGACCCACCTGGATGCAGTCCTGAGTGATGTGCTCTGGGCAATCCTGCTTTAGCAGGGGAGTTGGACTAGATGATCTCTAGAGGTTCCTTCCAACTCTGACAATTCTGTGATTCCATGACTGAGCCCCCACGTAGGTCCTCCAGTGTTTGTTAAGTGGCAAGCACACACAACAGCTGTTCTGTCCATAAAGACATTAAAAGGCCCTCCTCTACCTGTCTGGCTTTTTGCACAAAACTGTTCAGAGTTTAATGTCTTTGAGACTTGTGCTCCTCTGTCAAGCAGGGCTGAAACTGGCCAATTGACTTGATGGCTACTGGGAGAGACTCACATACGGACAGTACATGACATGATCCAAAGAAAATCAGGATAACATTAAACAGAAATAGATGCTGTTTGCAGATGACCAGGATCATCTTTGATCAGTCACCTTTTCTGGTGGGGAGTGCCTTAGGATCTTTGGGATGGCAGCGTGGGGAGAGGTTGTGCTGACAGGACACACAGGGGTGCAGAGGTTACACTGCAGGTTCACCTTGCAGTCCTTGTTGCCCAGAAGAGCATATCCTCACACGTGAAGTGAGTGTTCACCAGTGGGTGATGAACACTGGATCTTGCATGGGATTCACGGTGTGTTTAATTAATTAATGTATGGCAGCACTAGTTTTAGGGATAAGCTGTTTCATCCTATTGCTTCCAACTAAGTACACTTGGTCTTTGTAGCCTGTTCACTTCTGTGTTGTCCAGCTGATTTTACATGTCTGCAGCGGCAGCTAGGACTTTAACCATTTTCCTTTGACTAGCTTAATGAGATTGCTGAAAAGAGTTGGTAAAGCTTCCGATAAGCCTTTTGATTTTTGTTTTTATTTTCTAGGCCTTATGTGAATCAGCCCTTTTGAATTCAGCCACTAACACCTGGAAAGAGGCCACCAGCACTCGGGGGTTGACAACGTTATTAATGCCAGTCATTATTTGTGAGAACACAAACCTGGCTCACATGAAGCATGAGGATTCCCACTGTTTCAAAGGAGATGGCGGTACCTGCTGTACGCAGATAAACCCCCCTACCCCAAAGGCTGGGCCCCCCCCCCCCTCTGGTTGAGCATTCTCTTTTGATCAAAGCTGTG
>JAOQGH010000001.1:84936633-85020239 GCA_025769975.1 Gallinago jamesoni
TTTAATGTGGTTGGACTCGATGATCTCAAAGGTCCCTTCCAACCACTAAGATTCTGTGATTCTGTGATTCTGTAATTTTAATCGAGACATGGCTGTAGCTCCTACAGCTGTACCTGAGTTAGATATGCATTTGCCAGCTCACATACTGCTCGCTCATGGCAGCTGCAACACAGAGGTCAGGGCAGACTGAAAAACCTACCCGTGAAATGGTGCACACTCCGTTCTGCACTGCCATGACTCTGCTACACACAGCGGAGACAGAATTCAGTCCAATGCACAGGTAGTAGCAAACCCTCAAGGGAATTTAGACTAAAATGAGTTTTTGGCATTTGGGTAACTTAGTCATGCCAGAGTGGGTATTTTTGCTGGAGAGTTAACTGCTTGTGTCTTGCCTTCGCTTCTCTATCCACAGCATCATGGAGTTAGGGCCATTGTAGTCCATCTCATCTCGCCATGTTAAAAAATAAGCAGTCTTAAAACCTCTCCCCTCAATCATTTAAAATTGTATGCAGCTCTTGGAAAAATAACCAGTCTGAAGATATGATAGCTGCAGATAGGGAGTCTGCTATACCTTCTAAGTAAAATATTAGTATAGTACATGCAAGTATTTGGCCCTGGGCTTTTCCAGCTTTGCTTAACATGGCTTTCTTTAATCATGCACTCCTTCAAGGCTTTCCTACAGACCTGCAGTCACCTGCAAAAAGAATATATTATGCAGAGGCAGGGTAATAGGGAATGAGAGGAGAGGAAGAGCTTTATGAAACTGGCCTGGAACAATTAAATTCAACCGATTGACAGAGCAGGCAAGATGAGTTGACAGTAGAAAGATAACCTGTTTGTAAATGCAGCCCCATTTTATCTTCCCACCAATTAAATTAAGTTCTCCTTGGCCTTCAGATAAAAAAAAAACAAAAACAACAAACCTAAATAAACACTGTTATGCTGCATACATCTTAATACTTCTAATCTTCTGACTAGCAGAGCAAAAAATTAATATCTTCCTGCCTTAGTAAGAGGGAAAACAGATGCTATGGGGAGGAGGAAATGGGAGAGGATGAGCAACCCAAGGTTTAAGTTTGCCTGTCTACACGCGCATGCACACACTCACACAGAGTCAAAAATAGCTTTGTGAAAGGATTTTTTTTAACCTCATTGTAATAATGCACATGAGTACACCAAAAAGGAAAGCAATAAAAATGCAGCACTTTAACTCAGCGACCCCAGGCAAAAGCATCAGTCTGGCTTCAGCAGGTTTGTCCCACTGTAAAAACCAAAGGGCAAAAAAAGCCTTTGGTGTGCTTTAGCTTGAGGATTAAAGCACACGCGTTGGCAGCTCCACAGAAAATCTATGCCTTTCTTTCTCTGCGAAGACATGAAGCAAATAAGTTGGGAGCCATGTCCTCTCCTACCACTGCTGCCAGCAGCCTCAGGCAGCCGAGTTACAACCCAGAGCAATTCCAGTGGTGCCAGCAGGGCTGTCCAGTGCAACACTGCACGCCCGTGGTCTGTGCCCAGCCAGAGTAAAATCGGGGCAGCAGCCCATCTGATGAACCGGGTGCAAGGCCACGGAGGAGAGAGATGCTCCAGGAGTCCCAGTGCAGAAGATGTCCTTCAGGTGAAGGATGCCCTCAAAGTCTGGGCTTTTCCCAATCCCCTCAGCATTTGTCTCCCTTCCAGCCTTCCCTCTTATGAGGAAAGGCTGAGGGAGCTGGGGTTGTTTAGTTTGAGGAAGAGGAGTCTGGAGACCTTATCATGTTTTATAACTACCTGAAGGGGGGATGTAGAGAGGCAGAGGTCGGTCTCCAAAGTCACAGGAGATAGGACAAGGGGCAATGGCCTCAAGTTGTGCCAGGGGAGGTTTAGATTGGATATTAGGAAACATTTCTTCACAGAGAGGGTTATCGGGCATTGGAATGGGCTGCCCAGGGAAGTGGTTGAGGCACCATCCCTGGTGGTGTTCGAAAGACGGGTTGACGTAGTCCTTAGGAATATGTTTTAGTGCTTTTTGTCAGGCTTAGGTTGATGGTTGGACTAGATGATCTTTAAGGTTCCTTCCAACCTAGACAATTCTATGATTCTATGATTCTGTGATATGCTACCGAGTGAGTGATTGGCAGGCCTTGGTGCTGGAGGAATGTCTGATCGTCATGCTGCTGTTGGAGCCCAACATTTCCACAGGCAGAAGGGGAAACGAAGCTGATGAAGATTGCATGATCAGAGGGAGGGAGAGAGATGGGGCAATGGCTGTTCCCCTCACAGCAGAGAGGCAAACACACACACATGCCCAGGAGATTCTTACAGCATCAGCAAATGTGTCTCCAGCTTTGTTTCCCCTCTCCCTACCCAGCCCCCTTACAACACATCCCAATGCTCTGTGCTGCTGACTGTGGCTCACTGGACACCAAAGCACTCGGATTTTTCTTCCAGGGTGTCAGGAAATGCTTCCTGCTTTTCCCCACTCTCACTCCCAGGCTTAGATCTCCAACGGGAGAGGTAAGATGTTTCCAGTCCGCCCCCTTTGCCTTAGAGGTGCCCTATTCCACTGCAGAGCTTGTATCACAGGGACACGTTGTCAAGCAAGCCCCCGCACCATGGCTTAGCTCAGTGGCTGCTGCTGTCGACGCACGGACACTGCTAATGCACAAAACCAGTGCAAAACCAGTGTGTCAGGCTGGTGGGGCTGGGTCTCCACTGCATCAGACCTGTGCAATCAGAGCAGCAGGGGCTCCTCCTCATCCCGAACCAATGTTGAAGACAAGTGCAACTTGCGGTCGTACCACGGCCCCACACTGCTCAGGCAGTGTAACGAAACCTGGCAATGAGAAATAATCGTCCCCTCAGGATGCTGCCTGTGCAAATGGAGCTCTGGGGGATTGGGGCAGCAGCACACTGCAACGAAGCCAAGTTCCTCTTCTCAGGAACCAACAAGTCTGGAAACCACTTTATCCTATCCCTTGCCTCTCCTCCATTGTGTCAGGCATAGGAATGCAGCAATTAAAAGTCATAATACCCTAGTACCAGTCTGTCCATTCAAGTCTGACAGGACCAAATGCCCTGTTCATTACTAGAAGCAGCAAAAAAAAACTGTGGACCTGGGATCTAGTTTAGACTGTTGGACACATCATTTCCCTTTTCAGTACCAGCTTTCTCAGACACAAAATAAGGAATTTACCATCATTCATAATATTCCTTTAATTTATGCTGTTGAGCATCACATTTTCTCTGCAAACAGCTGGCTAGTTTAAAGCAACTCTGAGGCTCCTGCACGCTGCAGCAGGTTGTTTGGTAATGAAGAATTATAACTACAGATAATAAATGTTTCGTGCTCTCTTTGGATGCAACTGTCAAACTGGACAGAACTGCGTTTGGTTTACTCCCTCTTGTGAAAAAATAAAAAAAGAGTTAGCTTACAAATTTCAGTAAGGGGGAAGTTTGGCTTCACTCATTAAGATGTCTCCTGGTTTCATTTTAGCCTACTATCCTTAAATAGTCTGTCTTGGATCAGGCTATTGCTACCTTAGCTTTTCATATGGAGACACTTTCTGTAGTTCTGAATGAAAACTCTTCATTTCTTTTGGGTTTATGTATGATTCCTATATTTTTTTCTCCTTGAAATGTATTTTCAACATGGACCTGATCCACAAGTGTTACTTTTGCATCCCAAATTCCTAAGCACCTCACCATGCTTGTTCACAGGTGAACACTGTCAGAAGAGGAAAATCATGTGTGGGAAGGTGATTTTTAGAAGCACTCTAGATCAGTTTTATTTTCTTTTCATTGCCATTGATGATAAAATGCCACTTCCTGACTTCAGGGGGAAACAGAACTGAGTTAAAGTGTTTTGAAAATCCCATTCACTATGCAAAAAATCTGTAGTAGTAGATCCCCAAGGTGAAGATTTTATTCACCCAAGACAGGAAGTTCAGAAACAAAATTAACTACTGAAATAAACAAAAGATATTTCAGATAACTAAAACTAGAAAGCTTTTTTTAAAGCAAATTCCCACTGTTTCCTATCCTGTCGTTTGTTTGTTTACTGTATTTCCCTCCTTTGAACAATATAACTAAACTAGTGATTTTTTTATTTGACTTTTCCATGCCCTTTCAATCTAAAATGTTCCTATTTTACATTAAAATAGAAAAAAAAAAAGTAAAAAGGTCTTAGTTGAAGAGATCAAAACATCTGTGTCCCCTGTGACATCTACATGTTTCTGCCTCACAGAATGACTGCAGTTCTGTAGGCAGAGAGAAACCTTGGAAACCCAAAATTTACCACAAGCAAGACAATTTCATAAGCTGGCTGTATAAACAAGCACACCTTTTAATATTTTCAGTTCTTGCATCTAGTTGTGTTAGCTATGCAGTACATCAAGAGAAATGAAGCACTGTGCAGTAAGCTACGTCGTAGGTTTGCTGTGCGTTAACTGCTCTGTGGCAGCTTATTTTGTGCTTGCACTTACCTCATTGTAGATGTGATCCTGCCACTGAGGCTACCACCGATTACCGATTACCTACTGCAATATTAATCCACACCAGGTAGCTAGACCAGCTATTCATGGGATGGGTTGAGAAGCAGAGCACTTCTTCAGGGATGGAGGCAGTAATTATAGACCGAGATCTTCTTCTGCTTCTACCTTCTGTCCCTTCTTCAAGCTTCCGTCTTGTCTCAGGCTGTCTCTATTTCAGTTAAGTCTTTTTTTGCATGGGACTGTTCTTTCTGTTCAGATAAGCTTTCAAAGTTTTAACCCACTGCTCAGCTGCTGTGTTTTGTAAAGTCTGTGTCTGAAAGCGAAAATCCCAGTGTGGTAACTACCTCCCTTTTGGTGCAACTCTTTGACTCTGGAGCCACAGAGGCTCAGAGGGGCTGTAGCTTTTTTTGCCTGTGTGACTGTAGTAGCGGAGATACTTCGCAAATTCTTACAATGAATGCATCTGATTTCCTTACGCATTGTGCTTCATGCATATGTCTATGTATTCACACACACACACGTAAGTTCTTTTGGAGATGTGATCACAAATTCTTCTGTTTACACAGAAACCTCAAAATGCTGCACATACATGCATAGAAGATTATAGGAAGCATTTGCATTATTTGTCAAGTAGTGTGTTTTATTGCTCAGTGCTGTGTGACCAGGCAATAAAAAACTTTGCCTTTTGTGTGATTCAGATCTTTCCCTTCTGTCTGCACATGTTCATCTATTTTTATTTTTGTTTTGTTTGGAGGGTGACATAACATTTAATATTATTCTTACAAAGTAACGGTGCTGGAGAGTATTTTTCAGATGCTGCCTCCTCTATTTCCATTCTGAAATCTGTTTATTTTTCTTCAGAAAACAGGGATGGATTTAGGAAATTAATTCCAGAACAAATAAAACTGGATAAAGGTTCAGTAGGTGCTGGTAATGTAAACAGGGAGGAGAGCCTGCAAGGTGCAAATAGCTTTTCTCACTGCCCATCCCATGCAGGATGTAGCAGCCTTACGTGAAGTGGGCAGGACACAAGCTTTAGTTCTGTCCAACTGCACCTCAATTAAAAGTGTTCTCCTGCAAGTGGGTGGGGCTTTTTTATGACCTGTTGGACAGGAGAAATAGGATGGAGCTAGTAAAATGGGAAGGGACTCCTTTGGGAAGTATGTTTTGGATGCTCTAGTGCTTCTTTTCTTTGATCCTAGGGGCTCCTAATAGCTTTAGAGATGTGATTGTTCTGGGAGACTATCATGTCCTTTGCTGCTGCCTGGGAAAGCACGCCTCTTGCCCTTCCCACAAACAGCATTGCAATGATTTCCCTTCTGAGTGCTGCGGCTAAGTGAATTACATGGAATGAGATTTCCTCTTGTCTCTAGATAAAGCTGGGTGACCGAGTGTAAAATTGAGAGAACCTTTCTTTCCCAATCTATCACTGCCCTCCCTCAGTCCTCTCCGTTGTGTACCTGCGGGGCCTGATTCACTGCAGTTTAAAGTGGTGTGAAGACAGTGTAAAAGAGAGACTGCCAGCTTCTTAGCGTGAGATCTTGGTCTGTCCCACCGAGGTGGCTGTTGCTTGCTGAAGCTGCAGCCCAAAGGACTGCAGGTTTGTTCTGCCTTTGTTTTTTCTGTTTCACCTGTGCAGCAGGTCTCATCATGCTTTCCCTGAGCAGAAGGCTGAGCCCATAACGCACACAGACAAAGCTGTGAAGCCTCTGGCTCCTTATGCAAGGTCCACGCGGTCTTGGTACCTGCTTCACAGCTGTGTTCAGGCTCCATGTCAGTAACAGCCCCTCTCCAGTGAAAGCAGTTAAGCCTCTGATTGCTGTAAACTTCTCTAAGACCTGATCCTACCTGCTCTTAAGGTCTGATCCTTCTCCTAAGAGAAGGGCAATTGGTGGGATGTGCATCACGCTAGCAGCTAGGAATAAAAGCTGGTTCTCTCTCACCCAGTTAATCTAGAGGTCATTGAACCAGCGTTAGAAATGGATGAGCTAAAGCTTGTAAGGAAAGTGGCTACGATTGCTGTATGGCTGGAAGGAGGAGTGAACATGCAGGAGCATTGGGCACTGGAGTAGCACGGGAGCTTCCTAAACTAAGCCTCTGCTTCCACCGCAGGTAAGCGGAGGTTTGTAACAAGTTGCTGTGTTACAGAGTCTTCAGCAGTAAAACCACCCTGACCATGGGGGGTCAGAGAAATGACCTCTTTCCAATCCAGGAATGTAACGTGATCTTTAGTTTGCCTGTGGAAACTCTCCTGAAACAACTCTTACTCTCTCACCCCAGAGGCCGGTTTTCGAGCAGTATGTGTGAGCAGTTAAAACTGGCGTGACAGGGGGCAGCAGCTTGTGACCTTTCTGAGTGAAAGGAAGAAAGGTCTGAGACAAGCCCAAACTTCCAAAACTATCTTTGCCGTCTGACCGCACAGGGTTTATTTGTGCAGGGTTTGAGATTCTTCTGCAGGTATCCCTTCCAGGCTAACACAGTGGAAATTACAAAACTGAAATCTGCAGTTGATGGTAAAGACCCTGCTCTCTGCATAAACAATGACTGCAAAAACATAAGCTTTTTTTTTGTTGTTGTTAATAATTGCTTTCTAAAAAGATGATTAGATGTATGAAGCGGCTTTATAAGTGCTCCCACTGGAACAGGGATGGGGAAGGTGGATAACTTGCCTGTTGGCTTGTAGTCATCACCTGAGAGTCTGGGGCATTTTAACTGCTGCTTTTCTGTCTGGCTGTTCTAGGGCAGCCCCATCCTCTGAGTAATGCTGCTGGCAGTGGTCTGATCTCAGAAGCAGGAGGGCTATGATAGTTGCTGTTCACCTCCCTACATGTTAAGTGACCTAGAAGGAAGATGTTTCCTTTTTCTAAGAGACTTTCTGCCAATGCCTAGTATGATGAATATACTTGTTAAGTATTAGACTGTGAGACAGAAAGGAGAGATGGCAGCTTCTGAAACTGAAGCAAAGCTTCAAGCCTCTGTCAAGGTGTTTTCATCTTTCCTGCTTTTTAAGCTAGAGAAAATTATAACATTTTCCTCATGACTACGAGGCTCATACATCTAACTATCTCAAATGCTATGAATATACTGTCAATGGCTGGATGACAGTGTTTGGCAATACTGTCTCAAATTGTTCATGCTGCTTTGCCCTTCTCTGAGCATTGGGTTGGGAAGGATAAAGTGATGGAGGGGTGGTGGCAGCACAGGAGCTGCTTAGGCTAGCCTTGCTGGTGCCCATTGCCTCTTCCTAGAGCATTTGGGTCAGAAGGAGACACAAGTAAAGACCCTTAGGATATGGAGAAAACAGGTGTTAAGAGTTTCCTTTGTGAGTCTGGTTCTTAAGCTTTTGGCTGACTATGGTGTTTGGTCACAGTTTAACTCCAGATCCATTTACATTGAAAATCAAAGCCTATAAACCATGGAATGATGGCTTTGGCTGTGTCTCTTTTTTTGCCTTGGAAACATGATGAATGTTATCATATAATGTTGCCTGGACAGTGGTACTCCTGAGAATCCAAAAAAAAAAAAATTATAGGTGGTCTCAGCTGCTGTTAAGTAACTCACTGTTTCTCTGAAGATAAGAACTCAATAGCCCACGGTAGGGGACAGAAACCAGCTGTGGTCACTAGGAGCCAAAAGAGCTATATATACCCTGTCCTGGAGGAATAGAATTGATGGCAGCAATAAAAAGTGTTTGGCAGCTCCCTGGTCATCACAAATACTTGTTGCAAGTAATTCTAGCTTTTCCTGTGCTCTGTGTTCCAGAAGAACAGAATTGTTCCTTTCTCCTCTGAGAAATTGAGATCAGCGTGGCAGCAGCATGACTGACTAGCTTCAGGGTGGTTCTTGGTGTGTGAAGATAAGGTCTTTACCTCAGAGTAAATCTGGCAACTCCCAAATTGAAGAGATTACTGTGCAAGGAAGAAAGGCTCTGATGAAGAGAGAGATGCCTTTTTTGGGGTTTAAGTGGAGGTAGGTAGGGATGGCAACAAATGGCTCCAAAGCGCGTAGAAGCATAGTAAAAGACTCTGAAGAATTGAAAGAAATGTTGCCATCATACATTCCCTTAGAAATAAGGTGAGGGTTAGGCAAAACACACAATTGCCTTGACTTAGGTTTTTGTCTCTTCTCTGGAATATCTTATGATAACCTCTTGGATCAAAGGAAAATATGACTTTCGATGAAAAGAGACTGAAATGCTTGCTGAGCCTACTGTGTGCCGTGTCAGCTACAACACCTGTAGCAGAGAAACACTTGCAAATGTTGTGAGCACTTCTTTGGGGACCTTCTTTGCACTTGAAACAAAAAAATGTAGATACTTGTCAGGATAAGGATGATAAGAACAAGGGTGGTCTATAGCTCTCTGCAAACGACAAGCATACTTCATCCTGGAAATCAAGCTGGTGTAACTCCTTGTTGTCTCTAGTGGTAGGTGCTGCAAAGAGCAGTCCATGCAGTGCTGTTCTACCCTTGCTGCCTTGCACCGTGTTACTTTTCCTCTTGGGCAGGACTTAAAGAAAAGGATTCTGTATGACCCAGGGGACTGGGCTACTTTGTATCGCTATAGGAACACAGGTGGCTTGGAATGAAAATGATAAGGACCGTCAGTAACAGGGGGGAAGAACAGAATGAGTTTCACAATTAGCTATTCACAAGGTCCCATGGAGCACAATACCAAGGCCTAACCATGAGAGATCTTCAGTCTTTGAAGTAGTTCTGCAGATGCCTTGATGTAAAGCTTGCCACTTTCTCAAGCCACTTCACTTGCCACTTCAAGTGAAACATCTGGAGGAAGCATTTGTGACCAATTTAGTACTGTGTGCAATAGAAACAAAATGCCATTATCTCAAAAAGCCATTAACAGTCTATGTCCTTCATCATGAGAAGCTTGTCTTAGATAGCTCTAGAACATCACTAAAGGGTGCATGAATTAAAATGACTTGTTTCTACTATTTCTGTTGTACAAGCAGTCTTTTAGTTTTTCTAAGACAACTGTGTGACCCTTGTGGTGGCTGCAGCTAGACAGTATTCCTAACTAACTTAACAAAAATGACAATCAAAAAAACTCCACCAAAATCCCCCACCCTTCAGGATTAATTCCTAAAAGGCTTGTCTTCTATGAAAGCAAATTACAGCTACTCAAATGTTCTTTCCCCTCCTGCCCTAAGCAGGCTTGCAACTAGGATTTGAAATGCAGAGACCTCATTTCCTTTGAACTTCATGTTCATTCAGTAAATATCTGGTTCAATATCCTTCTGGAAGGTAGTAATGAATATAATATCTAGTGATTGAAATTGTGGACGAAAGCACTCTCCTATTCCCACAACTTGAGTAATGTCAAGTCTCTCTAAAATGGGAAAGGAGTAGAATAAACTACTGGTTTTCAGTGAAAACCAAACCAAGCAAAACCTGTACTTAAGTTACCTGCTGGCCTCAGCCATTTCCAAAAAGGTCAAATAAGAACTGAGTTGTCCCCCTTATGCTGACCCTGTAATGAAACATCCAGGCAGAAGACCTCTGGGTTTGCCTTTACCATAAGGTAATGTTGCCTTACTGAGTGTTTTAGTCTCAGTGCCTTAGTTCTGAATGTGGTAGAGCAGGGGCATTTAACTACAATACACAAAGTGCAATCCCTGAGATGTTGGTTATTCTGGTGTGATCTTCCTCCCCCGGTCCATCCTGCCTTCTAAACCATGGAAATATTCTTCCATTGAAACTGATGGATATCGCATATACAATTCAAATTTTTTTTTTGGCAAAAAAATTTGTTATCTTTCTGATAGCCTTCTAGACCTTAGTCCAGTATGTCATTAAGTGAGACAATTTCACCAGAACCAGCTGTGGTAAGCCTGACATCATTTTGCCCTTTGCTACTGAGCATTGGCAGCACCTGCAAACTTCAGGGATGATGAACAAGAAACTTCTTTAACATGTGCCAGACTTGGCAGACTCAGTATGTTGTTGGCTGCAGCTGCTAGTTAAACTCCTGGTCCTATGGTGTATAACTTATCCTAATAGAAAAAAATTTCTGTCCTGAAGACCTGCAGGCAATTAACACTCCCTCTCTTGAAACCTACTGTAGGAATGTAGCCTGATTGCTTGTTGGCTAGTTATAGGAAACACTAAATTGTCTGAAGGGAAGCGATGTGTGTGTAAAACAGGTACCTGAGAAAGGGGGAAGCCAAAGTTGGCTCTGCTCTCCTTCTTCCTGACCAAAAGGATCTATGAGGAGAGGACAGGTGGCAGCTCTCAAGTGATGACTTACAAGAACTGCCTGCTGTCCTCCATGACAACTCAGTGTACAACTGATGGTGACTTTTCTGTGGCCTTTACAGGGATGATTGTGTCACCACTAACCTGAACTCATTGCATCTAAGCAGGAGGCATGGTGAGAGCTGCTGCGAGCCACCAGAAATAACGCCTTTGTTCAGTAACAATTCCCTCTGCTGCTGGAACCATATTCAGGGTAGGAAGGGATTGGTGAAAGTTTTTCTATAAAATCTTAACTCTTATATTCAAGGTAATCTAGGTTTGGAGTAAGCCATATTAAATACGATCAGTCTCCCTTGAGAAAGGCACTAAAATAGATTCTTGCCTCTTTCAGATATTTAAGATTAAAAAAGATCAGATGAGTGAAAGAAATACAGCAGAATCACCTTTATCTTTTGCAGCTATACTTCTTAACTTAAATGGGAATGAATATTTTTCCTTAAGTCTGTGGCTTGGGCTCTAGTGAGACTGTCATGAAAGCGTCCCCTTTCATTTTTCTTTCCACGCCCTCCCCGTGTCACTAGACATTCAGGGATGGATGCTTGTGAGGGGCTTTGAATTTCCATCTGAAGCTGTGTTTTTTTGACACTTCGGTACTGCTTATTTCTGCTTCCTCCTGTGCAGGAGGCTGGAGACCACAGAACATGAGAATCAGCTGGTGGCAGACAGCAATGCGAGATGCCAGAACACTGGGACTGTTGCACAGCATAGCATTTTTAGATAATTTATTGGAAGACTTGTACAGCAGAGGCATTACGATAGATGATTCTCCCCTTCTGAGGATGTAAAGAGTTCAGATGACTTGACAAACTTTTTTTCTCTGTAAGTTTCTTCTGAAAAGTTCTTAACTGTTAGCACTTTGGCTCTGGTGGATTCTACCTTCCAGCAGGTTTTTAATGGACTGGTAAGCTTCATCTAATCTAAAGCTCTTCCACCACCTGCATAAGGCTTGCTGCTCTGGCTGTAAAAAAATGCCTATACAGAAACTGATGGTGTTTAGTAGAACACTTCGAATATTTCTACAGTAACTTTTGTTTTTTTCTGGGGCAAGTGACATAGCTCTAGACAAACTCTGTGCTTCCTTGTCACTTATGATATCATAGAGGTGCACCAAACTCCTCTGCAGGAATTCTGTGGAGCTCTGGGTTGAAAACAGCCTGAGGAATTTCCTAAATTTAAAATCAGATCTTTAAGACTATCCTTGGACTTCTATCTATTGATCCTTGCTGTTTTCATGTCAGTGTTTCAAATGCCTGAAACCCTCCCAGTTGCCCCTCACACACCCCCTCCCCCTCAGTTTTAGTCCATCCTGAGTTATCTGCTAAAGGTTAGGGCTCATCTGAGCTTTGGCAAATGATGAAATAATGTGCTATTTAAGTGTTAATGTGGGGGTAATAGCCCATGTGGATTCACTTCAGTTCCTCCTGCTTCCTTCCTCCTAGGTTTACTTTCAGTGTGGTGCATCAGCCTGTGTCACAGATGCTATGAAATCCTGCATACCTCACTGACCTCCTTAGAGGTAAAAGCACTTTTTTTTTTTTTTTTTTTTTTAGGCAGTACAAAAATGGGAGGCACCAGGCACCAGCACTCTTATGTAGTGAAGGTGTGGCTTCAAATGCTTTGTGCCCTGAAATTCAGGGTATCAGCTCAGACAGTGGGTGTAGTTAAATCTGTGCACGGATTTCTTAAGCCATACATACTCTGCCAAAAGCTGATTGTTAACTATGTATCTCTGTGCTTATACTAGCCTTACAGCAACTTTTTCTGAATTTTCTGGAGCCTCTATGATTGAAGACTAGACACGGGGTTGTACTGAATTTTAGGCAGCCACTATATCCTTTAAGAATGAAATGGCATTAAAGTCTTAAGGTCTTAAATTTAGACCATTCAGTCTAAAATGTGAGATGGTGTGGAAAGTCATGGATATTTGCAAAGGCCCATACATAAACAGAAGAGCTTAACTAATTGGTGGGTTTAGTTGGTCCTTTTTGAGGACCAGTACTCCTAACCAACTGACTGGAAGAAGAAGGAATGGCTGAGCCCATCTGTGCTCTGCCTTCTATTTCACATCAGGATCGATCTAGGTCCCTCTTAGGGAAACTCTGGCATACCCTATCACTCACCATGGGATCACTTAATGATATCTCCAATTTCTTGTGTTCCTCCTGAAGCTGCAGCAAACTGTGGGGATTGAAAAGCGTTATAGCTGGGGTTAACTTGCAAGTTCCTTATAATAAGTCTGCATGGGCTGTTATTACAAGAGCTCTCCCTCTTGAGCCAAGTGAGTTAAGTAACCAGAAGTCCTCCCATAGTAGAATTCTACTTTAATACTGACTTCAGGGTGGATACTTACGAAAGGTTGACCTCGAGAGATATTAACCAATATTTTTAACATTAGTGCCATCCTGGGGAGCAGAAGAATGATCCTCTGTCTCCTGTTGCAGTTCTGGCCTTCATTAGAAGGCTTCTGTTACCAGCTTTCCTAGTGGCTTATGTTGGTCTAGAAGTAAGCATTGCTTAGGCATTGCTTTTTCTTCTGGATTATCTGAAGCAAAGGCTTTAGTTCTGATACCTGCAGTGCCTGAAGTCCCATCTGACCAAAGCTCTGACATTCTTTGAATTGCTCTTGCTACCTTGTACGTGAAGACTTTTTAAAGTGCTTAGAACATTAAAAATATTTTTAGGGGACATGATGATTCTGTAGACAAAGTATGCTCATCTGATCTGCATGAATATAGAATGAATTCTCGTGTTTTTCTTTTCCTGCCTCTCCTTTAACCAGACATTTTTGGCCCTAATTCTGTAGCCTCCTTCGTCTTTTCCCCCCTTTTTCAAGACTCCTTCTCTCCTACATCCTTTAAAGTGCATTTTCATTCTACAGAGACTTCTATCCTCATTTGCTCTGACAGTCGAGGATCCTTGCTGGTCTATTAATTTAATATTTATGAATATTAGCTGAAAGGGCTCCAATCTCTTACCACCAACCTGTTCCTTGGTCAGGACAAGGGGCAAAGTCTTGCCTGCTGTGATCATTAAGTATTTCTTCTAAGACTTGGGTAAGTCCATAACAAGTCAACTGTCTGCAGGGCGTGATACCATTTACTTGTGTCTGGGGAATTTAAGACTCAGTGTGAAGCCTATTTGCACACTTTGAATATTGACCCCTGCTTATAAAATAGGACACAATTTTTATGCAGCGCTTAAGAAGTGCAGAAGAATTAAATACTTTCTTCTTCCACTTCACCCTTTCTCTCCTGTCCAATCCTGCTTCTTCGGGGAGTATCTCAAAATGTTGCCTTGAAACAAGCACTGAAAAATGGAAAGATTTCAGGTACTAACCTGGAACCTGAAGTCAAATGCAGAATGGGAGGACAGTGTTACACCTGTGTTATTTCCTAATAGTTAAGTCATGGTATTTAATATGTGCAGTTGAGTTTGAGCTGTACCCTGTAATTGTAAAGGTATGGAATATACTACATGTGCTTACAGAAATGTGATGTAGACAAGACAGGTCCCAGAACTTCTGAAGGGAAGTTGGAAAATAAAAGATGTCACAGCTCCTGAGTATGAAGCAGGTGGGAAGAAAGGAGTAGCTCCTCTTAGAGCAATGATGATGTTTGTTCCTGAAGTTTATACTAGATCCTAAGCACTTTTGCTGTCTGTACTTTGGAGGCAGATGAGTTGCACTTTAGTTTGAGTAGGTGACGTAAGACATGTTTGTGTAAGTGCGTAGACAACTCCTACAGTCTTTTGTAGCCTTTTGACCATGTGTTTGCTTCAACTTGGAGAAGTCCGGGTACTGTTTCTCCCACAAGGTTAACCTCAATTTGGAAAAAAAACAACAATTATGCTAAGACACTGAACCTATAATAGCAACAGAATGTCTTGCTATTTGTACGCTAGCAGTTGAGTATGATTGTCTTGTTGCAAGTCAAGGCACATGTGAGTAGTTACAGTGACACTGAATGATCATCCTGTGGCCTAGTGATATTAGTTCCACTGCACTGCAACCCTTCTCTATTCCTTCCATGCTGGTTTTAGACTACAGTACTACTTTAGCTACTTGACAATGACTGAGAAGGTTGGGAAGATCGGTTTGGGATTCAAAGGATTTTGATCAAGTGGAGATGTTGTCCAAAATGAACCAGATGGAATTCAAGACAAGTGTAGAGATTTGCTCTCAGGAAGGAGAAATCAAATGTGTGAATAGAAATGGGAATGACTCTCTCAGCAGCAGGGCTAAGGAAGACCTGTTGGATTAAATGATCTGCAAATGGCAAGAGTCTTATTCCAGCTTCAAAGGAAAAAATGAGGGAGGAAAGAAACAGTCCTGAAGGAATGATTAGAGAAATGCTTGTATATAGGGAAGGAGGGCTGGACTTCTAATGAGGCGTTAGCTGGAGCATTTTGCTCAGCATTGGTAACAGCTCTGGAGAAATGGGCTCTAGGGAAAAGGAACATTGTGAGGACTGCCTCTCAGAGGAAGCACTAAAATACGGAGAGGTGGTAATATGAGGGCTCATTTATTTGGGGGAAAGAGAATGTTAAGTAACTTACCCTCTGTGTGAGTGAGGAGAATGAAGTAAGGGCAGAAAAGTCACTCTAAGAAGGCATTAAAATCATCCTCACATTTTTTAGGTGGTTGGGTAGGGATCTTCAGAAATAACCAAGGTAGGGCTGTCTCTGCTTCCTTAAGCAAGGATAGGAGGAAATTTCTGGCCCTACGTTTTCACCAACTGTCAATGATTAATCAGATTATGACTACTTCATTTGACCTTGAGAAAAGATATTCTTAATTTATAAATCAAAACTGCCATTCAAGAAAAAATAAGTAGTGGCTTTGGGGCTTTCCTGCACCATCTTATAATATATTCCTTTCTATTTGCAAGTTGCGTTCACTGGGTAGGGACCATACAGTTGCAGTCGTGCCAAAACTGTTCTCCAGGGTGCTAGTATTGGAGACATATCCAGAATTTAGAGTCTCTGCCCATCTTTTTGCTTGTCTCCAGGATCAATGTAAATCAAACTTACCTGTAGGCCTCCTGTTCAGGGTCAGGGTTCATGACACATCTGCTTTCTGAACTCTACCCTGCTGTTCTTCTGGTTTTTATCTTGGAAGAGTTGTTAGGAAGTGGGTACTGCAGGCACTAGCTGACAGACTACAACCTAGTAAAACACTGACCTGAGAGACAGCTAGCAACTCAGGCTGGGATATGAAAGTAGAAAATCCTGTAAACTACAGTTGTAAATGCACTGCAGATGAAATGGCCTTCCTTGCATTGCTGCAGCAAGGCTAGGGACTTCATCAAAGGTAGCTTACAGGATATGTCGATCTTGTGTACAGCTGCAGTTAAAGAAAAGACAAGCCCTAATAAATCTCTTCACTGAAATATGCTTTCCTTCCCTCTCACCTCTGCAGTCAAGGGCTTGTTTTCAGTTACCTTTCTAAAAGGAGTGGTTATATGTGGAGAAGAATCTCAAGATTATTTTCCTCCCTTTCCTCTTTCCTTTAGTAACTTGCTCAGTCTTTCACTCTGTACCTTGGCAAAAGCTGTTTTCCCAGAGAAATCGGGCAGTAGCCAAAAGGCCACAGTAGCTCAATGAAAATACTGAGCGGCTGAAATGTTTGGAGTAATGCTTCAGAAGCATCCTGGTTAGAAAGAAAGACATGGCCAGGCAACAGAGGCTGCTAATATTGCTTTTCCCCACAGTTATATGAGCTTTGGCAGCATAACATACTATCACATACAGCTCTCTTGTAGCAGATACATACCCTTGTTACAGTGAATATGGAAATAATGTGGGCAACCTTCTTCCCTGTGAAGAGAGGGGGAGGGTCTTGCTGAGATGATGAAAAAATTCTGCAGGACACAGAGACAGCAGTCTTCTCCTTTGTAAAATGATTTTTCTGAATATCCTGGGCAGCTTTTATCTGCAGCATCAATTATTGACTGTGGCTTTTCTTGAAGTGATCTCCAACTACTGCTTTCACAAGGGACCTGTGGACTGGAGGTCCTTCATACAGAAATCACCAAGAACAGAAGAAGTCACAGGGAGCTTCCTGCCATCCTGAGCAGGGAGTGGAGAAGCTGAACTGGATCGCCAACTTGGAGTCCTAGCGTGAAGTACTCTTGCAGTGCATAGTAAGATTTTTCCTGAGGACTTCTATATTCTGTTTTAATGCTGTGCTGCTATTTGTAACAGCCATCTACTGTGAAATCTGCTCAAGATGCTCAGTAAAACATCTGCTGTCACTTTCAAACTTGTGCTCTGCCAGAGTGGCTTAAGACTATTGCCCTAGTCTAAGGGGCACCTTAAGACTAGGTGACCAGAAAACCTAGACTGTAGCTGCCCTTGGGTGGGGTAAAGAAGGATGGTGATAAGGTTACAATGGATGGTAGATTATAGTCTGTGTAGTTTCTGACTAGCATCTACAGCTAATGCTATGTCCATGGGAGACTGTGACAAAAGGTACTTACTGTTTTTCCTTAAATGTATAGTGATAATATACAGCTGCTGATATGACTGCCTGAGGAGATCTTGGCGCTTTCTAATATAGCATTAAGCCTTCTCCATGTACATCTTGCTGCATTCTAATGTGTCTCACAAATGCTTCAGTAGGCAGAGACTACAGTGAAAAAGGTATCATATTCTGTTAATGCTAGTAGCTCAGCAACAACCTGTGAGACGCTTAGGCTGCAGCTGTCATGCTGAACATCTTTCCCATTGCAGGCGTTAACTTCATGCTATGTAGATACTGGGGAAAACATGCACGTTTATGTTAATAAACTGCCCCCCCCCTCCCACTCCCGCCATTACATTTGCCTAATGAGGTACCTCAAAACACCGAGTCTTTTTTATTAAAATGCATAGCTTATTCACCCCCTTCTGGTGTGATGGAAAAATGAAGGTACAAATTTGAGATGGTATCGAGTGACTGACAGCTCTGAGGTCTGGGCTTGCATCCTCTGATTCCTCATCTGTGTTAGCCACTAGTCAAGGTACTTTTTTCTAACACTCAGTGTCTTTCTTAGAATTTGATCATCTAATACATTGTGAAATTCCAGAAATTTTGCTAGTGGTAGCCTACTGACAGGCAGTAAATGATCTCTCAGACATAATGGAAAGTGTAGCCTAACAGAAATAGAGGAAATCCAGCATTTGAGTGATCAGTGAGCATTTTACATCATCTGCCTTCTACCTACTTTTTAGGTAGATTTACGAGATTCCTGCCTGTGACATCATATGCCTTGAAACTCTTAATTATCACTGGTTGTGTAACTTGGGATAGCTACAGACCTAAATCAAATGTTTCCAGAGAAGGACATATAAGAACTTTAAATATGGGCTGCTTTCATTTGAAAAGCACTTCAACTCATTAGAAGCCAGAAAGGAAGATCTTTGTCCGCCTCCAAATACCAAAATTCAAAACAGCCTCACTCCCAAACTCTTGGGGTTCAAGTGAGGCTTTTGATACTGGATTACTTTGAATGGAAAACTTCAAACTGGCTGCTAATCTTTTCCCAGTCAAATGTTTCAAATCGTACAGTAACACCTTTTTAAGATGCAAGTGCAATAAGGTGAAAGCCTTATAACTACAACTGATTTAATGAAAACCCTTTAATCCCATTAGTCAGTGAAGCACTATGAGAGATTCTTCTGTCAAACCTTGCTTCAGACACACTGTGGCCTCAGGCTATGTTTTGGAATTGAAGTTTTAGTTTCCGAATTCCAACCTGATCGGCAGTTTAAGTGTAGTCATTAGAGTGGCAATTTTGAATCTCTTCCCATTTGTGGGCACTGTGGATGTGTTCATTCATGGGGTGGCACAGATCCTGGTGTGGTGAATTGGGCCCCACTGGTAACAAACTTAATTCTCAAAGTCACCTTCAGATTTCTCCCAGCACCTGGTTATTATACTGGTTATCCCAGGGCTCTAAGGGTCAAGCTGAAAAGTACCGTTATACTATCAGCAGTGGTAGTATATGGCCTTTCTCATCAGGGTGTTAAAGTTCTGCAACAAAAAAATCCACTGTGGTGTGGATTGCCTTGATGTTTGTCACCATTTGCCTTTGATGATTGTCCCCTAGTGCTAGTCTTGTCTCTGCAGAAATGCAGCTTCTTCTTTATTTACCTGTCCCTAATTCAGCTGGATGTCCCAACCTTTTAACATATCTCTTCACAGAGAGCAGGTCAGTAAATCTAGCCACAGAACCATATGTACTAATGCTGCTGTGTCCATACTGTCTGCTTTGTCCAGGAGCAAGACTTCATAACTCCAATTAGCCACACACCTATCCAACTACTCATGGGAGGGTGGCACCCCTCATAGTTCGGTATTCACAGGCATGCTGCAGCTAGACTTCTTTAAAGGCAAATACTCTGTGTAGCTCTACAGCTCTAGTGTCATTAAACCAGAAGCAACAGTGTGAAAATGCCTTTGGGACCTGATACATTGCAGATCATTAGTATTAGGAGAGAGTCTGTTAGATTGGGACTGGCTCTGCACTGCTTTCTGGGAAATTCTCAGTCTTATCCCTGACAATAATACTTGCCTTGTACATCCTCACTGTGGACTTCCCTAACTGTCTCTAGGGAACCAGGGATGATTGGAAAGAGAAAGGCTAACAATGTGCATTTCTTAAGTTAGAATGGGAGGAGCTACTATAAAGGTGCACTAAAAGTAACAAAATTGAAAGGATGTGAGAGAACTAATAGATATAACAGAACTGGTATGAATGAAGAAGTAATAGGAAGGTCTGGATGTGGAAGTACCAACATGACCAGGAGAAAGTGGGCTATAACAGTGGCATGTGGTATTGTCCCCTGGAGTAGCAGGTCATTCAGATACCAGCCCATCTACTTCCAGTTTCTCAGGATGCCTAGGTCAAGAGGAGACAAATTGGAAAGCCTTCAAGTTAAAAAAGATGGTGGCAGGAAGAGAAATAGGCAAACTAACTCAAGTCTTGGTGACTGAATGCTGGTCAGACCACTTCTACTCATGTACCTTAATGTTTTGTGAACAGGCAGCAAAACCACTGTGAGTAAAATCAGTTTTGGGTTTGAAACAGACACTTTCACCTCTGAAGTCTCATATCATGCCTGTGATGTTGCAACTTCTTGTGCTATTGCACCATTTTTAAAGTGAACACTACTCTGCAGATTTATATCTTCAGTGCCATCTCTAGCTAAGCAGCTTCACTCTGCATCTATCCTTCCAGCAATAGAGCTTCTAACGTTTAAATCAAATGTCTTTTACTGCAATTATATCCTCAAGGTTCTTGCTTGGTCTGCCACAGACATACAGAACATTTAATAATTCAACTTTTCAGTTAAGTTTTACACGTCATTTTGCCCTAATCTCTTCTCTTTTGCTGAATGAACCCAACTCTTGATCTTTGTTCATAGTCATATTTTGTAGACCTCCAGTCATGCCTCTTCTACACTGTAATTGATGTGTGTCTGTCTTGAGGTAGCACGTCACCAAACTAGGCATGGTACTGCAAATAACAATTTGAGAGCACTGAAAATAGTGGGGAAGTTAGTATAAACTGGGGAAGTTAGTATAAACTCACTAATGAGGAGCCAGATCATCAGAGAAAGCAGAAACTAGTGAGATGACATTTAATTGGTAAATACAAGCCATTGACATCGATTAAAACTGAGTAAAGAACTAGGTCTGCAAAAAGTATATGATTTTCCTCATTTTAAAGAAATATTGGTCTTTTGAGAGAAGCTGATGAAAATGTCAGGTTTTTTAGTGGAATCATGTTGATTGGTTCTGAGTGAAATTATTTGTTTTGCTTTTAAAGTTCTGAGAAAGTTTACTAGAATTCTAAGTAAAATGTTGTTTCAAATTTTTCAAGTTCCAGAAATATTCTGTTCCAAATCACTTCTTTTTAAAAGCAGGAGGAATATATGTATACACGCTTGGATGCATGTAACATGTTTATATAGATATATATGTTTACATATCCCATCCCATCCATATCCTA
The DNA here is from genome assembly GCA_025769975.1 of Gallinago jamesoni. Classification (NCBI taxonomy): domain Eukaryota; kingdom Metazoa; phylum Chordata; class Aves; order Charadriiformes; family Scolopacidae; genus Gallinago; species Gallinago jamesoni. The sequence continues at coordinate 84,957,365 of JAOQGH010000001.1, forward strand.
TCCAAAACGCACAAAGCAAAAAGCAGCAGCTGGTGATGCTGAAAGTGGATGTGGGAGCTGCTAAGTAGAGGGTAAATATAAGAGTGCTTCAGTTTGGGACTTCATGTGTGAACGTGTCATGGCACAGAGGTGGGAGGAACAGCCTCTCTACTTAGCTCTAGTGCAACCACTTTTGAAATGCAACATTGCAGTTTGGACATCTGACTTCCCAGAATATCTGTCAGGTTGAATGGAGTGCAGAGCAAGAACGTGGTCAAGGGTTGGAGTGACCTTACTTTCAAGGAGAGATTTAAACATGTGCAGCTTGGCTAAGCAATGAAGAAAGGATTTGTACTAATTGTCTAGATATTTGGGGAGCTCTAAAGCCTGGAAAATGTGGGCCTGGTTAAGGCATCTTAATAAACACCTAAGCTAAAATTTCATAATGGATGGAAGAAAAATTGCAGGATGATGAGACGTCTTAACTTGCCAACTGGTCTCCTTGGTGAGACAGAAGGCATCCTTTGGTGTGGGGCTTTTGTAATGTGCCTGAAAAAGAGCAGCAGTAAATGTGGAAACTCTCCTGCACTGGCCAAGGGTTCCAAGTAAGCCAAAATTTCTTCTTCCAGATAAACATGCTGCATAATGGAAGAGCATAAGCAGAGCAAGCTGAGTCGCTTTTCTATTACAAAATCTTCAAGAAGAAGCTGTGGTTAAAGGGGTGAGTTTTGATGATTTCTTCAACTTGGAATAATTCTGAATTTGTTGAGACACCTCATTTTTAGGTTAAATGAAACATTCTGGATTCATAGTTCTCATTAGATGGTTCTGAAATCTGTCTGACGTGTGGTCAGTGTTCAGAGAACCCCCAGTCACAGAATTATTCAGGCTGGAAGGGTATTGTCTAGTTGAACTCCCCATACTGAATGCAAGGTAAAGTATAGCACACAGCTCAAAGCTGTGTCTGGATGGGTTGCCATCCAGCTGCCAGGTTAGAGACTCCACAGTCTTTCTCGACAACTTGATGCACTGTTTGACCACTCTCACCGTAAAAAAGTTTGGGTTTTCTTACATTTAAGGGGAATTTCTTATATTTCAATTTGTACCTGCTGCCTCTTGCTCTTTCACTGGATTCCTCTAACTAGAGTCTGACTCTGTCTTCTGTACTGCTTGCTATCAGGTATTTACATTGATGAGATTCACCCTAGGCCTTCTCTTCTTGAGGTTAGACAATCCCAACTCTGTCATCCTCTCGTATAGCAAATGCTCCAAGTCCTTAATCATCTTAGTTGCCTATTGCTGGACTCAGTCCAGTATGTCCATGTCTTTATTGCATTGTGGAGCCCATATCAGGGCACAGCACCCAAATATTCTACCTCCAGTGCTGGGTAGAAGGGAAGGATCATCTCCCTTGACCTGTTGTCAATGTTTTTCTTTACAGGAGGCTGCTGACTGCCTTTATCACAAGGGCACATGCCTGGCTTGTCATCAGCTTGTTGTTCAACAGGACTCCAAGAGCCTCTTCTGCAGAGATGCTTTCCAAACAGTTGAACCCCAGCATGTACTGGTGTGTGAGGTTATTACTCCCTTGGGCGCAGGACGCTGTGTTTCCCATTGAACTTCTTGAGGTTCCTGTTATATCAATTCGTTAGCCTGGCAAAATCCCTCTGAATGGCAGCATGACCTTATGGTGCCTCAGTTAAGTCCTCCCAGTTTTGTACCCCCCACAAATTTGCTGTGAGTCCACTCTGCCTCATTGTCCAGGTCATTAATGAAGATATAAAATGATATCAGACTGCCATGGGTACACCACTAGCGACCAACCTCCAGTCAGGCTTTGTGCCTGATCACAACTCTTTAAGCGCAGCACTTCCGTCAGATTTCAGTCACACTTTCTGTTTATGTAGTCTGTAGTTCATCAGTTTGTCACTGAGAATGTAATGGAAGACAGTTTTGAAAGCCTTGCTAAAGTCAAGATAAACAATATCCATTGCCCTTCCCTCATTTCCTAAACTAGTAATTTCATTGTAGAAGGCTATCAGGTTGGTCAGGCATGGTTTCTACATCATAAATCCATGCTAACTGCTCCCAATTACTCTCTTTTTATCCTTAATATGTTTGGAAATGGTTTCCAGAAGCATTTGTTCCATCACCTTCCCAGGAATCAAGATAAGGCTGATGGGCCTGTAATTGCCCGAATCTCCTTCTCGACCTTCTTAAAGATAGGAGTGGTGTTTGCTGATCTGGAAATTATCAGTGGAAACCAAGTGCATCAATCCACTTCCCTTTTTTTACTTGGTTTGGGAAAATTTGTGTTTTACCTGGAAAAAATGTTAGCACTTTTAAAAGCCATTTCTTGGGCTGGAAGAAACACTTCCATAGTGAAGTTTGGGCAAGTGTAAGGAAGTCAGAGAGTGGAGTCACATCCTGCAAGTTGTAGTTGGGAGCAGATAAAACTCGATGCCACTGAACTAAGTGTTGCACTACTTCCCCAAGAAAATTGCTCTCCTGCTTCCTCTCTCTCTCACACCAAAGGCAATTATCAAATAACTGGCCACCACAGCTGTCCTGGTGCATCTTCAGGTCATTGCATTGGAGTGACGCCAAAGGGCTCCCTCTTTCAAACTGCTGGGCAGGAGGGGACTGCTGGACCGTCCTCTCCTCTCCTTGTTCTCCCTGCTGCTTTTGTTCTCTGCCTTAATTCCCTTTTGAAGGGCTGATATTTTATTCAGCAGTCCCTGCTGTGCCAGAGCCCATGACAGAAGTTTCTCAAAAGCACTCCGTCGACAAAATTATAACAGCTGGTCTTTGAAACTCTGGGAGTGCTAGTTGGAGAGGTGAGGGTGGCAGGGAGCAATGCGGAGGGGGAGAAAGAGGGGAGAGAGGGAGCAAGAAATGCACTATTTGTTAGGAATAATGAGGCAAAAATATGACAGAGGTTTTTATTGCAAATAATAGACAGTGAACTTCAAACAACAGCAGAGAGTCATTAAAAAAAACACAGCAACAGAGTTAAATAAATGCCTAATTAGCCAGCGCCATGAAGGTGGAATTTACTGCTCCAGAGATTCTTAAGGGAGAGTCAATAAATTCACAGCTGTTTTTTTTTCTTCTTTCCCCTCAGGCACAAAAGAAAATGTGAATGAGCCCAGGGCTGTTCTCAAGGTTTTGGCGGGATTTCTCTCCTTGTTGGCATAAACTGCAGCTTCTGTCTTGGCGGAGGCAGGGCTGCCAGATCCACTCTCCTGAGGGGGCTGTGACGATTTGTGAGTGGCGGGACTGAACGCTGTGTGTATTTGGGATTAAACCAATAAGTGCGTCTGGTCCTAGGACAATTCCAAGAAGATATAGGAAAAGCTGTTGCAAGTCCTGCATGCTCCTTAACATGGGTATAAAACCGTATGTGTATACGTAGAATACAAGGGTATGTTACTCCTGTTCTTCAGTTTTGCATAGGAGCCTGTGAATCCTGCAGGTTTCTCCGTGGTGTGGGTTTGAGCTGTCACAATGTGAGCTCTGACCCTTGTGTACCTTTAGAAGCAGGTTGTTGCATGCGGATCCCCTCACAGGAGGTGGCATGTGGGTCCACTCTGCCGAGTGTGGGCATAGAGTGGGATTGACTTTAAAAGGTAACAAACGATACGTGCCATTGTAGCAGCAGCAGAATTCTATAATGGTGTATCTACATGAGATACCTCTCCTGTTTTCCTTCCCTCACCAGCGCCACCCGTACTAAATTCTTTGATTTGGGGGTCATCAAAAAGCTTTGTTTTGATCAAAATTGTCAACATTCTGAATGAGAATTTCCATTCCATGGGAAAGAAAGGAAATTTCAATTTTTCATCACCAGTTTACAATGAAAAAAAAACCTTCAGGTTTCCCAAGAGATGAAAAATCTTAATCTCACTAAGTTTTTTTCTCCGCATTACACAGCGGCCACCATAAAATTATCTACAAACAGAATTGTTTTCCTTCCTCATTTCTAACCAAAGCATAGAAAAAGTTTCTGCATTTCCTATCACTTGATTTGTAGAAGCCACCTCTGTGCTCTAAAGCATTGGAGGTTCAAAACCAAAATCTGAGTGAAAGCAGTGTTTTCTCCTCTAGGCCTCTGCTTGCTTAACCATGCTACCAGTGGAGCAGATAGCTCCACAGAGGGGGATGAGGGCTTCTATAACTCTGCTGACATTAAACCTACCCTGTGAAGGCAGATAGGCTTAGTCCAACAGGCAGATAGGGAGCCTGAACTAAGGAAGGAGAGGAAGGAGGGAAGGAGAACCCTCTACTGCTTCTCCTACACCCAAAATTTTTATGCCAAATCTGATTTATTTCTTTTGACTACGTGTGCAAAAATACAGACCACAACTTAGAGCTGGATGGCCAGAGCTGAAGTACAGTAGTGTAAGAAAGAAGAATGACTCTCTAAAATGAGAAGAGAGACTGAAACTGTGAGACACTTCCTACTCCTGTAGCTAAAAGACAAATGATTTCAAGAAGGAACTTTCTCTCAGATTATCTGCTGTGATAAACACTTTTCAGCAAAAAGGTAATGAGAAAAAGCAGTGCCTAACCCCAGGGGAAAGGAGAGAGACAACAGAGATCGCATCATGCTATCCGTATGCCACCAAATCAGCAATTGATGCTAATGACAAATGGACACGGGAGATAAAATCATAGCCGCGTGCTGAAGGCTTGCTCTGAGAAGCCTGTGCCTACCTCTGATGGACACCTGGATCTCTGCTTTCTCTTTACACCATAACAACGTATGTGCAGCTTATCTCTCCCAGTAAAATGCTGTTCAGCAGAACCGCCTGTGAGCACCGCGTGGGGTGGGTGTGTGAACACGTCTGCATGTGGGAAAACATTTGTGTGCTTGCCTGGGAGGGTATGAGCATCCCATGAGCATTTCTGCACCTGTGGGAGGCATAGGACTGGGTGTATCAACACCTTTGCACCTGCTGTTAGGAGCTAATACGATTAGACTGAGGTTTTAAAAGTGCTGCTGTAAAAGGCTTTTTGTGTTAGCTAAACATGTGGGTTACACATGGCACCTTGCTCTGCCTCGTGGGGGGTTTGGTGGAAGAAATCAAAATGACCACGTGTACTGAGAAGCTGCTACAGGGTATTATCTTCACCACAGATGGCATTATTCCTGCAAGTGAAGCAACCAAGGGGAACAGGAATTGGATGTTGAGGTCACGGAGGGAAACAGCATGAGGCACCACTTACATGCTGGGAGCAAATATTAAGGGATACTAGGGTTTGGCTCATGAGATTTTAAAGTAGCGCTGTGAAACCACCACACATCATCTATGCCTGGCAGGGACAGAGAGAGGGAGGGTTGTGGGAATTAGGGGACAATCACAGATGCATTCTGCCTGTCATCCCGTAAGTCAAAGTTTCTAGAAGAATTATGGGAATGACTGGACCACCCAAGTGGATGTTGTGCAAGGGCTGGGTTAGGCTGGGAGGTGTGCAGGTAAGGACCACATACTGCACAGAGGCAGACAGGTCTCTCAGGCTGTACTCTGCAAGATACATCCTACTGAAACACCTGAGTATGCCAAGGAAGGCTTCTTGTGTGAAAGGGTTCCACATGGTTAGCAAGGTGCAAGAGAGGCAGCCATGCTGGAAGGGGTTGCAAGACTGTGCACAGCAGCCTTTCTCCTCCAAACATGCGGCATGAGATCTTGGAGAGGCAGAGAAAAGGTGGCAGATGCACCAGGTAGAAGAGTAAGAGGAAAAAATGGGCAGCTGTAGAAATAATCCACAGTGCTTAATGTGCTATACAATGCAGTCCTGAGTAGGCTTATGAAATTGCATTGAATAAAAACACATAGAAATGCAGTAGATAAGGTAAAGACATAAAGGGGGATCCTGGTGAACTGTAGGAAAAGCTGAGTTTTGCCAAAGTGTTACCATAGGGCTGGCTATAAACAGCCACTTAAACAGGTTTTCACCTGTTCCTCTCTAGGACTCCCAGCTTAAAACTAAACCTATGCCCAAAATGTGCCTGTTTGTCTCCACTCCAGGGTGAACAATATAGTCTGACTTTCAATCTACCATCCAGTTCCTCTCCACGTGATCCCACTAACAGCTGCCTCTAGCACAGCAGAAAGGGCAGCACAAGGGGCAAGAATTGCTTAAAATCCTCACACCTTGTCCGTATACAAGGACAGCAGAACAGCCCTGGTGAGGCACATAGAATCACACAGCCTTATTCTAAGTTGCATTTCTAACCCTGACACAACCCACCACCCCCACCCTGAAGGGCTGCAACTCCATGCACAGAGGTGTGGGCATCATTTTCACCACCAGCACGTGGAGGTGCCTGATGCTCACACTCCCATTAAAGATTGGCCCAAAGGCAGAGAAAGGTGCCTTTTACTCCCCAGTTTCCTCTACAACCAGCCCATCTGCGACTGCAGCTCTCAAGGTATCTCATGAGGGGACAAAGCATCAGTGCCCCACCTTGCCCAGAGGACAAACAGGAACAGTAAATTCCTTTATGCATCTCCCAGATGAATACCAGGACCTTGAATGAATCTGATTGCACTGAATGGACCTCGCTCCCCACCACAAGCCGAGCCTCACCACAAGGACGGGGGGGGCGGGGTGCAAGAGGAAATGTGATAGGTGCAGTTCAGGGCAGCTCACAGGCTGAGCGGGGACCAAATAGGGTTAGCAAGGTATAAGTAAAGGGTGAAGGAAATAGCCTACAGCTGCTCCAGGGTGAGTCTGTCCCCCAAACCACTCAACATCATCCTAGCAGTGAACAAACCTTGTACTGGTTCTGGTCTGCTGACTTAGAACATCTCAGGGGTGTTCTTCTGGAGCATGCTCTTGAGTATATCCTGCCTTTCCACAGCATTATGCAGGCTCACTGTGCCAAACCCTCCTATTACAAAATGGAAATTCAGGGATGAAAAAAACCTTAGTGCTTTCAAAATGAGTCAGTGCCTGATTTATGGCTTTATGTCCAAGCAATGTTAGCTTGGTTAGGAGATCCAGAGTTTCTGCAAGTAGAAGGTTGTTTTGAAACCTCCTGAAGTTTTCTGAGCCAGAAGATATGAAAAAAAACCTTATTTTATTTTCCTGGTGCGCTCTGTGACAATTCCCTGCAAGTTTGCTTTTAGTCTGTTGCAAACATCACATTGCTGTAAACATTCGGAGTTTGGCAGCAAACTGTTATGAATTTGCAGAGAACAGTAGCCTTTCTTAACAAAGAAAAGTAGAAGAGACATGCATGAAAATAGAGGTATACGAATATGAACACATGGTCCTAGCCACAAAAACTTTTTGAAATGACTGCACTGACCCAGCTGGTGTGGGTTTGGATCTATAATTGCAGTGGTTCTCATGACACTTTTTCTTTCCAAAAGCTTTTTGGCAGACACAACGTATCTGGCATGAACAACAGTGTGAAATGAAGATAAATGAAGAATATGGGCACATGAATCCCTAGAAGTAGGCTGGGTTGTCTTTATTCGGATTAAGGTTTTCAGGTATTGTTTCGTGGTGTTTGTCCTCCTCTGTAACTAGAGCAGTAGCAACTGAAGTGATCACTAGAGGAAAAAGACATCCCTGTGGCTAGTGTGTCAGCCTATGGCTTAAGAAAAAGAACAGATATCCTGTGACTTCACTTCAAAGTCTTGACTAAATAGTATTTTGACATGTGGCTCCAAGCATGTGTGCCATTCTGTGCCAAGCATGTGTACTAAAGCAGAAACTATAGCCTGGTGTCTCACCTCTAAAAGTACCTGTGGCATTAGCACAGGGCATGGCTTTTTGTGGCCCTACTACTTCTTAAGGGACCAGGGACCAGCACAGGTCCAGAGGCCCTGTGAAGGGACTTTTGTCGAGGAGGGTGGGTGGTATTAAGCTGTGGAGCCTAGCTCAATAATTTGAAAGCAGATATGTGTATAAACAATAGATGGGTCTTCAGGAGCCAGATTTGCTTGTTTTCCCTTAGTCTTTTGACTGTCACTCTCACAGGAGAGTGACTCCTGTGGTGTGGTATGTGAGAGGGATGCTCATCATGTAAAATCCCCTCTCCAAGCCATGGAATATGCTGAAGTCCCTATACAGCTGAATTTCCTTGTCAGGGTTCATGCCATCCAGGTTTGGATCATTTCAAGCAAAAGATGGAAGACCTACACAGCAGGGAGCTTCCCTCCACCCTCTCCCCTCCCCATATGCATATAACTTATGCAGAAGTTATAACTTATAACTTCTGCATAAGTTATACGCAGAAATGCAAAATCCCCATTTTGTAGGGACATGATTTGATTCTGCCGTATGTATTTTAAGACCATCATGGGTCAGTCAGGTTCTAATTTACTTTAATTAGCACATTACATAAGAGATGTCAAATTCTTTCCTATCTATGGAAAGTGTTGAAAGAAATCACCTCCAATCTGGTCCATTCGGTGGCTCTCTAATCAACAGGATACAGACATCTGCCCAACACTGACTATTTTTGGGGGGAGGAAGTCACATTTGATCTCTTGAGCCAAATGATCCCTTCAAGGGAAGTTCAGTAAAATAGAATTCCACTGTATTATCAAGCTATAAGTCACAGCAAGAGAAGAGACAAGTATAGATGAGTCACAGGTCACCAATTCCCTTTTCTCCTGATTGAGTGTCTCTGAATGTATTAGAAATTTTTGAGAGAACTTTCTGCAAGATCTCTCTTGTTCCTTTAATTACTGTTAATTTTTAGTTGTCTGCTCTGTGACGGGTCATTGTGTGTACAGTACTTTACATGTTTGATAAAGATGTACAAAGTAACCCTTATGGTACTGTCAGATCAATTTTTGTCCAAGAGCTGATTGTAAAAATCAGGCTTTTTTTTTCTTTTTTTTTTTTCCCCAGTGATAGAAAACACTGTTTTCTGAAGGAGGAAAATAAAACATTTGGTCTAAAACTCAGGGTAGTTTGATGATGAAGTGCTGCTGTAGTATCAAGAAAGTTGTGGTTTGGGTGTCAATGAAGTTGGGTTCCTAAAATGAACTCTGTCCCTAAGATCATGGGGGGTTTTTTGCAAGCTGGCAGCATGTCGCATGGGAGATAGAGGCTGAGCTTCACCTACCAGACTTTAAACATCTACAGTTTAGAAGTCTAGGTTTGTACTCATCACCCTAGCCACCACTTGGAGAGTTGCTGTGATTCTCATTGCCAAGGGCAGTTCCCTTCAGCCAGGCTGCACAATGAAAGGAACTAGGAGGCCTTGTGCTCCTGTGTCCTCCTCTTTGAGGAAAAGAGAGATACAAACTTCTTCATCCATGGATAGAAAGGTCTTTCTGTGGAGGCTAGTGGAGCCAGCAGTGTGGTAGGTGAAGGCAGCAAATGATTAATTTCCCTCCTCTCCAACAAATGTTGTGATATTAGAATAGTTCTTAGGTATTATGTATTAGTTTTCATACCAGGATATTTTTGCCACACTTTATTGCTTACGAGGAAAGACTTTTATACTAGCTTTTTGGGAATCTATGAGAAGGAGTAGATTCTGAATCTGGATTTGAAGAAGTATGATCAATGGGCCCCAGAGGAGAAGGTCTATGTGGCTAAAGGGAGTGTGAAGATGGTCAGAGGGTTATATAGCTTGCTGGTTGTTGAAAACTTGCTTTGTGATAAATCTTGGTACTGAAATAGAAAGCCCTGACCATTTCTACTGCTCCTACTGGGAGGTGAAGATAAATCTAAACCCATGTATATCAGCTCTGATGGGTGTCCTCTGTGGTGTCCACTGGAGTTTGGAGACAGTGTGAAACATCTCTGGAAAAGTATATAGAGGCCTTGCTCATCTTAGTTGACTTCTTTCATTTTGCTCTGAAACCTAACCTTGAATATGTTTGGTAGATTCCTTCCACCATTTTAATTTAATTTCTTCCCTCCTCCGTTAAGAAATGTTAATTTCTTCCCTGCTCTGCCCACCACAGACAACCCTTTTTCCTGCCCTGAGACAGAACAACCACATCTTTGCTTTCCCTGGTGTCACCTATCTTCAGAAGATTTTTGGTTTGCCTTTGCTTTTCACCATGCAGATTTTCTTTTCTTTCAACACAGTGAATTTCAGGTTGGATTGATGGTCCTGCAGAGCAATGTTTTTCTGTGTGATAAATAACACAAGGGCTCCCTGTACTGATCAAATGAAGCTGAGATTTCCAAGGTGACAGAGTCCATAGGTTTCTTGAAGAGTTTAGGCTTAGCATGCTCTGAAAAATTATTGGTATTGTAGTTGCAGAACTTGGCTAACTGCCCTCTCCTCTGAGGCTGGGATGGTTGTGGCATGGTGACAGTGTGCTGGAGAAGATGTTGTCTCCTTTGCTTGTCAACCCAAACATGTCAGCTTCCTTCAAACAACCACTGGATACCAATGTGATGGTCAAAACAGAGGCTGCTCAGTTCACTTCTTTCATTGTTCATGCTCACTTTGGTGGATGTAACCGTTTACCCTCCAGAGCTTAGGCTCATGTGGCTACATGTGTGTAAATTGGAAGGATGTCTAATGCTTTTCACCTTTGGCTTCTGACCCTGCTTCACATCTGAAAATCATTATGATTTGATGGTTGATTAGTTGCCTATCAAATGGGTAGATGAGATACAGCAGAACTCTTCACCCATCTCCTGAAAAAAATCTGTGGGTATAGTCTTCCTGTTGGGCAGATAGCCAGAAAGGGCTGGGAAAGAATGGGACACAAAGATTGCAATTTTTCTTCCTTCTGTGAATCCCTTCTCAATTTAATTGCTGGGGGGGGGTTAGGGTAGGAAAGGATTGAGGGAAATAGAAATTGGATAATGGATAGAAAAACTAGTGCTGATATTGCTTGCAGATTTGAATGTGCAGGCTCCCTTTAGTCTTGGAATTTGGCTGTCTGGTACCTTATGCTGTCACAGAATTAACTTAAAACACCCACGAACCTTTGGGAGAGAAAACATAGTGAAAGTAAGGTAGAATAGACAACAGAAAAAAAACCTGTAAGGTCCAACTAATCAGATACCCTGAGATTCCAGTGCTGCTCAATCCTCTTTGCAAAAATTAAGTTGATGACTTTGACCTTTTTAGTGCCTTAATTTTACAGATGTAATGCCAGTACTTAATACTTTCCATGTGTAAGATTCAAAGCAGCTTAAAAAATGAGGGAAGTTGCAGCAATCCTTTATTACAGACAGACTCACTAAGAGAAATGATTTAACAAAGCCATTAACAGTCACAAGGCTTGCCCATTCTGTGTATGCACAAAGTTAACATATCCTCCAGACTCCTCTTACCTCGTCCAACGTTATCAAGTATCTCATTGAAAGTGCTTCGTTAATAATGTTCTCCCCTCCAGCTTGCTGATGCTGTACTCCCTACCTGAAATCCCATGATATACTGTTTTTTCCTTGTCTCTTAAAGGCATACCAGGTTATGCAGTCTGCATCTATCTGATGGCCTTCTCTATAGTGCAAGTTACCCTTGGCTAATTGCTGGTCTCAAAAAAGTAAATGCACAAAGTAGCCCAGAAACTCAATCTTGATCTGTCTCAGTTTTTAATTATGTTCGAGTGTGAGTACCAGTTTGGTTCATTACAGGGACAGAACCAGCTGTGAAGTTCAGGTATGATATTGCACCAGTGTCATCAGAGCTGACTGAGGTCCTGAGTTCAGGTCTGAGCCCATACTGTGTTTTTTCAGAAAAGACAGTTACCCACCCAGCACCACCTCAGTCCTATGAGGAACAGGGCTGTTAAATTCTGGAAGAAATGGTGGATACAGTCAGGTGTTGTAGCTTCTGTAATACTTGTATTTTGCAACTTGGCGAGTCCTGACCTGAGCAGAGCAGTCAGTGATGAACCCCAAGGAGACTGTTTCAGAGATGTGGGGAGATGAGCGCACTGGTCAGATGCTTATTACTGTGGTTGTCTGTAATGGTGTTTGCAGGAGGAGCACTGATAAATTCCCTCCTCTTAACAGACCCCACTTCCTAGTTTTCCCTTCCTTGCCTTCTGTACTTGGTAGTGTTATAGACCAGATATGTAGGCACCTGAAGCAGTGGCTTGTGTGAGGTTTGAAACAGCAGAGATCAGAGCTACATTTCAAAGTCTTTTTAGATTCCCTGTTGCTGCTTGTTCCATCTCCTCTGGACCTTCTTCCTGCCTGAAATGCCGGAATGAAGCATTCTCTGAAACTCTGATCGCACAGTCTGTTTCCCCCAGTGGTACCTAGTAGAAGAAATCTTGTCTCTTGGATATCAAATTCGAAAGCAAAAGCGAGAGAGAAAATAACAGTTGCTTTAAATAATGAACAAAAGTGCCAAGAGATTTATTTCCCTCCACATTCTCTCCTCCCTCATGCAGATATTCTCTTCTTTAAAAACAGTTTTCCAAAGTGAGTTTCATGCTGGATCGACAGCCCTGCAAAGCAGCATCCCCTGCTCACGTACGGAATGGGAATAACTAATGCGTGGGAGTGCAGATTTTCGCTCAGCAGTAGCAGCATGCCTTGGACCTAATATAGCTAGAAGGTTGCATATATGTGGAGGACTAGGGTTATCTCCCTGGTCCGTTCAGTGACAAAATCCTGTGTTCCTCTGAACAGTAAGAACAAGAGCAGAGGTGGATAGTTACTCATCGATTTCTAAGGGGCAATTAATGACCAATTAATGCTTTCACTACAGTAACTAAAAAGGGTTTGCATGATAAATTGTATATGTGGTTGGCCTCGAACAGGTCTCCTCCAGGCAAAAATTATAGATACTGCTACAAACATTCTTGAACCTGTTTTGCCTTTTGAAATTGGCAGATTGGAAATGATTGAACTTGACATTTTCCAACTCATATTCCATGTTTAGAAAAGTGGAATGCTGCTATTTTCCCCCTTTTTTTTGGTTTGTTTTGTGGGGGATTTTTTTGGGGCGGTAGTGGTGGTGGTGGTGTTTTTACCTTCTACTGCATAGCTCTTTCTGTCTTCACTCAATCTGCAGTTGGGATTGGTCATCTAACTCATAATATTGCCTCTCAAGGGCAGCCAGCAGGTAAGAGCAGGAGCCCCTGGTGTAAAAACTTGCCTATAGAAATTTAAAGCTAATTGCTGACAGTTCTTGTGTAAAAAAAAATAAATAAATATTTAAAACAGTGCACAAAAATGGGTTTGAAGCCACTTGAATTGCAAACATTTAAGAACTCAACCAATTGTTTCTGAGCATTTTCTTTGTGTCATTTTCAGATGTCTTATAACTGTGAAATATAGTTAGGGATATTTTAGGATGAACAGGGTTAATCAGCTACAATAAATATTGAATTTGAGCTTTCTCAAAATTTCAGGCTGAAGAGCTTTTCAAGTTCAGAAAGTTTCAATTAACTTTTTCATATCATCATTTATGAGCAGTCCTGGCTACCCAAGGAGGTCCCAGTAGACTGAAAGTTGGCAAATGTAACACCCATCTACAAGAAGGGCCACAAGGAGGATCCAAGGCACTACAGAACTGTCAGTCTGACCTCAGTACTGGGTAAGATTATGGAACAGATCATCTTAAGTGCCATCACACAGCATGTACAGGACAACCAGGTGATCAGGCCCAGTCAGCATGGGTTTAAGAAAGGCAGGTCTTGCTTGACCAACCTGATCTCCTTCTGTGACAAGGTGACATGCTTAGTGGACATGGGGAAAGCTGTGGATGTTGTCTACCTAGATTTTAGTAAAGCCTTTGGCACTGTCTCACACAGCGTTCTTTTAGAAGAGCTGGCTGTTCATGGCTTGGACAGGTGTATGCTTCACGGGTTAAAAAACTGGCTGGATGGCCAGGCCTTAAAGAGTTATGAATAGAGTTAAATCCATTTGGTGGCCAGTCACAAGTGGTGTTCCCCTCAGCTCAGTATTGGGCCCCGATATCTTTATCAATGATCTGGACAAGAGGATCGAGCACACCTTCAGTCAGTTTGCAGAGCACACCAAGTTGAGCAGAAGTGTTGATCTGCTTGAGGGTAGTGTGGCTCTCTAGAGGTATCTGGATCAATAGGCTGAGGCCAATTGTATGAGGTTCAATAAGGTCAAGTGCTGGGTCCTGCACTTGGGTCACAAGACCACTATGCAGTGATACAAGTTTGGGAAAGGGTGGCTGGAAAGCTGCCTGGCAGAAAGGGGCCTGGGTGTGTTGGTTGACAGACAACTGAATACAAGCCAGCAGTGTGCCCAGGTGGCCAAGAAGGCTAATAGCATACTAGTTTTTTTTCAGTCAGCAGGACTAGAGAAGTGATCATTCCCCTGCACTCAGCACTGGTGAGACCGCATGTCAAATAACATGTTCAGTTTTGGGTCCCTCACTACAAGAAAAACATTGAGGTGGTGAAGTGTGTCCAGAGAAGGGCAATGAAGATGGTGAGGGGTCTGGAGAACAAGTCTTATGACGAACAGCTGAGGGAAGTGGGGTTGTTTAGGCTGGAGGTTGATGGGAGATGTTATTGCTCTCTATTGAAAGGAGGCTATGCTGAGGTGGGGGTCAGTCTCTTCTCCTTTCCAACAGGCAATAGGACAAGAGGAAACAGCCTCAGGTTGGACTGGTGGAGGATTAGATATTAGGAAAAATTTCTTCACAGAAAGTATTGTCAAGGATTGGAACAGGCTGCCCAGGGAAATGGTGGAGTTGTCGTCCCTGAAGGTATTTAAAAGATGTGTAGATGTGTAACTTAGGGATATGGTTTACTGGTGAACTTGGTAGTGTTACGTTAATGGTTGGACTAGATGATCTTAAAGGTTTTTCCCAACCTAGACAATTCTATGATTCTATTTTTATTTCATTATTACTGCACTTCCAAATGTCCAAGTGTCAGCAGATACCAGATTCAGAGAGCACTGATATGATCTGATACGATCTATTTTTGCATTATTTCTAAGATAAGCAGAAGCAGGATGAATGTGAAGTCTTCTCTTGAAAACGTTTGCTCTGATGAGAATTCTGCCCCTGTTTTCTAGAAGACTAAGTATTTCAAATAAGATCAGAAGTGGATTAAGCATCTTAACTGGAAATGGGTATGAACAAAGTCCAGAGCCTGTTTAATAGCTGTACCTGCATCCATTGTTTTTTCTACTCACCAGCTAAGCTTATAATTTTATTCCTGAATAGATAAACAGATTATGTTTTATTCTGAACACCTACATCCCTGAACTTAGGAATCTTGTCCATAAACTCCCCATTGGGTGATGGGGGAGACAGGGAATGTAGTATCCTGAAAGCATTAAGTGACAAGCAAATAAGCAAATTCCAATATTGCCTGGAAAGTTTTGTCACGCTGGACTTTTTGTGATGAAGGTTCAGCCAAGAATATGACATAGAGACAGCCCTAATAGTGTTGATAGATAGAGGAGATAAGACAGAGCCAAAGATCAACTGTTTTTCCAAGCATATTACAGGACTTGCCTGTTTGTCAGAGCTTGCTTGCAGTAACTGAAGACAAGAAATCATAAACTAATATGCAAACAAACCCACAGAATTTAGCAAATAAAGCTACTGAAAAGCTAAGAGAAATGAGGAAACCCATGCTGAAGCCTGCTGTGGAATCTTAATTGCTGTATGGCACACTGAGGCAGTAGAAATGGATGGATGCCTTGAACAGATGAGTGGGTGGACAGAAAGGATGAAAGCTGCATGGGAACCCTCAGTGGGAAGGCACTCCAGAAGTCAGGAGAGTGA
The DNA here is from genome assembly GCA_025769975.1 of Gallinago jamesoni. Taxonomy (NCBI): domain Eukaryota; kingdom Metazoa; phylum Chordata; class Aves; order Charadriiformes; family Scolopacidae; genus Gallinago; species Gallinago jamesoni. The sequence goes on from JAOQGH010000001.1 coordinate 84,973,017, forward strand.
GGCTAATATTTTCCCTGTCCTTTACTGGGGGTGGGAAAAGGCTGGACTGTTTATTTTAGCAGCCTAGGAGATACTTCCTCAGAAATGTGCATGGTGATCTATTTTCCTGGTGGTTTTTTGCACTTTGCAAATGAAAAAAAGTGTTGGGTTTGAAGTCGTGAGTGTAACTGCAGCAGGTACAATCTCCTGCTTGCCTTATGTTCATGGGTGTACCAGAAGGAGTGGGAATAGAGGCGGGATTTACAGGTGGAATATTGGAGGGCAAGTTGATCGTCTTCCCTCAACAAGTGTAAGGGATGTGTTGGAATTTCCCCCTGACAAAACAGAAATGGCCACGTCCACCTTCCCAATGACACTGTCCCCTGTGTGGATTCCCTTCCCCTCACGTTGGCTTTAGCAGTCTGGATACTTGTCAAATCCCCAGCATGCAGCTGCTGCATCTCGCACTCCATTATTATTGCTGATGCTAATCTCTGACCGCTGAACACGGGTCAGAACCAGGAGATAATTGCAGCTCCGATCGCCAGGCACGGTCCTTTGTGAGTAGTTAATGAGTGTTCAGGAAAATAAAGCAGAAAGAAGAAAAGGGGGATTGTGGTTTGCATACAGTGAGATAGAGAGTGAATAGGAGATGGAAGGAGGGGACAATTCACTGATGGGGGAAAAAGAAAGAATTGGAAAAAAGAAATCATTTGCACTAAAACCATTGCTGCCTTATTCTTGTTTCATCCAAGTGGATGCAGCTAACTCTGGTAAGAAGGGGACTAAGCAAGCAGTGACACCCCGGGTCTGTTTGCAGTGCTTTTGCTCTGCATGCTGTGAACACAGACGTGGGGTTCATCATCTCCCTGGTGAGTCAGGGGGTTACACCCACAAGACAAATGTCCTTGTGCTCTTTGAGTTATTTCCTCTCCTTTACTCTGCATCACACAGCCTGTGCGAATGAAGGTGCCCTCTAGAGATTGGCTATCTACTCCTAAAATTGACTTTAGCACTCTCTTAGCTTGAGTGGCAGTGACCTGTATCTCTATCTGAATTACCAAACTTTATTCCCAGCACTATCTTTATATCACATACAGTGGGATCGTTTTCAGTGTCTGAAAGAAAAAGGTGACTTTTATCAAATCTTTGCCAGGTCCTTACTCCAAACAAAAGATAGCTACTTCTAGCGATCCATGTGACATGACTCCTTGTGAAGGTCCCAGAGGGCATTTGTATTCTCTGTTACGGAGGAGATGGCTCTACCTGCTCCTGTGACATCTGCCTCAGGGTTTAAATGATGTAATAAGGTGACATAACAGCTTGGTGATCTGGGCATGTCCGGTTTTCTGGAAACTAGAAACCACCTCAATGGAGGGGAAGGAAAACTACTTCCTGCAAATGAATTGGAGTCACTGGGGATGGAGTTTGAGGGGGGAAATAAATGATTGCGGTACGTGTTTGTGTCCATATGAGTCCCCTCTCCCTAACGACCATGTTAATGTGCTCATAAAAAGATATGGCGCAGGGGGAACGTGACTGTTCAGGCTGATTACCATTTTATGGCAGAACTAAGCTCCATGACAAACAGCTAGCTGGGTGGGCTGTTTTTACAACCCAGAAAACTCTACTTTAAGATGCTGAAAATATGAGTTCCTTTTCCCTATTCCGAGTGCTATTACAATAATACTAATATGAATTATTATTGACCTCTGAGGGGTCCTACAACTCCCATGAAAACACAAGATGGTAAAGGAGTTTTGGGGTAACTGAGGTGAGTCTTAAACAGAAGTGCTCTGTACTGGCACAGCAGGACAGGGCACTGGGCTGACAGACATGCCTACAGTCAGCTACAAAGCATAGGAGACATTCTGGAGCTTCTTGGACCTACTAACCAGAAAACTAGAGACTGAGTCCTAATGTCTTGGCCATACCCAGTTTCCTGTACAGTGTGCTGTTCACTTTCAATGAAGTAGTAACACTGCTTTGCTTTCAGTTCAAACTCGTGTACTGTGATTCTCTATTGCTTTGCAGTCTGGAGGCATGTGTGGTTTTCTGTTGTGTTGAATGACCTACATCCCCTTTGTTTGGAAAGAGATGAGGGTTTCCTCAGGGTGAGATACCACATGGATACAGTTCCACGTCTGAAACAGTCTGTGGGGTCTTGTTCCAGTCCCAAAAGCTGCTGGGCCAGATTTATGTCCAACAATAATGGCTGAGAGATGAGGTATAAATTGCTAAAATGGGATAGCAAAAAAAAAAAAAAAAAAAAAAAAGAGTGGGTTTGAATATGGCTGTGAATATGCCCTAGAGAGCACCAGCCTTTCCAGCACTGGGACTATCATAGATGTCCACCTGGAATCTGTTCCTTGGAGCTGTGGAGAGGTTCCAACAGCAGGGCTTTGTAAGGCAAGGAGCAGCTCCTTCTACAAGGCAGAGAGCAGAGGGACGAGACAACAGTGAGCATTTATCCCATGTGCTCTGTGTTGTCTCCAGTGATGGAAGGGCTCTGTCTGGTTAGAAGTCTCAGTATATAACTGCTTATCATATAATGTCACTCGGAAGTCAATTTTTTTTGAAGGCGAGAAGTGACAGATATTGAATAGCCTAATGTCAAGAGAATAACAGGTTTTACGCCAAGAGATTTAGAAATGTGAGAGAAGTGGTTTTCAGGGCAGATCAATTCTGTGAGTGAACGTGGCACATTGCACTGGGGAAGGGATGCAAGCCCAGCTGCAGTGACGACTCGCGAAGGAAAGTGTAGCAGAACAGGCACGACAGAGCCATACATCCCACGTATGTGTGTGTGTCTGTGTGTGTGCACACATGCATACATTAGTAATGAAGACTTCAATTCAGCACTCTGCCGTTATTCAGCCATGTGCGTAAGCATCTTTATGCATACACTGAAGACTGTTACGACAGGACTTTCTCGAAATAGCTTTCTGGGCATTAGGAATAATTCTAAGTACATACTCAAGTGTGTACTGAACCAAGGACAGAAGCTGTGTGAGGTACTTGCAAGGAAAGTACATAAGACTCCTTGCATTTATCTTGCTGTTGACTCCACCCTGGAGCTTGTCAAACCATTAAGAGAAAATGCAATTGCAGAAATGTGTAAATTTCTCCTCCAGTGTACAAAATGTGCTCATTTGGCGTGCGGTTTCCTTCCCTTCCTTCAGACCCTTCTCTTCCCTCTGTCCTGTCTGGGAACATAAAGGATGTTAGGTATTAATGATACAAAGAAGTGAACTCCTAACTCACTTAACTTAAGGACGCATAGAAAGAGCTTGCAATCAAGAGAATTTAGTTGAAAACCCTACAAGTAGGTTTTCACATTGAAAATGATCATCAGCTCACCCCATGGATAAGCAGGAAGATACCATGTGAAGCCAATTGGAACGAAGCACAACAGCTCACAAACTGAGTATTTGGGGTCACTCCATTGTCAAAATACATGAGAAATATCCATATTTTATTATATACGTTCTGATAACATAGATGTGAGGAATTTACCATTTGCACAGGGATATTCCAGAAGCTGGGACAGAAGAGAGAAAAAGACTCAAACTTTACTGAGTAAAATGTTTGTTATTAATAATTTGCACCATTTGCCTTAGATTGTCAAAAAGTGAATTAACCCTTTGGTTAATTCAGGGGACCCCAGTCCACTTATGGCCTCTTTTCAAACTCACAAATGTTGCAGGTAGAATAGAACCAAAAGGAACGAAAACAGAAATGTGTTTTCCAAGATTCACATGTGAGCCATAAACACCATGCTGAGGTGCCAATATGAAATCCCCACTGTAGTTCTCGAAAGCATTTGCTTTCTCCTTTATCAACCAGCAGTGAATTAGTTACTGCCTGAAAAACATGGGAGCTCTTGAAACGGGCAGGAGGGTTCACCTCTCTGAGCTATAGTTTTGAGGTGTATTTCTGCTATGTGTTTCAGATGAGAAGCTTAAAATCTCACTCATGTGTTTCTCCCTCATTCAGATTGTGACAGCTCCATGGCCCTGTAGTTATGGTTCCCTGAACCTCTGAAACAATTGCCCAGAGGGCACCCACAAATGTTCTTGCATACTGTAATGTGCACCAAAGCCTTGGTAAAGCTGAACCCAGCCTTCAGTCCCTGCCTTGCAAATGACTGGTGTTCCATCATCTTTGTTGATGGGCTGTCTGAAGGTGTTAGTAAACACATGGGAGCCCAGACTGAAGTTCAAGACAGCAGGAGATGTCCTTGCATGGGCATGTTTGCCATTAGCTACCAGGCCTGCTCCTGATTGAAAATTCTAGCATTGCAGAGCAGCACACACAAAATGAGCCAGCAGCCTGCCCGGGCTGCATATGGTGGCCAGAAACTGGGTACATTTGGTGAGAAAAAGAGAATCTGTGATGACAGGGAATAATAGCAGCTATTTCTGCTATGGGATTGTTATGTCCTTATCACAGAGGTGTTTTTGATGAGAACAGGATGAGTGGTAGGAAGTTTTGGCTTGTCATGCCCACAGCTTTGTTCATCTCTTGTGAATGAGTATATGTAGTGCTAACCATGCATCAGTGGCTTGCTTCTGAGGAGGGGCTGAATTTTCAGTCCTATAGAAGAACCAATGAAGGATGTGCCTGAAAAAAATAGTCCCACAGAGAAGCCACAACAGCAACATCCTTCTTGGCAGAAATATCATGAACGTTGGTGGCTGTGATTTGGATCTTTCTTTCCAGGCAAAATGCAGCTGTCCTTTCTGAAGGTGAAGAAAAAGCTACTGCTTAAGCAATGAGGCAAATGTTATGAAGGCCAAGAGCTTTCTGGGGTAATAGTAGCAAAAGCAGGGATAAAATGAAGGGAGGGAAGCAGTTGTGAATGTGGCATTGAAGGCAAGCAGGTAGATAGGATGTGTTGAACACAGAACTAACTGGAGAAGCAGACCTGAAAATAATGAGGGAGAATACTGCTGTTCATTATGGCTTCTGCTACATGCAGGAAAATAAGGCTTGACACTGGCATTCTTTGCAAATAATCAGGATTATGCCAGTGAGCTGACCTGATTCAACTCCAGGGCTGGAGTTCTCCATCTGTGAATACTACTTAATTGCTCAATCCAAAGGAACAGTAGCTCCGAGGCCACTGCTGAGGTCTCAGTCTCAATTCCATCGTCTTGATCTCTGTTCTTCTGACAGAGACTCATGGGACTGAAACAGCTGTGCTTGAATTTTCTGTATAAACCATATTGTGCTCTTTGCAGGCTTTTAGAAGACCATGCTTGCTACCCAGAATGGGAAACATGACAGAAGGGGGGCTCTTCCAACTAGCTTTTTCTTCTCTCTGTCAAGCATCTTCTCTTTTCTTTTATCCCAGGAAAAATCTTGCTCTCTCCTTCCTTAGTGGCATGAATTACACCATGCTATAACTACCTGAGACTAGACTGTTCCAGGGCACCATGCAGTGGGGCCTGGAGAATGAAATTTGTGGTTTAAAGCCATGTACTGCAGGCTCCTCATATGGAGAGAGAAACATGTGCTTGAGGGATTTCCCTGTGCTTTTCTGAGGCATCCATGAGTTCTTCCCAGGTGCCATGAAGGTGTCTGGTAAAAGCAAGTCCAAATTTTTCTAGTTAAGAAGGACTTCTTTGATACTGTGGATTAGTCAAGGAAAGAAATTCTTTAGTGAAAGAAATTCTTTAGTGCTAATGAGACTAATCTTCCCATCACTTGTGCCTTCCCTGCCAGTACTCAGTTTAGCACTGAACCAGGAGGTACTTAGTGCCCATATAAACCAGAACACTTATTTAGACCTATTTATACAGGTGGCACATGAAGGACTCAGGTCGGTGAATCGCCCTAAGAGCACAACTTCCGTAAGAGGCACAACCATGAAGCTAGTCAAGGATAGTCTGGAGAGGGACAATGTAGGAAATAACACACTTGGGGTTGGTACAGGGCTCCGATGCAAAGACTAAAATGAGTTCCCTGGTCCAAGTGGGACTTATCCAACCATTATTTCATCTCCGTAGCCTGTTGCCTGTTCCTAGTAGCCAACAAGCCTCAGTGGAACTCAGTGGAGCCTCAGGACGTGCACCTTGTAGCTAAACTACTGTATATGGAAAGTTTGGGTTAGAAATAGTGCTGAAAGATTGGCCTTTTTGACAAGGAATCATTTGCCATGCAAACTCTTGAAAGTGTGGCTAGGAAATGAAGACTGGGGAGGATGCCCAAGTATTGCGACATCCCAATTTGGGTTCAGGTCTGAGCTCATTCCTCCCTCTTTCCAGCACACAGGACTGGTTTCATGTAGCAGGATTCGTATGCTGCACATGAGGCTGGAGCACTGCAGCAGAAACCAGAAGTAAAAGGTTTATTACTGAGCAACCAATCGAAGAGCTGGTATCTTAAATTCACTAACTCCAGCCTGGCCTGAACTAGCTTCTTTACTAACTTAAATGATTGCATCCCTCAAGCCTTTGATGCCAGAAAGAAAGAGACTGTCTCTTTAAATAGAGGAGAAAATGATAGGGGTGAGGTGATCTGATTAGTCTGTAAGATGAACGGAAATTAGTTATTTTCATCCTTAATCACCCACGGGATGGGCCAATTATTGAGCTGTTAGAGACCCATTAGATGGTTGGGAACTCACCCTTCCTCACCTCCCTCCCATAACCCGGCATGAAATTATTGAAGTCACTCAATTTCACTCTCATTGAAACCCATGAAGGGAGATCTCACAGCTGAGCATGGGGTGGCTGCTGAGGCCTTTTTCTAATTACTAGCAGTGCTCTAGCTTCCAGAAATTGGTTTATTGATTTCACCCAAACTGGCTCCCTGAAAATGCAACCTTCAGGTTTGCAGGAACAATTCTATTTATCTGTTTGTCTGTCAGCCTATGTGCTTGTCTGTCTATCCTCTTGTTTGACTAATCTGGAAGAGACAAACAAACTTTTAACAGCTGCCTGTCTAATCAATGCAGCTTGTTTATCTGCTCTTGAAACAACTTTAATTTTACACATGTATTTGCTAACGTATTCAATGCTGCTTATGAACAAATTGCAACCTGTGGATTCCCCACTAATTGAATTTCCTAAGTGTATTTGTTATTTGGTATTTCTGTGGTGAAAGACAATTGGTCAGATCCGTTCACAAAGCATTGGCCTCCTCCTCCCCTGTCTCTGACTGGGTAAGTGTAACAAAATGAAGAAGATAGATACACATAAGTCATTGTGCTTTGGAAGAAGGAATGAATAATTTGGGAAGTGAGGAGGAGTGAAATTCGGGTTGATTTTCCTTTCTTGGGAATTGGATTCAAACTTAAGGTTCCACTACTAGGAAAAAAAAAAACACATTACATGCTGGGGTAGGAGTTGAAATAATTTTTTCCCATTGTGCTCACAGGAAGTAATCATCAGAGCTGATGGCATAGTATTGATAGCAAAGCTGTGGCTCTGGCATTGCATGGCTTGCCCAGCCACACGTGTTTCACAACATTTAGCAGAACCTTGTGCAGCCTAGCTGCAGAGGATATAGCAGTGGGCTCTTATCTGTTCTGCCTGACTGCATTTGTGCCAGGCCCCCGTTACGCTCTGCTCCCTGTTGCTATTCAGGTGTGAGGAGTGTGAGTTTTGAAAGGCACCAAAAGTGTCTCACAGGATGCTTGAAATTGCCTTGGTTTCAGCAGAAGTTAGAATCCTGCATGCTATCTGCTAAATAGTTTTGAAAATCTCAGTATGTGTCTTGCTACATCTTTTGGCCTTTCACATGCAGGCCCACAATCCTTAGGTGCCCACATTGTTTTGCATAACACCATTTTCAAATGCATTTGTTGAACATGTCTTGGCAGCTTTTGCCTCTGGCCATCACTTGCCATAACCATTGTCAGAAAAAAATTCTGAATTGCTGAGCTAATAGTTCAGTTCACTTGTGTAAATTTATCTGCCTCTTCTGACTAAAGATGTTCTAGGGTATCTGAGACACCTGCGTGGATTACCCAAGAGCCATAGGACATCTGTGTCCTTCCAGAGTGGTAGCTTGATGTAATGTGGATATTGTCCCACAGCTCTAGATGACTGTGTTTAAGCTGGTGAATTGTGTCCCTCTAGACTCTGTAGGGAAAGACAGCATGAGAGTTCCTTCCCCATGTAGCTTCTGTACCTTTCAGCACTGTGGCAGGCAATCCGGAGGCCTCTCCTGCAAGACTCCCTCTTCATTACAGGAGTGTGTCACTGTTCGTCTGAAAACTGGCAGCAGCATATCCCAGGAGACAGAAAAGTAGCTAGAAAAATGAAGGGATTAAGCCACAAGGAAGCTTCTGATTCTTTTTAGAAATAAGAAGATTAGTCCCAGCCTGATTCAGAGTCCATATCCTTTTCTGGATCCAGCTGGAGTAGTGGAAGAGGTTGCCTACCCTTTATAGCCAGAAACTCCTCACAAATCTTAGTGTGAGCAGTTTGCCAAAGCAATGCACATCAAAATGATCCCACTCAGCTCTAATCTGCTTTATTTCAGCTGCCGTGGGTTAGGGAATGATCACATAAGGAATTTCACTGGCAGGTCTTGGAAGGTGGTACCTTCCCCTGTGCATTCGGTAAATGGCAGTTCTGTAGACCCTGCAGACAGTAGCATCTTCAAGTAACCCCTGTAGACATCTGGTCTGTCTTACACCTTCAGTCACCAGATGATAACTCAGTGAGTCACAGACCTTCTACTCATACTGTGCAAAGGCTGTAGCCTCTGTCTTTTGTAGACTTTGGGATAAATGCTAATATTATATGCAATGAAAATGAAATCAAGATGAGTATGTGGAGTTCATTATTTTTAGTTGAAGGGGAAAAAAAAAAACACTGGGAAAATTCTGCAAAATATTTGTACAGCAGATCTGCTTAGTTTAATACACGGTGTTAGAGGTACTGCTAAAGGCAGATTTGATACAGGAATCTGGGTAATTCTGCACCCCATACCTGAGATCATGGTTTTGCTTTTACTGCAACTATTTTTTGAGATTTGGGATATGTAAAGAAGATAAGTTAGTTTAACTTTTAGCAGCCTTTGGGCAGGTTTCGATCAAAATCATACCAGTGCCCTCTGAAGGACTGTGGACTGCCTTCAGGCCTGTGTAACTAAAATGAGAATTAATCTCTGTCTGGCTTTAGCTGCCCCTTTTCTGTGCAAGGGAGAACAGGAGGTCACTCTTGACTACTTCCACCATCTTAGCTTAGTCTTTCATTAATTTCCAGCTTCTGTTCATTTGCAAAACATATTCTGCTCCACATTTGCAATACTCTGCATGGACAAACGCAGAACCATCACAGCAGGTGTTTATGGACACAAAAGGGAAGGCCAAGCTTGTTTAAACCAGTCTTCTGTTGCTGAGTGTGTTTTCTAGCTGTTTCACAAAGCTCTGCCTTTTCTTTAGTCATCTATATAGTGGGGTAGCTAATGTACTGTGGATAGTACCTTGGGCAAACAAGCATGGGGCCTACTCTAATGATCTGCCACCATCTGTAGAAAGCATTTAGGTGCTATGGTTTTGGGTAGCCTGTAAGCACCTGATAAATACTGTTACTGTGTGTTGGAAGTGTTTTGATTGAACTAGCTGTTGCTGTTACAGTCAGTTCCTGAGCTGTTAATTAATCTTTCTTCTTGTAGCATAGTGCTGGTCCATGCTTGGCAGCAGCTTCCTACCCCTCCTCATTTCTGTTCTCTGGGCAGGGTCCTGGGAGCCCCCGTCTCCATGCTTACTTCAATTCCTCCCATCTGATCCCTTCCAGACCAGACCCACAGGCATGAAATTTTGGTCCCTTCTACCTCCCTGCTTCTGGCTTTAGCCTCCACCCCCCCTGGTTTCCTTGTTCAGAAGTGTCCTAATTGAAGGACAGCATATCCTTGACCCAGACTAAACAGATGGCATCTCTCTATGTAACATTCAGGCATGAATTTCCCACACAGGCTGAAGGAGATGTCTCAGACAGGTCTGTTCCCCCTCATTAGCTTTGCCTGACATTGTGCTCCAAGTCATGGGGCACAAGAATGGTTGTGTGGCTGCGCTCCTATCCATTTCATGCCTGGATGTGGCCCAGGCAACACCCGTGGCTGGCTTTGTCTGTCCTTATATACAGATCCCTTGAGGCTGGGCCTTCTAAGATCCACAATTTAATCACAGAGAGCTGACATGATGCTGAAAATGATTTGTCGTGTCCATGCTGGCAGTTAAGTCATTGCCATATGCCATATGGCAATATGCATATTGGCAATAGCCAATAAATTGCTAGAGTGTGGCCTGCTGATGGGAAAGTATCATGGCTGTCATTTCAGCATAGGCATGGACTGTGCAGCTTTTCACCCCAGCCAGGGTACCTATCTAATGGGCTTAAACTCCTCTATGTCTAAATTCTTCTCAAGTATCATTTCACTGGGTTACACCTTGCAAAAATTCTGACTCCTGCTATTTATGAGAAAACAGCCTTAAATGGAAGAGTCTTCCATTTAAGGGGGAAAAAGGTGGAATTGTAACTCAGAGTTAAAAAGCGGATGATGGGTGTCTTTCAAAACAATTCCGTATTACAAGAAAGAAGAGCTGGACTGAAAGAGCTGGACTGGAAAGAAGGAGATTCCCTTTCTGCTTCTCTGCCCCAGAAAGGATGAGAAGGAAATGTTCATAACCCAGAGCTTGTATTTGTTTAAGAGTAGTCTGGGATTTACCTGGCTTATTACAGCTTTTAGTGCATAGCAGCTGTATTGGCAGCAAGGGCATGAAAAATATTAGATCCAGGCAAATAGAATGTGTCAATCCAAAATGGTAACACCCGTGAACCTTATCTACTTATATATATATTTTTAGACCTAGTAGGGGAAAATCTATATATTTTTGGCAAACTCTTGCCCCATGCCCTGGTAGAACATATCTTTGGACAGTACATGTCACACCAGCTTTGACAAACAGAAATCTAGGTATATGCTCATTTTTATGTAATGGGGACATTTTGACACTGCTTTCAAACTCATCTTATTCCGTGATCCTGCAGACCTTGCTCCAAAATCCACTACAGATGATCTTGCAATTTACGTCCATGAGATATGGATCATGCTTCTATGTGATCAGGTATTTATACTCTACTACATGGGGGATTTTACTCGAGAAAGCATCAGAACTGTTCCTTCTAGAATAATTAACAGAAAAATGTTCTCCATGAAGAAAGCTGATCCCTGATTGTCATGGGCAATGATGTTCTCTGAAGCCAGTTGGAGAAAGATAAATGCTTGGCCAAGCATCACTGAGATTTTTCAAGTGTGCATGATTTCAGGTTCTTTTTCAGTTCTACAAAACACATATGATAGTGTAACAGAATTGGTTTCAATAGGGTTGCTCATACCTGGCACTTGCATTTAGTGAGAGGTGGTGTAAGTCTCCTGAGCAGAGCAGGAGATCAAATGTCAGCAGACTTGGGCTGGATCCCTGACTTCATCACTGATCTGCAACACGATCTTAGGCAAGGTTTCTGTTGTGTATGTGATTTACTTCCTACATCTGTAGCTAATGGTCCTTACTCATGGCCAAATAACCTTTGAAGTGTTGTCCACTGTCAGCGTACTAAATCTTATATATTAAGCACCAAGAGGTACCTAACCCCATGGAGGTGTTTTATTAGCTGTGGATGAATTCCTTCACGTGTTGTATCCATTCCTGTGGTTCCTGAGTGCTCCCCAGTGCCCAAGCACTCTGCTTCCACTTTGGTGTCCAGACAGAAGAAGCCATCCTACCCCTATTATGTCCCACCCCTGGGGAGAGCAGCCCTCTGTAGAGGGTGTCTCAGATGGGTGTTCCACCCTGTGGCTTCCCCATCCCAAGGGACAATCACTTCTGTCTTTCCCCAAACGCTTCAGCAGTTTTTAATATTCTTCTCATCTCTCAGCTTTTTTTATTTTTATAGAGCTTCCTTTTCTTAACACAGCATGAAAAGCAGAAATAAAAAAAAAGAAATGAAAAATGTGTCAGGGCAGAAAGAAGCCAGCAAGAGTTTCCTACACCAACATGGATGTCCTGTCCCCTTCTTGTGCACTGATAAATTGATTTCTTGGCAGCCAGACTCTTTGGGTCATCTATGGAGACCTGAACAGTGACCTACATCCTGTGATATCCTGGAGGAGGATTCTCTCTCCTCCATCTACCCCTGTCCCTCTGATCAATGGGAGAGGAAAGAAGGGTATGATGTGGCTGGATCTACTGATGATCCAGGTACGTGAGGTCCTCTCCTTCTCAAGCTGTGGGGAACCCAGCTTGGAAATGGTGACTGAAGAGCAGGGACAGAAAAAGCAGTCTAGGGCAAGTGTCTTGTAACCAAGACAAACTTACTCTGAGTTTATAGGTCACCACAGGGAGGAAGACCTCTGTATAACTGGCTAAGATGGGGCTTTGCTTTTTTTTAAATAGTGGCCTAACCAGACACAGACAATCTAGTGCCTCCTGCTTGTTTCTTAATCAGTGTTCAGTACTTCAGCCCGTTACTGTAATTTGTGTTCTCTCTGTCATCCCTCCTCCTTCGCCTTCCCAGGGAAAAGCCTTAACCTATCTACATTTTCACCTTCCTGGGAAGCCCTCCCACCTCAAAACTCAAGCTTAACAACTCTTTTAAGCTCCTTTTTAAGCTTTCTTACCTAATCCTCCCAGCCAGATTTTCCTCTTAAAAACCTCACACATGTAGATGCCATCTTTTCCCATGGAGAGCCAAGCTCCTTCCAATTCCTTCTGCCACCTGTTCATAGAGAATTTATTTATCTTACAAAAGCCACATTTCTGATGCTTGAAGCCTGGGGTCCCAATCTCTACTGTTCATAGACTTTGCAGTTTACCTATTAGCTTTCTAAATGGATATTGTTCCTGTTGTTCCTTTCTGACATGATATTGTTCTGGTACAGTAATGATGTGTCCCTCTTTCAGTCTAGGAAACGGGCCTACAAGGTAGAACCACATGTTTAGACCATTGCAATTTCCACAGGGAACTTATATCCTTAGCTTTATGTGGATATCAATAGAAGGAAGGCTGTTAATTTTTCCTTATAGGTATGATTAGGGCTGGGTGTACATGAGAGAGGCAGGGGAAGGGGCTAAACAAAGGTTTACAAAAATAATTAGCTTTTCTGCCCTCTCTTGCCAGGGATGTCAACCCCCTCTATCACAGCTCAGCCATGTGAATAGTTGATTTCTCACCACAATGACAGAGGTGGAAGCAAACAGCAGGCTGGGGACAGGAAAGTGTAGATGAGGGCAGAGTAGGGCAGCAATATGGTTTTACAGCTGGTGCAAGTTCCTATTCCACCTGCAGCCCACCTGCTTTGGGAGATTCCTGCCCCCTTTCCTTTCCTCCAGCTTCCCCTTCTTGCAACTCTACTTCTGTCCATCTCTACTGCATTCAGTCAACTGGCAGTGCAGCCGCAATATATCTAACCAAGGGAGAAGAAATCTCTGGTGCAGTAGTGGGACCTTTTAAAATGCTAATAGAAAGCTTTTAGCTGGTTACCACCTCGCAGCCCTGATCAGCAAGGCTTACCCTTGATGTAGCAAAGCTGGGGACTGCTGTATCTTGTCCTGCACGCCGGTGTAGTGGAGGTTATTTTCAGTCCTGGGGTTGCTGCCTTGCACTGTGCCCTGTCAGATGGGTGAGCTCCCCAGACTGCCAGAGGCCATGGAGAAGAGTAAGTTGCTGCTCTATGCCTTTTCCAGCTCGGGCTCCTCTCCTGCTGAGATGGAGCATACAATTTGCTCAGCAGATGAAGATTCAGCGTAGGGCTTTTCGAAGAGTCTCTGTGCAATTAGTATGGCAAATTGGAGCCTCCCAGGAGGATACACAGCATCACGCTCACCAGCAACAAGATCTCAGCTCCTTGGTACAGAAGAAACCTCATTTAATGTATTAAATATTTAATTAATGAACTGAAGCTTTAATGAGGTGGTGATGAAGATGCTAAACAAGATACTGGGACAGGAATACCCCACCCCAGAGATATAAACAGTTAGCTACTATTCTCCCAGTAGTACTTTTTTTACTGGCAACAATGCTGCCTGGGGTAGCTTTCAGAACCTCTAGGTCTCATTCTGCTCAGTTGAAAGGAATTGCACAGGTGGGATGCATCCCAGATGTGGGATAGAAAGCTCCTTTATTGCCTCTTTTATTGAGCTGGAATAGATGAAGAAGCTTTGGCTGGGGACAACAAGAGTGCTACAGCCTCTCTATTGCATGTGGCAGCATACGAATTGCTAACATAAATAGAGATGGCATGAAAAATCATGCAAGTAGGGATGTCATTGCTAGATCTATGGGAGATCCAGGTTCTCAGTAAAGGTGAGGCAGGGGGCAGGTGCTAGTTTGAAAAAGGGTCACGTTTTTTCCTTGCATTGGATCTACCCAGTGTCATTGATGCTAAGTTTGGTACAAGTACCAAAATGCTGCTGTGCTGGACTGCCAGGCATCTCCTCAAAGGTGTTGAGAGTGGGCCTCTTGTGTTTGGGGTTATTCAGTGTGAGAGTGTTCATTTCTCCTCCTTTAGATTGGGTGCTGCTAAGGTTGTACACGAGCACTGGCCGTGGGCTAGGTCAGGCTCTCCTACCTGGAGGGATGAGGGGCTAGGGTCTTCTTCAGGCAGGAGGCGCTCACAGAAGAGGTGCAGGGAATTCTAGTGACATGACAGAAGGATGTGAGAGCCAAGATAATTCTCACTGTTTCCTCTCTGTGCAGGAATTGCTTTAGCTGATCAGCCCCTGTTATGGGAACCTTGGGATTTGGAAAGGAATAATAAAAGATTAATCGAGAAACTCCTGAATGAATTCAATAAAAATGACATATGGAGCGTGCACCGTGATGTTTTTATGATTAGGCTGGCAGATAATTGGAATGAGCAGATTCTGCCCCACGCTTGGTCAGGTCTGGTGTCTCAGAGATCCTTCTGGTTTCAGTGTTTCCTCACAAAGAAAAAAATAGAGAGGAAAAGGGAAAGAATGAAAAAGGAAGAAGCAGAACAAATGCTTCTCTGCTTACTTCAGGAGAAAGCTCTGAGAGAGCTGCTGTTTAAAATGCATTTAAGTTTCCAGGATAGAATCCTCCACTCCTTAGGTTTTGGCTTGACTCACACATCAGCACCCTTGGAACCTAGGGCTGGGCTGGGATTAGAGATCCTCTGAATGTTCAGCCTTTCTCTCTTTGCTTCTGACTGGCTTTTGAGAGTATCCAAGTCCAGTGTAATGATTAAAGGGCAAAACTTAACATGCCCCTCAACCATTATAGATACTCTCTCAAGAGCAGCATCTCTAAGCCAGGGCCTTAGCTCAGACCTAAGCCCTCCTTCCCTTGGGCATCACAGCACATTTTGCTTGAACCTTGATGAAGACTTTGCAGGACACTCTTGCAAAGTCTACCCTGTGCCACTTCACTTTCACAACCCTTCTCTAACATAATGAACTTGCTTTTGATTCATCAGCAGGCCTGCTGTGTCCCCTGGTCACTTCTCCATGCTGGCACCCAGCATCACACTTGTCAAGTTTGCATGAAGAGCATCTCGTTGCTTTCTTTCCTGCTCCCTGCCAGTATCTGCAAAGGCACCTCTGCGTTCTGCCCTCAAATCCATCTTTATTGTAACACATATTTCTCACCCCTCAAAAAAAAAAACAAGCCAAATTCACCCACCCCAAACCAAAAGCAAGACAACTATTAAGCACACAGTGTACAGAGGTCTGCCTGTTACAGTGACATGGTTCATCTTATTGCCTCCTTCCTCCCCATCTGTTTCTAACGACCCACTCTCTTCCCTTATATTTAGATTTTCCTTCAGGTACAGACTGTCTTTTTGTTCTCTACTTGTACGGCACCAGGTGGAATGGGACCTCGCTCCATACTTGATGGATCAGAAAGTGTTGCAGCTTTTGTGATAATAAGTGATAATAAAAAGTGTTGACTGGTTCATAGCATGAGGCTGTGATGAAATGTTATATTACACCTTTTATCTTAGACAAAAAGAGAGGAGGAGTGATACAAAACCATGCAGATTTAGTTTGTCTTTTTTCCCTTTTTTTTTTTTTGAGGTGGATGGAATTCTTCACCTGTGTTATGGAGCCCCAAGGATCCATACTCCATTTAACCATTTTTTAGAATCCCACCATCTCTTCTTTCAGGGCATGCATGGGGTAACTATTCTCAGGAAAATGCCTCTGGAAGATCTCACACACTTGGGCTGTTCCTAGGTACTGTGCCTCGTACTTTATCAAACATGGGGCCAACCTGTGGATGACATGTTCATGTTGGAGCCAGGGGTGTGATTTCAGGACGAATAGAAATAACCACCCTAGCTAAATTAAAGTCAGCGGTGGTGATCCTCACGAATGCCAGCACAGGCTAGCAGTTTATTTACATAGACTTTCAGATGAACTTACACTGGCTTCTTGTAAATGTATTGCTCCTTATATCAACAGCGTGTGAGATCAAGATAGCTCATGTATATCCATGCTTCCTGCAATTTAACTGCAGTGAAGATGCACCCTGTATGAAAGAGAAGCCTCTATCAAGTCTTTTAGCTCCCAGAACTTCTCCAGGCATGAGATTTCCCATGGAAATGATTCTCCAAGGGAAAGCACCATTTTCTTTACTATCATAAATAAAATACAGCAACATTTGACAGCTTTAAAATGTTAGAATCTGAACAGAATGTTTTGACTTGGATTGGTTCAAACATTTGCACTTGCTGAAATGAATCAAAGCATTTTGCCATACATTTATTTGACATCAAGTGGCTCTGGTGCCTCATGGGAGTTGTAGTTTGTATGTCTGGTGCATATGGTTCTCATGTGGACTGGCCTGCTTCTCTGAAACACATTCCCAATAATATACGGCAGATCTGCTCCGACTGAGCTGAATAGTGCAGGTTGGAAGTCAGGGAGCAGCCAAACAGTACAGAAGATCAGTTCTAGCACAGGCAAAAGCAGGGGTGTGAAACATTCATGATAACATCCCAAAATGAAATGTTTGGTTTCAAGGAATGTCAAAAGATATTGTCTGAACTTGTGAAGTGGAAAAATGACTGTATTTCCAGTTGTGTTTTTCAAAAAAATTTGTTCCTTTGGAAAAGTATGTATTAATTAAGTTTTTCATGCTGAAAAATTGTGGTGTTTTTTATGGGCTAGACCACCCAGTTCTATTCTTATGTAGCATAAGAGCTCAGTTTCACATTAGGTCTAATAGGATTGATTCAGTCTCAGCCACTCCAGGGGTGGAGCTAACCCAATAATTAGGGACACGATTAATGACTTTTGCTCCTATTGCGTGGAAAGATGTGGGGTTTTATTTTTTTATTTTATGTTTTACATTCTGAGAAGTAATTTTTTTCACTTGACTTTGAAAATTATTTGTGATGAACAGAGAACAGACCTATTTACTTTATGAGTGGTGTAACCCCAGCCTTCTTGTATAGCTGATAGTAACAAAATTAAGAAAAAGAAAGCATCTTTGTTTTGATAAAATTTCTTGGGGAGGACGAGGAAGGGAAAACCCTTTTCCCTCCTTCTGGCTGCGATGCTGCCACCTCTAGATTGGTGCACCTGCTGTTAAGCAACAGAGCACAGCACAACAGTGTGTTGGTGGAGCAATGAAAACTAGTGTCTTCCCCAGCTGACATTGTAGGAGAGGCTTGGAGAGAGATGAATTAATACTTCTGGAATTTGCCGGGGATGTGTGGGCTAAAATCTGTGGAGGGAAAGCAAGTCAGGAGATCATATATGACAGCAGGTGGGCAAGGCCCAGATTATGTTTTTCATCTGAAGTGAGATATCTTTCCCAGGATCCCTTAGAGACACGGTCGCATACGAGGGCAGCTCTGTGCATACTGAGTGGGGCTGCTCTGAGCCTGTGATTAGAATGCACCTATTTAATCCTCTGAAGCTGCTGGATTAGGGTACGTCGCTCTGATTTATTTTGTCTGTTTGGGCTGTGTACACACTGTGTAGAGGAATTTGGATCTAATCTTTGCCATCATTATAATTAATTAGATGCTATTCTCCAGCATGTAATGGTGGCGATAGAGCTTTTACATGGATCTGTGTGTTCCTCGCATACCGTGCCGCAAGAAGAGATCTGCTGGGAAGATATTTTTTAATTAATTGTTTAGTTCGTCAAAGCACCATGCTGGGCCAAGTTCAGCCCTCATGTTATGCTGTTGATTTTAGCTGCCTGGCACTCAGTGAGGGACTTACCCCTGAAGTTTTTCTCCCTTTCATTTACCTTCTGATGTTTTTTTGGACTGTGCTGCAACTGGCAGCTAGATGTGCATTTGTCCACATGGGCAAGTGGCAGGCATGAAGGGAAGGCCATCAGACAGCTATGTGCTAGACTATTAGTTCAACTGTGTTATTCTTCTCTGAAGAGAGCTTCAGAGGAAAGGAAGGATGGAATGAGGGAAGGAGCTTTTGCAGGCACAGAAGAACACCAAGTTGTTGAAGAAGCTGAACCTTGAAGAGAGGGGATCACTTTCTGGGAGCTATGCAGATCTTCACCAATGAGGCTGTGATTCCTGGTCATACATGTCATTCACTGTAGTAGCCTCGTAAGCAGGTATTCTTATGCCTATGGCTGATCTACATCCAGCTGGGCACGTGTCCCATTTGCAGATGCATGCATGGGTTGCAGGTAGGAATCTGTGCAGATGCAGATCAGTCATCCAATGATGTGCGTGGATGTTTGTTACTAAGCCTGTGTAGAAACTCACCAGGAGCAGGGAATTTGTGTTGATGTATTACTTAAAACCAGTTACCATACATAAGTGTGCTGGAGAGAGGAACACGTGCATGTTACTGAGAGCATGTGATGGTGCATGAGCTCTGTTGTGCAGTGGGGGTAGCTTGTATTGTGTGTGGCTGCAGGCTTGCACACCTGGAATCGTCTGTGCCTGTGGAAATGACTTCATGTCCACAGAACTTGAGTTTCTGATAGTAGTTGTCAGTGTGCAAGTTTGCATTTTGACTGTCTGCATTTAGGGTGTCCCTCTGAGTGTCTCTAGTCACTTGCGTGCCCATGCAAGCTGCTGGTTACAGAGGTACCACAGGGAGTACCTGTGTTTCTGTATACATGAGATGGATGTGCTGTGTTTAGGTACTCCCATGACTGCACAGTGCTCTCTGTATTTGTACATATGGAAGAGATATATTCTTTCTTTCCATAACAAACAAGGTCTTTAATTCCCCTTCCCTTCTTATCTTCTGCTTGTTTCCTGTGGCTCATGTACTAGCAACTTCTACTTACTTCTTTATAGACAGTTATGGCTAGATTTTCTTCCAAGCATGTAAATCTTTGTGGTAGACCGACAGAAAAGCACAATGTACATATCAACAGATGGATTTGCCTCATCCAGGTTCAAATCTGAGTGGAACATCAATGGACACAAGGTACTAGCTCCCAGGGAAATTCAAACATGCACCATTGACCATTTCATGCCTGTATAGCTGTGAAACATTTGTTTAGAGATGGTAACCTGTGGTAACCATCCATCTCTCTTAGCGCAATTGTCTTAAACGTCAGTGGATTTAGGCTAAGACTTCGAGGGATTTAGGATAGGGTTGAGCCCAGGCCCTGAGTCTTTTCTGCCTCTGCTCCAGAAAACACCGTGAAGTAAGTTTTTTTAATGGCAAGTCTCATACAGCTGTATTCTCCATTCAAATTTCCCATCAGGGCAAAGGCAGCAGTACTGGCGCTTGTATTATGAAGCTCTAACTGAGAGAGAACTGCATCTTTCCAAGAAAGGGCAGCACAATTACCTGTTTCTACAAAGAACGCTGAGAAAGGGAGAAAAAGGAAAGAAAAGGAAAGACACAAAGTCTTGTTCATTTATGCTCTGGGTTCTTTGTAGTTTTCTTTGCAAAGGTCAAAGAGTTGTTTCAAGAAATGGGAAATTCTCTGAATCCTTTAAATTCTAGTCCCTTTTCTTCTTAATGTGGCCTAATTCCAGGGAGCTTAAGGTCTAACAAGGGATTTGATCCTACCTCGATCTTTCTCTCTCTCTCTCTCTCTCACAGCAGGTTTGATGGCACTCAGATTGCTCATTTGTATGTTCTTTTGTGAGACAAAGCACTTTGGTTTCTCTGAGCTCTTCCAGCTGTCATATGTGTTCTTTTCTCAGCCTGTCTGGAAGACAACATTCCTAGAGAGGTAGCTGGCAGGAGAAATCTTTTCACTTTAATTATAAGAAAAGAGGTCAGACAAGTGTACTGAGTTAAGCTTTGTTTGAACATCTTTGAGATGTGAAGATCTGATGTCTGAGAGTGCTGGCCAAACCAGCATGCCTCTGTTACTGCATAAGATGCTGCAGGCCTTCTCCCCATTATAGCCATAACTCTCTTGGTAGGGCTTCAGCAGGGGCAGATAGTTTTCTTTTGCCCATGAGGCTTATACATTCCTCCAGTAAACATCCTTGACTTAGTAGGACTCACCCCTGCCTTTCTATTGATCATTCACCTGTTGATGTGCTCGTTTGCCTGTGGTCATAGCAAAGTTAACAAGGTACAAGATGGCACAGAGATGTCCGAGTTCCTCAGGTCCTTCCCAGATGCTGAGGAAGAGATGGAGTGAAACACCTTTTCTTATCTTTACTCTAGGTTAGTCCCCAAAGCCATAAGAAGGTTCGACGTTGCAGACAGATATAGGAAAAAATGTTTAACAAGTACTAAAACAGAGCCTGGGATGAGGAGAGAAGTGAAAAGCCAAAATTGTGGATATGTTTGGTCCAAATCTGGCAAAGAGTTTTAGCAAAGAAACCCAAACCACCAAACCTCCCAAAAACCCAGAGGCAGAAGAGAGATAAGAATTATTGTAAATGTCAAAACATCTTGGGTTTGACTGTGGTGTTTCAATTCTGAAACACTGAAAAGTTTAATTTTGACATTCTTTTCACAGAAGTATCTTTGTTTTTTGAAATGGCATTAACATTGATCTACATTAAAAAGAGAAGATTAGGCAGCAGCTTGAATAACTCAGAGAAGAAATAAAACATCATATTCAGATTGACCCAATTTGGGATTGGCCCAAGATGAAATGGTTGTGATTTGCTTTTATTTTTCTGAAAACCTTTGCACAGATTTATTTCTGTTTGAATCAAACCTATTGTTTTTCTTGCAGGGTTTTTCATTGAGACACTGTGAAAAATAAGAAAAATCCTCCTTTTGTCTATTTGACTCCTGGCTACTACAGCTTCTCCTCGACTGAGCAGAAAGAGATGGTCAAACTAGAGTATCCTAAAAGTGTCAGACTTGAGAGGTACCAGATCCCCAGTTCAAAACCCCTTGGCTCACCCCTGTGGTATGTATGTCCCTTATGATGTAAGGCCTATTAAGAAAAGACCGTATTCTCAAGACATCCTTTCCTTAAGTGACACACTGTCTCCAGTATTTTTATAGGACAGCACTAATTTTTCATAATGAGACACAGTAGGCTCCAGCCCTTTAATAGACTTGTCAAGTCTCATGTATTCAGAATGAAATTAGCTCATTTGGTTCCTGTCTCTCACTCCCCTGTTGTGGTGCTGCTAAGATGCACATGTGCAGTGCCATGACCCTCTGCTGCTGCAGAAGGACATGCCTGAATGTAGCCAAGAGGGCTGATGCTGCAAGGAAGCCAAGGAGCACACACAGCTGCTGGGGACCTGAAAACAGCACAGTCTGTGCAGTGACTGCTGCAGAATGACCCAGGATCCCCTGTCCACATCACCCGTGCTCCCTTGTCATGTCACCCAGTCTGTGGGATGTCTGTGGGAGCCCTGTGTGCTGGATCAAAAGAGGGATGGGAGGAGAGACCCCTTAGCCTGGGACCTTGCTCTGCTTTGTCCAGTGTTAGAGAGGGTCCCTTACTGTTCCTCTCCTCTGTAGATAGTTCCTCCAGAGGTGACTGCTCTCACCATCTCCCATCTTCTTGAGTCAGGACCTTCCCAGCACGGTACAGTGAGGCTTCACAGCTCAGGATTACAATAAGCACTTTAAGTGGGATTTCACAGACCACCTCCTCTGTTGGAGTGGACTTGCTCCTACAAATAATGAGGGCTCGATGGCAGCTACTCTGTGAGGCCTTGTTAACCCAGAGACTGGGATCTAACAAGTTGCAGGCAAGCAGATTGCTTGGAGGAAAGGTGCAAGACCAGTAGTGGTAAGTTTCACAGGCTCTGGAGTGTCACACCGAACAGCTGAGAGCGGCAGCGCTGTGCTTGAGAAACTGGCTACTCTCCTGGTGCCGACGGGATTTTTGTGATCGAATCCCACAGCCTTTAGAAGGAATAATTCTAAAAGAAAAAGGATTTCCAGTATGTCACCAACACACTGCAGGCTGGCCCGAGAGTGGCATTCCTCAGCAGAGTCTGTGACACCTACCATTAGTAATTCACAGCAGCAATGCTCCTGAGAGACTCAAGCCTGGGCAGGCGAGAGGTGGGCAAGCTTACCTTGCCCCTCCCAGCTGTGCTGGAATTTACTGTGTGTGCCTTCAGGTCACTTCATCTCTGGGGGGCTGGTGAGAGATACTCATCTAACACCTTAATATATATATGTATATATATAATGTATTCTGAGATGAGGGAAGGACGGAGGGAGAGAACGAAGAAGGGAGGATAAAAATGGCTTTGGTTAGGGCTTGGTGCTGCTAGGTTATGCTCTTTTTCAGCTTTCCCTTGTGTGCTGGTAAGCAGTCGGCTGCCACCCATCCCTGCTTTCTTTCAGCTTTCCTTCATCCTGGCACAAGTACGGACCGTGCCCCTGTCGGGGCAGAGCACAGCAACACCTACCTGTCAGCACACGCACAAGCCACCACCGTGTGTGCGTGGTGAGGGAACACCTGTGCAAAGGTGCCCACAGCGTGGGCACCCTTGCAACCACTCTCAGGCGAATGCCAGTCAAAAAAGCAAAACAGCTGGCAGAGCCGAAGAGCTTGCCTGCCTTATTAACAGCCCACTTATCTGGAATCTGCTCACTGAGCAGAAACTGCTCCATAAATCCTCCCGCAATTTGCATTCCTCTTTGCTGTCGCTCATTACCACTGACCTCACTTCTTCTGCTGGAGCTGATCAGCCTCCCACCGTCCTGCCTGCGAGACGCCTCTCCATTACCACAACCTATTAGCAGTGGCAGCAGCAGTGCCTCCGCGAATGAATGCACGGCTGCTGAGTCAGGAAACCTTCCCGGCTCCTCTCCTCTCTCTTCGCTCCCTCCCCAAGGTCTGGGAGGGAGGCAGTGACAGCGAGCACAGCTCAATTGCTCTCCCTTGCGTGTTTCAAGGCCAGGCTCCGCATCCTGGGGAGCTCAGCAGGGTCATTACTGGACTTGCGCTCTTGCAGGCATGGGTGGGAAATGAGGTGCGTCGGCTGGAAGCATCTGAAACTAGAAGTGCTTGCTAATCAGCTGTGGGGTTTCTCAATTAGCAGTTCTCCCACTCAGTGCGTGAGGATGCAGGTTTCTAGCTTAATACCTGGCTCCTCAGTCTGTGGGAAGCGTGTCTCTTCTGCTTCCTTCCTCTGGAGAAATACCTACGGACCCGCACACACCTCACCACCATCACAGGCTGAGAGGGTGGGTGAGGCGGCTGGAGCAGCTCAGCCTGCTTTGCTGTGTTCACCCATCTCGGACCCAGGCGGCTACCTATGCTAGGGCCTTGTGACAGGCAGGTCAGGGGCAATGAAAGCAAGGACCCACGTTAGTGTTCTCCGTTCTGTGTGCCAGGGCAGCTGCAAGTGTGCGGGGTCATGCCACCTCCTCTTTCCTTGCAAAGACGTGCCTGCTCCAGCTGAGTGCTAGGCTCTCAGGCAGAAGAGGCAAAGGCATGGCCATGAGCCAGCCCTTTGGTCCTGCTCGGTGCCGGAGTGAAGGGCTGAAAAGAGGTTTATGTTGTTTTTGTATATTGAACCTGTTACACCGTCCCTTCTGTATCGTGCTGGGGCTCCTATAGCGAAGTGCCACACCAGGTGCTTCCCAGACCCTCCAAATAGTCATGTAGTGCTCTTGTTTTTCAGTTCTCCGGACACGGTTGAAATCAGAAGTGGCCAGAGTGGCTGGTGGCATGCACTGACTCAAGTGCCTCAGTTCAGCCCATGCTGGAGGAAAGGGGCTGGCTGTTTTCTTTAAATCCAGGTGTGATTCTCTAAGTTTTGGAAACTGAAACGTGATCTTGAGGTGAGTCCCCTGGTCTCTGATTTCCTGTAAAGGTCCTCCAAATGCATTGTGAGTTGTGTGAAAATAGCTCATATTGCCTTTACTCTGTGAGCAAGGATTTATTCTGTAATGTAAGGAAATGTTTTATTTTAGTGGGAATGGAGGAAGGGCTGCGGGCAGAGAAAAAACCTCCTAGTATTCCCCAAGCTGTTTTCCCTTTGGCCCAGGCAAGCAAAGCCTTTCTTTGCAGGGGGAGAAACATGTTTACTTAGTACAGCAGAGGGACCAAGATGCAGCCTTATTAAAATACAGCTCACGTATAGCCGGGGGTTTCATATATAGCTTTTTTTTTTTTTAACCTTCCCTGTCTTGATGGAAACAAAAGGAGGGGAAGAGGAAAAAAAAAAAAGAGGGAAAGAAAAGAAAGTGAATTGCTTAATGGAGGTGCTCAGCCTGCATATTTAATACACTGATTTTATTGAATAGAAGGTGAAAAAGTGAGCCTTGTTTGTTGCTTGCCTGTCAACCCATGGCAAGAAGGCATCCTTTCCCCTGGCTGGTGCCTTTTATTAGTCAATGGTTTCGAGAGTGTAATTATACCGTAGATCTGAGATGCATTATACACACAATTACAATTCCCCAGCCAAGCCTGTTATTTATTAACCGGGGAGATATTTGTTCAATTGTTTTGGAGGGCTAAGGTTTTCTTTTGTTTCTTTCTCTTTCTTTTTCTTCCCTCCCCTTTAAACTGTAACACAGATCCTTGCAAAGGTCTGTTCTTTGTGGCTTAGCTGGAACAGGGTGAATGGCCCATTCTCTGTTAGCCCGTCACGTCACCTAAAAGCCTTGGCAGGAGGAGCTGCAGTGTGGGGCTGCATTTGCAGGGGCAGAGCAGAAAGTGCTCATACCCTGCATGGGAAGTTTTCTTTGCTGGTTTGCTTTCATGCAAGAGATGTGACCACTTCTGGGGGGAACTGTTTGTGGCTAAAAGGCTTGTGCAGCCTTGCCACTTCTATTCCCTGCTGTGCATTTGTGTAAGTGAGAGAGTCCTGCGTTTATGTTCAACTCAGCTCTGCCGCACCTGGATACCCATGCCTATTTTGACTTCTTGCACGTTGAGGCTATTTGAGAGCATCCCTTATTAAATTAGAAACTACAGCTTGGACGAGCAGTTGAAAATGGGATTTTAGGAGTCCTTCAGGGCAAAGAGCAACTCTTTCCAGATTTGGTGGGCCACTCTGGACACACAGAAAGAACATCTTGGCTGGCATTATTTTAAGCATTTCTGTTCCTTGTCTCAGTAAGAACACAAAGGGCAGAGGAGAATGGCAATAAAAATTTAAAGACAAGGTTAGTGGTTTAGCCGAGCATTTTAGGGCCACAGTGCATAACACAATTAGTCACCAGCCAGTAGGAGCAAGGGTCCACCTTGGCTCATGCTGTCCTATTTCTGATAGCAGTTGGTAGCAGCAGAGTAGGAAAGGAATATAAAAGCTTTGCAGGCACTCTCCCCTCAGAAATATATTTCCTGAAATGTGGTAAGCCCTGTTAAAAATGCATCCCCTCCATCTATCATCCCAGGTGCTGTCCTGCTGGGATTTTTCCATTTCCACAATATCCTCACTTTAATAAGATGACCAGAACAGGGTGAGAATCATTTCCTTGTTATTAATTATTACCATGACTGCTGTACAGCAGTGTGCTCAAGGGTGTAGAGCTATAATCCCCAAGAACCTCCTCCTGAAGGGCATTTTATCTTCTCTCACACTCCTAACCACTGGTACATTGACCCGCTTCCCCCCCCCAAGTTTTCCTCTCAAGCTCTGCTTCAGTTCTTCTCCCCTTGACCCTGTGTATCTGGCCACCATGTCCCCAGCTACTCCTGCTGTGTGTCTATCCCTTCATTAGACTCTGTATGTATGGGAACATCCTTCCAATACAACTGCAAAGTTAGATTTAAACTGATAAGGTGCAACTTTTTGGCTATTAGAAGAGCCTGTTTCAAGTTAGATGATGTCACTTGGGAAGGAGTTTGCAATACCAATTCCCTCTGCTCCTAAGCCCTCTTTTCTAATATGGGGATAATGGTGTTCACACTGGGATCCATTCTGCTAAATTGTACCTCTGCATCCCCACTAACATGATTGCTGGAGATTTCCCTTGCAGGTATGACCTGAGATGGCACTTGGGGTTCTT
Organism: Gallinago jamesoni; assembly: GCA_025769975.1. Classification (NCBI taxonomy): domain Eukaryota; kingdom Metazoa; phylum Chordata; class Aves; order Charadriiformes; family Scolopacidae; genus Gallinago; species Gallinago jamesoni. The sequence continues at coordinate 84,999,334 of JAOQGH010000001.1, forward strand.
GTTTCAGTGTGGCAAATGGCTAATGTTTCTGGCAGATATTACTGCCACCAGAGCTACCCCCTGGCCCCTGCCCCACTCTTCTGCTGGATATATCTTCCTCTAGAACCAATAAAGCAGAGATGATCAGAGGGATGGAGCACCTCCCCTATGAAGACAGGCCGAGAGAGCTGGGGTTGTTCAGCCTGGAGAAGAGAAGGCTCCGGGGAGACCTCATAGCAGCCTTCCTATATCTGAAGGGAGCCTACAGGAGAGCTGGAGAGGGACTGTTTACGAGGAAGTGTAGTGACAGGACAAGGGGCAATGGTTTTAAATTGGAAGAGGGGAGATTTAGATTAGATATTAGGAAGAAATTCTTTGCTGTGAGGGCGGTGAAGCACTGGAACAGGTTGCCCAGGGAAGCTGTGGATGCCCCGTCCCTGGAAGTGTTCAAGGCCAGGCTGGATGGGACTTTGAGCAACCTGCTCTAGTGGGGGTTATCCCTGCCCATGGCAGGGGGGTTGGAACTCAATGATCTCTAAGGTCCCTTCCAACTCTAACCATTCTGTGATTCTATGATTCTATGACATATCTGCTTTTAAGCCACTGCAGCTGGAAGCCCAAGATGCCAACAGAAGCTGCTGGTGAAGGTGGGTTTGGGCTGCTGCTGTCTATGGCAGCAGCTAAAGCCTAGGCAAGTTCTGCTGCAGGCAGTGGTGGAAAGCAGACTGACTTGGGAGCAGGCAGCCAGGAGGAGGTAACTTCTGAGACCACCACAGCTGTTTGCTTATGTACACCCAAGTCAGATTCCCACAGCACTTTCTGCTGTTATCTTACAGACATTTTCTCCTGGCAGCATTTTCTCCTTCTTTTCTCTCAACTAACCTGAGTGAAAATCTTAGGAGAAACAAAGCAGTTGCTGTTTTCACATGAATAAGGAGCTGGGATTCAGTACTAGTTTGTACTTTTTAAATGTGGATCCATCTTTACAAGCCTTTTGCACCTATGCTGTTATGATGAGTTAAGAGCCTAGCTTACTTTTTCCTAACAAAGACGTGGTCCGCTTGGGGTTGGGTTTTGCTTGTTTCCTTTTACACTGACAATATGCTTGAAAGGGAAGCAAAAGGAGACCCTGCTATTTGAAAACAGCATCTGTATTTTACTCCCTTTCATTAAGTGAAATGCAATGTCCATAAACTACGTTGGGCACAAAGGTCTCTTTCGTACCTTGATGCATAGCAGAGTGTGGTGTTGATGACAGCTCTCGCATCTATTGGTTTTCTCTGCCAGGCTAAATCCAGTTGCAAAAAATGATAGAAATAACTTTTAAAGGTCTTCGTTTCAAGTCTCAATACCTGCCCTATGTCTGAAAGATTGTAAAGTTGAGATACTGGGCGAAATGTGATGTGTGTGTAGCATGTATGATTTAAGATAGTGAAACCCAAAGAAATATGAGAAAAACAGGCCTGAATTTCAATGGACATCTTTAAATGTCTATTTTGTAAGAGTTTCTAAATCTTCAACTGAAGCAATTATTTAATAAATCCATTTGTCCCTGGTGCCAAATTTGGAAATTGAATCCAGTAATTATACATTAGCCAGTGGAGATCTCCATCCATAACCTTAGCTACAGAGCACTTCCGATGTCTGTGTACTAGGTCCTACAAAACCTTAGGTCTGGAATTAAGATTTAGGACTAGAATTAAGATTGCTAGTCAGTACATTCCACCAGATGTAAAGAACAAGGAAAGAACTGATTAAATTAGTAAATATTTAGGTTTTCATTTTCTTTTGCCAGTCTCTGTCACTTTCTGTCTGTCACCTGCAGCACATACAGTTCATATCTCAGCTGAGCACACAAATAGTGCAAGTTCATTTTGGTATGTTTATTTGTTAGGCATCCATTTGTTTGCATGAGTTATATGACTTCCATCAATTACACCGAACGTGGCTCATTATGTGAGATCATTTTGCAGTAGCACAGGAGCATGAACTGTAGTGTGATTCCTAATAGTGGCTGGGGAATATGTTGCCGGTACTATTCGGAGAAAATAATGGGAGTAGGGAAACCTGCACCATTATTGTTTTTATAATTGTGGGTTTACATGATAGTAGTTTCTGTGTAGAGATTACAAAAGTAATAAGGCATTTTAGGGCTGGAGTCTGAGTTTTAAATCGGGGTCTGCACCTCTCAGGATACAATGCAGACTTCTTCCAAGAGAAGGGGGGCTATGGTTTTCCTGGAAGACATTTTGCTTTCATTACAAAAATGCTGCTGCTCATTTCTTTTTGGAGGCTTGCTATTGGAATGGCTCCCTGAATAGCAATTACAGGAGTGCTGGAAAAGTTTATAATTTTTGATTCAATGCAACCACTTCACTAGTATTAAATATTCTTATAGAAATGCCATACTGCACATACAGCGATTAATTTGTCCATGACCAAATCAGCAGCAATGTTCTTAGACACATATATCTTAGAAAGGGGAAGGTGATGACTAATTAGCATTGGAAGTATGATCAAGGGTTTATATCTTGTAGTGTCTTAGATCAAAGATGATGTGTGCTTGGTGTTCTCAGCCTGGATCCCTATGGGCATGTGTCTATGTTAGGAAGCCACATTAAAATCTGGCATAATTCAATATGATTAGCTGGTTCTGTTCAAGCAAAAGCTGGTTTAATAGGCAAGGGTCTCAGAAATGTGGAGAGAGAGGCTTCAAATTCAGGATAAGAGGCAGAACTGTGCGAGGGGAGCCTCAGGGCTGGAATAACAGGGGGAAAGCAAGGAAAACAGGTACAGCTGTGAATGGGCACCCCAGCTCAGACACGGGGGGAGCTGCGAGGCAGGAGGGAGGGGTACCAGAAGCAGGGTGGGTACTGGGACACAGGGATGCAAGGTAGTGGGGAGGAGGGCTGCAAATCAAAGGAGAGCTGACTGCACTCTAATTAATGTTACGAGTTTTAAGGGGCGTAAAGTCCCCTCAACACCAGCTCACTAGATGTATGGGATTAGTTTGTATAATAATGAAAGGGTAATAACCAGCATTTAATTGATATGGTTGGTGAACTAGCTGACCCCTCAGCCCAGTGGGCATTTAGCTAATGTTCTGAACCACATTGAGCCTGGCTCATTCTATATTTGGGAGGAGGAGAAGGGGGATGGGATGGGGGAATGAGAAAGTGGCAAGAAACATTTCATTAAAAGTAAAATGTAGTGATTACATGCTGCATTCTCTTGTTTCCCCCAATGTTTTAAATCAGGGGTGGGGATCTTTGGCATCCAGCACTGTCTTTGTACATTAGACTAGCACTAAGTCCAGCTTGGCATCTTGCCTTGTGTCAGGGTCCAGTGTCAGATTCCTGAGTAAGTACAAGAAACCCCACAGAGCATGGGTCCAACTGCCTAAATTCAGACTGCCTTTCTCCACTGACTGCTTAAAGACATCCCCAGACAGGCAAGCAATTCTGTAGCCTCTCCAGCTGCCTCTCCAGAAGGGGAGGTCTCTCCTATGAGTTGTCACATCCACCAGTCACAAACATGTCAGCAATCCTGGAGCAACTCAGATAGTAGACAGTCTGATGTTTATACACTTGAATCACTCCCCAGATGTCTCCAGGATTCATTCATTCCTGTTCTTCCAGGTCCAGAAAAATGCCTAGTCCCTCTGCTCCTCTGTTTTACTTCCTAGCCCTCATTGGACCAGTTAAGGTCCTCAAGGCTTTCAAGGATTGAGATGATAGGGAACAAATGTCTCGAGGGGTATTTCCAGTGTTCTGGAAATGTCTTCCAGTCTTCCCAAGCCTTCTCCCTAGCTAATAGTCTGCATGAGATTGACCAGACATTAAAGAACTGTTTCTGTTCCTCTCTGGTAGACTCTAGCTTGGGTCTTAAAAACAAATGCTCCATTCCATAGATTTTACTTCAGCACAGCCTCCTTGTGTGAACTGCGACTTGCTGTCACAGTGTACCTGCAAGGGTGGCACTACTCAGGCCTACATTCCCACATGGCTGTGTAGTCCTGAAGGACCCATCCGTGGAGAACTCCAGGGTCCCAAGCTATTTCTTCACCTCTTAGACAAAACCTGTTGGAATTATTAGGAGTCTGCTTAAGAATTGACTAAAAAAAGGAAGGAGGTCAAGCAGCCAGAACTCCTGTAATGCTGGAGAATGGCAATGGGGAGCTGGAGAGGTGGCAAAAGACACCAAGTCCCCTGCACAGAGCATGCTAAGGACAGCAGACTGCTGAAAGCGGAAACCTCACCTTCAGAGCTCCTCTTCTAGCCTGGACTTTCTGTTGCCTCATCATCAGCTGGACAGAAGAAGAGGAAGAGGAAGGGCTGATGTGTCTTGTTGGGAAGTGATTGCTATGGTACCTTTTGATTCAGTGTTGCATTATGTTGAATTGAGGACATTATTATTCATGAAAAGGCATCCTAGAAAGCTTCAAAGAGGGGTGGAAAAAAACTTCAGGTTTTAATACTAATTAGAGGAGCCTGTCTCCCAGGTGTAAGGTGTTTATCTGCAAAAAGCAGGAGATAGTGTAGCAAAGAAGAAGTGCACACCGGAGAATAGAAGATCCAATAAATAGTTGAATGGATTAAAAAAAAAAAGGAGGAGGAGGAAGAAAGAAAACCAACAACAAAAAGGCAGATAATAAAATAAGATGTTTGCACTGAATTTGAAGGGTTTGAAAAACAGCTCAGTGTTTATTTCCAAACCTGCAAAAACCCAACCCTGAAAATAATACAGTAACGTGGAGCAAGAAGGAGAAGGTTCTATTTTCTCCCCTCTTTCTATTAGCAATGTTTGTCAACTACACATTTCTCTTTCACATGAAAAAACACTTGTATCCTAACAGGTCAGGGCTGGCTTCAAGTATGGCCAAAATGTGCTGTTCCTGGAGCTATTGCTCTACCCTAACCAAGCGCTGAGCTTAGTTATGCTGCTTACTTTACCTGTGCCTTTTCCTGGAGGGTGTGGGGCTTGCCCGTCTCAGCAGCAGTGTCTGCTTCGACTTGCACGCCGCCCAACAATGGAGGGAGGAGGTGGACATTGTGGTGTCAGTCTGTCCTAGCACCTGTGCTTGCTGCCATCCTTCCCCTGGCAGTGTCAGGAGCCTGGCTCCAAGACCGCCCCCACTACACCTTCTCTTTTTGGCTCATATGGCTGGGCTCCTCCTTCTAGTGACCTCAGATGAGGTTTATTGAGGGAAGGAGACAAGGGTGACCTGGAATTTTTCTGTGTGGTGCCATAGCCCGCTGCTGCTGTGTACTCTCAGGCACGCAATACACATGTAGCCATGTGGCTGCAGTGCTGTGACAGATTTTTCTATACATGTACCTTACAGTTTTCCTGCTGCTTTCTCCCCACTCTTCTGTGAGTTAAGAAATCATTACAGGTGCAGAAACCTTGAGAGAATGGATGTGCTTTCATAGCTGACTGAGTGACAGCTGGCCAGGTTTAATTGCCCTTTGGTGTGCTCCTGGAATGTAGCTTAAGTGAAGAGATTTTATTTTGCTATCTCTATGGACCTGAAATGTGGACATCTTTGCTTCTATGGTTCAGCTGATGAGCAGTAACTAGTTAAGCATCAGAAACTCAACCACTTGTGGTTGCCTACCCATAGCCTCTGCTAGTGACAAGACCCCATGAGGAAGCAGAAGGCAGAGCAGAGCAGGGATTTGAGTCTTTCTGCCATAGTGCTTTGCCCCAGTCCAATCGCCCAAGCAATCCTCCCTCTCTGAACATCACTTCAGAGCAGAATTTAACAGAGAGAAAAAAAACAGCAAGTTTTTGCAGTGTTTTTTCCTTGTGGAGCATTCCCTTAGATGACTACAGAGAAATGCATTCAAACAGAACATTAAAGTTAAACGAGGCGGTACAAGGCTGTATTTAAAAATAACAGAAAAATGTTTCAAGTTCTCGTTTGATAGGAGTTGGGCAGCTATATAACCCTAGCAGGTCGCCATTCTAATGACAATCCCCAGCAAGAAACACAGCCTGATAACATGCACTAAGACAGAAGATGAGAAATGTATTCACAGGCTTGAGGAACAGCAGGAGATAGCTGTTGCACAAAGATGCTTATTCAGAGAAGTTAGACCCCCCCATCTTTCCTTGAACTTAGCATAACTAGATGCACAGCAAAAATATCTACAGTGTAGGACAGAAATTAACATTAAAGATATAATACCATCATAGAGTTACTGATAAACCTTCACCCTTCATACTTAGCTAATTTCTCATCAACTCCTCTTTAAAAAAAAAGAATATAGCAGGACTTGGAGATAGGCAGTGAAAATAGTTTGGAGGCTTGGAAGGATTTTCAGATAAGAGACTGAAAAAGATGAAGGAAGATATTGTTCATAGGAGAGATGAATAAGAACGGGTATGTTAGAAGTATATAAATAATAATATATAAAAAGGTTCTCAGTACTGGGACAAAGGGGTATGCTTTGAAAATAAAAGGAAACGTGGATCTGGAAGTGTAGAGAATATTATTTTTTTATGGTACCTTATTAAACTGTGGAACTGCCTGCTGCAGGGTACTACCCACTGAGCTCACACGCTTAGCAAAAAAAAAAAAAAAGAGGAAAAAAAAGGAAGCTATTTCTGTGGATAGTGAGAACATTCACAGTTACATTAGAGAAAATAAAAAATTTATAAGAAATATTAGCCCTTGAGATTCAGGGCATAAATCCAACCGCTAACTGCTTGGGGTTATAAAGAAACTTCCCCAATGGACATATTAGTTAGTTATTTCCCATTTTAAGTGTTTTACATCTATCCTTGGTGCTAGCCACTGACTGAGACAAGGCGTTAGAGCAGTTGGACAATTGGTTTGATTGGCTATGAAGGTTGCTATATCCTTGAAAAATGTTGCAGCTCTCTCCCTCCCTTCCTCACCATCTCCAGTTGTGCCACTGAATTGCCCCTATCTTGGCACAAGACACGGCTTGTCCTTTACTCTCCGGGTACTCTGATGTGAGGGGTAACCCAGGGCCTGACACAGCCCTGATGTGAACATAAGAGACCAGCACAGCCAGAGACCAGGCTCTCCACTGCCATCCTGGCCAGAATAACACTGCTGTTGGAAGAGCTGTCCCACCACTTCGACCCTGAGGAGAACCTATAGCTCCCCATGGGTGCCCATTTCCAGGTCTCCCACTGCAGCTTTGGCATTGCTTGTCTTCCCTGTGCAGCACTGGGGTTCCTCTAGGTCCACAGCAAAGCAGCAACACTGGTGATAACAGCAAACACACAGGACATACAGGACATACAGGCCAGTAAGGGAAGCCAGAGTACCTGGCTTGCTTTTCCTTCTCCCTGCCTGCTTAAATTTGCTCTTCATCTTATCTCCTCTGCCAGGTGATGTCAGATAATCACTGTGGGTTTTCTGCTGCTGTTTGTCTATCCCAATATTTCTCTCTCTTTTTTTTTTTTTTTCCAAACAGCGCACCTTCTCATTTGCCTCATTTCTCTTCATGTGATAACTAAAATGGAGAAAGCTCTGTTCCACCAAGGCAGAGGAGTAAGGACTGGTTGTAACCACTCTGTCAACATTCACTGGCCTGTGCTGGAGAAGCTGAGCTGCTGCCAGCAATTAAATCTATTTAGCAGTTCTCTGGTTAGAGTAATCACTTGGGGCAACTTCTTCTCACCTTGGAAGGAAGGTGCTACATTGGTTTTGACCTCAGAAACAGTTGTAACTGGTATACTAAGAAACATCAGTCCATAACAGTGAAACCCTTATGTGAATATCTCAGTGTCTTTTGCAATGGGCCAGCTGATACTGCTCCTGGACATTTTCTCACCTCTTGGCCATCTTTTTGCACTGATTCAGACACTGACATGTGACAGCTACATTGCCGCACAGGACACCGAATTGCTATCCATACATGCTCAGCAGCTGAAAATATGAGGCCAGTTCCTTTCCAGAAGCAGAAGGACTGGAAGAGGTAAAAGGGGAAAGATTCTCTAGAGGTAGAAAATGGAAGATGATGTTTTGCCTGCAGGTGAATTCTGTTACATCCCTTTAATTGCCTGATTTCACCACCTTATTGGGGAGGACTGTTTGCCTACATACATGTAGACACCCTCACCCAGAAGGACTGATCCTGCAGGAGGCTGGTAAGTTTAGTCTTCAAACCTCTTTACCTACTATGCAGTCTACTATGTGGCAACCTACTATGAAGTCTTACTTCTTATTTCTTTATTTTCACAGCGTGATACTGGTCATTGCTGGGAAGGGCTACAGCGGTGTGCAGGTCCTCCATCATAAGATTCTGCTTTGGTCCTTCTTCCCCACATTTGAGGTGGAGAGTGGAAGGGGAGGGGGAAGGTTTTTTTAATTTTAAATCATGCATTGATTCCCTGATTCCCCTCTCAGTTTGGTGTGGTTTCCTGGAATGTTCACTTGCACATTCAGTTCAGACCATTCTTGCTGAAGCCTTAACCTTGAATGTAACCCAGGGTGCTACAGCCTCACTCAGATAAACACCTAGACCTAGGCTGAACAGCTAAGCAATTGGGCCTCAGATTTGGCAAACCAAGACTGGCACCTAGAATTCCCCACGTTTTTTACCCTGCATGACCAACAGCAGCCAGACTGGACCCAATGTTTTCTGTCTCTGTATGGGCTGGTGCGCACCCTCCACCATGCCTGACTGCATCCTTACAGAAGAGGACCAGGGAAGCCCCTGTTTTTTTATCCTTTCCTGTCTCCTCAGTCAAACTAGTGTCCGAACCCCTTGCAAATGTTACCATGTCCTTCCTGCTTCTTCTGAAGTAGTTTATTGGCATTATTGCTCTTTCTTACAATTAAGGAAATAAAGATTTAGAACAAGGTGGATTTATGGTGCCCAGGCCATTCATGAAAGCTCTGCTTGGGCTGAAAATAAATCCTAGCTCTCCAGCTTCTCTGCATAGTGTTCTGACTGCAAGACTGGGTTAGCTGAAGAATTTCTCATTGCCTGCCTTGCTATACTTGGATGTATGAACCTAAATTCTCTCTTTAGCTCTTTATGCCCTATTTAACCTCTTTCATACCTCAGCTTTCTGTTGGCATCACTGTGGTGGAAGATACTGGAAGATATTGTTTAAATAACATCCCTTCGAATTGAATGACCTATAGCACTTTTCCACTCCAACTCTTTCAGGTTTTCTGTAGATTTGGTTTTGTTTTAAAAGTCCATGAACAGGACTGGGGCTGTTTTTGTAAGGTGTGAATCCTTTCTGAAAATGGTGTTCGTTTGGGAATTGGGCTTACGTGACAAGTTAGAATGAGCCTTAATTTTGGTTCCATTTTTGATGGCTCCCCCATTAAAAAGATGTCTGGATGATGGGGCTATTATTCATTACACTGCAAGGGCCGGAGCATGGTGTGATGCTGTGATCTGAATGAGAACTTCATCATTGTCTCAGGCTGCTCAGTCTCAGTTCTGCCTCAGTGATTACCAGAATAACCTAGTACAGAGCACCAACCATCTCCCTGTCCCACTCTTTACTTTTCTTATACTGCAAGAGAGTGGTGTTCACCTCAGCATAAGGAAGGAAGGCTGAACGCAGCGCAAAGGAGAAAGCTTCCAAGCATGGCAGAAAAAAATCAGCTTTGATAGAGTGCCCTTGCTTGGCACTGTCAAAACAAGCATATGGAAAAGGGAAGTGAATGAGGAATGCTCTGTCTGGGAGGAGCGCTACATGGTGTGGAGCCCTGAAAGACGGGCTTTTCGACAAGAGTTCACCGCTGTTCAACATGCCCTGTGCAAACCTGAGAGCTCCTACACTTCTGGACCTTCCTCTGTTCAGCGTTTATCAGGAGAATAGTGCAGGGAGCATCCTCTTTTCCCATCCTTCTTTCCACTCCCTTTTTCTTGCCCTCTGTTTTATACTCAGCCAAGCAGAATCTGCAGCGGTTGGCAAATTCAGCTGCTGTTCTGTTTTGCTGTTCTTCCCCTCCCTCCCCCCCATGTTTGCCAGTTGTCTGTGCTCAGCCAGTTTTACACTCTGGGTTTGCATTGACTGACCTGCAGCCTCTGTTTACATGTATTTTGGTTTGGGAGCTACCTGCAAACCCTTTACTGTGAGTAGTCAATATTCACGAATTCAATATTCGGGCGGCATGATTGGTCAATGAGGTGACAGAGCCGTGCCTTTGTTCCCTGATTAGATGGCTGAACCTTTGTTAATTACTTCTGCCAGAAATGAAGTCTGTTGTGTGATTAAGTGGTTCTAAGCTACAGGCCTGAGATTTACTCCCTGTGAACTCTCGGTCCAACAGGGCTTTGCACATGTGAGGGCTCTCTGAAGCAAGTATAAACAGAGCATAAAAATGGCAGCAGTCATATTCTATTTCTAAGTTAATAAAAGTGGTTGACCTGTGTGTCTTTGCTCTACATTTGGCTCTAGTAATGAGAGCCTGCCTTTGCAGAACACAAGCTCTCTTTTCGGGGCAGATCCTCCCCAGGATGTCTGCAGCACCAAAGCCACATCACACACCACAGCGTGGAACAGACTGGCTAAAACCCCTGTGCCAATGCAACAGCAGCACATAATCTTACACTGACAGGCAGATGGAGTGAGCTGGGAAGAAACCAGCATCTCTCAATTCTGAGGACACGTGCCCTGCTGCATTAACTCCTTTTATGTTTTTGATCTGGATTGGATGTGGGCAAAAAAGTTCCTGCCTGTTGAATTAGCAAAAGCAGAAGCTAGAGTCTAAGGGGACTTTTAAGTTGGTTGGTTTTTTTTTTTTTGTTTTTTGTTTTTTGTTTTTTTTTAATGCTGGCTTAATACTACATAGTGGAGGACAGATGGTGTCTGATGCCATATGCAATCCTTTGGAGCTAAGTTAAACTGCCAAAAAGTTCTGGACAAATTTTCAACCAACTGAATGAATTAATACCAAGTTGTTTCTTTCTATCATATAGCCACAACATTTTTGACCCATTGGTAAAATAATAGATGCAATGTACTATTAACTGTGTACCATACCAGAGGACTAACAGAAAACTGAATTATTTAAGTGAAATACGTATTATCAGTCATGCCAGTTGCATCCACTTTTTTTACTACATGAGAAATCATGTACAGGTATGCAGTTCACCTCAACCAAAAAAAAAACCCAATCCCAAATCCAACTGTTACACTTCACCTAGTGGAAAAAGAAGCAATGATTTAAACATTTCTTTTCCTCTTTTTTTTGGGGGGGGGGTGAATTTTAGTAATTCTTACCCCAGTGGATCAGAAAAAACCTCTGGCAAAAAGACACTTTCACCTGGCATGTGGAAACTTGGGCAATGGGTGTTTTATAAATTCCTTGGAGATGCAGACAGAAAGAGAGATGATTTTTATTTAGCTCCCCTGATCAACATTTTTACTGGTCTAATGGTAAAAGGGTAGAGTTAAGATTCAGAGCAACCATACGTGCAAGAACTGCCTTAATTTGAACGTCCTGTTGAATACAATGTGATCTTAAAATGATGCATGATGGAAATTCCTCACAGACTGGTGCAGTGCATTAGCATTAGTCATTGCAGTAAGATTGGGTGGAGCACGTTAGACATCCTCACTGTGATGGATGCGTGGCATGCATTAGAATGAGAATCATTATAATGGACCAAGCAGAAAACACAGGAATTAAAGTTTCTGTGATGGACCCTGTGAAACACATCAGAATTTGAGTCACCATGAGTCATGAAAGGCACAAGGACCTGAATGTGCCTCATCCTTGCATAGGCACTTTCAAAGGATGAATGACTTGGCTGGCTGTTATATCACTTACTTGCAGCGCTGTGGATAGCCTCATGGATGGAGTAAATGATGAGTCAGGATTCCTCAGTTCTGCTGCCAGCTCTCCTGCTGACTCATTTTGTACCCTTGAGTGATAAACTTCCCTCTCTTTTCCACATCATGCATGTGATGCTGTATTTACGGCTCCTAATGAAGTACCAAGACCTGTTTCTGCCTCGGCTTTCACGTGTGCCGAATATTATGTATTGGAAATAGTCCCAGTGCCTTTATGAATGAGTCTTCGGATGGTGGAAGCTGTAGAATATGCAGATGGAATATGCCAAATATAGTCATATCGCATCAGACTTGTGTGATTTTCGTTTTTGCTGTTTGGTGATGTTTCTCATTTTCAGCAATTATTTATTCTTTTGAAAAGTCCATGTGAGACTGACCAGACATTAAGGAACTCTTTTTGTTCCTTTCTGATGTACTCTAGCTTAGGTCCTAAAAACGAATGCTCCATTTCATGACTTTATCCACCTATCTACAGTATGTTCCTGAGCTAGTTAAAATTAAACTTAGCTATCAAAATGCTAAACTTGATAGCTCATTTATCTTTCTGTCTCCCAACTCTACATTACAATACAGCAGTGATTGATCTTGCGTCTTCAAGGTACTATACAGTATAAAAACTAAGAGAAGATTAATTAAAAGCCATCGCATCCAGACAGGTTTTTAAATAAGTTTTAGATTTAGACAATATATCAGCTGAAGCAGAAAGATTCCGAGACTGTAAGCCTGTAACTCCAAGTGAGTTTGGCTTTCCTTCGGGACACAGAAAACCCCATCTCACCATAGACTAACATCAAAGTCTGATTTGGCTGGCCAGGCCCATGGCAGGTGGCAGGAGGCTGTCACATTTATCGGCTCACTTTCTGCCAGAGATGAACGTGATGTCCTTGAGGACTTCTGCTGTCCCAGGGGAGAATGTCAGGCTTGTGGCCGGATGCTGAATCAGAGACAGCACTGAGGCAATTCTTAAAAGTAGTGCCCAGCTTGTGCAGGCATGGAGTGACTTATCTGGGTGGCATTTAGAAACTGTGCAGATGATTAATCCCTGAGTGTTTAGACTGAAACAGAACATCCTAATGTGGCGCAGGCATTTAACCTTTCCTTCATCACTGGACTTTTTTCTGATGAGGTTTTTTAACAAAGGGCCAAATTTTCAGCTAGAGTGTGTGATTTTAGGCTGGCAGTTCTCTCTGTCACCCAAAGTCAGACCTTTTGGAAGATCTAAATATTTGATTTTCATGTGCCTGAAAATAAATTTAAATGACTTAAATTGAGCCCAAATTCAGTGGCAGCTGCATCACCAAGCTGTTGATGTTTGGGTGTGGGATCTGCATAGCAACACTAAACAATCTAGATTTTCGGCTAAAGAAAGATGTGTTATTGCTGGTCAGCATGAGCTTTCTAGCACCACTGCTTATCCGAGTAGTTCAGTTGTGCAGGGTCCTCAGAAGCCCTCAGTGCTTGCAATTCTCATGCATTGGCATTTGGAAGAATCCCAAAGCTCCTGCCAGGGACTACTAGGGGCTGAGTCCTTTCTAAAGACCTTTCCTAGGTCTCTCACTGATGCAGGACTCCTGAATACCTGGTCTTGAGACCATTGGGCGTTTAACAAGTTCAAATGGCATAAACTTGTTTCTTGACCACCTTTAGCCTGAGACAGCGAACTCATCTTGAGAAAGACAAAATGGCGAGGCTCTTACATTTTCATGAGTTTGCTTAAAGGGCGATATTTAATCCACCTGACAGCTGAAATATACTAGCGGGATGTGGGATGGCTGCCATGAGAGCGTTCAAGAGCTCCCCATTTTGCTTGTACAGTGGCAAAATGCCTTGATCACATACGGCTGATTCAGGGATTTTGCCTTGGGGGAGGGCAAGGGAGGGGAAAACAAAATGAATACAAGGTGACAGCAGCAACTCCACTTTACAAGGGGTCAGCAAAAATCCCTGCGGCATCAGTTGGGCCCAGCTCTGTCCTCTGTTATACATCAGTGTAACTTTTGGCAGAATAAGGATCTTTAGCTCTAATTTACAGCATTCCATTTGGTGTCAGGTGTTAATATTTGTGTATCTTTTCTGTCTTTCTTTCTCTCTCACTCTTTGTTTTCTTCCCACTTCAGTTAATTTCCATAAGTAGTCAGTTTCTGTGCTTCTTGGTCTACTCACTGATGCCAGTAATTAACTGTTTCTATGAAATAAGAAAACTCTTTTGACTTTGCACTAGTTCCATATTTGTGTCTTTACACATTGTCCAGGATGCATTAGGCTCTGGTGTTTATTTTTTTCTCTGTATTTTGTAAATAGATATGTTTTACTTTCAGTGCTGAAAAGCAATTTGAGTCAGGACGAATACCAAAACCACATCTTCCTTCACTCTTTCAGAACTTGATTATGTGGGTTTTTTATCAATCCCAAATTCATTTAGTTTTCCTTAACTGAGCTGATTGTACCATGCAGTTCCTCTTGAAGAAAATCCTGCTGCTAGAAAGATGGCAGTCAAAGAGCTAATCGCTAGGGATGTGGCAAACTTCTCATGCCTCATATCAAGCTCTCGCATGCATCCGATGTGCACACATTTTAATTCAGATGTTTCCCAGTCCATGCTCCCCTTAGGAAAGAGAAAAGCGGAGACTGGTGAGAAAAAGAAAACAGCTATTGAAAAAAAAATTAGGTGAAAAGGCAGTTGGGAATAAGGTAGAGCAAAAAACGAATAGAGTGAATGCGAAACACAGGACAGAAATGGGGAGAGAGAAAATAAAATTAAAGAATAGACAGTGCATCTGCAGAGTATGGGTGATATACCTGCCGAAAGTTAGGGAGTTACAGCAAGCTAACATCAGAAAACAGGTTTTATTAGTTGTCCATGGGTACGTTTCTTGTTCTTTATAGCATGAGGCAGGGTCTGTGTCTGAGAGCCATCCAACTGTCTCCTGACTTCTCCTCTGCTAAGACTCATTTGGGACTTGCCACTTGGGCAATGTTCTTGGTCTTTTCATCTCTTTTCCTGTGGCCGTCTGTAATTGTTAGTGTAGTTTGGTCTTTGGTATGGCTGATCTTCTGTTTGGTATAGTCTTCTGGAGAGTTTGGAGGCTGTTGGTGTGGAAATGCGCTAAGAGGATGCGAGTCTGGAGGACACATTCTCTGGAGCCATGCGTACTTGTCACAGGTTTTGCAGAGAATGCAGGTGTTTTCTCAGTGGTTTAAGTGCCTCCTTTCAGTTTTATGTGCCTACTTTTTTGTGCCTCCTCTAGGAACTTTGCAAAACTTGCTACCTTAAAAAAGCCTGTCCCTTCCCATTTACCCCAAGTTTCTAGTCTTACTTTCTTGCCAGCAATCTGCCTTTCTACTTCATCTCCTCTTTCACCTCTACTTTCTGTACTTCCAAATGGCAGTGGCCATGAACAAGGTCAGTTCAAAGGCTGGAGACATGTACGTGCATCCAGGGAGCTGGCTTAGTTTAGGTCTTACATACTGTGTTCATCAGATGCCCTGGAGATCTCTTTTTTTTCCTCCCAGGCCACCAAGGGCAGCTCTACCGAGGTGTGAGTGCACTTTCCAGAAGAGATTGATGCTTTTCTTCCAGCTGGCCAGATGGGGTTGCTATAGACTGACACAAAGGACATCCTATGGAGGGAGCCTGGTAACAGCTATGTCTGATGAGTTAGTATGGCTGCACTAAATAGTCAGTCTCCAGTCCTGGGTCTGCACGAAGCAGTGATGATCCCAGCTTGCCTTTACGAGTTATGTATCTTGCTTCTGCCACAAACAAGTCACCAGGTTGTTGTTCGAAGGATCCACCAAAAATAGCAGCTCCCAAAGTGAAGTGCTGATATAGCTTCAGAGCTGCTTCTTGGGAAGTGGAGGGGGCATTAGGTCCATAGTAATGATTCTCAATTGCTCTCCTCAGACTGCTGAGTCCTAAGCTATTCATGGTTTTGGTGGTTGTCACCGGTACACAGTAAGTGCAGACAACAGGCAGTGGGAGGCAGGGAGATGCATTATTCACCATCTGAAGGATCAGTTAGAAAGTTTTGGACCTGGAATACTAGGAGCAATGGTAAATCCACATGATTGCTGATACAGGGAACAGTAGGAAATGGGATGTTACCAGTGATGAAGACACAAATCCCTTCCTCTCTTTATGAAATCATCCATCTGCAGGCAAGCACCAGCTCCTTGTTAGATAGTGCGCAGCCAGCTCGCACCTTCTCTCCCAGTGCCCAGTGGACATGAAGGGCTATGTGGCCTGTTCTCCATGACCACAGGGCACATGTGTTTTCATTAAGTTGCTAACAGAAGTCCTCATGCTAAAGCCTTACTGGTTCCTCCAATGGCTTTAGTGCTTGCTGATAAAAATTGGTAGGGAGATAGAATGTCCCAGGGGAGAGTGGGTAGCTAGAGGGATGGCTATGGGTAAGTGATATAACATAACGTGGTGTGGTAAAAGATCTATGAGCTACCTCAAAACCTTGGGTAACGGGAAGAACCTCCCTTCTCACTGGCTCAATTATTCCAGTTGCTGTCATGGTTAGGCTTGTTTCTGTAACCTAAAGCAATTCCTTTCAGACTGTTCTGTGTAGGCGCTGTAGACATGCTCGTGGTATTAATCTGTCATTTGTGTATAGTCCTGAGTGGTGGAAGTGATTTGGCTCCTCAGAAAATCAAGAACAGAGAGAATCGGGGAATACTGCAAGCAGACAAGTGCTTTTTATTTAGTATTTCTGACCTACAAAACTGAAAATTAAATAGGAAGCCAGTGAGCTTTCACTTAGGACTGGTGTGCAGGACAGAAAGGAGGCAGAGAGATGCACTACCTTCTGCAAGGTTGGATCTCATGTCTGTGGCTGCTTGTGGAACCCAGCTCACCCTTTTCTCATTTCGGGCCACCATGCAGAGCATGCCTGCTCCTAATGACATGCAGCAGATATTAGGACAACTGTCTCTAATAGTCAAATGCACATGAAACAGAAATTAGATCCAGTAATCTCAGCCTTGCTATTTTACCTGCCAATGGTTCAATTTATTTTGAACCTGCCAGTGGTTCAAGTGAGAACATGAGCTGTTGTTCTCACTGATACAAGGCTCAAAGGCTTAGAGATTCCTGAAGAGCAAAGCCGGTAAAGAAAGTGAGTATCTTTTTCTTGATTGCCAAAGTTTTAGGCCACAAGTAACAGATTGTGAACCAGGTCTCCAGTGCACAGGTGAATGTGACCACAAGACAAATATTGCTGAACATAACTCATTTCTGGGGAAGTTTGTGTACAAGTTCCAACTTTCGGGAAATATTCACCAGACATCAGATAATAATAATAAAACTCGTGGATTTTCAAAGTCATTGTAAATTCATGCGCGCATGCAGATGCATGCACCTGGAGGAATAGCAAGATGGAGGGACAAACAGTGAGGGAAGAGCACCTTGCCTGCTCTGCTATGCCAGGTTCTGATCACAGGCAGTATATTTTATTTTGAGAACATCTGATAATTCTTGCTTCCAGTTAAAACTTTTCCACACTTTAATATTAGATTCAAGGTGTAAGCAAGGAGTAAAATGGATAAGGTGAAGAGGCCAAAGATGATTTCCACTTCCAGACTCCAAAGCTTTCTAGAATTATTTCAGGTGGAGCAGTCAGACTTTCAGACAAAGGCTTTAGTCTTATTTAATATAAGAATGTCATTGAGTTTATAAAATCAATTTAATTTGGCCTTATGTCACTCCTGGCATATTTGAAGACATGCTGTTCATTTCAAGTTGGGACCGCACTCTGCAGAATCTAGATTTAGTTATGCACTTCCTCAAGGTGCTTACATCTTCTGGCAGGTACATGTAATGGCCTTGATGGATTGTACCAATATCTCCTGCTCATGAGGAGGAGCATGGGAAGAAAGCAAGGGAAGAAAATAAACAAAGAAGAAAACCGACATGTCTGT
Organism: Gallinago jamesoni; assembly: GCA_025769975.1. Lineage (NCBI taxonomy): Eukaryota > Metazoa > Chordata > Aves > Charadriiformes > Scolopacidae > Gallinago > Gallinago jamesoni. Next base: position 85,017,040 of record JAOQGH010000001.1, read on the forward strand.
CAGTCTGGCCACAGAAACTCATATGCTTGCAGATTTATCCTGGTTACAAACTGCTATGAGACTGCTGTAAGTTTAGAACTAGATCTGGGTCAAGTTAGGCTCTAGTGCTGATGCAAACATTTTTCTGGGTAGAATATAAAAGTTTTTGGTGAGCAGTGTTGCCTTAAACTTTGGCTTCTCCTAGGAGACATCCAATAAAAGTGCTGTTGAGCTGATATTACAGGGGTGTGGAAGCTACATATGGAAATTTACTTTCACTGCTCCCTTCCATGCACTTGGACTTAGAGACCAGCATGTCTGCCTCTAGACTTGTGAGAAATGGACCTGTTAACATGTTGGTTTTTTTAATCTCCTTCCCTTAGAAAGAGAAAAAAAAACCCAAACCACACACTCCTACCCAGCACGCAAACAAGGCAGGGATGACAGCGCGTGAGAATGGCTGCTGGAAAAAAAGCCACAGTCACAGGAAATTACCTTAATAGAGTGAAAATTAAGAAACGACCGACAATGCTGTCTGTCTCCAGGATACGAGTAGTATTTTCACGCCTTGCCAATTATTCTGTTTGCATCAATTTTGGTTTATTTTTATTAAGTTTCATGTTTCTTTTTTTTATTTTAAGTAGTGGTATAATGAAGACAAAAAAGGATGAAAGCTTAGAAAATATTTGATTTTTGTTTTAATAAGGAAATAATTATTCTTTTTATTCCATGGACAGGAAAGGAAAGAACCAATTGGGTTTTTTCCATCTTTTTCATGTTGTTTTATGCCTGTAGAAAGGTTGGGAACTCTATTTAAGTGGATTATCTTTCCACTGAAAGGAAAGTGGGAAATGAGTTAGAGAGGTGGGGTTAATTTCTTTCACGAATATCTAAATGTGTGCGTACATATATTTCCTGTGTTCTATTTGAGAAATGCACTTATTTAGCTTTACAAGGTCACCTTAACCTTAAGAATAAATGGAACAGACCATTAGCTACAAGAGGATATAGAAGCAAAGTCCCCAGCAAATTGCGCACAGATAATGCAAGCCTATTCCCCGCTGGCCCCATTTATAGTTCAGAAAGGAAGGCAGGGGAGGCCTTGTCTTGCTTAGTGATGGGTATCTGCAAGGCAGGTGTCTATGTCCTAGATAGATCCCTGCTACATGTCTAGTGGCTAGATGCCATTATTGTTAATGGATACTGAGGAGAGTGCTTCAGCAGATAAAACATAGGTGTTTATTTTAGGACACGATGAACTGCACCCTAAACAGCATTAGTTATATTGATTAGAGCTTTACTGACTTACAAGGGAAGCTTAGGATGGTTTCCCCAGATGCAAATTTCTAACAGCACATGTCCCTGTGTTTACTTGGGCAAATCCCGCTGTCCGTACTGTAATTAATTCTTCTCCCAGTCCAAAATGGCCAGTGAAGTGCAAGCTGTAGTGATTCTCTGATGGTCCGCTCATCAGGTACTAATTAGCGGCCATTTTTTTTGTCCTACTCACTCCTCACTGATGCTAGACGCTACTTCACCTGAAGTGAAACTCTTCTCTCTGAAGACAAGGAGGGTAACTTCATTGCTACCAAATAAAGCAAGAAAGGTCTCCATGACAAAAGCGGAGAGTGGATTATATCCCTCAAGATCTTTTCCGAGGTTGTTTGTGATCTGTTGAGTGGGGAGGGTAGATCTGATGCATCAACAGCCCAAAAGTTTCACCCACATGATAGCTATACAATACTTCTGTATTTCAAAGTCCTTCACCTGCTGCATCCACAGCAGCTAGAATTTGTAGAATTTGATCTTCTGAATTTACAGCTTTCCTGATTTCCAGGTTTGATAGGCAGAGAGGTGCATTTGTTAATGTATTTATCACTCTCTAGAAATGTAGGCAAGAGAAGGAGAGAGTAATTTCACAGAACAGAGAATGAAGAGTAATTTCAGAAATACAAGGAAAAAGTAACATCAGACAGTCAGTGAAGATTAACTGGGAAAGCCAAAGAAATTAATTACCCCAGATCCATGCTTGTCCTGGAGAAATAGGGAAGGGAGTGGCTTTGAAACAAAGCTACAGTGATCATCTCCCTCATTTGGAAAGCTTTTCTCTTCCTCAAGGGAGGCTTTCCCTGGGACTATTTTGTGGCTGGCCAGTATGATATCCTCTGCTCCTGTGTCAGGGTAAGGCTCCATGTGGTGAGTCCTCATCCTCTGCTGCCCTGCAAGGCAGACAAGTGTTGGGGGCGAACAGGCTTTTCAAGTTTCAGAAACAACTAAATATTTCCAGTGGACATTTCACCTGCCATAGCAAGTTCAAACCTAGCAAAAGACACTGTGTCTCATAAGTATCTTACACTGGCAAAGACAGGCTGTGGACCTGCAGCGGTCTGTAGGTCACAAGTGTGAAACCACATGAATTTGAGCATACTCTTTCAAGTGTCTGGCAAGAGGAACTGCTGAGATTGTTGCCGCTCACACCTAGAAGGCTGTTTAGTGACACAAGTGACAGTGATTGTACTTCCAGTGCTGAGGGTTAGAAACTCAATAGGAGAGGTACTTTTTTTTTTTTTTTTTTTTGAAGTATAACAATTTTCTGTTCGTAAAGACTGATTTTATGAAAGCTTCAGGGTCTGTAGAAATGTGCTCTATTTGATGAAATTTCACTCAGAAAACACATCAACACTTCCAGGAGGTTCAAATGTTTCATTTAGGCTTTTTTATAACTTTTTGGGATTCCTATTTTCCCTTTGAAACTACAGCATAATGTCATATTAAAATTAAGATACAGACAAAACATTCTGATTGATCGAAAATGAACAATTTTACATTAAGACTTTCTGCATTTCATTTTTCTTCTCTTTTCTTCTTTTATTTAACAAAGGCAAATTTGAAATTGCAGAACTTCCTTTGGCATAGAGATTCCAAATTTTGTTCTATTAAATCACTGGATTAGAAACGTACACAGCTAATGTTTGTTGCCCTCATACCTTGCGTGAAAAAGCAGCCACCCCAGAGTGGTAGAGATTCACAACTGTGAAATGGAAAAGATCATGGGAGCTGCAAGCATGTAGGGAGTCAAGTCTGTGTAATTTACCACTAGATACGGTATTTAGAAATCTTCCTTTGAGGTAGTATAATTGACTTCTTGTCGTGGTTTAGCCTCAGACGGCAACAAAGGACCACGTGGCAGCCACGTGCACTGAGCAGGGCGCTAACCGCCG
>JAOQGH010000001.1:85020339-85039894 GCA_025769975.1 Gallinago jamesoni
ACATGGGATGGAATACCTGAGTCCCTGCTAGGTCCTGGGAAGAAATTAGCCCTTTCTCTACCAGACCCAGTACACTTCTGCATCTGCTGTTCCCTGGAGACTCAAAGATTCTAAATATAATTTTTTAATAACATGTCTCTGGGGGCCTATCTTCTTTTATTTCTTCTACACTCTCTCTCTTCTTCTTTTCTTCTTTTTTTTTTTTTGTTTTTTTTTTTTTTTGTTGAGTATGGATACCATGTTCCAGGTGCTATAGGAATATAACTTGTTTTCCTCAATGAACTGCATTTCAAGAAATCTTGTGTCATTTTTTTCCTAACTTGTAATATCTTCTTCTAATAATCTGTGATGCTATGCACTCCAAGAGAAAAGTTCTCCTCCTTTAATTTTGTCTCAACAATATTTATAATCTTAAAATGTCTTGATTTTCTAAATCTCCAGGCTTTAGGAGAAGCACTTCTGGTCACTGCAGGCTTTGATCGCCACATTATCACAAACTTGTCTCCAGACCAGTTCCCCTGCTACCCCTAGCATCACTTCTGCTCAGTGAAGCTTTCTCCACAAGGATTAGATGTGGTCATATGGCAGTGTTCCAGATCCATGATGCCAGTTGAACGGGAAGAATCTTGAGTGATAGGCTAGATGACGATATGTGCAGAGGAAGAAACTGGCTAATGGATTAAAAGTGGGAGTGGACAATAGGCTTGCTGCAATGAAGACTACAGTGGAGAAAGAGGTAGAGGATGGAATAGCAAGAGAATCAGTCAATCATCTGAAAAGAGAAAAAGGATGGACATAGCTGGAGACACAGAGGAAAGGTGTCATTCACAAAAGAAAATGGGAGAAAACAGAAAGACTTAAAGCAGAAGAATCAGCACCCTGCCAGGAGTCTCAAAGGCTTGCTTTGTTTTCTAAGGGATGTCTGAAGCAGCATGAATTTCTCAGTCCATGCATATCTCAGAGCAGGCTATAGGTGCAGAATTAAAAAGCATCCATAGCATAGACCCTCCCATACAGCAGAGACATTCCAGACCTTCACCTTCTTCCTACCTTGCTCTGCACTTGCTAGAGTGATTGTCTCCCCTTCCCCTTCATCTGAGCTAAAGTTTGCTGCGTGACTGCAAGGTTCACAAGTGGCTAAACCAAAGGAAGTAATATCCCCTGAACACTTACCTGCAGTTGCTGTGCCTTCCTGTCCAGGCTGTTTCTGCAAGGTATCCACCTGGGCCATGGCACAGAAAGTTGCTCAACTTGGTAACTTACCTTTGGAAATGTGACCTTTGTATGGTGTGGTGTGTGCTTCCACAGATGCAGCCCAGGACTGATCACTTCGTTTTGTCTTAACATATATTTTGGCCCCAGGTACATCCAGTGGTGAATCCCACCATGAAGATCTGCGAAAAATCCAGTGATTGACCGTCATGCCATGACAAGTGTTACTGTCAGAATCCCACCACTGAAGGTCAAAAATATCTGTGCCATGTTAAGGAAAGTGCTCAGAGCAGTGACTGAAGCTCAGTGAACTACAGTGGGATACACAGAAAGAGTATACACAGAAAGAGTCACAGGGCAAATGTTATTGGGTAGGTTTTCAGTCAGCCTAACCATTGAGAGGCATTCCCAAAAGGAGAGCCATTCTCCAAGGAGAAATGAGATGTCTCCTGCAAGCCTGAGAGGCTGCTTTCTGGCTTGAGGTAGCACAATTAATAACAGTTATTATTATATAGTTATAATAATTATTAATAATTAAAACTTAGTCTAGGAAACAAAGTGGTAGTCTGAGAGAGGCTAGTACAATATTTGTCCCTATGTTTCTTAATACACATAAAGAGCAACACTGAGTGAAACAGTATATAGCAATAGATGGATGTATAGCAAGGAATAAAACAAAAGGGCAAAGAAAATGAGAATATAAATGTTGACTAGAACAGCATTGAAACTAGTGATACTGTTTGGGAAACACTTGTACACAATTTAGCTAGTAAAATGGGCAATATTAAACTGAAATAGCCAAGGTTCATTAACATTAGTCCAAGGAACATGAAAAACAACAAAATTACTATTTGTTATTAAGTGGTTATTATAGAAACATGTTAGAGTAACAGTCATGGCTGGAACATAGGTATTGAAGGTTACATGTCCCATGGCAGTGAGAGATGTCCCTGCCCATGGCAGGGGGGTTGGAACCCGATGATCTTTAAGGTCCCTTTCCAACCCAAATGATTCTATGATTCTATGATTCTACATGGTTTTCAGGAAAGACAGGAACAAAGATAAAGTTAGCTGGGATTATGCACATTAAGGGTTTGATAGGCAAATAAGTAGTAGCAAAGCTAAAAGAGAATTGACTTGGGTTAAAATAACTTTAAGGAGGAACTGGAAAAAAGTTACCCCTGGGTGTCTACTCTAGCCCATAGGATCATAAAGCACTTCAACACATATGAGACAAATATAGCTAGGAATTGAGTCAGTTTAGAAGGCTGTATTTTCTGAAATAATATATTGTAAAATAAGTGCTATTAGTAAAAGTAGGGCCTGTTTATTCTTGAATGTGATAGCTAAAAGACTTCATCACTCAATAATCACTGAGCCCCATCAAAAGTGCTGCTATGCTAGCCTTGATTTCAGTTAGCAGAGAGAATTTTACAGGAGAGCTTTATCTGGGACCTAACAATAGATTGATCATGAGTTGGATAGCAACATGGTAAATAACAGGCAATTTGATTTTGTCAGGAACAAATTGTATAAAGCCAACCTGATTTCCTTCTCTGACAGGTAACAAGCTCTGTAGATAACGACAAAGCACCTTGACTTGTTAGGTTTTGACACTGCCTCATGTGAGACTTCCATTAGCAGGCTAGAGCAATGCAGTCTGGATAAAATTACTGTGATATGGATTCATAACTGTTTGGAAAACTGTACTTGTAAAATAGTTGTTAGTAATTCACTGCATGACTGCAAGGATGCATCAAGTTGGGTACCATGGCCACTGATGACTTAGGTTATGAAATAATGCATGCCCTTAATAAATGAAAAGAATACCCTGTTGAAAAGCATGTACAGGTGACAGGATTCAAATTCAAAACTATCTGTATGGATTGAAGAAATAATCTGAAAAAAATGTAGGATGCAAATCAATGAAGATGAGTATAAGGTGCTGAGGAGCAATCGAAAGTACCAGCACAAAATGGGAGCGGCCAATTATAGTTCTGCTGAGAAGGATATAGAGAGTTACGGTGGATCACAAACTGCCTGTGAGTCAATAATAGTAAATCACCTGTTGCAAAGAAAGCAAAGATCATGTTGGGCATATAAATAGTAGTGCCATGTGTAAGATATGTGAAGTAATGCTTTTTCAATTCAGCCTCAACTGCATCAAGTTTTGGTTGCTACATTTTAAGAAAGATGAGGGTTTCCTGGACTTAGTCCAGAAAACAAAAACACGAATACTCAGAGATGTAGAAACCACAACCACTAAGGAAAGACTGAATGAGCTACTTAGCTTGGAAAGAGAAGATTGAAAGGGTTTATGGGGGAGGAAGAAGCTGCCATGAAGACAATAATCTTTTCTTTGTGTCCGTGGTAGAGAGGACAAGCAATAACGGTCTTGAATTGCAGGAAAAGAGATTCAGATGAGACATTGGGAAATATTTTTTGAGGGCAGGGAGAGTAATACAAGGAACAGATTGCTTGGGGAGGTTATGGAGTCTCTGCCAGTGGGGGTTTAAAAGAGCAGGTTAAACACATGCCTGTCAGGAGTGATGGAGGTCTGATCATCGCTTGGGGCAGAGACGGACTATGTGAGCTCTCAAGGTCCCTTCAAGTCCTACAGCTATATGGTTCAGTTCAAACTGAGTGGTTGGATAAATAAGAATGAATCATAACTGAGAGTTTCCTTTTATTTCCAAAGGGTAAACTTTGTGCAAGCAAAGAAATCAGTAAGTCAGCTGGACTTGGGAACTCAAAGACTTTAAAGAAGGAGGAGCAGGGGATACATTTAAGTGGGTAGTGCAAAATGATTTGGAATTTGCATCATAGGAGAAGGGAGAAAACCTGGGGGAGAAAAATAACCAATTTCTTTCAAAAGCTTAACTTAAAAAATATCTCTCTGCCACAAGCAGAGAGCCTAGAAGAAACAGAGGAGGGCAGAAGCAGCACATTGTCTACAGTATTAACGAATTTCTAAATGCTGCCATCCCTAAATATGAAGATCAAACAAGTTGTCTGTGGTGACAGTGCAGAGCGAATGTGAGGTGAGTGAGGACAAGATGAGCTGGGAGGCTGCAAGGGAGGTTTTCAGGGAACTGTAGTTAAAGATAGGGGTCGTCCTTTCTCCCACCACTACTCAATACTCTCGTAACCACCGTCATCTCAAAATGCATCCTCTATTGTCTTCCTCTATTTCCCCCCACCTCCAAGGAAACTGCAGAAGTGCCATGTTTCTATTCTGAACCCAAAGCAGCTACACATCTGTGCCTCTTGGGCTGCTGCTTGTGGTGGCATGTGTGAAAGGTGGATACATGCCTCTGGGAGGGAAAGCAAAGAATCAGGACTGGGAGGGGGATGTGAAAGAAAAGTCTGACTTACTTCACTGTCTGCCATCCAGAGGAACAGAGGGTAGGAGCAGCAGTTCCCATTACTCAGAGGGCATATTCCCGCAGCAGTAGCAGCCACCTTGATGCTGTCCGTGTTGGCAGTCGCAGCAAGGCTAACTCTGCAGCACTTGGTGTAAGCCAAGAAAGTCATAGGTCTGTGGCTCTTTTATTATCCCCCCCAGCAGTCTGCTGCAGTTGATGACTGCCTAGTCCACCTGCACATCAAGGCTTCCTGGGAAAGGGGATTAAGCAACAAAGAAAGGGATGTCTTGGGAGGTCAGGAAGAGCAGGGATGAAGTGAGAATTGCCAGAAGTCAAACTGAGTTAGTCCCTGCAAAGTAAATGAAACAACAGAAAGATCCTTAACACTATAAATGAAGAAAGAAGTGGAGCCTCTAAAATTTGCACAGCTCTAAACTAGAGGGATACTTTGCCCCTAAGAGCAGAAATACAGAGTGTGGGGGACAAGTCGGGTGGATTAGCAGTAATAAGTGTACAGAAAGGGCAATGATTGCATGCAAGTTGGAAGCAATTCAGAGAGTTTACTGTGTTCAAACTGGGGACGCTAAGAAATCACCCTCCCCAGCATGCAAAAATAACTGGCCCATGAAATCATGGGTCTGCTAGATGGATTTTTAATAAATCTGTCCAATCACTGGGGGTTCCACTGCCTGGATACTATCAAATGCAGTACCCATCTTTAAGAAAGGGAGGGAGAGAGATCCAGGCAGCTGTGGGCTTGTTATTTTGGCCTCGAGGGCATAGATGGATTCAGAGCAAATTATGTCGGAAAGAATAATTGAAGACATGGAATAGAAAATCAGATATAGTGCAATATGCCATTATCAAAAAGAGATGGTGCCAGACTAGCTCGATATCTGTCTTTGATAAGGTTACTGATGTTCTAGACAAGGGAAAAGTAGTAGATCTCCTCTATCTGTACTTCATTAAAATTTGGTAAGGTGCCACCTGGGAAATTATTAGTTAAATGAGGGAAGATGAGGATTAGCACAAGAATTGTGAGGTGAGTAAGGAACTGGTGAAAGAGGGGAAGGAGGTTGCTAGGTAAGTTCTTGTGCCTTGTTCTTGGGACCAATGTTTTCACTTATGACTTTAGCCTAAAAATTAGGAGAGGGTTAACTTTTGCAGACAGAATCATTAATACCTAGAATCACCAGATTATCACACAAGGTATTGTAGGCTAACAGGGATGTGGGGAAATGCAGCAATATGAAATGCAGTGCAACAGATTAGAGTACTGTGAGCAACAGTTTCTGCTGCACACTGAATGCTTATCAGTTTGAAACAAGACAACAGAGTTGCTTGTATCAGTCAATCACAGTACAACTATGAGCTTACAGTTAGAAATGGCCATGCAAGTGGTCAATGAGATCTTAGGATATGCCAGGGGAGGAGCACACACTAGACACAGGGGGGTACCATGGTGGTTGTATGAAGGAGGAGTAGACATCACTGGCTGGGACTGTTTAGTTTGAGGAAAAGGAGGCTGAGGGGTGACCTCATCACTCTCTACAACTACTTGAAAGGACATTGTAGAGAGGTTGGTGCTGGTTTCTTCTACACAGGTACTTAGCGATAGAACAAGAGGGAAGGGATTCATGCTGCAACAGGGTAGGTTTTGACTGGGCATTAGGAAGAGATTCTTCACAGAAAGAGTGGTCAGACACTGTAATAGGCTGCCCAGGGAGGTGGTTGAGTCACCATCCTTGGATGAGTTTAAGAGTCATTTAGATGTGGTGTTGGGGGATATGGTGTAGGGGAGAACTTCGTAGAGTACAGTAGATGGTTAGATTTGATTATCCTAAGGGTCTTTTCCAACCTAGAGGAGTCTATGATTCTATGATCACCTGAAACAGTTGGTGTCATTCTTCTCTCTTGAAAATGTTTAACAAGAATTAAAGCTGCCAACATGGAAAACCTGCATGGAAAACCTGGGGAATGGCAGGCCCATCATGTCAGAGGAAATGGTCACGTTCAGTCTAGTCAAATGGAGACTGTGGGGACACAATTGTTCTCTGTAAACACATAATTGGGTCAAACACGAGGAAAAGAGAACATCACAGTTCTCCCCAAACTGGTCAGCTAAGCCTGTACTGGGAATTAGATAGTATTTCTCCATTGGAGAGTAGTCCGAGCATAGTTTTTCAAGGGTTACAGTAGGGGCAGACTTCATAAGGCACTATGAGCATGCCGTATTTGAGGGATGAGACCATATTACATGGCTCTCTGGGAAGGCAAGAGGCAGAGCTCAGTGCTTCAAGTTGTCACTTTCTGCTATCATATGATATATAAGCTGGTGAGCAATTTCAGGGCAGTTGTAATTAATGCCTGGATCCCAAGGAGCTGTACCACTGCCCATAATGTCTAGTGGCATATACAAAGGTGCTATTTACACATCTCCTCTCCTCAGTCTGTGGCCCTCTTCCCTTGCCTGTGTGTACTGTAGAGATTTGTAGGGACAGTGGAGTGGATGGTGGTATGAAGCAGTGCCAGTGGGGTGGGCACAACAGAGCAGACACTCCAAACTCACCCTCCTTACCATATCAAGAAGAAGAGCCAGCAGGATCTACCTCCTTTCCCTTGCTCCTGTGATCTGTGGTCATTAACAGGTACCCATGAAAACCCTTCCTTGGCCCAGCCATGAGAGGAATTGCTTCCTAATGGAAGAGGAGGGGAGGGTGAGGCTGCAGGCCTCCCAGCTGGTCTAGTAAATTCTCCTAAACACTGTGTTGGTTCCCAGGGATGTGCTGTTCTCAAGCTGTTGCACATCTGTGATGGTACCACTGGCTGCATAGAGACTGGGATGGTGTAAGCAGGCCAGGTTTCTAAAAAGGACCATAAACAGATATTTATACCCCCATATCTCCTGAAATCAGGCTCTGCAAGTGTGTGAAAAGGTGTTATAGTGATAAGAGAGCTGTTGATGTAAAGACATCCACCACCCCTTGTGGGGATAGTGGAGAAAATATCCACCCCATTGCCTTGTGCAGTCAGAGGGAAATCACACTCAGAAAACCTGCCACTACCAATAGTGACTGATGGCTCTGCCGAACTGGTTGGTGGCTCTTTGCTGAAACTAGTGTAAACATCACAGGTGTCATTGCTGAGAACAGTCGCTCCTTCTATCCCTCATCCCCCAGGGATTTGCTCCTGTCATCCCCTTGTTTTAAGCTGGTGAAGAGAGTATCACAGTCACTCTTAGTCAAAAGAGGAGGGGGTGGAGGCCCATCTGGGCCCTTGGTTTGATTTCATATTTATGAAACAGCTTAAATGTCAGCTTGAGTGAAAAACGACACCTTCCCAAGCTTCTCATATTAATGCCCGTGGCTGCCACTGGTTTCTTTAGGAAGGCAGCTTGTGGTTTTTCCTCTCGCTCTCCCCCAAAGGCTGCAGGGAAAGATGAATTGGACTGATAGATGAGACTGCAACTGCCGATAAACCGCTTTGCTGACAGGAGAGTGAGATGAGGGGGTGGCCTATACTGAGAAAGGAGGGAGGGAGGGAAGAAGGGAGGGAATGACATAGGGAGGGAGATGGAAGGAGGAAAGAGAGAGAGGGGAGGATGGCCTATATTGCTGAGAGCTGAGAGGGTGGTCTAAACTGAAGGGGGAGAGAGATGGGGAGGGAGAATGGTTGACTGTGAGGAGAAAAATAAGAAATAAACTGGCATATGCTAAGTTGAGGGAGATGTGATGAGAAAAATAAAAATCACATGCAAGATAAAAAAAAAACCACTACAGAAGCATTAATTATACATGACAATGTATATATGCAAAAAGGAATAAATAAAAATACACCCACAACCAGCAGAGGAACCTCCTCTCAGATCTGCACTGAGCACTGGGCTGCTGGAGGCCATAGATCATCAGAGGGACTTCTGCAGGTGTGTTTGAGTGACACACTGCTGAATCCTGAAGAGATGTCCAAGGTAGAGCCAAGCCAGGCAGTTCTGGAAGGTGGCAAGCCACCTGGTACTGTGCTGCGAGAATAGTTAGCCAGCCAGGGCCAGTCCCCCCAGAGTGCCTCTCTACATGGCTGCACACTGATAATTACCTGAGCTTGCTTGGCTGTAACTTGGGTATCTGCACATTTCATGGTGCAGGTCTGATGGAGATGGTTTGTCCTTTTCTCCATCTACCTGAAGGGGCTGGAACAGAAGATGCCCGCATATATGGGTCAGCAAAAGGTGGAGGCTGAACCGCTCCAGAAAGTTAAGCAGAGAATTAGAAAAGAGCCCTGAGTTCCTTGGGAAAAGAAGATCACCTGTTATTCTTTCTGGGAGGAGTCTGATACAGGTTTGTTTTAATGGCAAACCCAGAACCTGTTGGGTTAAGTCTGAGCATCGTTGTTGGAAATGACAAAGATACTGTAGCAGAGAAACAGTGGGCAAGTAGAGGAGAGCAAACACTTTGTCTCTTGGATAGATGTGAGGGGCCAGGAAATGAGATCTTTTTGGCCCTCCTGAACTAGTTCTTGAGGGACATCAGTTCTAGATAAGAATAAAGAAAGGTGAGGGCTCGCTGTGAGTATGCTGGGGTAAGGAGAGACTCTACTGCATTTCTATTCCAGGGGAGAGACTTACCTGCCTTTCTCACCGGGAGTCACTGACGGCAGTCTCCAAAGATGCCTGTGGAGTATAGTGCTCTTGGTGCTAACATCTGCTCCCTTTTCTGCTGCTGAAGGCTTTCAGTTAGTTTGTTGGTTGTTTTTTCCTTTAACCGAGAGATGTCTCTGAAGTCTTATTCTGTCTGGGTTCATGACGCTCAGTACCTCTATCAGCTGTTGCAGTGTTTGGAGCATTATTCTTGGCAATAGCATATCACTCACTTTTCAGTGTCTCAGTCAGTTCTTGTCACTTTTTTCTCCCTGATTGAGATACTAAAAAAGTCTGCTTCCATTTCATCTTTATCCCCCGTGGTCAGCTCTGTTTACAGACTTGCTTCTTGTTTTTTTTCCTTGGCAAAGCTTTTTCCTGTGGTCTAAAGCCTCCATGCTACTGGGGATCTGAGTCTCTCTGTGCTGACTCTTTTGTGACATTCTTTGGCTCTGTTTCATTTCCCTGTTTAATCATCCTCTTTCTTGCTGTGGGTCGTGCTAGATCGGTTCCTGATATCACATTTATATACCATCTGCTGACTAATAACATGCAAGGGCTTAGTTTCCACTAATAAAAAACCAGTCTAGTTTTAGACTATTTAGAGATACCGAACCTTGCTTTCCAGACACGGGTATGCAAGCTGGAGCTGAATGCTTCTTGTCACCTCTGTTCTTGCTATCCAGGCTCTACAACACCCTCTTTTTAACAGCATAAAGGACTATTTTTCTCCAAATCTTAGATTCTTTGTTCCACTGCTAACCTCAACTAGATCTGTTCATCCCCCTCTCCACTTGAAAGGCCTTATCCAAGTCTGTTAGGTCTCACACTGTAATGGGGCTCAGCCCAGCTGGGGAGAACCTGCCTTGGAAGGGGGTTGCCCTTCTCTTGGTTAAGTGGTTCTGAGCAAACTTTTGGTGAAAAAGCCTACTCGTATAGCAGGGAATTAGACAGGTCTCAGAAAATTTCCCCAGTTGTGTCTGATTGGCCTGCAGTGCCCTGCTTCCATACAACAAAGCTCTCCTTCCCTCCAAGCCAAGGTGGCTGTGCACAAGCTGCCTATGGGAAAGGATTCCTGGCCCATGCTACATCACAAGCTTTTCTCAGGAGTCCTCTGGGATGCTACTGGCTGGCCTTGGTTGAAACCATGCCAGGGGCTTTGCCAGCAGTGTGGTAATGTGTATGGTTCAATTCCAGTTACTGGGAGCACTCATTGAACCTCTTTAACTCACTAGCCATAAAGATGGAGATCCATTTGCTTCACAGTACCCAGAACCCTGAGTCTTAGTACCAGTTTACATCTCAGTCCTGGCACTGAAACATTATACCAAGATGCAAATGCTCAGAATTAGGATTTCAAAATAGGTCCCAGACAAGGAGGAAGGGGTGAGTGGTTCCCAGGAGCTATGTCTTGCCTCCATGTTTGTCCTGTTGTACTAGTGACCTCAGCAGCTTTCTTAGGAAAGCAGTCAGTTGAGACGATGCAAATCCGACAGTGGATATTGGAAAAGGAGCCTCAAACCAAAGCCAAGAATCACATCTCATTTTATTTTCTCAGAAAGACCTCTCACATGACTGCAAAGAAAAGTGGGAAAAATCCTCTGCTGGGAGACAGCATGTTGGCTACTGGCAGGTTCCAGCACGCTGGAAGGTCGCATTGTGCCCAATGCTGCAACACTGGGCACCCAGCAGCGAGGCTGCGCATGGTCTGGACCTAAAGTAGCTCCAAGGCACCAGCCTTCTCCCACAGATTGTGGCCAGAGGACGGCAGGAGGCTTTGGCTCAAGTTTTCCTTCTCCCTTTAGCCTCCCTCTCCTCCATATCCCTGCTGCAGACCTGCAATTACTCACTGTTCCCGCACAGCATGTGCTCGGCTCCCCGCGGGACTGGGGAATTAGAGGCGCTAAGCGCTGGGAGGAAGAGGAGTGCCAGGCCTGCAGCCGGGGAGCAAGCGAGGAGCTAATTCCGGCAGAAGAGCGCTCCTGGCCCCTCTGCTCTCCCAGCAAATCCAGGCCGGCAGCATCGGCTGGGAGCAGCCGGGAAACCAGGCGGTGTCCTGCTGTCTCCAGGTGGAGCTTTTACTGTAGCTCCCGCAAGGCGCTGGCTGAGCTGGGCGAAGGACGCAGCAGAGCGCAATGTGAAATTACCTCAGCGCCTGAGCACACATGAGCCCTAAACAAACCCCAGCCTAATACTCAATACCCATCGCTCAAATACTAATTAAACATCCGCCAGTAATTCTTCTGTTAACCCTCTCCAGTCGGGGTCTTTTGAATCGGGCCTTTGGGCCCTTTAGGCTTATGCTCTGGATCCCCCACCTATAGGATTTAATTAAAGTGACCCAGTTTATGGCTGGGAAGGCAACAAAGAGTAACCCTCTGCTCCTTCGCACGTCAGCCCTTCTAATAACATTTGACAACGCTGGTAATATCGCTCTGCAGTTTGGGGAGGTGGAGGGAGGCACCACCACAGGTGGACCTTTGCCCCTCACCTTTTGCATATTGCTTTCTTTTATTTTTTTAAAAAAAAAAAGAAAGAGAGAATTGCTCTATGGATTCTTACTCCTGGGGCAAGTTGGCACTGGCACGGGACCTTATGTGGAAGAGTGAGGCAGAGCCTGCTGTCTAAAAATTGGTTTACAGGTGGGGAAGCCCTCAGGGTACCAGCTGTCTCCTGTTTCCTCTGAGTAAGCAAAGGAGCACAAGTGCCTTCTGACAAAAAAACAGGTCAGGTATTTTTGTTACAATAGCCTTCTGTCAGAAATGAGCTTTCGTGTGTTTCCTGGAAATTAGGATGTCATCACTGATATTTTTATTTTGTTAATTGGGGGAAGGGAAATAGATAAAAGAGCAAACGAAACCAAAGCAGGATGGAAGAGGTTAGACAACATTCAAGCAGTACATACGATTGTTTGCCTTTTTTTAAATGACTCAGTCATTGAGAAATAAACCTTTCTTAATAAAAGTAAAGGATCAAAATGAAATATAGTTATAATGTCATTACAACGGGTGCTCTTACTGATCCAAAACATTATGTCTCTATTTTTCCTCTCTACTTAAAAACAAATTAACTAGGTTATGTTTTTACCCAACTCCAGTCAACCTCTTTTTGGTTTGGACCTTCTTTTCTAGTGTTCATTCCTCCTCCTCTTTCTGGCTCTGTATCTGTTTGTTGTAGGAAGCCATTCCTCTGCTGTAGAGAACAGATCATGCTTAAAAATCTGTTTGTTAGGACATTTGCACCAGCTAGAGACAACATATAGATTAACCAGGATGTTACACTGAAGCCTGGGCTGGATTAGCCCCTTGCAAGTGAGAAGAACGCGCTCATGTTGGGAAAGGAGCAAAGAAACAGCCTGTTATTATGTGACCTGTAGAAAGGGCTCAGGAACACCAAGTCTCTGACAGGGGGATTCAGTGGTCTTTCGTGATCACTGTCAGCCTTGGCTATAGGTCTAGCTAGGATGCAGCTTTGCGAGCCCCTCTGCGTGTATGCTAGGTTGAGGGTCTCTCATCTCCCAGCCTCTGCATTGCTTCCTCGCATGCAGGGCTGAGGCTGCAGGGGTGTGTAATTTTGTGTGACTTGCTCTATTATTAATATCTCCATGTGCGGTAGTCATTGCAGTGAGAATAAACTGTTATTTTTTATTTTAAATGGTTAATATTCATCAAATGTTTATGAAAATACTTAACCCATAATGATGACAAACACAGTGTCTAATAAAGATGGAAGTGAAGATTCTCTTTGTGAATATGTAATCAGAAGAGTAAAGAAAATTACATTAAAAAGACTTCATTATGCCATTAAATGTGTGAAATGACTTTTTCTTCTCCGTTTTAATTTTAGCATATTTCTTTTTTTTTTTTTTCTTTTTAAATATCTCTGACACTTTCATGAGACGGGTACATAAAGAGGCATTGGCTGCTGTAACAAGAGGAACTCTGACTGGTGGCATCCATCATTCCCATCCAAATTTCAATTTCATTTATCTTTAAGAAAAATCAACACCATTTCTACCAATGATTGTCATTTTTTCCCTTTATTTCCTTGGGGAGAGAGAGATCCTTATTACCACTCTGAATGCAACACGTTGTTTCAAAACCCTCTGTAGAGCTGCAGGCCCAGAGTCATTCCCCCCCAAAGCATGGGCTCACTGGTGTGTAAGTACACGTGCCTATTATTGTCTGGCACCCTGGGACTTGTAACCGGCACCTCTGGAACGAATAGGGTGGATCTCTGCTGTTTGAAATAAAAAAATAAAGGCTTTTGATAGACTCCTTTAGGGCTACGTACTGATAGCTTCAGGCAAAAATGGGTCAGACTTTTAGGTGCCATGTGTTTCACCACCTAGGAAGCTGCCCAAAACTAGACGGTCCCAGGCCAGTCCTCAGTGATCTGCAAACTTCCATTCTTGTCGATACTATAAGCTGAATCCCACTCTGATGGTAGATCCTTACAGTGAGAAGGAGGAAACATGGTTACCTGGATAGGGGCCGTGACAGACCTCTCTGTGGAGATGGCATAAAAGACACCACTGAGCACCACCCTGGTGACAAACAAAAGCAGGGTTCATAAGAAAGCAGAAAACTAGGTGCTGGCAAAGGCCTGGAAGCCTGGACTGCTCAGCCCTGCTGGTCAGGCAGGGTGAAGAGGCTGCACGGTTCCATTTTGAAGGGCAGCACAGCACATGCACTCCCAGGACAGGCTTGTGAAACAGTCATTTATGACTTTGTTCTAAGAAACTAGGAAAAGGAAAAAGAAAGGATTTATTTTAGTTGTGTGTTAATTGCAATGTTACTTTAAACAATTAATGTTAGCTTTTGGCAAGAAACTCCAGCAGCTCTGTATTTAACATGCACCTTTATTGCAACAGTGCTTCAAAACAAAACGTGTTCTCTTATATTTAGGCTCTTCTGTTGTACTCATCTCCATGGCAGCCAAGCAGCATCCACCTCTGCTCTGTCACCCCAGGTGTGTCCCACATGTAGATGTCTAGGGAGTAGGTATGTCTGCTCTTACAAGGACTATTTCTGAGAAGTATTCCAACTGACCCTGGACCTCATCCCCTTTGCAGAAGAAATGTCTCGTTGGTCTACCACAGGCCAAATCTGATTGCTCCCAATTTGTAAAAAGTTTGAAGATCGCCGCTGTTTTTGTCTACCATATATTTTCAGAAACATGCCCTCAGTTGTTTGGGGACGTTGTGCATTGTCCTGCTAGCTCTCCCTCCAAAAATCAAGAGGGACTTTGGTGGGAGGTGTGTCAAGTGCAGGTATTCTTTGCATAAGCAGCTTATGAAAAAGGCTTGAAGACTTATGAGTGGGAGGAGGGTCCGCAAACAAAACCTGTAATGAAGAGACTTCCCAATCAAAATGTGATCAAAGAGGCTGCTGCCTTCTCCCAGCCTACTCCTTTCCATCTGAAACAGCTGACAAATGATTTTGTTATGTTTGCAATTACAGTTCTCTGAAAGTGATAAATTATTGCGATTATTCCTAAATACAGGACTTTTACGTGTATAATTAATACACAGAAGAGAATATCTGATAAGTGGTAGGACACGTTCCACTTCCATTTACACCATAATACATCTGGAGTAGCTCCAGCTGTCCCTGTTCATGGAAAACTGCTGTTACATTGGGTTTGCACACTTGGAGTACCTTGCAGAATTCTTCCCTGTCAGAGCAACGGAGAACATAGTACGGCTCATGTGGTTTAATCCCCACATCTAAAAATCTAAGCTCTAAGGTCTCTCTTTCCAGGGGGAAATTGTCTCTTATATACTGCACTGATATGTCCAACAGCAGGTCCTAACCTACTAGCCTCAGGCTCTGAGTGCAGTCTGGCCCTGAAGTCACCTCACTGCCAGTGAGAATCATGGGTGTGGAGCATGTACATAATCACTTGTTGGTTGTGCCAAGATGTACAGCCTCTGTCATGAGAATCTGCCTTCTCTCCTGTTGTCTGTCAGTGGTTAGGAAAAGCCAGTCCTACGTTTATTCCAGCTGAGTGCTTCCCTAGAGCACGAGTGTTGTGCTCAGAGCTCAAAGTCTGTGATGGTACTAACAGCAAAAAATACTCTAAATGCAGAGCCAGCATAAGAATAGCAAAAGGAAATTGTACAGTAATATAGTCTCCTGACACGGTTACCCATTAATGCCAGCTTTAAAGGTTAATGCAATTTAACTCGCTCTCGGCTATTACTCTGAAATAGCATACCAAAGCCTCCTCTATAAGCAGATAACAGATAAGGATGCTTTATGATAAACACCCACAATAAGACTGCAGAACTTTACAGTGTTATGCTTGCAGGAGTGGCAGATTTGCCTTTATTTGTGCGCGCATGTATATGGAGGAAAGCAGAGAGTAGAGGAGAGAGCTGGAAGAAGAATTCTTGGCTCTCAGACTATCAGATAGCTTGATAAATCTGTCTTGCATGTGTTGCTTCTTGCCAATACAATGGAAATGAATTGACATATCGCATGTCTAATGCAAGTTGAGCTTCCTTCTGCACTGGCAGAAACAAAGATGCTGCTCTACAAACCACCCGTGAGAAAATTTGCTGGATTATATCTATTTATTTGTCTTTTGACAAGGCAAACCCCATCAGCTTTACAGTATAACAGCAAAATGTAGAGCTTTCTCTCTCTCCCATCTTCTGTTTTAAATTTCTGCAAAATGCTTCAGTGTTGAAGTTTTTCTTCAAAATAATAACTTTTTAAAAAAGGCATAATCTCATTTCATTATGAAAAGTGTGAGGCAATTTAGGGCAGGACTTACTTTGTCTCCTTGTGGGATACACAGAAGATACATAAGCATACACTGCATGGGGATT
The DNA here is from genome assembly GCA_025769975.1 of Gallinago jamesoni. Lineage (NCBI taxonomy): Eukaryota > Metazoa > Chordata > Aves > Charadriiformes > Scolopacidae > Gallinago > Gallinago jamesoni. The sequence goes on from JAOQGH010000001.1 coordinate 85,036,385, forward strand.
ATTGTAACTTCTCATTAATATTTTTAAAACACTTTGAGATCTTCCATTATATTTTTTCACAGGTTAAAGGACAATATTTGCATGTCTACGGGACAGTGAAATATTTTTATTAAAAATGATTAGCCTTAAAATTTTAGGGCTCAAGAACGACACCATAGGTTTTGTATGCCAAACACACACACACACACACAAAACACACACATGCACACACAGAAGCATGCAGGGAGTGCTAATTCTTAAATTACTAGGCAAAAAGCTCTGCAACCTGGAGAGAAGATCCATGAGCTCTGCTCCAAAGGGCCTCTTCAGGACTCACAGGACAGATCCACTTGACCTGCTTTCTTTGCACTCGGAGCACCAATGTGACACTGTCAGCCCTGCTTTTGCCGAAACACTGACATTGGGAAAGCAGTGTCAGAGACTTGGCATGAAGCTGAGAGGTCATGCAAAGCTAGCGCACTGTGATTTTGTATAGATGTGCCTTGCCTCAGCTTTCTGACTTTCAATTATTCATTTGAATTACCTTTTCTACAAAGGTGATTATGTCTTTACGTTTGCAGGGCAGTTAGGTTGTTTGGTTTGTGGTTTTTTTCACCCTCTAGAATTGTCTATTGTTCCTCAGGATGCTTTCATTTTTCTGTTCAGCATCTCCCTTTTCTGCTTCATATTTTCTTTGCCTTTTTTGCTGGAATATGCAATTGCCTTGAAAAAGATTAACACAATTCTGGGATGTATCAGGAAAGGGTATTTTCAGAAAGAGAATTATTTTAGTAGTACACTGAGATGAGGGACTGAGAAGGCCTCACTAAAATATTGTGGCCAAATTGGGTCACTTCTGATCAAAAAAGGGAAAGCGACGTACAGTAAAAAGTTGTGAGAATGATCAGGGGAAGAGGCAGACCTTTAAAAAGTGTGTGTGGGTGGCTTGGTTAGACTAGCAAAAGAAAGATGAGAGGGAGTACAGTTTTTCTTCATAAATACACTCTTTGTAAATACCAGGATGGAGAATTGTTTCAGCTGACGAAAAGCACTGCTAAAAGATCAGATGAGTATAAATTAGCTTGGAAATCTGGAGAAGGTTTCTAAACTTCAAAGGCAAGAAGTTCTGGCCTTCCATACAGGATAACAAGGGCAAGAAACTTAAATAATTAAAAAGTAGAGCTTGCTGAGTTCATAGGAGGAATTACACTGCATTTATATTTTAATTAATTAATTTCATGCTTCAGAGCTCCCACTGACCACTATTGGGGTAAAGAAGGAAGTCCCTTCATTTCCTAGGCCTTTATTTTCTTGGATGTGTATGTAAGGGTGGGAGGAATGAGGAGTGGGGAGAGGGCAAATTGATCTTCCTTTGAAGCATTAAATTACCCAAATAAGAAATTGGCCAAGGCTAAAGACAGGATAGTAGTTGGGTTATGCTGGTGCTCCTAGTGGTACTGCCTGACTGATGTGTCTTGAATTAAAAGCATTGATTGGATGTGGAACCAGGAAAGAATTTTCTTCTGGACTGAAGAGCAAGGATTGTGTAGAGTGATTGCTCATCTGGGCTTCCTCTACAGCCATATGGGGCAAGAAATATCTGAGTGTGCCCACCTGTGTGCAATTGCATGAGTCTAAGACCTTCCCAAGGCCCTTCATCCATCCCATTGTCTTGGCTGGACATGTTATAGTCACAGCAGCATTTGTTCTTTTGCATCAAGTGTTGTAGTGCATCAAGTACAGTTGTAGTGTTTCTGACTTAGAATTGGAATGGGGATTGAAGCAGAGGTTATGGATGTTTCTGAACTTAATATCTATTCCATTGTTGTCTGTAGTATTTGGAGACTGGAATTGATAGCCTATATGATTGTCTTCTGTTCTATGTCTGTTCAGTGAATATTTTCTCTCTTTATTTTTGCCCCTACCTTTGAATTAGTTGGGTTATTTCCCTCTACTTTTATTCTTTCTTCCCTTTCCTTTTTTTGTTGACCTTCCTCTTTTGATTTCTTTGCCTATTCTCTGCAGGTTAATCTTGTCTTGTCCTATTGTTTCTACTTCCTTCCTTCTGCCTGTCAATCCCTAGAGTTGCCTCCGCTGCAGCTAAAACATAACTCCTGGCACCCGATAGAAAGAAAAAAGAAATAACTTTCATTTCATTTTTTTCCCATCCCTATGGAATAAGCCTTTCAATGTGTGCACACTGAGTGGAGGCATGCCACATCACTGCCATGTCATTCCTTTGACCTTCGCATCTGTCTCAGGAGTTCTGAAATGGGGAAGCAAGAAGTAATCTTTGTGCATGTGTCCTGGCTAACGACAAACATCAGACACAGAAGACTCTGGATCTCCTACTTGATATTCTTATGCCAAGAAGTTCTGCTGAGTAGCAGCAGGCTGGTATCATATTTATTGATCTCGCATGGCTGCCAAGGTGGTAGAACTGTGGGCCTAGATATACTAGGCTTCTGAGGATGCCCATGAACTCTGTTTTTCCATGCTAGCCTTTTATTTTGGGAAATAAATCCTTCTTCTGTAGTGCCTTTTCTGGAGAGCAGCAACACAAGAAGTATCCAAAGGACCTGCTGTCTATCTTGGCATTCTGTTGGAAAGACCTTATCAGTAGAACCAATCCTGGACTATTCCACAAAATGGGAAGTTTTGAGTTTGTAGACACCAGATGATTTACTTCCAATGAACAGGGTTAAATGAAACTTCTGTTTAGAACATTTTTTTCAGGAAAGGAAAGAGCTCTGCTGCAGAATATCTATCAACCATGTGCTCCATTTTATGAGAGAGAGACAACTTCAGGTCCCCTTTCTTCCTGATACAGAATGAGGACTCAAACCCTATGTGAACTGCATCTCACATACATTCCCCAATTTCAGCGTTACCTGAGAGTAGCTAAACTCTTCTTTAGAATGCCCAAATACATCGTATAGCAAGAAATTAAAGACTTCATAAAACACAGATATCTGCTTAAACCACTTGTCTGTATATGTTGTGCCAGAAACAGTACTGAGGAAAGAATGAGTGCGACACATACTACTTCAACAAGAGGGAAAAGGAGAAAAAAAGCACTTTAGCTCAGACAATGCCAAGGTCTAGTGGCATAACAGCCAGGAAAAGGACATGATAACATAGAACAGCTTTCTGATGGGAATCCAGGCTACAAAAGATGGTGAGGGTAGATAAGTAAGAGATGCTGAAACAAAGTAAAGCCTTTGTCTTTTGATGGATAATACTTCCTTTCACTGTAGAAATCTCAATGAAAAATGCAGGGAAAATACAGACTTCAGCAGTACCTGAAGTAAGTTGGGCCTTATATCTAGTCTCACCACTCCATTCCTTCTTTCTTTTCAAATTATTGTTTCAGTCTTGTGAGAGACTGGCTGTTTCAGGAAAGGTGTCTCTAGAGTTTTTATATGACTTAAATCAAGCAACCAGAGGAGAAATGCTCCTTGATATGGAAGGTAACATAGTGACAAAGGATGAGGAGAAGGCTGAGGTACTGAATGCCTTCTTTGCCTCAGT
>JAOQGH010000001.1:85039994-85056649 GCA_025769975.1 Gallinago jamesoni
TTTGTGGTTGGACTCGATGATCTCTGAGGTCCCTTCCAACCACCACAATTCTGTGATTCTGTGATTCTGTGATTCAAGATCCTACATTGCATGCAGCAGAAGCCTTGGAGCTACTCAACTGAAACAGTTCAATTCAGCAGCCAAAGAACTGGAGGAGAATCACACCATCCTGTAGGGTGATGGTTCATAAGGGGATTTTTGAGCTGCCCCAGCTTTACATGTGCAAAAAAGTGATGAGTGAGTCAAAGTGTGATTTCTCAGTGCACAGCCTATGCCAACTCTGGCCATGGAGATCTGAGTGAGAAACGTCCTCTGGCTCTTTGTATTGCTGAGAGGCAGCATATTCTCAGAGGGACTCCAAGCCTAACAAGACAGCCCAAAGCAATGTCTAGGGAAAAGGCAAGTGCAGGCAGTGCACTAAGCTCCATAGTCATCTAGAGAAGGGATGAAATTACATAATTTCTGTCCCTTCTTTGAAACATTTATGCCTTCGAATGTCAATGTGGCTGCTGAGACTTCAGCTTGCACATCCCTCAGGCTACAGCAACCACGTCCCCAGAGACTTTTAAAAGAGTTGAGTGATTTCTTAGGGCTGTTCAGAAGCAAATTGATTTAACTCCTTTGTGCCTGAAACTGAAACTCCCTTATTTGATGAAGCAGCAGGAAAAATGTCAGGTCAACAGAAAATTCTGATATTCCATAGCTGCCCAATGGCAAAAGAGCAAAAACAATGACAAGAAAATAAATGCTGGGCACGTAACCCATTCTACCATATTTCTGTCCCTTGTTCAGGTCTTTTTCCTGTGCAATGTCATGAATGAGAAGAGAAAACATGTTGGATTAGCTAGGGCACAGAGAATTGGAGAAGGGTGGGTGTAATGGGCAGATGAGGGTCAGGACAGACAGTATTTTAAAGACCTTGTCTTGCTTTTCCTTTACTCTTTGTCACAATATCATACCTGGTCTGTAATGACTGCTTTCTCTGCCCTCTAAACCCTGTTGATGACAGGACACCACATACTGCATTTCCACTGCAAATCAGGAGCTTAATGCCTTGGTGAATGAACTTGGGAATTTTTCTCTCTATATAACTTTTCTTCTCTTGCATGGCCTCAGGTGAATTCAATTTTTTTTAAGTCCTAGAAATTGCCTGCTTACAGACTTGTAGCTTCCAACCACCAAAGTCCCGTGTGGCTCTTCTTAATTGTCCATATAAATTGCTTTCTATTTTGGACACCATGAATATCTCAATAGCATCTGCTTCTCCCTTCTGGGCACCACCAACTGTGCATGAAATTCCCCCCAAAGAGGCCAGGTAAGAACTCTTTCCCATTGTTGAAAAAAAATAAAGAAACAAAGGAATTTACACAAAGGACAAGCTGACTTCCCAGGGCACTAAGCAGGTGAAAATGCAATAAGGTCTGGTATTTAGCCAAGAGAAAGAAGATGCCAACTAGGAGTAATCCGTCTGTTCATAGCCACCTTCCAGCCAGAATTATGGGTTATTAAGCATTGGAACAGACTGCCCAGGGAAGTGGTAGAGTTACCATCCCTGGCAGTATTTAAAAAGACAGGTAGATATAGTGCTTAGAGATATGGTTTAGTGATGGTTTTTGTCAGTGTTAGGTTGATGGTTGGACTAGATGATCTGAAAGGTCGCTTCTAACATAGGCATTTCTATGATTTTATGAATGAGAACCATTGTGCTCAACAGATTTCTTCACTGGGAGCTGTTTTGCTATATTGCTTAGCAGCAGCATTTACACAAGACATAGACAGAAAATGAATAGCTGTATGGGCTGAAACTGTGAGAGAACTCCAAAGAATGGTTAGGGGACCTATTTCTTCTTCATCTCTTTTTTAGCATCTTCTACTCTGCAATCTCAAAGTACATTTACAACTCACATTGACTAGCCTATGACTAGGCTAGACTAGCCCATGACTAGGCTAGACTAGCCCATTGACTAGTCTACTACCTGGGAGAGTTTGGTATCATTTACTTTATTTTACTGATGAAGAAAATGAAGCAGAGACAGAGAGAGAGATTAAAAGATGACTTTGGTATCTCATACCAAGTCAGAGGCAAAGCCAAGAATACTGTTGATACATCCTGACTTTCTAAATTAAGCACAAAGGCACTAGAATGCCTTTCCTAGTGGAAAGTCTGCCAGAGTGTTGTGAATAGGCAATACTTCTGTATTGTTGAAAATGGCCTTCTGAGCACACTTGCCACCATAAGGCACTCAAATGCACCATAAGATAGGTCTGCACTGGAAAAGGTCTAATTTACCAGTGGGCTTATGTAAACCAGAAACTTCTGCTCCAAGCAAGAGTGAAGACAGAGAAATTTAGATTAGCAAACACGGAGTGAAAAGCATGTCTTGTTTTTTAATTCGACATAGACATTTCTCTGGGAAAGTGGCTTTCCTACATCCCTTTCTGGAGATCACTGGGTATCTCGGAAGGTGTCCTACTCCAATATTATATCTCCCCAAGTCATCCCCTCTGCCTGTCAGCCTGACCTTTTTTTAGGAGATATGGCAAAATCATTGCCCAACTGATACGTCTGCAGGCATGAAAATGAAGTGTGAAAAACTGCCAGACCCAGTGCCAATCTTATTATTATGAGTCAAAGCTGCATTTTACGCTCGGCATATAATTGTGCTTTGGACTAGATGGGTATAAATTGAAGATTGGCTACAGCATAAATGTTCATTAGATTGAAACTAAAACAAAGCTAAATTATCAAAGTCAGGGAGGGAATGTGTTTTCCTATGCACTATGTTGGCAGTGCCATCTGAGTGCCTCTGCATTATGCTGTTTTCATATCTTGGTTTGGAAGAAAAGGGGAAAAAAAGATGTGAAGTGGAGGAAAGAGGTGCTCAAAAAAAGGTACTGTTTTTCTTTTCATTGGTCACACTGTTCTTTCCTTGCTATCTGCTCAAGCTCTAAGTGTTAAAGAAATTGCTGAGGCTGAGTTTGGGAGTAGTGGGCCACAAGTACCAGAAGAGGAGATGTTTTGCTGAGGATAATGGAGAGAAGTTGTACTTGCTGTTTTTCTGCTTAGAGCCCTTCGGTGCCTTCCCCCCCCCCCCCCTCCCCCTCTTGGTATAGCCTGATACTAGCCAAAGAGGCCGTCTTAGATTCCCTTGCTGCTCCTTATTATGACATGGACAGCTTTTCTCTCTGTATTTCAGACCAGGTACTCCTCTTCTCACAATTACCTAACTTACCCTTACTCTCAATGTGCGGCACAGATACCCCTGCTCCCTACTTTTGTGATCTTTTGGGTTTTTCATGTGGCAGAAAGTAGAGTGCTTTGGATCCCTTTACCATGACGTTTGCTGTTGATTGATGTGCTGAGAACCTTCTTACTGTTACTTTTGCCCTTTCCATCACCTTTCCTACTATCTGGCTTGGTTCGGTCCAGCAGCTGACAGTAGGCCACATCTGGAAAAACATGTATTTCTTTCCTTTGTCCCCCGTACAGTTTGAAGGTCCATCCACACCCTGTGTGATGATCTAAGACTCTTTTGGAGGCTGTTTATGAAAACATCACGTGCTATGGCTGTTGTGCTCAGCCAGGCATTCAACTAAACACTATTTTGGGTTGGAAAGGGGCTATACTTTCCTTACTTTCTTTCTTTCTTTCTTTGGGTACTGTGAGTCATAAGAGCTTTTATGAAGGGTTGGATGTGGTGAGTCATTTCAACTTCTATGTCTGTAAGTATTATTTTATAGCATCTAGTTACTTTTGTTATAGGTATTATGAGATAATAAATAAATAAAATATTATGACTTAGTGACTGCAATGCTGATTCTGTTAACAGGCTTATTCTCCCTCTGTTACCTATATTTGTTTAAAGCGGCTTCATTTAACATTTATGTAGGCTTTGGTGCAGAGAAAATGTGTTACAACACGAGTTTGTCCTAAGGGATCCTTACAGTACTAACAGCTACATCATCTACAGAGGCAGATATTGCTAAACACTGATAGGAAAAGACATCATCTAGGTCACTTAAAACCATTTTTTACACACTTGTTTTGCAGCAAAACCCTGTGAAAGTTAATCTGAGCTTATCCTTTTGCCATTTTGTTGAAGGCAAAGAGGTACAGGCATTACCTGGGCACTGGGTAGAAGATGAATTCCATCACATTGCTCTGATACAGCTCCAGCAGAATAGATTGCATTACTCTGGTCATGATACATGAAGAAAATGCACTTTCTTTGTTCATCTGACTTCTCTGCCTGGCTCCATCAGTGGATTTAAGGCTGAACCTGGGCTTAATTATCTTCCCCTAAGGTTAGAGAAAAATTCAGTGCCAGAGACTTCAGGGGGTGGGGGAAGGAGAAGAAAAAAGGAGAATCACTAAATCTTCTTTTCTAGTCTACCTTATGTTTATGTCTCATTATGTGGCTTTGGGCTTCATCTCATTATTTCTTTGTACTGTGTCTTTCCCATGTGATAAGCGGAGTTGGTGCTAATAATAACCTCCTGCATCCCGTGTAATGGTAGGAGTCTGCAACATGTCCATATGAAAACTGAAATTCTTATTAGTACAAAATATTTATTTTCTGCTAGATGCCTCAGAATTGTTCCCCCTAATGGAACCCTGCCTTAGTCTGCTGTAACTGCCTTCTTTTGGGATCAAAAGAAAATTCCCAATGAGAAAAGCATATAGATTCACCTCAAGTTTGGGTTCCAACATGCTGTTGTGTCCTAGGGGTACTAATTTGAGGCAGGAAAGGTCACTTGTTCCTTAAAGAGTGAAATCAGCCTCTATGCTTACTCTGTTTTGGGATCATGCACCATATTCCATACTGATGAACAAATAGTACTTTGGGATTCCAAGAAAAATTCAGAACACACACAGTTTATAGGACAGCAACAGAAATAATTACGAACACAGAAAAGTCAGAGACAGAAATAGCCTAGAGAAAAAGACCAGTGAGATAGCTGTAGGAGAACTGGGTTTGTTTAACTTAAAGAAGGGAAAACTGAGAGGATAACAAGTCTTCAAGAACATAAGAGGTTGTGGAAAAGACAAAGAGAGGAAGTGATTCCCCATGGCCATGATGGATAGGACAAAGGAGTAATGGGTTTAAATTGCAGTAAGAAAGGTTCAGGTAAGACAAAGATTGCTTCAGGAGGTCATGCAGTCTCTCATTAGAGGTCTTTAAGACAACATTAGATAAATAAGTTTCAGGAGTGACATAGGTGTATTTGATTCTGATCTGAAGCCAGGAAGACAGACTAGGTGACCTGTCATGGTCCATTACAGGCCTCTGAATAAGACAAAAGAATTCAATACCTTACATGTAGTAAGAACGTTGTTGCAGCTGTGATGGCCTAAGGATATCAGCAAGGCAAAGTTTTATCAGACAGACTGAAACAGGTCTTTTATTGGACTGATTTTAGATCTAAGACAGACAATACAGCTTGAAATTTTCTGCTTCCAACCTGAAAAACAAACTCATGCCTCTTTTTCCCCCATTTTTCTCTGTCTGCCTAATAAAAGGTGGTACCTTTCCCTACAAATTTTGTCTTGGTTAGTCCATCCCTAAGTATATCTGGGAAAAGCTTTGACATTTTCTACAGTGTTTTTATTCTTCAGAATGGATTGTAGGAATGTTTTTGTATGCTATTTTGAACAACAACTACTGATCAAAATAGTCTTTTTAGAATATTTGGTTTCCATTTCAGCTTTGATTATTTGTGGTTGTTCCAATCAAGCATGTGATATTTCATTCATTTCCAGTTTGCGCAAATATACAGGTATGTCTCATGATGTGAAAGACTTTGAAAGGCATTGAAATACACATAGTCTTTTAAGTATTCAAGGGTGAGGGGAGAAACCCAACAACAAAGAACTGATCACACCAGCATTCTTGGAAAGTGTGTTTGAAAAGTAGCTATGTTGAAAGACAGAGTTTGTAAGAACAAAAATCAGATATCCGTCAGTGCCTTTCTTTTTCTGCAGCATTTTGCTAGCTTTAAGGATTTGCTTAACTGTGTCATTCCTGTTCTGGGGACATCACTTTTCTCTATGCTGGAAGAGGACCTCACTCGTCATTTTTATTCGAGGCCATTCTATCAGGATATATTCCCTTCCTGCCATGCAAAGATCCATCTCTCTTAGAGTTTCTCAATGCCCGTCTTTGCTGTGAACACCTATTCCTACCTACAGAATATATATCTTTTAGCTCTCCAGAAAGACATTTCATAATACAGGAGTGGAAAGAGAGAATGAGCTGTCGCTGGAAGGCGTCAGAGATGGTTTATCGTTTTCTACCAGTTTCCCAAATCCTAAGACTAGAAAGTCGGTGGATTGGATTATGTTACATCTACTATAATTCCAAACCTCAAAAACAATGAGGTTTTGCTCTTATGAAAGAATCTGATATGCTTGGAAGTCTGGTACTGGATCAACATAATTCAAAAACAGTTGGTGTCCTGAAAAGGTGGGACCAGGGAGAGAAGTCCAGGACAAAGGGACAATTAACACTGCTCAGAAATACAAGCAAAAGTGTATGTCATCCCCCTCAAAATCAGAACTTCTTTACATTTTAAGAAAGGGACAGGACATGTTACTGAAAAAGTGGGAGAAAAGCAGCTTCTTTATGTTATGATAAAAGTGGCTTTGGGCCTGAGTAAACACTATGTGTTATGAGAAGGGGCTGTTTATGAAGTTGCAGTTGTGTGTGGACTTCCCTAGGAAATCATAAGACACTGGTCTAACAAGTTATGCTTATTGACTGAATTTGGATAACTGTATGTTCTCTAATGTACAACAAATGTCAGATACAGCAAAAGTCTTTAAGCCTCTGTCAAAGTGGACTGAGCTAATGTGTTTCTCTTGCACTGGTAAGCCACCAGTCAAGAAGAAATACTGTGGAAACACAGAAGTGCATCTGAGCACTTACAGAAACATCAGCCTAATATCCAAGCATCTGTTCTATGCTCGTCTTCTGCTTCCATCCTTATTGCAGGATTTAGGCACTTTCTTTAACGTAAATGTGCTTTTCACTTCACTTTTTTTTAAATACATAGAGGAAGCAAATTCATGTTTATGCTGAAGATTAGCACTGTTAAAGAAATAAACTTGGTAGCACGAATAAAAAGTCATAAGGCTTGGGTTAGTCTGTGGAAGAACCATCTCTGGAAATCAAAATATCAATACTTGTCACCATATCAAGACTCGGCACCAAGACAACTCCATCCCAAGGAAGTATTCCATTATGATAGACTCTCACTATGGCAAAGAACAGAATCTGCGACTGAGAGCTTTCTGCAATGTTTTTAATATCTTGGGCTGAGGCTATGAGGATAAAGAACAAAACCATAAATTTTGCTGTGAGTTCTATGGGGAACCAGCATAAACAGCAGAGGACAAGTAGGATGTGCTCAGAGTTGTTCATATTGCTGCAACCAGCTGAACTCTCCAAAGGGTCATTGCAGTCCTGTAATCCAAACAGAAGGTGACAAAAGCTTGGCTACCCAAGGCCTTGAGGTGCCAGGATGGAGTGGAATCTTCTAGCCAAATGTGGATGGCAGAGACCTCTGCTTTGGCATTCTCTGTCCATGCTTTGGGGCCTTTCCTAGAGCATTGTTTGAATAGACTGTTTGTGGCTGTTCACAATATGGAAAGGCTGCCACAGAGGGATCATAAACTATTGAAAATGCTTTCTTTTGCCTGCCAGCATAATTTCCATCTTCCTTGGGTTCAGCTTGCACAATCTTGTTTTCATCCACAGAGCCCATCATGTCTAAGAGACAAGCCACTCTGATCTAATGGGCTCATCATAAAGAGTGAAATTAAAGAGGACTTCTCTAGGTCTAAAACTGAGGCACCTGGGTTCACATTCTTGCACCAGATGTTAGACAAGAGTGGACTGACAACTGCTCTGATGAGTCTCTGTGGGTGCAACCATGAAGACTGGAAACATGCTGATACTGCCAAGAGTTTTGGTATAGATCTATAGGCTACTTACCAATGTTTTGTCAAGTCTTTGCATTCCACACACTGGGATAGGTTATTCCCAAGCCGAATATTCTTCTTTATTTTCTGATATTTAATATGTAGTCTGTTCATCCTTATGCTATTCCATTTCCTTTTAGCTGAATGCTTCTTCTCCTACCACTTCTGCTATAGGACCTTGAATTAATGTGATTTCATTTGTTTTGTAAGTCTTGGTGGCTTTTGAAAGTGATAAAGGTGGAATTCAGATGCAGGTATAGGACTGGCACACTGCTACACTTCCCAAGCTGCAACAAGCAGATCCATCAGGACTGAGATACGTGATCCCAATGCATTTGAGGTGCAGCAATCCACAAATTTCAGATCCAGATTTGCACTGTCAATATAATTTTAGGAGAGCAAATTGAATATAAGCCTTTGGTTTAAACTGTCATGAAGAAAGAAACTTCCTATGAAATGTGTGGACATGGCTGGACAATGTTTGAAGGGTTAAAATTAAGTTTAAAAGATGAAGTCAACTGAATGAAAAGAAAATCATTTTCTGGTTTGGCGGCCAAGCCAGAAGTGCAGAGCTGGTTTGGATCAAAACAGAAATTTTGGCAGGATTGGAAAATAAGCTGTTGATTTCAACATTGCTTGAGAAATCAAATTTAGGTGGCCAGTGTTTCCTTTGAATGTCAATGTCATGTTTTGTTTTTAGTGATTTGATTCTGTTTTAAAACATATATATAAATTTTCTTGTTTTCTCTACAGGGCTGATCAATTATTGAAAGAGTATGAAAGGTTAAGGTTTCTTTAGTAAATGTCAAAGTGAAACATTTCAGTGTATTAAAAACTTTTTAATGAAAATATCTCATTAGAACTCCTCCATTACCCAGCTTTTCTGTCTATTTATTGCAAGGATTTTCCCCTGAGGACAGGGTAGAATACTAAAAAAGGTGGGTTAGTCAAAACTATTTGCTAAATGAGGATGAAACAGGAAAGTATTATTCTCCCCTTAGCATCTATTTTTGAAAGCCTTTTTACCTTTCCTCGTGATGTTATTTTCCTCTTTTAAGGTGGACTATCAGTACATCATTTGGGTTATCACTTTTAAAGTACTAAGTCCTAGATACATTTCTGCCATGTACGCCAAAATCTAGTCCAGTCTAAGACTTCTTATTTATAGATCTTCTGTAGCTTTAGGCAATCAGGTGAAATCTGACTGCAGGTTGTAATGTCTCCAAAACCCAATTACAGTACTTGTGAGTTTGCTTTGGGCCAGAGTCTTTTTTTCGGGGAAAAAAAAAAAAAGTAGACAAAAGATTTTGAAGCTTTGCTCTTTCAATGACTTTAGGTGACCACTGGAAGTTTTTCTACATTGGTTTCTTATCTGTAAAATGGAGACAAACGACACTGAACCACACCACTCGGGGGTATTTTGAGGCTAAATTATTTAATGTTTCCAAGGCTCTCAAAGCCTATAGTGGTGAGCTCAGTAGAAAAGCCTACGTTACATAAAGCCATTACGCAGGCCTATGGTATTAGAAGTGAAAATAAACTTTCTCTATTTGTGTGCAGGAGACAGTTTTAAAATATTAATAGTGTGGGGGTTTTGTTGATGTTGTTGTTTTTCCAAATGCCAGATGTGCTGCTTTTGCCTCCAAAATGAAGATGGGCAGTGGGAGTTCATCTGAAAAAGCAAAGCCACTCAAATATTTACATGTTAAATCAGTACAGTTACTTCAGCTTACCAAGAGTGGAGCCAGCAACCCCCATTATCAACTTTGTAGAGATAAAGCAGTCATTGTTAACCTGTACTAGCTTTTGGAGGTCCCAGGCAGTGTTAATCACAAGTGAGTTTCTTTGTGACCAAACTGAAAAAGCAAAATCCAAGAAAGAGTTTTCCTGAAGACCGTTGCCTTATCACAGTATAATGCTAAGTCTCTACATGGCTCTCAGGAATTGTATTTTCTCTTCCAGAGTACAAAGCTGCAGCCAGGAGTTTGGCTGCCAGCAGCATCCCTTTCTCCCCAGGATGCTGCTGTGCACTTCACAATTGAAAGCTGTAGCCAGAAACTCAGATAGCTCAATCTGATGTTGCTTTCACCATAAATTTTTGTTGTGTCCTCTTCCTGCATCCATGGCCAATCCTTTGAATCACTGTGTTCACTTTGATTCACAGGATTCACTGTAGCCAAACACATTTCCATTCATGAAATTTACATGAATGTGTTATCATGCAAACTAGGGATGGATGGTGCTGGTGGACACTCAGGAGGAGGATGGCATAGGGACAAGAGCAGTGCAGTATGCACATGCAGCGAATCGTTTGGCTGCAGATTGCAGAACTCAATCATCAGCCAGAAATGGAGTTCCAGATTTCATGTCTAGCTACCTCATATGGGCACAGAACAATGAACTTGTTTCCCTGGCCATGTCCCCTCTGTTGATCGGCCATGAAAGGAGATAAATACCCTCCACGTGTGCTGAATGTTTGCCCACAAGGTCTAAAGACTGCAGGACTGCGAAGACTGTGCAGTCCTCAGTCCATAATGCATCCATTGTCAAATGTTTACAGGCAATGTGGACACTGCCAGGACTAAAACTCAGGCTGAGGACTTGGTCCAGAGTCTACTAAAGTCAATGGCTGTTCTTCCAAGGACTACAGCAAGAGCCCTCTTTATGACCACACTGTAGAAAGCTAAGAAGGAGTGGGAAGTGCACTATTCTCCCCAGCGCACACGATTTGCAAGAGAATGAGGCAGTCACAGACAGCCAAATTATTACACATGTTTTTGAGAAGCTAGTGAACATGAGCAGACCATGTATGCTACGGTTCAATGGAGCTGACTGCATAGAAGTCTAATCCTCTTCCAATTTCAGTCAGTGGAAGTGCTCACACTAATTTCACAATGACTAGAAGTTTGGCTCAGAGTGACTACTGACCGACACAAAGGTGCAGCTTTCGCTTACCTTAAGGAAGGGTGAAGAGAGCTGAAAAGAAAGGGATGGTGATAGGGTACAAAAGGACAGAGTTTAGAGTCAGCTCCTGCTGAAATTACCTGTGATGGCTGCACTCAGATGAGCTCTTCCAAAGTGCAGAAACAAAATCTTCACCCTGCCAAGACAGCATGAGCTATGCTCACCCTGTAAATAGGAAGGCAGAACAAGCAGCCTTTAGTTGTCTTGCAACAGCTCTTCCCGAAGCTGCGGCATTGCTTACCTGTAGCCAAGCAGCTCCTGTAAAAGCTTCAGCTCTGGTCCACATTTGCACACATCAAAGAAATGTCTCCTAGTATGATCCTTGCAAGCAAAGCGTCCTAATGGTCAATGCAGGAGAATGACAAATGTGCTCGGCACCACTATGTAAAGTCAGCTTTGATCCATGGAGCCATTCAAACCAGCACTGGCGATTAGTAAGCCATATTCTGCAGTGCATGACATAAGCTTCCTCCAATCGAAGAAAGGACTTAGACGTGTCTCTGGAACAAATGCCTCCATGAATTTTCTGGGCCATCCATAAACCAGATCCTGTGATGAAATTTCTACCTTAATTCCAACCTCAGTGGGAATACGAAAAGGGCAAAGCTGTACGTATTACACCTACGCACATCTTTCTTTGCTACTGCACCCAAGGTTTTTATACACTGTGCCATATAGTCTGTAGCTTTTAAAACAGCAAGAATGTCAATACATATTCCAGGAGAGCTGTCAGCAGCCCAGTTTTGGTCATGTCTTTCATCTCCCATTCTGCAAATATCTGGTATTTTAAAGGCACTAAGAGAGGTTGCAACTGGTCTCAGCCAAACCTTACATAATTGCCAAATCACTATCATAATTAATTAATGTAATGAAAAATTAATTTTAATAGTCAATGGACATATCAATAAGCTAAAGGTATAATATGCTGTGTAACCTGAAATATTCACAAGGTTAATAATTGGGCATGGATCCTGCAATAACATACTAGTCCTTTCTTCTAAAAGAGGTTTCCCAGCATGGCTGTCCTAGGATGATCTGCACTGCAGGTGTAGCCTCCACAGCTTGAGCCCACAGGCGTTTTTTTGTTTTTCTTGAGAGAACTTGGGCTTTTCAGCCCAGTTCACCTCTGACTGGTTTGCGACAGAGTGAAATGCCACCCTGGAGACAGGGGAGGGAGCCCAAACAGCTGGCTCCAGTGGGTTCTGAATTTGCCTGGAGACAGCAGAGGAGGGGAGCATGGAGAGGTATGGGGGAGTTCCTCTTCCTCTGAGGGACTGATGTGGTCTCTGGGGAAGCTCTACAGGAAGGCAGTATGTGCAGAGCCTGCTGAATTATGGAAGGAAAATAGTAATAATGCTGTGAGATTAGTTTGGTGCTGGTTTCTTCAGGAAACTTTCTCTTGCTTGCAGGGGCAGTGGGGTAGAGGGAAGAGAGAGCTCTTCAGGAAAGGGTGAGAAATAGTCTTAGCAGATATGTGTTTTCTCCCTAAAAATGTTTCTGTGTTTATTCTAGCTTCATTCTTTTTTTCTGATGGTCAAATCAGTGTTCTGATTTAGTAGACAGAAGTCGCCAAGAATATACGTGGGATTCTGCCAGTAGCTGCTGTCCCAGCTGTGATGTTTTCCAGTGGGTACTGACAAAAAGTTAACAGGGAAAAGGGATGCTTTGGGCTTGTACTTTTGGGGTTATATTTCCTGTGGGTGTTTGGCATGGCTTCGAGGTTGAGGAAGGGGATCTGTCAGCAGTACTACACAGTATGATCTTTCAGCTGCAATGTATAAATGAGAAAGTGAATGGCAAGAGTCTCAAAAGTTATTTATGACAAGAGTCTCAAAGGTTATTTATGATCAAGATTGCAATTCCAATCTCTGTATTCTGGCATGGGTCCTCATGGAGATGTGATGGAGAAAAAAGGCAAGAGGATTTTGAGCTTTGTGGGTGATCCCCTCTCATACTTTTCTTGACCCTGCTGTGCCTTCCTTCCAGACACTAGACTTTAGTGACTTTCAGCCACTTCTATCACAAGTGTGGATTGTGCCCAGGCTATGAAAGTCTCTACTATCCCATTAGCAATCCCCTAAACTATCATTAAAAATAATAACAGTAATAGAGTTCAATATCTTCAGTTACAGGCTGTGCATAGGAAATATCTGTGAATTAGCACCAAATCAAGATGGAGCTGCAGTATTGGGGGTTTAATGCTTTAGCTGTGCTTTAGGTCTCCTTAGATCTCATTTGAGGATTTGGGTCTACCTTCAAGTATTGCTAACACTTACAGAGAAAAATGAAAAAAAAAAGAGAACTCAAACCGAAAAATATCTCTTTGGTATATCGCAGAAGGGATACTTGGATGGTGATTCCTTTTTCGTAAAATTATTATTTGTAAGTAGGATAGGCAAAATAAAAGAGGAGCAAAGAGTGCCCTCTGACGTTACCTGGTATGGCAAGGACAACTTTCATACAGAGTAGGATGACTGCCTCCAACTTGTTGTTTGTGGATGGTCACCGGCCTGAGCTCACTCCCAAGAAGGTAGCCCCAGAGTTCACCAACAGTTCAGGACCATCAGCCACCCTATGTTCTGGACTGTGAGCTTTGTAGTTGACTAGTGTAACTGTGACCTCCTAGGCAGTATGAAATGGTCTTTTTGCTTCTGTGGTCTAGTAAGCATTTGCAGAACTAAAGAAAGTGCAAATTCTGCTCAAGGTCACCTCTTTCTTGCTTTCTGGCTGCTGTAGCTGTACCAGGCTTTAACTGGTTTCAAAGCTTATAATCAAGGTCCTGATTTTAACAATTAGTCTGATTTTATTGGGAGTGACTGCCTGGCTCAATGGCATAAGTCAGACACATTCTCAAAGATTGGCTCAGGACTCTGGTTAGGTTTGTACTTGATGACAAGTCTGTCTAGGCAAGTTACTTTTCTCCTTGCCTATGTTCCCACAGCATCTTGTCTGTATTCAGAGCCAATGTGAAATCTCACCTCAGAACATGCTAGCACTTTGTGGACTTCAAATCAGCTTTAGATAACTCAGAGTCTTGTAAAAGGCCCTTATGATCAATGAACTGAACAGAAAAACCTCTAATCAACAGAAAAATGTCTCTGAGGCTTGGGCTTCTAAAAATAGAGAAGGTAAGGAACCTCAGCTATTTCACTGTGGATCTTGACACATTCATGGAAATAATTGTGACAGCACAGGTGTAATCCTGGAGTTAAAACTAGTGATGTGAAGACTACAGCGTCAGATATGCTAATTTCTGGAAGGGGTCTGAAGGGAGACTTTACTGAACTGTACTTACTGCATTTAATCTGTGCTTCTCCTGAAAAAGAAAAGGAGTGGGTTGGTGTGGTTTTTTTTTTTCTTTTTCTCCATGGCTTTTGAGTTAGTTTTCAGGTTTCATGGCTTATTTGGACCACATGAACCTTCCTGGGGGGAAAAAAATAATGTTTGGTTCTTACCATCTTGCTTCAGAGCTGGAATAATAATTTGAAGTTGAAAGATTTAATCCAACTTACTGACAGGGCCTAGGAGGGGCTTTTTTTCACCCCTTTTCTCTTTTTGCCATGTTAGGTGAGATGATTTTTAGGATGATGTGTTGGGGAGGTGCCTTGGGGAGGTCTTGGTTTGAAGAATCTCACTGGTGGAGATCTGTGAACTATGAAAGATTTACAAAAAGTGACTGAGTAATGTGTATCAATAGACTTGCTACACAGGTGTCACACACCTATCGCCAGATATTGAAAATGTTTGCTGAAGACCTCTGGACTTTATGTGTCTAACTGTTGTGAAGGTCCGAGTTGCTGGCACCCTTAGTTCTGTGTTTTCTTTACATATTTTTGAGAGGAATGGGAGTTATACTTCAGGACTATTAGTGAACAAGGTACTACACTAATAAAATACTTATTCTTGTGGATGTTTCTAAGTCTGGTATCTGGTGCCTGGATGTCTTTGTTTGCAGGGCTTGAAGGACTTGGAGTCATTCTGCACCATATAATACTGTACTATTCACTGTCTTGCACTGAGAGTGTCCCAAAATATCACACATACACAAGATGCTTGGTGTTGTAGAGGGGTAGTAAAGATTTCGGCTTGGGACAGTCACCTACACCTGAGCATCCCATTTCACCTGCGAAGAAAATTCAATAAGTGTAATTCCTCACTGAAGGTGTCTAGAAGCTGTGCAGGCTGCCACGATGGTAACTAATGGCTAAAGAGTTAATGCTTTGCGAGTGAAAGGAGATACTCCGTACATTTATTTGCATGGTTGGGAGCAAGCCTGGACTATTCGAATGAAGTTACTCAAGCTTTTGACTTCTTGCTCTTATCTGTTCCACCAGACTTTCTCTCATGACCCCATCTTTTCCTACTCATTCAAATTTCCTGCCAAAATGAGTGTGTGTAAGGGAACGCTGTCTGCTGCTTCTTGTGCTCTTCTTCCTTGATGAAATAATGGTTTGCCTTCAGGCTGGAGACTAGCAGTAAACTGACACGGGAACGGTATCAAGCTTTTTGTTCCTTGTGCTCTCTGTTGTCTATACTCATGATGTCCCGTTGATGATAGCAACACTGGGAACTTAAAAATAAGGCAAGAATCCTCAAGCTGGGGAGTGTGCTTTGAAGTAGCTGGTGGCCTTGGGTGAATTGTCTGCAGTTAAGCTCCCAATGTTGCCATGGATGCAGCAGTAGGAGCAATATGGGAGGGGTTGGGGATGGATCTCTGGTCCAAAATAGCTTACTATTGTAGGCAAAAGCCAGCCGCAGCAGAGGGGAGATGATCCAATTTATCTGAGCTGGGAATAGAGCTGCTTAGTTCTGCTGCGTGTCCTTGGTAGCAGAGGCAGTTGGTGTACTTGCTAGATGCATATAGGGTCACGTCTGCCTCCTCTGCCTAAGGGCAGGCAGAGTGGCAATATACTTGACAACACGCAAGGTGTCACACCATTAGCCTGTAATCTGCAGTGACTTACCATGTGCCTTCTGTGCTGTTCCGAGTGGCACTCACCGAGCGGTCCAGGCAAAGCAAGAGGGCTTTCAGGGCAGCCAGGTCTCTCATCACTGTCTCCTGTTGACGTTAAATCAGCACAAATTCGTTGCATGTTGTAAATAGGGCAAACGTGGCAGGTTGGCCACTGCCTCCCTCCTCATTACTGCGGGCAACTGTGTGTCTTCCTCAGCTCTCCTCTATTGGAGGGTCAAAGTTATACTAGATGCAAAGGGTGATGGTGGTCCTTCCCCCTGTTTGCCCTGAGCTGCCAGTGTGTCCCATGGAGAGGCAGGGAGGGAGGGTGCAACTGCAATCTCTCCCCTCCTGTTGGAGAACTACTGCAGAGCCCACTCCTCCTCACGCACTGCACAGAGCTGCCTTCACTCTCCCACCCACAGCTCCCTGTACCATGGCTCAGCAGTTGCAAAGACACAGGAGAGGGATTCTGCAACACGCAGTCCGCACCACAAGGAAACACTGGCTCTCTGGAAAGCACCCAGGGAGAACTAGTGCCTCTGAGTTTCCACAGCAAAGAGAAGAAATACATGCAGGCATATCCTCAGCACTTTTCCATCTCCTTCGCAGTGTAAGAATGTGGGTCTGCCCAGTGATAACCTCAGCATTGGGCCACCACCAAAGCTCCAGCTCTCTGGGAACTGGCCTGTTAGCAAGACTTTGCTGAAACCCTCTAAATATAGGGAGAGGCTCCTTTAGTCCCACTGATCTACC